>JAPPVO010000016.1:50830180-51510950 GCA_030407325.1 Camellia japonica
TATATAATTCATGACTGAGTTTGTGGAAGCCACGCTGGAGGCAGAACACTAGCTCACAAGGCCATTACCCAGGGGTATTGGTGGCCCTACATGCAAAAAGATGCAGAAACATACGTGAAGAAGTGCGAACAATGCCAAAGGTTTGCACCTTTGATACACCAGCCAGCTGTGACCTAAATCCAGTATCCAGCCCTTGGCGTTTGCCAGTGGGGCATGGATCTTGTTGGACAACTTCCCCAGACAACTGGGAGAGAAAATACTTGCTGGTAGCAACAGATTACTTCACGAAGTGGATAGAGGCAGAACCTCTTGCCAAAATCCGAGATGTGGACGTCAAGAACTTCATATGGAGAAACATCATCACCAGATTGGCATTCCAAGAGCCATAGTTGCCGACAACGGAACGCAGTTGACAGCAAACTCATCAAGAACTTTTGTGCGAAATTCAAAATCAAGAATTACTTTTCAACACTAAGTTTTCCCCAAAGTAATGGGCAAGCAGAAGCATCCAACAAAGTAATTTTGGATGGAATAAAGAAAGGCTGCAGGCAGCAAAAGGAAAGTGGGTAGACGAATTTACCCCAACGTGCTTTGGGCATATCGAACTACGCCGAGAAGATCAACAGGGGAATCCCCTTTGCCATGGCTTATGGCACAGAAGCAGTCATTCCACTGGAAGTCGGCATCCCAAGGATCCGAACCCAGGGAGTTGAGAATGGGACTAATGACATACTCTTAGCCCGAGATCTGGATCTTTTGGAAGAACGAAGAGAGAAAGCTGCAATTCAGTTCGCAGCATACCAGCAACAGCTTGCCAGAGCTTACAACAAGAGGGTCAATCCAAGGGATTTTCAAGTCGGCGACCTAGTCCTGAGAAAAGTCGTCGGCAACAAGAAGGATCCCAGAGAGGGCAAGCTTGGCCCAAATTGGGAAGGACCCTACAGAATCACTTCGGTAGGCAATGGAGCCTATCGACTTGAAGATAATGAGGGCAAAGCATTGCCTAGACCATGGAACACTTGTAATTTGAAATTTTTCTATCATTAGATGTTCCTTGTTATTTTTCAACGTCATCAATAAAATCATAGCAGAATTCCTCTACACTGATAAAAGATGCACAAATTATTTCTAAATAATGAGAACCCAAGTGGAACTCAGGTTCACATGGGGGCAAAGAGAAAGAAGAATATGCTTAACACTTGTTGAAATTTGTAGCAATTTACAAGTTGAAATTAAGCCGAGATTTCCTTATCTTCACTTGTTGAAATTTGTAGCAATTTACAAGTTGAAGTTAAGCCGAGATGATTCCTTATCTTCACTTGTTGAAATTTGTAACAATTTACAAGTTGAAGTTAAGCTGATTCCTTATATTCACTTGTTGAAATTTGTAGCAATTTACAAGTTGAAGTTAAGCTGATTCCTTATCTTCGTTTGTTGAAATTTGTAGCAATTTACAAGTTGAAGTTAAGCTGATTCTTTATCTTCACTTGTTGAAATTTATAGCAATTTACAAGTTGAAGTTAAGCCAAGATTATTCCTTATCTTCACTTGTTGAAATTTGTAGCAATTTACAAGATTGAAGTTAAGCCGAGATTACTGTTTCTCTTCGCTTGTTGAAATTTGTAGCAATTTACAAGTCGAAGTAAAGCCGAGGTTATTACTTAAACACTTTTAGAAATTGCCAAGTTGGTTAACCCGAAGAAGATGCTTAACACTTGTTGAAATTTGTAGCAATTTACAAGATGACATTAAGCCTACATATGATTATCTGTTGAAATTTGCAGCAATTTACAGGTTGAAGTAAAAGCTAAGTATATTGTTTAAACACTTGTTGAAATTTGTAGCAATTTACAAGTAGATCATTGTTTAGCACTTGTTATAACTTGAGGAAAGTTTATAGGTTGAAATTAAAACAGTATGTGTTTTACACTTGTTGAAATTTATGAAAAGTTTGCAGGTCAGTATCTTGCCGAAGTAAAGCTTGTAATTATTATACCGAGGTATGTAACCCCGAGAAGATTGCACAAAGGAGGCAAAGTATCAAAGGCATGCAAAATATTCTAAGTATAGAATCATACAGAAGTAATCAAGAGAAAATAAAGATTGAGGCATTCAGACAAAACAGTTGTAGTTTTTCACAAAATAGGGTACAATCAAAGAGTAACTGTTCAGAAGACGGAACATCGGCCATATAAAAAGCTCACAAAGTACAAAGGAACGAAAGAAAAACATGGAAATTAAGGTCCTCAGCATTACAGTAACTTGGGTCTGGACTCAGACGATTGTTGTGTAGATACCTCGGCAGCCTTTTCCGCCTCGATCTCGGCGTCGATCTGAGCTAGGGTTTCATCAAGGCTTTTGTCGGCTACAAGAACGTCGGAGGAAGCCTGCTCCGGGGTAAGTTCCTTGGCAACTTCGTCACCCACGTCCTGAGTTAGGTCCAGGACCTGCTCATTCAAAGAAAGAGACTTAGCCCCAACAACCCCCTTGGACTTCCTAACCAAAGCCTCATCTTCATCCTCATCTTCATCTGCAGACTCAGCTTCGCCATCAGATTGAGCTGGTGGAAGTGGAGGAAAAGGAAGAGGAATGGCGTCGGCTTTCTCAGAGGCGAATCCTCAGGAACATCAAGCTTTTTGGCGAGGGACATCCAACCAAGGGAGAAACCCCTTTGCATGCCTCCCTCACTTGTTTTTCATAAGCCTCGGTGATGTCGGCTATGCCTTGATCGTATGCCTTCGCATCAGCTGCATCGATTTCAGCTTGCTTGGTGGCCAGGGCCTTCTCAAGTTCCTTCTCGACTTGGGCCGTCTTCTCCTCGGCCTCTCTCTTTTGAGCTTTGGCAACTTTTTTGATAGCTTCAGCAGATTCAGCTTTTTCCTCGGCTATCTGTTGGGCCTTAGTGGCAGCCTCGGCCTGGTCTTCCAGCTTCTTCATTTTTAATTGAAGGCTTTTGTTGGTCTTCTGAAGGGAAGAAAACTCCTTCTTCATCTCGGTCAACTTCTCCCTATTCTCAAAAGATTGTATGGAGAATGAGTGGGCATGCTGAACAGCCTGAAAGAGCATAAAGCAAAAGTTATTACAAAGTTTTACAAATATAAAAAGATGAAGAAAGACGGGTTACCAAGTGAAGAAACTTACTTGAACACAACGTTGAAGCATGAGAGCGTAGTTTTCGTACTCACTCATCTCGGCATTCTTTTCAAGATCGCCAGGAAGAAGAAGAGCAGTACTGAGGGCCACGCCGATATTGATGTCGTCGGCACTGTCGCTAGCCATGACAGGCTTATCTTCCAGAGTGATTGCAGGCGCCCAGGGGATATCTGGTTTTTTAGACCCCGAGGTCGTCGCAGACGACGACTTCGGCTTCTTCGATTTGGAGGACTCAGAGGGTTGGGCTTCAGCAGACCTTTTGGCAGGAACAGAAGAAATCTTCTCACTCTCAGCCAGTTTGGAAATAGGCAAATTATCCTCAGAATGAACCTGAGTTACTTTAACCTTTGGCTGGGCCTTTTTTACTCTTTTTTGCTTCGGTGGGGGCATAGTTTGTGTTGGCTGAGCGTCAACATCGGTAGGGAGGCTGGACAAAATATCCTTGGCAACTGGTTTTGCGCGACCCATCTTGGCAGTGAGGACCAGACGACGCCGGCGTTTTCTTTCTGGTATTGGGATTAAGTATGGGGCTGAAGTTGATGGCTGATCAGCTGGATCAGAGGTTGATCCTTGGTCTGTTCGTGATGTAGATGCAGTCAGTGGAGTTGTGGCAGAAGGTGGAGAAGGGCTTTTCTTCTTCCTTTTAGGGACGTCGGGCAAAATCGACTTGTATGTTGGAATGAAGTTAATGAGCAAAGGCGCTTTCCTTTTCTGGACTGGCAAGTCCAAGCTTCTTCAAATCCTTGCTGGGGACGTAGGATTGGCGAAAGCTTTTCGGTGGCTTACGAACATCTGCAAGAAGAACAGACATTAGAAACAGACAGAGTATTGAGGACTTGAAAAGAAACAACTAAGTATTGACACTGGGCTCTTACCCTTGCCCTCTTTAACTGACCGAGGAAGAGGGTAGAGATGGGCATCCTCGTCTGGGGCAAACTCCCAATTTCTCGAAGCAATAACATAGTCATCCCCAGCTCCCTTGTTGGAGTCTGGGAGGTCGGCTACAATTTTGAATTCTGTGGACCTCGGCTTAAGGTAATAGACATAGCCTTTCTCTTTCAAATTGAGGGCACACATTGTATAACAGTATTGGATGTCAGTTAAGGTGATCCTAGCATCTTCCTGTTCAGCTAAGGCTATAATACCATTAATCACTCGATAGGAGTTAATGGTAAGTTGCATGGGGTTCAACTTATAGTAGTGGAGAACTTCACGAAAAAGGGGATTAAGTGGAAGCCGAAGTCCATATTCAGTAAAAGCTACAATAGGAAAGGGCGTTGAATCGTCTGTTGGCATAATGGAGTCATCATCCCCAGCCAGTCTCAGATGGATATCGGCAGGAATGGAGAATTCTTCCCTAAAGTACTCAAGTTTGGTTGGGGTATCTACCTTATGTTTCCACATGCCCATAATGTCGGCGTAAAGGTATTCGACTTTAGAAAGGGGATGTTCTTAAAGGGTTTTTAAGACCTCGGCAAAACCTAGGAAATACTGGTAAGGGTTGTTTCAGTTTTTCCTAAGAATTGGTAGGTTCTATAAACAAATCCCAAAACTGAATCTATGAAAGCAAAGATTGGGGGCACAGATCTGGAAGGAAACACAGAAAATAAGAAACAAAGAATGAAGTTTCAGAATCAAGAACAGAAGTAGGGTTCTCAAAAGCATAAAGAATACGAGAAATACAGGGTCAAGAACAATGGCAAGAAAGTGGTGAAACAGTACAAATGTTCAAGACATGAGCAAGATCATTTAATAAGACACATCCAGGTGAATAGTTCAGCAAATCGAAGGTTTGAACAAAGCAGTAATGACAGCACGTAAGCAAAAAAAAAACATAGAAGAATTGAGAAAGAAAGGAACAGGGGCTTACCAGGCAAAGTAGTAAGGCCGAAATAAAGATTGCCGAAGTCAGGCGACGGTTGCAGACACAACGGAATGACGAAAGCTTCACTGGAATGGAAGAATGATAGCAGTTGCAGAGCTTGAGGTTTGAACAATGGTAGATTCAAGGGAAAGAGTTTAGAGAAAGAGAAAGTAAGTAAAATCGATTGCAAAGTGAAAAGGCAAAAAGAGGGAAAACAAGTTTTGTCAAAAACTTGAAACGGCGGCAAAAGCAGTGCATTTAATACGCCTAGAATATCGCATGCGTCAGACGGCGCAGACAGATGCAAGACGGATTACAAGCGCGTCACGAGCACGAGCCAATAAAGATGAAACACGTAAGTAGAATGGTTGAAAAGTGATGCATGACAGCTCATGCGCGTAAAAAAGTTCAGTGGAATTCTTATTCCTGAAAGAAGACATGTCGGCCTAAAAATGAACGATCTCGGCTGAAGAGTTCTTATGCCAATGTACTAGAAAGAGGAACGATATAGGTTCCATCACCTCAGAATGCCGAGGTAATAGAACCTAGGGGGCAGTTGTGGGGATATATTTTCAGAATACCAACACGTGGCAAGGTGACGCCGACGTGTCAGCCGAGGTGCCACGTGTCGAGGTAGTTATGCCGAGGTGATCTCGGAGTTGCCGAGGTTATCTTCGAGAATACCGGAGTCCGAGATAATTGGATAAGGGACAAGAGTCCAAGGATGAAGAAAGACTTCAGGATGGATAAGGATAACCCTCTTAGGGAGTCTATCCTTATCTCTTGAGGAGTCCAAAGTAAGTACAGAATTGGAGTTCATAGAAGTCATGCTTCTAGTGGGACTGGGATTGAGTAAACTATAAAAGAGAGGCACCCCCGTGGGTCTAAGGTAGGCGATTAATACTTTGAGCATTGTTTTAGCACTATTGATTATCTTTGAGAGATATACTGACTTGATCATCGGAGTGCCCCCGGGTAGAAGAACCACCGCTGGAGCCTTCTCTTTCTGTGCAGGACAGCAGGGTGCCATCTATTCTGCCTGTGCTCTACAGCTGAATTACTAAGGTGGGCAGTGTGATCAGAAAATCACTCACACAAATATATATATTATATATATATATATATATGGACACATACGGTTGTGTGCAGGGAAGATGAGAAGAAAAGGGTTTTGGAGTTCTGTAAACAATGCATAGAGCAAGAGAAAGCAGGAGTTTGTATGTGTGTGGATGTCCAGGACTGGAAAATCGCTGTTGATGGAAAGAGTTAAAGGACTCTCTGGTCGATTGGGCACAGGGGGTAAGCTGATTGCCCTTAATTGAATAAGTGTTTGGTTGAAAATGTTAATCTTGCTGCATTACCGGTTTATATTCAACAAACAAATTATCGGTCACTCCTTTGTTTGGAAATTGTTAAGGGAAAAGTTCAGAACATGTTTTAAGGATTCTATTGTTTGGCATCATTTCCATTGTTCTTGTTTTTGTCTTTGGTTTTCAATTTTTGTGTTTTTAGAAGTTTGAAATCACAATATTTTTCGTGTCACTTTTATTTTAGTACAAATTTTTTTGGGACCTTATGGAGCATATTTCAATTTCTCCTCAAACATGAGTTGTCTTTCAGATTTTTTGTTTTGCTTGCCAAAACAATTTTAATATGGATGCTGCTAATGACAGCTCAATAGGCTCTCAATAAGAGAAACAAAACGTCGAAAAAATTAGAATATCAATGTATTTTTTACACATCCTAAAGCGTTTTCACATTTTTTATACAATTTTTTCAAATCCACCGAGGCTATTAACAGCCCAAAGTGCATTAATATCACTTCTTCTTTTCTTTTTATTTTTTTATAAACAAAAGCAACTTTTGAAAATGATACCAAACAAAATGAATTATACCACAAATGCTAGTATGATTTTCCCGGGCACAATTTTCACTTGCACTCACTTGCATTACATCGATTGCAATTATTTTCCCAATTTTGAAAGCTAGCTCTTCAGCTGATCTTTGCACAAGTCATTTGAATGGAACGTAAGAAGAATCATTATGTCATAATTTACCTTTTATGGAGTTCGACGTAGGATATTACATACAAATGCAGGTTAATTGACAAGGAAGTTGGGAAATATAGACGTGCATATAAATTCCCTTTTATTCTGTAATAGGTGACTTTTTTAACCCTAATACTAATTGAATCATAACTCTTGACTAGACCAAGTCTTTTGCTCTAGTCAACAAGACATTAAGACCTTCAACAACAATGTTAAAAAGGAATGGTGACAGTGTATGGTCACCTTGCCTAAACCCTTTTCTTTATAGTGAACTCAGATGTAGGAGATCCATTTACCAATACGGACACCCTAGCAGATGATATGACTCTTTCATCCAGCTAGCCGACTTAGAACTGAACCCCATAGTTGTGAGCATGGACAACAAAAATCTCAATTTACCGAATTATACGCCTTCTCAAAATCCAATTTTAGAATTAAGCCCTTCGTGTGAGATTTTTTCCACCAATCAACCAACTCACTTGCAATCAAGACTCCATCAAAGATGTTTCTACCTTTCAATAAAACAGATTGTACTTCACTTACTACCTTGGGTGCAACCTGCTTTAATCTATTTGCCAATACTTTGGCGAGGATTTTGTATATTGACCCAATTAGACTTATCGGTTTGAAATATGTGAGACCCCCTGGGCACTCATTCTTAGGAACTAAAGTCACAAAAGAGCTTGTTAAACCTTTAGACAACCTCTCATTTTTGTGGAAATCATTGAAGAAACAAACAATTTTGGCTTTGAACACTTTCCAATACTTTTGAAAACAAGCTAGATTAAAATTGTCTAGTCCAGGGGCCTTGTTACCCTCACACACCTTCACCGTTGCACAGATTTCTGCTTCAGTGAAAACAAGCTAGATTTCTGCCCAGATTTCTGCTTTAGTTAACGCCTTCACCTACAGACTGTCTTAAAAAAATTCTTTGGTTTTCAACCTACACCTCTTGGTTTTCAACCTACACCTGCAAGCTACATTACGTGTAGCGATGATCCGAACTTCCATGTTTATTTCATTTTAGAACCCTTTCTTAGGGCTGGTTTGGCAAGTGTAAAAAAAGCCAAAAAGTTATCAAAAAAGTTAAAAAATTATCACTATTCAACCAAAAAAAAAAAAAATTTAATATACAAATATTAAATACAAATCAACTTTTTGGCCATCAATGTACTGATGTCAGGCCAGCTTCAGTGAAAGGGGGAAAAAAAAAATTTGCATGTGTATATTCACTAAGTTGAATGGTAAAGTTGGGCCTGTGGAGACCCACCATGGGTCCCATTTTCATAATCCGAACCGTTCAAGATGTAAAACTCGTCTAGTAATATATATTTGTGAAAAATCACTTCTATCGGATATCGCTAATTACATGATCAAATCAATTTTGTATAAAAATTGGATGGTGTTATAATTAACAGTTGACAAAAAAAACTAACACGATCAGATAACTATCGATATCCAATCAGCGTGATTTTTTACAAGTATATAGTAGTTGATGATTTCTACACATTGAACGGTTCCGATTAAAAAAACAGGACCCATGGTGGGCCCCCATGGGCTGAACAACACCGTCCAATAAAAGCCCGAAAAGAAGGCAATCTGTTCCCATATATTCACCAAGCCGACTGCCCTGCAATCCGTACATCGTATTACACTATCTTCTTCTACACACTTTTTTATACAATTTTTTAATACACATTTTTTCACAAAAAGTCAAAAAGTTAACCCAAACATCTATATTTTTTTCCTCAACTTTTTAGTCTAAAAAGACAAAAAGTACACTTATTTAGAATACCTCAAATAACCCCTTAGTCTCCACCGATTGAATATCCTTATCCAGCTCTTTGACTCGATCCATCATTAGGTTGCGTCATTTTAGAGCTAGCTGAAGGTCAAGGTTCTACTTGAGTGGCCCTTTTTTCTACTCCATTTCCCTGGGAAATTATCCCTAATTAATCTCTGTAATTTCAATTGAATTTTTGACCTTAAATTTATAATTTTATTTTAATTTGGTCTAATTGATTACAATTCTTAACATTTTTTATAAAAAATATATATATAAGTAGCATGTGTTATATAATTTACAATAAAACTATAAATTTATTAAATTCAGTTAATTAACCTCAACTAAGTCAGTAATTGTTTTCTATCAAAAACCATTAACGGCATTATCAATTGGACCAAATTGATATAAAATTTAAAATTAAGAGTCAAAATTGAATCAATTGAAAGTGAAGGGACCAAAATGACATATAGAGCAAAATGTCTGAACAACCGATGTAATTTGCCTTAATTATTAATATTGATAAAATTTATCGCTAATTTATAATTATTTTTCAAGTTTTATCTTAATCTAAAATTCTCCCATAAAATTGTAACTACTGAGAGGTACAGAATAGGAGAGAACTTGTTATGGTCATGCAATTAATTGCTTGGATGACTGCTTAATAGGGACGGAATAGGAGAGAACTTATTATGGTTATACAATTAATTGCTTGGATGACTGCTTAATGCTTTACTTGTGGAGGTAACCCTCTCTTTCATTGTTGATTTTAGGGTTCGTTTAGAAATTTGGCTATTTTACTTGATATTTTTGATTATTTTAATTTGTGTAAAAAATTTGAGTTTGAGATGATTTTTAGTTTTTAGTTTTTTTTTTTTGTAATTTATTGATGATTGTAAGAAAAGAAAAAATGAAAGAATCATGGTTTGAATATAACATTTTGTTTTATTAATTATTTTAACTTTTTTTTTTTGTTTTTATTGACTATTTTAGCTAAAAACTTGTGTCCCAAACACCCCCTCAATTTGAATCGAAAAAAAAAACACCCCCTCAATTTGAATTTCTACTGTCCTCCTCAAAATAATTCTCATATTTGTACTAATTGGGATGTTAAAAAAATTGGTTAAAACAGGTAAACTGATCCAGTCTAGTCCAAACTGTCGATTTAGGTCAAGTTTGGGAAGACTAAATAAGTACTTTTTGATTTTTTATGAAATATGGGTTGGATTTGGGTTGGGTTTGAAGTGATGTGTTAGAGAGGTGATGTGACTTAAATAAGATGATGTGACTTAAATAGGATAGTCACTTTTTGACTTTTTAGATTTTTTTGAGGATGCCAAACTTGGCCTTAGTATAGTTTTTTTTATTGATTTTGATTCTAGATCTAGTTTTGAAAATGATGGAAAATTTGTTCAAATCAATCTGATTCTCAATTCGAAAGCTTTGGTTATGGCTCCAAACTGAATTGTGATATATTTATTTTTTTCACATTAACTTTCTATTGTTTTATTTTGTTGTATTTTTAAATTAGTATTAGAATCTAATTTTTCAGTCTTGTAATCAAATTATGAGTATTAAATATACTACACAAATATAATCGAATAATTTAAATAATAGCATTTGCTACAAATAATAATAAAACAAAATAATATATTAATTAGATTACTTTAAAAACTTAATGAAAAACATAAACACAATCAATTGAAAATTAGTATAAACGAAATTGGCATATAACAGTAGATAAATACAAGCAAGTAACTACTACATAATATGTAGATAAATACAAGCAAGTAACTACTACATAATATAAGTAAAAACATTCTACACTCTTTTGGTCTTATAAAAGAACTTCACCGGAAGAAGTACCACCTATTTTTTTTAAAATGCAATAGAAATTTAAGATTGTTTTGTTAAATAGTTTTTTTAACTATCTTTTATTAATTTATAGTGAGCTTATATTATATTTTTGTAATTCTTTCAAGACCAACTTGATTGAAATTAAATAGTTCATAAATTTAATAGATTTAATCAATAATTCAAAAATTAAATTAATTTTGATTTATATATTTTAAGAATTTAATAGATTTAATGAATCATTAATGAATTATGGCCTTTGTTTGGAAATAAGGATTTTAGTCTCAAAGTCAAAAAAATACTACAAATTATCAAATCATTAATTCTATTTTTTTTTTTTTTTGCACATTATTTCATAAAAAGTTAAAAATAACTAAAAAATTAATTTCCAATCAAGCCCTAATTACATAATTTGATACTACTTGAAGTAGAAAGCGTAATCAACCCTAAATAATTCAATAAACTCATCAAAGATCTAGGTTTGTTTGGAAATTGATTTTTTATTTTTTTTTCAAATAAGTTTTCAACTTTTTACAAAATACATGCATAGAGTTAATTTTTATAATGATTTTTTTTTAAAAATTTTTTTTGACTAAACGCCTTAAGAGCATCTTCGACGTTTAAAATTTTTTTTCATCAAATTTAAATAAAAATTTAAGTAAAAACTTCGTCTGATATCACGCATTCTAACAAAAATTTTTGAATTTTCATTAAAACACTGGTCGATCGAGAGGATCTCTGGCCGATTGACCGGCTTGGTGTAAATTGACCACAACCTGCAGAATAATTTGCAAGGAAGAGGTTATGTCCGGGAGGACGTCCGATCCAACGATCACCTACAAATTTGATGAAACGCTCCTTGATTTGATAAAAATTTTAAGACATCATTAATTTGATATTGGTTTGATATTTTGATTGGAGCACCAAAATTAAACTTTTTTTCATCAAATTTAAATTTGATGTAAGAAAAGTGTAAGCGTAGAAGTAGAAGCTTTAACTGATGAACCTGACTAAGCACTCGTTTGGCATACAAAATTTTTGGGGCTAAAAGGCTATTTTAGTTATAAAAGATAAAATAAGTTAAAAAGTCAATAAGATAAAATGTCACATTCAAATCATAAGCATTTCATTTTTTTTTCTTACAAAAATTAAAAAAATTTATCATAAACGAGACTTCTAACTTCATACCAAAATAATTAAAAAACTAAAAAGCTAAAAACTCAACCACGTCCCAATCCCTAAACAGTTCAAATCTATTACACTACACATTGGCGGGAAGCACACTTGATATGGTTACATTTTTCCCGCTAAAAACAACTCTCTCTCTCTCTCTCTCTCTCTACATTTGCCCCCTTTTTCTTTTGTTTTTGGTACCAAACCAACACATTTTAACATCTCTGTTCTCTCTCTGAGTTGAGTCACAGATTCTCATATTTGTAAGAGCTTGACCTCTTCGATCTCTCAATCATGCCGAGCATCATCAGCAATGAACTCAACGATACCAAATCCATCAAGATCAGCGACATCAGATCCAATGGCGACTCCACTCTTCGGAAGCGAAGATTGAGATCCGATTCGGCTGCAGAAGACGGAACAAAGTCGAAATCTCCTCGTCGATGCATCAATGGCGGCCTCAATTGCACTGAAAATGTGAGTCTGAAAGTACTTCGATTTGCATCTGTTGATATTCCGCCATTGATGGTGATAGTGTTGGAGTTTCTTACATTTTTATGTTTTTTTTTTCTCCAGGGAATTATTGAAAAAGAATCTGGTGATAATAAGGTTGTCAAATCTCGCGAATTGCTGGTGAAAAAATTGTCTGATGATTTTATTGACAAACCAAAATGGAATCCAAGAGGCAAGTTTGAGCAATTAAACAATTTTATAGGTTGTGCTTTTATTAACGACAATTGATAGATGAATCACATTGGCACGAAATTTAAAATGTGGAGTTTAAATTAATAAAATTAAAATTACGAGAACTAAAATGAAATTTCCCTCAAATTAGAGGATTAATGATATATTTGACGTTTATTAACCATTTTGAAATTAAATCCGTCTTTCTCTTTCATCAAATCGTCAAAGAATTTAGATGTAAAGTTCAAAAGACACAATGCATTTGTACTCACCGCCGCTAGTGTGTATATGTATAAATATATATATATATATATATGTGGACATTATTGTTCGATGTTAACCAAATGTTAGTTTTGATCTTATGTAATAGATGCGGTGCAGTTGAGTGCAGTGAAGGAGGCATTGCATGTATCAACGGCGCCACATACGGTTGTGTGCAGGGAAGATGAGAAGAAAAGGGTTTTGGAGTTCTGTAAACAATGCATAGAGCAAGAGAAAGCAGGGAGTTTGTATGTGTGTGGATGTCCAGGGACTGGGAAATCGCTGTTGATGGAAAGAGTTAAAGACTCTCTGGTCGATTGGGCACAGGGGGTAAGCTGATTGCCCTTAATTGAATAAGTGTTTGGTTGAAAATGTTAATCTTGCTGCATTACCGGTTTATATTCAACAAACAAATTATCGGTCACTCCTTTGTTTGGAAATTGTTAAGGGAAAAGTTCAGAACATGTTTTAAGGATTCTATTGTTTGGCATCATTTCCATTGTTCTTGTTTTTGTCTTTGGTTTTCAATTTTTGTGTTTTTAGAAGTTTGAAAACACGTGTCACTTTTATTTTAGTACAAATTTTTTTGGGACCTTATGGAGCATATTTCAATTTTTCCTCAAACATGAGTTGTCTTTCAGATTTTTTTTTTTTTGCTTGCCAAAACAATTTTAATATGGATGCTGCTAATGACAGCTCAATAGGCTCTCAATAAGAGAAACAAAATGTCGAAAAAATTAGAATATCAATGTATTTTTTACACATCCCAAAGCATTTTCACATTTTTTATACAATTTTTTCAAATCCACCGAGGCTATTAACAGCCCAAAGTGCTTTAATATTACTTCTTTCCTTTTCTTTTTATTTTTTATTTTTTTATAAACAAAAGCAACTTTTGAAAATGATACCAAACAAAATGAATTATACCACAAATGCTAGTATGATTTTCTCTTTGTGTGCAATCCCGGGCACAATTTTCACTTGCACTCACTTGCATTACATCGATTGCAATTATTTTCCCAATTTTGAAGCTAGCTCTTTAGCTGATCTTTGCACAAGTCATTTGAATGGAACGTAAGAAGAATCATTATGTCATAATTTACCTTTTATGGAGTTCCACGTAGGATATTACATGCAAATGCAGGTTAATTGATAAGGAAGTTGGGAAATATAGACGTGCATATAAATTGCCTTTTATTCTGTAATAGGTGACTTTTTTAACCCTAATACTAATTGAATCACAACTCTTGATGTCAGGCAGGTTTTCAGCCACCGGATGTATTAGCCATAAACTGTACTTCTCTTACTAACACATCTGAAATTTTCAGTAAGGTACTGAAATCAATGGGATTATTTCTTTTGAGCACCTGAAAATTACAACTTCCATATGCTTACATTGCATTAGCTTTGGCAGATACTTGGAAAAAATCAACCCCAGAAGAAAACCAAAAGTTCTACTTCACCATTAAAGCATCTTCAGAATTTGTACTCGCAAAAGCAGCAATCAACTGGCCTGAAGATGATGTAAGATGCATTTCCTTACCCATGTGCAGTCCTAGATTCCTTAAAACAATATGGGCCCCTGATCTCTTGATAAAGCAATTAGCTATGTTGAATTAAATATAACAAAAGCAAGATCCCTCTGAATTTAAAAATATGATGCAACTTGTTTAAGAATATCAGTATCACCATAAGTATGGTTGTGCTCACGTGGATTTCTTGTTTACAGGCTAATTATTGCTGATGAGTTGGATTATTTAATAACTAAAGACCGGGCTGTACTTCACGATCTTTTCATGCTTACGACTTTCCCGTTCGCTAGATGTATATTGATAGGTATGATGTTGCAAATACAATGTTTTAAACTTTTTTTGCTCTATTTATGTGATTTTGTGCAGAATTTGATGACAGAGTAGCTGTTAGCTGCCTGTGGTAAGGGAGTTCTCATATTCCATTTGCTTTTACAGGAATAGCTAATGCTATAGACCTAGCAGATAGATTTCTTCCAAGACTGCAGTCATTGAATTGTAAGTTAGTTACTTGCTTTAGTCAGTCATCTTTATTCACTATCCTTTCTAATTCATCAGGTCTGGTGACAAGATTCTTCCGCTAAGGCCCTCTTTGATGCCTGGCCTTCTCCCTAAATTGCTTACATCTTCAAAACATTTCTCCAATAATTTTGTTCAACCAATGTGTAATTGAATTGTCACCCTAACAACTTAGCTGGTTTCCATCAACAAGGATAATTGTTACCTATTGGTATTAGGGAATGTGGAAGTTCCTAGTCCTGCTTTTTGGATAACTCACTTCCTCCTTTCTTTTTGCCTAAACCTTCCTTAGCAATAGCAGGAGGCAACTGCTAAGCACTACTTGGTGTAATGCTCAGTGATAGGTGTCTTCTATTCCCCTCTCCATCCTCCCATCGAAGTTTCACATATAAAAATGACATAAAAGAATGTGCTATGTTGTTGGTCTTGGTACTTACTGTTTGGTTCTACTTCTACCCATTTCTTGTGCTAGGCAAGCCTATGGTGGTAACTTTTCGGGCATACTCCAAGGATCAGATCATCATGATTCTTCAGCGGAGGTTAATGGTAATTATTGTGCTCCCTTTTTTGCTTTTCTTTAAACAAGTGGTCTGCTTTTGTTTAATCAAGCAATAATTTTTTATTATTTTGAATTGGATATCCTTGAAAGACCAAATGCTATGTTTTTTCTATTTAAGACCAAAGGTAAATCACTTTGTGTATAACCTGTTCTCAGTATGGCAGCATCACATCTGAGTGAATGTATGGGTTGGAAATTATGACTTTTATGTTTTATTTATCTGAAGTTGGCCTAAGAATTCTAGCTTTTTTTCCAAAAAGCAAGAAGAAAAAAAATGCAGGTACGAGGCTGTGAGAAATTATACATTTGCAGTTGCAATTACAAGTTGATAATTGAACAAGTTGCAACTTAATCATTTTCAGTATTTTCCTAGGAATCCAATGCCACTATTGTGACCTTTCTGCATTTAATGTTAACATATCTAAGTACTTCAATTGTGGAGATACCGCAACGTTCAAGGAATGTGTAAAAAAGTTCTTAAAATGCAATCTTTAAATTCTAAAACAGAATTTATTTGTTATTGACTTAAGACTGAATGCTATTCTCTTTATTAAAAAAAAAAAAAAATAAATAAAATGGAATCTTCAAACTCTAAAACAGAATTTATTTATTTATTCATTTATTTGTTATTGACTCAACTCAAGACTGAATGCTATTCTCTTCCAACAGGCACTTCCGTACATTGTCTTTCAACCGCAAGCCCTGGAACTCTGTGCCAGAGTGAGTCACCACCATTGATTTTTTCTGTGTTCTGATAAATAATGATTGCTTCTCTTTTCTTGACACATTCCATTAATTTGGTAGTGGATCTGTATATGTAATATTACTTGAATGAATTCTCTTGACGTTAAGGATGCAGCCTCAATTTTCTATATTTCAAGTTAGCAGTGAAACTTCAGCACCAAACACCATTATGTGTAATTGTCTTATGAGCAAAGAAATTGATTATCTTTTAAAACATGGCAGAAAGTTGCAGCTGCATCTGGAGATATGAGGAAAGCTCTGTGCATCTGCAGGTTGGCCTTTTATTGCCATAGTTACAGTACTTAATTAGTAGCATATGTTGAACTTGTATTGTATTCAAGATGATTGAAATTAGATTGGTAGAAAATGTGCTTAGAAGTAATCATCAAGAAGATGACAGTGTCATTGAAATAATGTTAAAAAAAAGTTGACTTCTATAGAATTTTTTGGACTTAATGATTACTATACATGTACACCATCTGTGTGTGAGCAATGGGTGTAATAAGCTTAACACTCTTTTGGAATATGTAAATAAGGATGTCGTCCATACTTATGTGCAGCTAAACAATTATCATGCATACAAGAGAGTAAACTTAGGGGCATAGTATGGGAATTTTTTAGATGTCAATGGCCAACATTAGCAATTTTTACTTACAAGGAAGGCTATATCAATAAGATGATATGGATATATTACAATCCAGCAATGTTGATGTATCAATGGATATTATCTGCAGAAATCAATTGTACTTTTGAAAAGTGCAAATTTTAATTTAAAAGATCATAAGAACATTTTGAAAGTTTTAATGTAACAGACATATCTAAGTCTTGAAAATACAGACATCTACAAGTATATCGCTGATATTTAATTTGATGCTAATTTATATATGCCTGTGCAATTAATTACACCGATAACAATCTACTCTGCCCCTTCTCTCTCTTCTTTATGGGGCTTGGCTTCATTCAAGTGTGCATCCATGATGCTCTCCCTTGATCTCATTTTAAGCAGTACTAATGACTGAGAAATTAGATTCCACGAGAAATGTAGGAATTTGCTGTCTTTCTTGCATATATTACTATTGCTAAATCTTATTAACTGCAAGGTAGTCACTCAGCCCTGTGATAGGCTTTAAATTGTAAATGTAGTATCAGCAATATCTACAACCAATGATGTAGATGGCATATCTGTGATGAAAATGATGCTTTTGTTTTGACTAGGGTATAAACTGCAGTGTAATTACTCCGTCTTTTTTTTTTTTTTTTTTTTTCTGTTTCAGAAGTGCTATTGAGATGCTACAAGCAGAGCTGAGGGAATCTGCGTGCAATTTGGATTTCTCATTAGCAGAGAATGGGTACTCAAATCAACAGACAACTCCAGCTTGTGATTTAATAAAGCAAGGAATTGATATTGTAGGCACTTGCTATTTACATCAACTTCATCCATTCCAAGCATAAATTAGTTAAATTAATGATATAAAAACATGTTTTGTCAGTAACTGTTTGGTTCACTATATAAAGTTTTTAAACTTTTTGTAAGCCCAGCTAAAAGCAATCAGATTCAGATATCCCTTCTTAAGAATTTCATATTTCTTACAAGTTTTGCTGCTTGTCACAGGTGAGGGTTGACCATATGGCTATTGCTTTGTCAAAGACCTATAGATCACCAATAATGGACACCATACAATGTCTTCCACAACATCAACAGGTAAGTTTGTTCTGCTAACATGATTAATTAGTTGACCATTATGACTCAAAAGAAGTGCATTTGATATTGACGGGTCTGTTTAAAGGAGTTTATTCATGACTCGAAGGACTTTATTTATGCTTTGATCTAATAAGATAATAGCATGTGTGCCCTATGATTGTAACATCACGAAAATTCATCCAAAACTGAGATCTGGTGAATGTTAAAAGTGATGATAATATGGGAGGTATGTACTTATTTCAAATGTTCCTCACTTTATATATATCAATCAAATGATGTTTATTTTTAGGCAACTCAACTTCCTGAAAGTTGTCTTTGATCTTGGCATGCCTTGTGATGTGTTTAATTGATGGCATCATAAAAAGCGTTACAAGTATTTTTGTGGAAACTTGCATAATACTATTGCAGCCAACTGTTCAGCTCTTAGAATTGGGGTCCACTGTCCAAAAGTCCAAACCAGTTTCGATAAATTGTAGCCTGTTAGTTTTTATGCTGTTTTCCTTCTTGCTCTTGCTTATCTATCTCTAGGAACATTATTCTGTTTTTTACGGTTTTTCCCTTGGCTTCAGATTATACTTTGTTCTGCTGTGAAGCTTTTCCGTGGGGGAAAGAAGGATACAACTATAGGCGAGGTATATTATCTGACATAGTGTTCAATAAGACTTCAGAAGAGTACATTGTACAACAGTTAATTGAGATTTGTAAGTTTTCTATATGAATGCAGCTCAGTAAATCATACTTAGACATCTGCAAATTAACATTAATCCCACCAGTCGGAATTATGGAACTTTCAAGCATGTGTAGAGTTCTAGGTGACCAGGTGAGCTTAATATGCTGCGTGTTCTGATTGAATTTATTTCTTTGGATATAATTCTCTATACAAGATTTAGATTGAGCACATGAAGCTTATTTCGCAATACGATACGATCCCCGTGAAATGGCAAGCTAAGATGCATGATTCAAAGTGCAGGGTCTTCTCAAACTTGGTCAATCTCGAGAAGATAAATTAAGAAGAGTAACACTAAAAGTCGATGAAGCAGATGTTGCATTTGCATTGCAGGTATTAGAAAATAAATTTAAGCTTATTGTGTGTCCTGCTCGTCAATATCTTTTGAAAGTTACTCTGGCATAGCTTCAATCTGCTTATTTACAATGAACTATTTTGTTTTTGCTAATTTTATATAATCTGTTTGGCAGGGAATTCGTGTCTTTCGAAATTGCCTTAATGCTTGTCAGTAGGATATGGCCTTGTGATTTTTATTTTTCCTTGGTATTGGTGGCCGTTCCATTTTCAGTTATGTGGATGCTCTAAATATAAAGGTTAGAAGGCATCACTTATTTAGTTGTTTCTCAAGATATCACTTCCTTAAACTCATGTTGGTCGTTTATCTTCATTCCACTTGTGGAACTTGACACTATATAATGCCTCTTCACTTGTATCGCTTATGTTGTTCGTTTTTGTGTCTTCTATCTTCACAAAAAATAGCTTCTCATTCTTCAGACCTATTTGCAACAAGAATGCTGATGCAACTTACGTTTGATATATGACTGAAGAAAATGCTTTGTAATTCGGCTGCCTGCCATGAAATCATTATTTTTACTGTGCAAATTAACCAGCTGTTCACTTGTTCAACAATTTGCTCTAGGGAACCTTTCCTATGCTAATGAAATTTCCCTTTCACAAGCCTTTTTTTTAGCCTTTGCTTGCCTGATGTTTTGTTTCTGTATTCTAGTGTTATACAATGCGAAACACTGAAGTTTCAGCTTTTAGGATTGCCAACGCTATAGAGCTTTCTCATTTCTAGCTAATTCTAATTGTTTGTATTTTGTTTGTATTCTAGTTTATTTGATGCAAAACACATGTCTGTTTCACTGTAAGATTACCTAAGCTGTGGAGGTTTGAGTTAGGACATTCTGAGTGAAAGCATGTTAAACTTAACTCACTCACTCTCTCTCTCTCTCTCTCATGTTTGCATTATTCTAAAAGGCTCCATTTTCGTTGCAGATAACAGTGCTTTGGTGAGCACATATTATTTCACTCCGAGGTTGCAATGAATAAGCTTTAACCGATGGAATAATCAAAGAGCAAACTTGAAAGGCTAGGAGGGTGTTGCTGTTGCTAACATTTCAATTATCTTAGTTTTTTAGAATCAAAAAAGTATATATATAGCTCAAAAAATTTGAAGAATGGAATATATACATCCATATCTTCCTCGTAACAGAATTCCCCAGGTATTTATTTGAAGAATGAATTATACACATCCATATCTTCCTTGTAACAGAATTCCCTGATATGAGTGCGCTCGATAGGTTATTAAACTTTTGGTCAAGACTCAAGGCCAAGGAAGAAAGTGGTATTCAAGGTTTTTCCAAAAATTTTTGGTACTACAAAGTCGTCAAATTTTCAGCTTACCAAGAAGGGCGAAAATGATTGCTTATAAATGACCAAAAATTATCTAATCTATCATGATTTTGACTTGTGCTGATTTTTTCCTTAGCCAAAAAAAAAAAAAAAAAAAACGAGGATATTTGCATCACCCTATTCATATTTTCCACCCACTCTTTCAAAAGCAAGCTTGCGAAGAAAATTGCAGTGTCACGGCTGTACATGATATTCCTAATTATATTAAATTAAATATTATATTTTATATGTATATATATTAATATATAATTTTAGTTTGCTAAATAACAAGTAAAAAACCAAAACATTCCTATATCTTTCATTTTTTACCTCTTATCTTTGATATTTAATCTTTTTTTTATCTCATTTTAATATTTTTAATTCTCATTACTTATCAATATTTGTGTTTTATATTTTTCAGTATGTGTTTTTATATTTTCACTAGTACCATCAAAAAAGTGGAGGATAGAAAAAATAATTTCAAAATGATGATAAGTACAAGTCTTCATTAAATAAATTTATGCATGAATTACTTGTAGTTTTATCATTTTGAGATTATTTTGTCTACACTTCACCTTTTTAAAATTCTTCCTAATACTTATAACTATTTGTGTTTTATATCTTTTTTTTCATTAATACCATCCCCTCTCAAAGGTAGGGGTGAGCAGGTGGATATATCAATCCGCTCAAACCGATTGAACCAAATCGATCCATCGCATTTTAGACGGATGCATGATAATGAGTGGACGGTTGCGGATTGATTTTTTTTAGAGGCGTAACGGATCAATTTTTGCCTGTGTGGCGCTCGAACTCCACCAAGTTTAAGCCTGCAATAGCTCGTTGACAAATCGAGTGTTGATAGTCTTACCTGTTTAAACATTAGGGCCCAATGTTTTGTCAAGCAAAACAACTTCACATGGAAGTTCCGTCTTCGCCCGGATGCCACAAGTAGGCCTGATGCCTCAAGTGCACCAAGCACAGCATAAGTCGTTTCATAGCGCCAAGCTTATCTCAAGCAAGGTGCTCGTCCGTGATAATGAGTGGACGGTTGCGGATTGATTTTTTTTAATCCGTCTAGTTTTGGACAGATGGCGGATTTGAGGTTTTTGGCCGCAACTGAATCGTCAAATCGTGAGCACCTTTAGTAATTTGTAAGGCTTTGTGTTTTTAATTTGTTTAGATATTCTGTTTGTATTTTTAATTGAAAAATAGTTTAAATATTCTATTGAAAAAAAAATTTCAACTTGAATATATTTTTTGAATTAAAAAAAAATAAATGTATTTTTTATCTATATTTTTTTTATTTTTAAATCTAACTCTAAAAATAAGAAATAAAAAAGATGATATATGTTTGTTGGTTTTTATTTTCAAAAACAGATTAAATGTAACAATATAAAGGTATACAATTTCTATTATTGCCCTGTTTATGATTTTGGTGGTTTGAATTATTTTTATATTTTAAGAATCACAGATTGTAATATTTTATGGAGATGAAACATGCTATGATTGTAATATTTTTTTAAGTCAATGGTTGTAATACTTTTTTTTAAGGAAGTGTATAAGTTAAATTATGTTAAAAATTTATAAAATTTTAAACCGCCAAATTGATTCATATCCATCCATCAATCCGCTCAATTCATATCCGCCGGATTGACGGACGGATGTGGATTGATTTTTTCTAATCCACCAATCTAGTGAACAAATAGCGGATTAGAGATTTCGTGATTGCAACCGACCCGCTCCCACTTCTACTTAAAAGTAATAAATTATCTTGACATTACATTTCCTGACTCCAGTTCCGCTCTCATCAAAGATGGGGATGGGATGGGGACATGAGACTACAAACTCAACCTCGTCCCATTGACATGAGACTACAGAAGGAAAAAAAGGCATTTGATTAGGATATGAAATAACTAAAAAGCCAAAACAGTAATTCCAACTATAACCAAAGTTTCCCATAAGTCAAACAGAAATCAAACCAAAAGGATCCTAAACGATGCCAAAACATAGCAAAAAAGTTCACCATACTACTCTCTCTTCACTCATCATCAAACAAACCGAAGATAGGTTGATCGTCATCAGACTCCTCCTCAGGCTCCTTAACCTCTTCCTTCTTGGCATCAGCTGCAGGAGCAGCAGCAGCAGCAACTGGAGCAGCAACAGCAGCAGCAAATTTGCTTGGATCCTGCAATTTCATCGTTCAAACAATTTACCAATGTTGCAAAGAAAGGAAAATGAAATGAAACCTAGTGTTTGGTTTACTGGAGCGAAGGTTGGATTTGATTTATCGGTTCTGTCAAAATACCCATTTCTATGTTTATTTTGGTAAAAAAGAAAATTGAATCACCATTCACCAATTTATGAACCATTTTATTGGCATTCCAATAAACTAAAACACTACCTTGGATCCACAAATAAGTGCTAACCTTTAAGTATTCCTTCACCGTCTCAGCATATGTGAAAGAGTATGGTGTTTCCACTGCAACAGCAAGAACATTCTTGTAGGCGTTAATGAACATGTGAGGTGCAGCAGCAAGTGTTGGGTATGTTAGAGCCATTGACAGGGAGGCAACCATGGATATCCCAGAAGCAAATTTCACCATTAGATCGTCGTCTGTGAGGTGAAGCACCTCAGGACTAAACACTGAACCATTGTCGTAGACAGACAACACTACAAGACCGTAAGAGAATGGCCTTATCAATAGCTTTGAGAGAAGGGCGGCCTCGGAAGAACCCACCTTTTCGCCCTTCTTGATAAGCTCCACAGGGGTGACGATTTCAACTGTACCTTTGTTGATCTTGGTTGGAATGTTAAGCACCTGAAAAATGAAGGAGTGAGATTACAGGGAGGGAGTGAGAGAAAGGGGGGGAGGATCACCAAGTGGTGTTAGGAGCTTGAAAGATGTAAACCTGGAAGAAGGAAGTCTGAGATGGATCCAATCCAGTGTTTCCAGGAGGAACAACAACATCAATTGGAGCAATAAGGCCAACACGAGCAGGAGCTCCGACCTGTTCATGTAAATGTTACAACCATATGATCTCAAATCTCATAAAAATTACTGTTCATGCTCAGAAGATACTAAAATCAGTAACCAGAATTGAATTGTATAAAAGAAATCAATGTGATGATATTACTTGTCAAGAACCAAATCACAATTATATGGTCAATATCCACTGTAGACAATACATACTTCATAGTTCATACTCAAAGCCAATCAAATTACGTCGAAAGATAAATCAATTCATCCCAATATCACCTATGACCACCAGGCATGAGCTAACATTGAATGTACACCCAACTCAATGAATTTATCCATACCACGAGAGACAATCAATGAATAGCATGGTTTAATATCATATAGAAATTCTTATATGAAAATGTTTATTATAAAAAAAAATTATAACATAGCCAACATGATTGTTGTAAATATGTAAATCGGGCATTCAACATCCATGGAACAACATTTTTTTTTTTTTTGAGAAATCTCTCACATAGATGTCTAGATTTTTTTTTTTTTTAGTAAGAATCTAGATTTGTGGTGAAGAAAAAGACAACTTAAAACAATAATCCTTTAAAACATCAATTTATCTTCTCATATTTTGAACTATATCTAACTAATATAATACTGAGCAACAACTTAAATTCTTTAAGCACATAAGTGCACATATTCTAACATACATACTTGCCACCATCCATCAACTAAAAAATAGAAAGGAAAGGAAAAAAGAAACATGTTTCCATACAAGGAAAAAGCTAAATTAAAATACCTAAGGAATGCCACCATAGTAACAAACATAAAGCATGTTGGAAGATAGTATTCATTTCTTTTTCTTTTCTTTTTTCTTTTCTTCTTTTTTCTATTGAGTGGTGATAATTTTGTACGTAATTTCCATATTGGATGAAGTAGTCTTCTTGTAGTTTTTTCTTTTTCAATCAAAACACCTACAATTAATCTATACTATGGCATATCCAAACCTATGTTACTAGAAAATGCTAATACCCTAGCGAATTATGTATTGGTATGCACATTTCAAAATATGGTACACTTTACGTTCTAAACGGTAAATTTAACAATCTGAAACGATCTCAAAAGTTTTTTTCAATAAATTTCTTTAAATATTTCCTTAGGAGGAAAAAATCAAATATAATGAATTAAATTCTAAGGTAAATTAAGTTTTGACAAGATAAAACATAAAAAATGGTCATAGTACTCATAGAAATGTTTTACTACATGAAGAGGAAAAACTAGATTTTATTAGATGCTTAATAATTAAAAGAAAATTACTCTAAAAATAACTTCAATTCACAAGTATAATATATACAAGTCTACTCCTATCGTACCATATTTTGGCTTATCACGTTCCTGTTTCCCGTTTCAGATAATATAGATCCAAACACCATAATGTGACATAAGCAACTTTAATTTGATAATTTATTGACATTACTACCACAATGACCTATAATTAAATGAATCAACACTAATTTAAAATATAACTTACATATAGCATGGACCATCACCATGTGTATTGTCATAATAAACTCTTTCTAACATCAAATCGAAAACCATTATGGTGATTTTGGGCCAAAATATTTTTAGTGTTATAATGTGACCATAAAATGGTTCAAATTTATTTTTTCAGATCATGAGAAAGTAATAATACTTTTCTCGAATATCAAAAATTTCGATCACCAATGTGAAATAAAATGTTTACATATGTAAATACTAGCAGTTGATATACGTGATGTGTGTGCAATTTAAATATATAAAATTAAAACAAATATTTAATATATATTGTTAGACTTGTCTAAGGTTCAAGTCACACTCCTATCTATCTAATTTTTTTTTTCTAAATAAAAAAAATAAGAAACACATGACATAAAAAGAAGTAAGCAAAGCTTGGGCACCAATTGAGTTTTTCACTTTATATAATAATATAGATAGATAAATATTTTCTCTCGCATCGGAAATTCTGAATGGAACGTATGTCAAATCTACAGATCCCAATCATAAATGGAAATCACATATGGAAATAAACACATGAAAGTAATCTTAAAAGGCACATATACCATAACCTAAGAAGAATGGACACGGATATGTAACACGACACGAATACGATACGGACATATTGATACGTTAATTTTCAAAAAAATGCAAGACACGATACGTGAGAGACACGCATGAAATATATAATTTCATATATTTATTATATGTTATATATATGAATATATCATTCAAAGATAATAAAAAATGTAATATAACATCAATTCCTATAATTTTATATAGTTTTTGTTTTATTATTGGATCTTAAGTTGTTTTGTTCAAACTTATAATTAGTTTCACATATATCTAATTGACAGACACGTGTATTTAAGCGATTGACACATATGTCCTTCAAGTATCCAAAGAGTGTCCGGGTTTTTAAAAATATTTAAAAAATAGGACACGTTTTGAAAAGTGTTGGACACGTGTCCTCAGAGTGTCGTGTTCTCAGAGTATCCAAAGAGTGTTAGTGTCTAACACGGATACGACACGGATACATCACCTATTTAGAAGTGTCCGTGCTTCTTAGACCATAAGAGTCTACCATGAAACTTGCAAGATGTTAATGAACCCTAAGCACAAAGCACAAATAGAATAACTGTAAATGTACCTTATATTTGGCAACCTCATCACTCACTTCCTTCAGATCTCCCTTAGTAAAGATCAATCCCACATTACCCTATCAAGGTCGGAAACAAAATTAATAAGCATCACAAAATAAAAACAGCTTACTAATTAGAACATGAAAGCATAATATTCGAATCGAAAATTTTGAAAATAAATTTCGGTTTGTATGTTTTAACGAATTGTTTTCGGAAAACATTAAAAACTAAAAATCAAAAAATACGATGCTGAGAACAAAACTTTTTTCACGAATCTCGTTCTCGAACACTCGATCAAACTGCTTGATATACGAAAACACATAAAAAATAAAAATAAAAAAAATTTTGTTTCCCAAACTTTCTCGCCTACCAAACAGACCAAAACACAGCAAAATCTAGAAAGCTTTCAGATCAAACAACGTACAACGAGAAGGGGAACGAGACTGAGGAAAGCGGTGCTACCGGTCTTCTCAGCATGCGCTCGAATGGAACGCTTCATCATAGTGTTCTTCCCCATCAACACCACCGACTCACCTCGCAGTCCCTTGCGAATGTTCTGAAGCTGGTTCGATCCGACATTATCGGCGGCGACGATCAAGATCTGAGAGTAGATATCGAGAAGGCTGCACAGCTTAGTGTCGTAGGAGCTTTTCCTCTCGGCCTTGGAAGCTTTCACCACCATTGTTGCAGACCTTAGGGTTAGGGTTAGGGTTAGGGTTTCAGAGAAAAAGCAGTCAACAAACGCAGAGGGAGAGCTCTGATGAAAACCCTTAAATGGTTAAGCGTGTTCTGCAAGGAGAGGAAGCGTGAGGAGCGCATGTACGTTTATATATGGGTAATAACGACAAAGTAGTGGTTTGTTATATTAGTGTTACATACATCAATTAATCTATACATTAGTGTATCATGATATTATTATTGATCATATTTATTATATAAATTACAAATACCTAAAATCATACAAATAATATCACATCATATATTAGTACACTAGTGTGTAAATTAATTGATAAATATAACATTATTCGGTTTATTATACGTCAATTTTGCCATCTGGCCTAATAAGACGATCCACATTTTAGTATTTGTTTGGCATGTGTTAAAATAATACATGTTATTTTAGCACATTATTTTATTTGGGTCACAATCATTTTATTTGGATCATATCACCTTCTTACCACATCATTTCAAACTTAACTCATATTTTACATTTTTTCATAAAAAGTCAAAAAGTATACTAATTTAGCACTTCCTAAACAACCCCTTAATATGGCCATTTGTTTTTCAAAAAAAATTCAGATTTTTTTAAAACATAAAAAATAAAAACTAGATAAAAATAAATACTTTTAAATTGGAAAATCATATAATAGCCCACTTTTTAGATTCATTTTCTAAACTTAATAATATGTAAATGATATAATTAGTTAATAATTAGGAAAAACAATATAAGAGAGAGTGTTACCTTAAATATTCTAATCGATTGTCACATCATTAAACTTGAAAATTAGATCTAACTTTTAGACTTAAATAGCAATACTCTTTTGAATTTTACAAAAAAAAAAAAAAAAAAAAAAAAAAAACAATTTGACTTTTCAAAAGATAAAAAGTAAATTACTTTTTGCCTGTTATATTTGGCTATTTTTCACTTTAATTTTTAAAATTTATTTTTTCTCACATATGTTTTAATTTATTTTTTTTAATTTACTTCTAAAGTTAACTTTTGCTCAAATCTAGATAGAAAATAACATATTAATAACCATATGACATAAAAATATTTTATTATATTACACATTTTAAATATAAATTTAAATTCCAATATTATCATAAATTTTGCATGTTATGTGATAGCTAATGTAATATTTTTTGTTTAATTTTAAACATAAGTTAGTTTTAGGAGTAAACTGAAAAAAAAAAATAAAAAAAAATGAAAGGCTAAACTCATAAATAAATAAATAAATTTTAAGATCCAAAGTGAGAAAATAACTAAATACAAAAGTGACAAAGCCTCCGTTTGGGAAGTGGGTTGGTTTTTTGGCTTTTTTGGCTATTTTAACCTGGGCTAAAAAACTTGGTTTGGGAAGAGCTTTTTGGCTTTTTTGACTTTTTTTTGTGAGAGAAGAATGTAATGATTATGGGTTGGATGTGATGTTTTGTTTTTGTGGCTAAAATAGCCTATTTTGTTTTTTGTGGCTAAAATAGCCAAAAAAGCCTGGAATAGCTCTTCCCAAACGGAAGGGGTTGTTTGGGGTATCCTAAATAAGTGCACTTTTTATCTTTTTAGACTAAAAAATTGAGAAAAAAAATATGGATGTTTGGGTTAATTTTTTGACTGTTTATGGAAAAATGTGTATTAAAAAATTGTATAAATTAGTGTGTAGGGAAAAATTAGGATTGGGAGTTGTGCAGCCGTAATTTTTGACTTTTGGTGAATAGTGATAACTTTTTAATTTTTTGAGTAACCTTTTGACTTTTTGACTTTTTTTCAACTTGCCAAACTTGACCTTAGCCAACATAAAATTATATAAAAATAATAAATCCTTATATATTTTTATTTCTTTCACCATATTAATTTTTATTTAATGAAGTGTACAAAAAGAATTGAAAAAAATCATCATAGTTGGTTAAAAGATATTCTACTTTAGTTTACGTTCCCTTGTTTGAGTGAAAAAATATATTTTTCATATTTTGTAACATTTGTTACAATAAAAAATGAAAATTAATGGAAAAATATTTTTTATTTGTAACAAGTGAAAAATATATTTTTAGAATTAAAATCTTACCAATGTCACTATTACCATCGTCACTATCACTGCCAACATCACCATCACCATCACCACCACCCCACCTCCACCTCCACCTCATCTCGCCACCACCACTACTACTACCACTAAATATTAAAAAAAAAATTCGCTTTTAATTCAATAAAATTATTTTGTGAACAACAAAAAAAAATTGTACATATAATTTTGTGTGATTCAAAATTGTAAATGTTGATGGGTTCGGATGTCCATAGGTGTTGTTTGGACACATGCGATTTATCACGGATCTCGTTTGAATGATTTGAATGGTTTATTTTACCACTGATATCGTTTTAATGATTCGAACGGTTTATTTTGTTAGAAATTTTGTGCATATCATCCACATACAAAATTAAGTTAATTTGATAATCGTGTCATGTTCAATTTATTAGGTTTGTCACTAAAAAACTTAACAATAATTGTATTTTTAAAAATAGAGCTTTAATTTTTTTTTTTTATAACAAATGCGATAAATTAAATAAATTGTGCTTATTAATTAAAGAGAAAATTGGTGATAAATCCAAATTAAGGAGAATATAAGACATTAGGTCTAGTGAAACTTTTTTATTGGTAAAAAGTCTACATTTTGTGAAGACATTTCGTTTCCAATTTTACTATTTGACTTTTTTTTTTATCTGTTTGACTTTTTGTTAATTATCTATTCAAATTTATATCTATATGTTCAAATTTTTTATCTATCTGTTCAAATTTATATCTATCTATTCAATTTTTTTTGACAATCTATTCAATTTTTTCCCTTATATGTTCAAATTTTCTCCTAAAGTCTATCTATATGTTCAATTTTTTCTCTAAATTCTATTTATCTGTTCAATTTTATATCTATCTGTTCAATTTTTCCCTTAAATTCTATTTATCTATTCAATTTTTTTCCTAAATTCTATCTATTTTCTATCTATCTGTTAAGTTTTTTTTATCTGTTGAAAATCTGTGTCAACTTTTTTATTTATCTGTTGTAATCATCATCAACAACATCAATTTTTTTTTTTCAAATTTGTCTCATATATACACACAATCACAAATATATATACATACACTCACACACTTAGATATACATGCATACATACACTCACTAACTCACAGATATACATACATACATACACTCATTCAAAGATATACATACATACACTCTCACACTCACAGATATACATACATACACTCACTCACCGATGTACATACACACACTCACACACTCAAGATATACATACATACAAACATATATGTATGAGTCATATGTACATACAAGCATGCATACATACATACATACATACATACATACATACATACATACATATATATATCCACATATACATACATACATACAAACCTACCTATATACAGAATGTATGTCTACGTGTATGTTTGTATTTATCTTGTGTGATGGTTGTTCAATGCCATCGACAACGGAAGAAGAGCAGAGTAGCGATAGAACTAGATCTGGTTACTCCACGATCAGATCTTGTCTGGTAGTGGTCAGATTGTGTCACCAGAGATTGCGAAAATGGATGAAGTCTCTGATTGATGAAAAGGTGTCTCTCTCTCGGCGATGGAGGTTATAACGACGGTGACTAGGGATATATGCGGTGTGGTTCAGACTGTTTGAGAGTAAAATTACAAACCAAATAGCGGATTGGTGGATTAATAGATTGACAAATTGCGATTTGGGCGGTTTTTGACAGATTGGCGGATTGAAAAATATTTTAACTAATTATCATACATTTACATCATATATAACACTAATTTGTATAATTTTTTATATATATATATAACACAAAGTAATTTTACATAATATGTTTCATATATATAACTACTAATTTATAATAAATTTCATATCTTAAATCTCCCTCACGCTCATTTTTACTTTGATATTTTATTGGAGGTTAAAAAATATATATGTATTAACTATAGCAGAGCAAAGTGGTTTGGAAGGCGACTTATAAATTTTAAAGTTTAAACAGCGGTTAGAGCGATGCGGATTGATGCGGATCGGTGCAGATTTAGCGGATCGGGCGGTATTTTGCACACTCCTAGTAGTGACGAAGGTGAAAGGTGATCAACACAATCGTAAATTTTTCTTTCTCTCTCTCTTCTCTCTCTATCGTTGTGATAACCCTGTCCCGTGTTATGCTAATTAATCCTAATTATGCCTATAATTATGAGCTTGATATGAGGGAGCACAAAATTGGAGCTTTGAACTAAAAACTTGGGGATTTGGAAGCTAGGCTTAAGAATTAGCTATAATTTGAAGAATTAGAGCTTTTAGGTGAGTAATTGAACTCAACTTCATGAGTTTAAGTTCATAATTAAGTGAATTCAAGCAAGATATGAAATTAAGAGCAAGAATTGAGTTGATTGTAATGAATTTGAAGTTAATATGTACATGCATGTGAGGATTAGCCACAAATTTGCATGTTTGACTATGAAGCATGTTAATCATGTTATATTAAGGGTTGTTTGACACATGTATGTAAGAATTTCTATATTTTGAAGCTTGATTTCAAGCCTTGAAGCTTGTCCATGCAAGATACAAAACATAAATTGTGTATGTATAAGTTTATGATTTGAAATTTGTTAAACCCATAGAATTTTGAACTATGGTTGAAGGGTTCTTTTCAAATATATGTTTTTGAGAGTATTCTTGCATAATTGTGTGAGTTATTCTCGAATTGGACCTTTGGAATTATGCTTTCAGCTTTAAACAGAATTTTGGGAAACCCAGAATTCGACCTGTCCGCTCGAGCGAGAAAAGTCTCACTCGAGCGTGAAAATCAAGCTCCCAGAAGTTTTATAGTGAATTGCACGGTAGCTCGAGGGGCAAACCTTGCGCTCGAGCAGACCCTATTTTGCAAGACTTCTCGCTCAAGCGTCAGAAGTCTCGCTCGAGCGTAAAATTCATACAACCAATAATTTTACAGAGCTTTGCAGTCCGCTTGAGCGACCAAAGTTGCGCTCAAGCGGAGAGCCCTGTTTCAGAAATTTTGAAAATATGCTTTATGTTTCGTTTTTCGTTCTTTTTCACTTCTAAGCACTCTTAGGCCTTGTTTGTCATCCCCTAAAAAAGTTAAAAAGTCAAAAAGTCACTATCTTATTTAAGTCACATCATCTTATTTAAATCACATCGCCTCTCTACTACATCACTTCAAATCCAACCCAAACCCAACCCATATTTCATAAAAAGTCAAAAAGTACATTTATTTAGAATATCCCAAACAACCCCTTAGGCATGCATTGAGCATTATAAATGAACTAAAAGGATAAGAAAGAGGCCTAAGAGAAATAAATAAATTAAGAACGGATTGGATCGCTTATGACATAGTGTGTTATGAAATGTGTAGCGTCGAGCGCAAAGGTAAATCCATCGGCAGAACACTGTGAGTAATATCTTCGTAAGAGTGTGTTGAAATATGCTACTTTCCAAATGCCCACTTCTGTATGAGTTCTACAGATTTGTTAAATTGAATCGAATATTCGTTATGCCAATGATCAAATAAGGTCGTTGGAATATGATTATGATTATGATATGCTTATGATCTCAAGGATGAAATGCACATAAATACGAATGATTGGGCCAAAGGCTATTTTACACAAATGATTGGGCCAAAGGCCGTTCGACACGAATGATTGGGCCAATGGTCGTTTGACATGAACGAATTGGGCCCGAGGCCGATTGATAAGAAGGAATTGGGCCCGAGGCCGTTTAATAAGAAGAAATTGGGCCCGAGGCCGTTTGATATGCTTGGGCTTGAGGCCGTTTGATGTATTAAATAGAAACATGAAAGGGCCTAAGACTGTCCGTTATGTCCGTAACGAATTACATTCATGTAACTTCCTTATTTTGATATTATTCACTAGGCTTTCGCTCATTCTCATTTATATGTATGTAGGTGAGTAAAGTGATGTCCAAATCCAGCCTCAGTGAAGAAAGTGAGAGGAAGTCAAGTCTTGTGGAGTCAAACCAAATGTCTCACGCACGAGACTTTGTTTTTGTTCTTTTGTTCACCCTTTTTGCTATCTTGATGAATACATTGGATCACCTATGTACATAAGCCTTTTTTTGTTTGGCTGACTGCATATTTGAAAGTTCCTGGATGTATAAGATGTTAACTCTATTTATATGTGTGAATTATTATGGAATGTTTTGCTTGGCCATGTAAGCACAACTCATTGGACAAAAATTTTAAATCTTCTTCCGTTTTGACTCCTTATTTCTATTGAAATATGTTTAATCAAGATTGAGATCGCAGGTAATTTCTTGATTACTGGCCGGTTATGACCTTAATCCATAGGAGCGGGTTCGGGTCATAACAAAGTGGTATCAGAACACGAGTTAATAACTCACACACTTGTCTAAACGAGCAATAAGCATCTAGAAAAGATCTAGGATGCATTCATGTGAGAAGTATGAACTTAAAGACATCGAGAATATGCTTAAATGTTTTGAAACGATTGACTATGTGTTATATGTTTTGTGATACTTGTATTATGAATTATTTGAATACGTATACTCTTTTTTATATGCGTACTTGTGAACATTTTTGTATAAAGAATAATGCAAGTTTAATCAGATAATGGTGAGAACAAGAGGTGATGAGTAAGAGGAGTCCTCTACTACCAAAATGGATAGGATGGAAAGATTGATACAGGATATGGCAAAAACATTGAGGCAACAACAACAGTAGCAGCAACAGTGGCGACAACCACATCTTTCGCCTCCACCTCCAGTGCCGACTGTACAAGATCCACGGAATGATGACCGAACAATTGCTCTCACCAAAGAGTTTAAGAAAATGAAACTACCACAGTTTCATGGGGGATTGGATCCACTAAAGGCTGAAACATGGGTCCTTGGTATAGAAAAGTTATTTGAAGTGTTTCCTTGTTTAGAAACACAGAAAGTATTGTTAGCCACTTTTACACTTGAAGATGAGACGAGAAGGTGGTGGATGTTGATGCGAGAAAGCAATAAAGATATTGGTTGGGCACGGTTCTTGGAAATTTTCTACGACAAATACTTTCCACAGTGTGTTCGTGACAAAAAAGTGTCGGAGTTCATGGAACTTAAGCAAAACAACATGTCAGTAGCTGAGTACGAGGCCAAGTTTACTGAATTGGCCAGATTTGTACCACATATGGTCAATACTGACTATAAGAAAGCGAGGCATTTTGAATGAGAGCTTCGAGATAATATTTTAGAGAAGGTGAATGTGCTCAAACTGGAAACCTATATTGCAGTGTTAGACCGGGCCATAATATCAGAAGCTAACATAGCCAGGTAGGCCAAATCATCAACTAATTGGAAAAGTAAAAGGTAGGGATTCTTTTCAAAGAAACAAAATACGAGCTCCTCGAACACTTCAAATTTTTCTAGAGATACGTACCCAATGTGCAACCAATGTAGTAAAAGACATTGTGGGGTTTGCTACCGTGTATCAGGGGCCTGTTTTAAGTGTGGTAAAACAGGGCACACGGTCAGGGATTGTAATCAGAACAGTGGGAAATTAGCTGCTAGCTCAACTGTATCGAACCCAAAACCGGGAAACACTACGAGGCCTACTACCACCGGAGACACTGTGAGGCAATAGAGAGTCTTTGCGCTCGTTCCAGGAGATACACAGAACACAAAAGCCGTTGTCTTAGGTACTATCTCTATATGCAATCAATATGCTTTTGTGTTAATTGACTCTAGGTCAACACACTCCTTTGTAACTTATGCATTTGCATCTAGATTGATTAGACCTCTAGAATCATTGTCATATTTATTATGTGTATCTGCTTCATCTGGGGAATCTGTGTTGTGTATATCTGTATGTCGATCTTGTGATATGCGTATTGGGAATACTACCTTGTATGTAGATCTATTACCCTCGGACTTTAGATATTTTGATGTAATCCTAGGCATGGACTGGCTATTTAAAATTGGAGCTTTGAACTAAAAGCTTAAGAATTTGGAAGCTAGGCTTAAGAATTAGCTATAATTTGAAGAATTGGAGCTCTTAGGTGAGTAATTGAACTCAACTTTATGAGTTTAAGTTCATAATTAAGTGAATTCAAGCAAGATGTGCAATTAAGAGCAAGAATTGAGTTGATTGTAATGAATTTGAAGTTAATATGTACATGCATGTGAGGATTAGCCACAAATTTGCATATTTGACTATGAAGTGTGTTAATCATGTTGTATTGAGGGTTGTTTGACACATGCATGTAAGAATTTCCATATGTTGAAGCTTGATTTCAAGCCTTGAAGCTTGTCCATGCAAGATACAAAACATGAATTGTGTATGTATAAGCTTATGATTTGAAATTTGTTAAACCCATAGAATTTTGAACTATGGTTGAAGGGTTCTCTTCAAATATATGTTTTTGAGAGTATTCTTGCATAATTGTGTGAGTTATACTCGAATTGGACCTTTGGAATTGTGTTTTAAGCTTCAAACAAAATTCTGGAAAATCCATAATTCGACCTGTCCGCTCGAGCGAGAAAAGTCTCGTTCGAGCGTGAAAATCAAGCTCTCAGAAGTTTTATAGTTCGAGCGGCAAATCTTGCGCTTGAGCGGACCCTGTTTTGCAAGACTCCTCGCTCGAGCGTCAGAAGTCTCGTTCAAGCATAAAATTCATGCAATCAATACTTTTATGGAGCTTTGTAGTCCGCTCGAGCGACCAAAGCTGCGCTCGAGCGGAGAGTCCTGTTTCAGAAATTTTGAAAAAATGCTTTATGTTTCGTTTTCCGTTCTTTTTCACTTCTAAGCACTCTTAGGCATGCATTAAGCATTGTAAATGAACTAAAAGGATAAGAAAGAGACCTAAGAGAAATAAATAAATTAAGAGCGGATTGAATCGCTTGTGACCCAACGTGTTATGAAATGTGTAGGGTCGAGCGCAAGGGCAAATCTATCGGCAGAACACTGTCAGTAATATCTTAGTAAGAATGTGTTGAAGTATGCTACTTTCCAAATGCCCACTTCTGTATGAGTTCTACGGATTTGTTAAATTGAATCCAATATTCGTTATACCAATGATCGAATAAGGCTGTTGGAATATGATTATGATTATGATATGCTTATGATCTCAAGTATGAAATGTGTATAAATACGAATGATTAGGCCAAAGGCCATTTGACACGAATGATTGGGCCAAAGGCCGTTTAACATGAACGAATTGGGCCCGAGACCGATTGATAAGAAGGAATTGGGCCCGAGGTCGTTTGATAAGAAGGAATTGGGCCCGAGGCCATTTGATATGCTTGGGCCTGAGGCCATTTGATGTATTAAATAGAAACATGAAAGGGCCTAAAGTCGTCCGTTATGTCCGTAATGAATTACATTCATGTAACTTCCTTATTTTGATATTATTCACTAGGCTTTCACTCATTCTCGTTTATATATATGTAGGTGAGCAAAGAGATGTCCAAACCCAGTCTCAGTGAAGAAAGTGAGAGGAAGTCAAGTCTTGTGAAGTCAGCCCAAATATCTTACGCACGAGACTTTGTTTTTGTTCTTTTGTTCACCCTTTTTGCTATCTTGATAAATACATTGGATCACCCATGTACATAAGCCTTTTTGTTTTTTTGTTTTTTTGGCTGACTGCATATCTGCAAGTTCCTGGATGTATAAGATGTTAACTCTATTTATATGTGTGAGTTATTATGGAATGTTTTGCTTGGCCATGTAAGCACAGCTCATTGGACAAAATTTTTAAATCTGTTTCCGTTTTGGCTCCTTATTTCTATTAAAATATGTTTAATCAGGATTGAGGCCGCAAGTAATTTCTTGATTACTAGCCGGTTATGACCTTAATCCATAGGGGCAGGTTCGGGTCATGATAATTGTAGACAACCGTAAAAGAGGGGATGAGGAGTCGGGGGGGCGGCGGCGGCAGCAGCAATGGTGGCGACGGTTCTAGTAGCATAGTGGACGGTAGAGACGCAAAGCCAATGACAGTTGCTCTACTAATGAAGGACAGGTGATGGATGAGAGAAAGTTTAGAGAGAGAGATGGTTGGGGTTTAAAAATGGAGAGAGAGAGAGAGAGAAAAAAGAAAAGAAAAGAAAGTGTGGTGTGCATAGTGTGGTGCTGTATATATGATATATATATATATATATATGTAGGGGTATTTTGATCTTGTCTCAGCTTGTCCTTATGGACATAATAAAATAGCGGTTGGACCTTTGGGCAAGAAAAATCCAAAATTGGATTTTTCACTCGAATGCCCTTAATTAAATTGATTTAATTTTTTATGTAAACAATATGTACGAATTGTCTGACAAAATGAAAATTTTGAATCATCAAAATAGACAGTAATGAGGATTTGGATTGTCTCCAGTTGGACTAGCCAACTGGATAGTCCAATCCCACCCATTCTGGGCCCATCTCGACGATCCAAACCGTTAAAGTGTAGGACTCGTTGATTATCTCATACCTATAAAAAATTACGTTAATTAGATATAAATAGTAATTTGATCATATCATATTTGTATGAATAATTTATTTTTAAAATTAAAAATACCGTTGATATAAATTTAATATGATTAAATGATTATTAATATGAATAAAGGTTGAGACCCCCTTCACCCCTTTAGTTTTGATTGGTTAACTTTTTTTTTTTTTTTCACCCAATCCCCAACCTCCATGTGTGTGAGGGGGTTGTGGGGGTGGGTATTTTAAGGGGGTCTAAATCAATGCCCTATTAATATTTGAATAACATAATTGTTGTAAGAAATGAAGTATTTAATGAATTCTACACATTAAATGAATCAAATTATCAATATAAATTTTGTGATAAACTCACAAAAATCCAAAAGCACCACATCTTGGGCGGGAGAGAGAAGGCACAGCCCGGTTATAAACCCCATGGCCTAGACAGCGACTGGAGGGTATCCATTCCATATACTAATAATGAGTCCAAACAAACCAGAGTTGATAAGAGTCTCATTATCATTCCGATAAGGCCTTTCGACGTGGCGGAATCTCAAGTATTTTTCTCTTTCTTCTTCTTAACTCTTCCTACTACTACTCAAAAACAAAACCCACATTTCTTAGCTCTCCGATCATCGGTTTCTCAGGTAATTTTGTGTTGTAATCTTTCTGTTTGATCAAATTCCCAACTCAATTCTATGCTTATTTTTTTATAACTATTGTCTTCAGATGCAGCTATGTCCACCACCAAGATCTACATAGTGTAAGTTAATCCATCTCTCTCTGTCTCTCTCTAGATATGTATGTTGAATTGAATCTGATTCTTGTTTGCTGTTGCAGATATTACTCGTTGTATGGGCATGTGGAGATTATGGCACGACAAGTACAGCAAGGAGCTAATGCGGTTGAGGGTGTTGAAGCTATTCTTTGGCAGGTACTTTGTTTCTTGTCAATGGCCTCTCCAAAATTCTATGTGAGAAATGATTACTTTAATTAAGAATGTTAGGAGTTGCTTTTAATAATTTGAATCAGTATCACCACAAAATTCGAATACTTTTAGTGATTTATGTTTTGGAATGCACGTTTTGAAATAGGATAATGCTTGTATTTCAAAATGATGAATATAGTGATATCCCAAATTTTGTCTATTTATTTCCTTGAAAGTTTTCTTATGAAAATAAAATTAAAAATAATCAAATATAATGAACCAAAATCTAGAGAGAGTTAAAGTTTTGGAAGGATAAAATGGATAAAAATTAAAAAATTAAAAGTTTTTACATTATCAAAATCTAATGGTGAAAGGGGTTTAATCATCAAAAGAAAGTTTCGTTAAAAGTATCTTGAATTGTAATAGTGTAATATACACAAGTCTATCTCTATCTTATCATATTTTATAGCATGTAGTTTTTTTGTTCCTATTCCCGTTCCATGTATCTGAATAATCTGCGGCCTAAATAACATAAATTTGAATGGAATAGGTGCCCGAGACACTCCCTAGCAGGGTACTCGAAAAGATGAAGGCTCCTGATAAAGCAAATGATGTGCCGGAGATCAGGCCAGAACAGCTTCTGGATGCTGATGGCTTCATCTTTGGCTTTCCCTCTCGTTTTGGGGTGATGGCAGCCCAATTCAAGGCATTTTTTGATGCCACTCATGAGATATGGGCAACCCAAGCACTTGCCGGCAAACCTGCTGGAATCTTCTGGAGTACCGGTTTCCATGGGGGAGGGCAGGAGCTTACTGCGTGAGTTTTTCTCATTCTTCTTCCTCTTATGCAGACCCATTTGAGATATTTTTGTTTTGAGGCTTTCTAATTGTTTCATTTCTATCTAATTGACTCCTTTTGTGGTGAAATTGCAATTTCAATGACTGTCTACATTATTTTATGTTTAATTGGCTCACTGATATGCCTACCTTGCATTACCTTTGATCAATTTATTTTGCTGATTCCTTGTTGAATTTGTGATGTTTTCTCATTCCAGGATGTTGCTTTATTGGCTACATAAGAGATTTCTGAATTCATTCCAAATATTCTTTTGATTATTGATTTATAATTGTTGTGGTTGTTTTGTATTCTACCAGGTCTGAGTTTATGACCCATTTGTGACCCACTGCTAGGTCCAACCCGGCTCTAGTTGTGTTTAGATCTTAATATATATTATGGATTATTTTGGGGATTAGAACTCTTGTTACTGGCAGCTTAGATAGAGACAGTTGCTTCCTGTAATTTCTGTTTCTTTTGATAGTTGTTAGGATAATAGCCGAACCACTTACATGTTCGTGTTCTTATGTGATTGCTCTGTTTTACTTTCTTGTTTCCGTTTGTTCCCATCACAACAATAATAATGGATCATGTGTGGATTAATTGCACGATGTTTAACGCACTATAGTTTGCATAATTTCTGATATACGACTGTTCATTCTTCTTTTTTCGGCTCTTTCAGATTGACAGCTGTAACACAGTTAGCCCATCACGGAATGATATTTGTCCCTCTCGGCTACACCTTTGGGAGTGGCATGTTTGAGATGAATGAGGTGAGGGGTGGATCTTCTTATGGAGCTGGAACTTATGCGGGAGATGGATCTCGTCAGCCCACAGAGCTCGAACTCCAACAGGCCTTTCATCAGGGTAAGTACGTAGCTGAAATAACGAAAAAGCTCAAACACAAGAACCTTCCTGCATAGTGAACATGATGTGTTTCAGATATTGTAAAATATGACAGTAAACAGCATATCCTACTGGAAATAAGAAATGGAAACTTCTACAGTATACTCTATACACAAAGTTTTTACATTTACAGCAATACTGCCCCTAATTGTAGTCCATAATGTCTATAAACCTCTGAAATATTATTAGAAAAGATTTGATAATTAAATTTAACAGAATCGGATCATAGATGGAGCAGCTACTGAAATCAGATCATGAATCGGATCATCTGTTAGTTATGATCTTGTGTAATTCTGTTATGGGTTCTATCTGTGACCCTGCTTATGGTGTGGAAGCTACTGAAATTTTTATCCTGAATTTTCCTATTTCTGTCACATGAAAATAAGGGTATCTATGGAAAGAATTTGTGAATAATAATAATAATAATAATAATAATTGTGTTAGTAATACAGAAAGGATGATTAACTGATCCTATATAATTAGTGAAGAAATCACTCATGCCTTAATTCCATCCCAGGGTTACTGCAATAATTTGAACTCTCAAATGATGCAAAAAAATTTTAACTTGAGGACATATGGGACCCACCACAAGTCCCGTTTTAATGATCCAAAATAATATATAGTCTATTTTCAAAAATATAATTATCATCCATTTTTTATATGACAAACACGATAAAATAAAAATGATACAATTATTTAATCGATTTATTTTATTTATAGATTATATAATTAAGGATCTTACAAAATGAACGACTTATGTCTCATAATTTGACTTTCTAGTGCCATGTTTGATATTGTTTTTGTTTTTAATTTTCTTTTCTCAAAAATTGGAGGAAAAAAAGCAACTAATACCAAAATTGCCTAAAATGTTTGGTTTGGTTTTCAAAAACTTGTTTCAAAAATTTTTTTAAAAAAAAATTAAAAATTAGTTTCGTGAAAAAAAACAAAAATATCAAAAGTATTTATCATTTTTATATAGTTTTATCTTTTTAAAGGGTATAAATAATTTTTAAAAAAATTTTAAAATATATTTTACATGTTTATTTTTGTCTTTCTATTTTTTCCAAAACAATTCAAAAAAAAAAAAAAAAAAAATAGAAACACAAACCAAACATTCTGGAAACTGGTTTTGAGAAAATTTCTGAAGACACCCCAATATTTATTAAACTTTTAAGTAAATTAAAAATCACCCTTTGAGAAATTATATCATTTTTATTAAAAATGCAGATTCGCTCTCCATATTTGAGAAATTACATCTCACCATTATACATAATAAATGGCCCATCTCCGTTAATCAATCCTTACGTCTAATTTACAAAGTTTATAACGTAATTTTTTCAAAAATATTTATATTAACATTTATGAAGTTAAACACTTTATTTTATTTATTATTTTTCCTATCTCACCTTATTCTCCATTTTCTCTTGACTAGTAACACTATTTTACCCAACCATCGCACCACTTTCTCCCACTCTTGAACAACACCATCATTAATGTTTACAAGCATTCGGTGTGTCCCTAAAAACAATTGGAGAATATTGTAATAGTGTATAGACAGGAATTTGATAGTGTATGATTAAAAATGAAGGTAATATGATAATTTTATGAGGTACTTACTAATTAGTTCTATTAATTAAACTTATTTACCCACAAATCTTAATAAATTTATCACTCTAAATTTATTCATAAAAATAAGAGAAATTTATCAATAAGACTTCATGGATAATAAATTTCAAAAAATTGTTCTTCCACAAAACATGAAAATGAATTTTCACAAACTTATCAATTACATTTTCAAAAAAAAAAAAAAAAGGTGAAAATGATATCAATTAATGCCTGCAAATGGCATTAGACATAGGGTGCAATTTGGCCGAATCCAACCTGAGCAACATGAACCCAGCCTGAATTTTTTAAGGGTATGGGTAAGATATTTTCAAGTTTGATATTTCAAGTTCGATACAGATTTTAAAAAAAATTCAGGATCCCAAATTAAATGTGGGCGGGTTTGAACAAAAACGTCAGACAACGTGAAGCTCGAATTATACATATATAGATATATAAAAATATTAAATATACATATAAATTATTAGTCATTACATGATATCAAAGTAATTTAGATTATTAAATCATATTGAATATATATTGTTATATATACAAATAACATAAAATCTTCCTTTTTTTTTATCTTCACTCAAATTGTAAAGACTGCTATAGCGTCATCTTTCTTACATTATATAAATTATTTATTTTGATAGTATGAATGATTTTCTATAATAAAAAATATATATATAAATAGAGTCAAATTTTAATAATTTAATAATGCAATTGCAATTGCAATTGCAATTGCAATAAAATAATTAAAAAAAATTAAATTTATTTACAATTCAAGTAACTCGGACAATTTGGATTTAACTCGGGTCGGGCTTGGACAAGCAATCTCGGATTATAATTTGGGCTTAGACGGACCTGAACAAGTCTCAGCACAACTTGAACTGAGCTTGGCCTACCTCCGAACCCACTCGAGTTACATCCTACTTAGACATCCTTCCAAATTTTAAATTCCATACTTCTTGATAATTTAAATTATTTATATTATATGATTCATTCAATAAAACATTCATAAAAAAAAATAAGTCAATTGAAAATCTATAATCTCAAGATCACGTTAATTTTTAAAAAAAATAAAAAACTAACATAATTTTGATAATCTCTTAAAAAAAATTAAAGATATGTAAGACCTGATCCTGACACATGTTCAATTAAAAAAAATTATTAGGTACTTTTAAAGTGTCATGTATTTATACTCATTCACTAAACATCATTCACCATACTCTTTCATGTTTCTCTATCACCCAATACAAAATCATAATACCTCACATTCTCCACTAATCATAATATCATAAAACACTATATGACCGTACTCCGAGAACACCTAATAATCACCTCAATTAATATAAACGATTTAAATCATCAAAATAAACTCAAAATAAACCCCCAAAAGACTTCACAACACGGTGCTTATGGAATAGCACCAACCCCACCAGATCCATTCATCGGAGCACAAATAACAACAAAAAAAAAAACACCCTATCATTTTGCATATAATATTGTGCAAAAACAATCAATACAAGCATAGCACCACTAAATTGAAAGGAAATTTGGTAAATTCTCTCATAATCCGAGGAAAGAAAGTCGGCATATAGAAATGAGGTTTTAAAACTTGGAAGCTCAGAGACCTTCTATTCAGCAGAGAACAGATTAATCTCTCTCAATGCACCGTCGAAGCAAATTAACTGCACATATATGACCATGTCGAAATTCGTCTAAATTCGTCCAACTATAATGACAGTTACACCCCTAATCATTCTGAAAACATAAAGCTCTTGTTCTGAAAACCCAAAAAAAAAAAACTCATCTGCGTGATCTGTGACGATAATCTTCATCTATCCTTGAATGACGATGGGAGGAAGAATCTCTATCATGATCTGACCTTCTGTCCCTTCCCCTCATATGTAGGTCTTCTTTGTGATAAGATTCTGATTCATTCCTTCTTGATCTCTTCTCCCTCCTATCATTATCATGGTCTTCTCTTGAATTTGGTTCAGCATCGTGCCTCCGAGGTCTTTTCTCTGCTCCTCCTCGCTTATCCCAATCTTCCTTCTGATCCATCTTTTCTTTCTGCTCAAATTGATTCTCCGTGTCCCTGTGGTCCGTATCTCTTGATTTTAATTCTCTCAGCCTGTTCTGGCTCTCTCTGCCTACTTCACTGCCCTTTGTTCTGGAACTTCTTGCATCTCTATCACTTGACCTATGCCCTTCCTGTGCCGGGAATTCTGAATTGCGATTAGACGAGCCAGTTTGTTTTTCACTCTTTGTCGAACCCTCAAACCTGTCATGACCCCATCTTGATTTCTTATAATCCTCAGGACCCCAACCAGTGTTTGCAGCTCTCTGAATACAGGGAAGGGGGGGGGGGGAAAAACAAAGGTTTCAGTAAGCACCTTGCAACAGGAGCCAGAAAACTCTGTTGTGGATAGCTTCATAACCAGAAACAAGCTGAGAATAACAAGATATTGCATGGCAAATCCAATTTTCTTACTGTACCGTATTTTAAAACATAGTGCTTCTAAATGGAAAAGGTAATAACAAAGAAAAGAAGGAAGAAAAATAGAGGAAACCAGCTTTAACACGTATAGCAGCATTTTCTACTTCCTATGTCATTCTCCACAAAGTCCAAAAGTACTTATCATTTTTAAAAAGTCTGAACCATGAAAGGCCTCTTGAAATTACATGTAAGATCCATAAGAATTTTTTAATTGAACTAGTGGGTAATCAATCATAGTTGAATACCCCAGATCACTGGGTTGGCATTGAGATGCAGATGCATTTGGGCATTACAAACACACAGATAGTTTAAACTACTAACACATGTACAATTGTATCAATGGAGTGCAAAAGTTTCTTTACCAATTAGGTATTGATGGAGTCTAATTTGGAATTACAGTCGCATAACAGTTGACACCTAAATACATTTGCATGTATGTATGTATGTATGTTGTAGGCATATGGGCTCAATTATCATTTTTGTTCAAGGCCTTGGGAATAGTATACATTCCCCAAACAATGGGAAATGATCTTACACATGAAATACAGAAATACAGTTGAAATCTACTATGAATGAAAATATGAAACAACCATCACATCTCATGTCATGTACATGCCACAACAGTTAATGATTCATGCAATCAGATTATAACAAAATAGAAAGATTTCATTCACGATTACTGGTAATGTGGCAATCATGAATAGAAAGATAATCCAAAGCTAAGCCTCCCAAAATCCCAACAACAACGTGACATTGACATCAAAAATTATGAGTCATCCCAACACTGGCTATCAAAGAAATTTAGTTGACATAAGATTGATCCACTCAAATGGCCAAAAATAAGGGAATGGGTTAGAGTTGATTGAATATCAATGAATATGAGTCTTTGGCTGGGACGTTTTGTGAGAAACCCAAGGAAGTCTGTCAGTGCTTTCTTTGTTTTTATGGAAGATTTTAAGTAAGTTTCAGGAGAGATGCATGTTACTTCTATAAAGCTGGTGGAGCTAAATGAAAATCTATGTCAGATGCCAAGAAGGAACCTTTCGAAAAGTTAGAACTTTATTGATGTAACTTTGCATTGGGGAATCATCTCTGCCATCTTTTATTTTCTTTTTCCTTGATTGTAAAAGGGTTCTACCTCCTCAACACGTTCTCTAATACAATTGTCTTAGATTAAGAAGGAAAAACAAAAAAACACAAACACAAAAGATAGGTTAGGGTTCTGGGGCTGGACAAGGACTGTGAATGTTGAATGTAACAATTTCTACCTACTCCACCTACAATTTCTACCTACTCCACCTACAAATACTCCACCTACTCCACTTTAGTTTAGTGCTCCACTATTATAGTGCTCCATTATGGCTTATTGCTCCATTGTATCCCCCATTTCTCTCTATAAAAGAGAGCTCTTGTAAACAAATTTATATCAATCAATCAATAATATCAATACATTAATTTCCTACATGGTATCAGAGCTAAGTTAAGAACTTAGTAATTCCGCTTCACCGGCAGGCGGCAGCCTCGCCTTGGCCGCCCGTCGGACAAACCCAAATTTCCTTTAACAGTTTCATTGTATTAATCTGCTCCATTAGTTGTGATATCATCCATCTTTTCCAGCAGAAATTCTGAATAAAGCTGGGTTTGTGTTAAAAGCTCATCCAATTTGGTGAACTGGGTGTCATTCAATTGTGGTGTCTCAGGCTCATTTATTCTGTCATCTTCTTCCTTCACCCGAGCTTCCAACAACTTCTCTTCTTCCTCAGCCATGGCTTTTGATATAAGAGAAGAATCTCCATTTTTTGCATCAAGGAGTATTTCCTCCTTCAATTTGGCTCCATCTTATCAAATATGCTGTTAGTGCTCGGATGTGCCTTCTTCTGTGGGGGGATAAAAAATCACCAGAAAGTGCAGCGTTTCAATAAGGCAGCTGCAGTGGTGAGCTCAGGATTGTTGTTGATGGCTGTTATGGGCATATTGTTTCCAGCAGTACTTCACGTCACACACACAGAGGTGCATTTTGGGACGTCAGAGTTATCCCTTTCTAGATTTAGCAGCTGTATAATGCTGGTGGCATATGCAAGCTACCTTTTCTTTCAGCTTAGGAGTCAACACAAGTTCTATGGTCCAGTGGATGAGGCTCCTGTTGATGAGGAAAGCAATAGTAGTACAGAAGATTCTCCTGAAGAAGAGGTTCCTGCTATTAGTAAGTGGGAAGCAATTGGGTGGCTTGCTATTTTGACTTTGTGGGTGTCTGTACTATCTGGATACCTTGTTGACGCTATACAGGGAGCATCGGACTCATGGAACATGTCTGTGGCTTTTATTAGTGTCATCCTGCTTCCAATTGTAGGAAATGCTGCAGAACATGCAAGTGCTATTATGTTTGCCATGAAGGACAAGCTTGACATCACACTGGGAGTCGCAATTGGATCATCTACACAGATATCTATGTTTGTTATTCCCTTCTGTGTAGTTGTTGGCTGGTTCATGGGACAGCCAATGGACTTGAATTTTCAACTCTTTGAGACAGCCACGCTCTTTATCACAGTGTTAGTGGTGGCATTTATGCTGCAGGAAGGGACATCAAACTATTTCAAAGGCTTGATGCTTTTCCTAAGCTATCTTATTGTTGCCGCTAGTTTCTTTGTACATGTCCTGCCCCGGCATATCAAGACAATGCTCTTGGCTCCACAGTTCCAGAAGCTGATTATGTTTGGCGCATAATTCTGATGTTTGGTGCGATCCCGGCTGCACTTACTTATTACTGGCGAATGAAAATGCCTGAAACTGCCCGTTACACGGCCTTAATTGCCAAGAATGCCAAACAGGCCGCTGCTGACATGTCCAAAGTATTGCAAGTTGAGCTAGAAGCAGAACAAGAAAAAGTTGAAAAGCTTTCTGAAGATAAAGGCAATAATTTTGGTTTGTTTTCAAAACAGTTTCACCACCACCATTGGCTCTTTCAAAACAGTTTCACCACCACCTTATTTTATTCATCTCGGGGATCAACCCCGATCACATTTTTACACCAAAAAAAAAAAAAAAACCTCACAAAAAACAAATCAACCACAACCCACACAACAACAACCGGCCTTATTTTTTCGCCTCTTCAGCTGTTCTCTTCTTCTTGCCTTTGTCTTGGGCCTCCCTTGCCGGTGCTGCCTCCGTGTTTCCCACGCCGCCGAGCACGTTAACTTCCCGTTGCTCCTCAACCGTCACATATGGCGGCCCTCCAAATCTGAGCATCACGGTGGCCTTCCGCTTCAGTTCCTTGTTTTCTGCCTTCAGCCCACATATCTCTGCTCGGGCATCCTTATACATGCCCTGAAGCAGAGCCAGTTGGGCGTTTAACTGCTACACCTCATTTGTCCTACTCTGAAGCCGGTGCGACAGGTTTGAGACTGCAGTCATGGTCTCAACACATGACTTCAGTGTGTAATAATTCGCCTCAATATCCGATTGTGCAGCCATTCTTTGCTCCACAGACAGCACCGGAAAGTTCAAAGGCGCAAAACCAGGGGCGCTTGGTCTAGGGGCGCTTGGTTGCGGTTCAAGGGCACCTGCCCCGGCCATCTCTCTTGTAGACTCGTTGAGGTCGGGAAAGAGAGTGAGACCACGGGACGAAGAGGCTATGTTCTGGGTAGCTGAACGGGAAGAAGAGGCCATACTCAGAGTTGGTTGGAGAGTGTTTCAGAGATAACAGCTCTCAAAGAACGAAGAGTCTTTTTTTCAGAAGTTTTTCAGCTGGTTTGTTATGCATCAGCGGCAGCCTCGCCTTGGTTTAAATAGGCAAGGCAGACACGCGCCTTACGCGCCTCTCAACGCCAGACGACAAATCGGCGCGCCTTTTGATGGCTCGCCTTTTAATGGCTGTCGGGCACATCTTTTGATGGCACGCCTTTTGATGGCACTCCTTTTGATAAGATTGGGCACGCCTTTTGTGGGTCCGACAAGACTCTGTAACTGTCCCGACTTTGATTCCGGTTAGCTTCTATATGGGTCCGACAAGACTCTGTAAACTGTCCCGACATTGATTCCGGTTAGCTCCTATATGGGTCCGACAAGACTCTGTAAACTGTCCCGACTTTGATTCCGGTTAGCTTCTATATGGGTCCGACAAGACTCTGTAAACTGTCCCGACATTGATTCGGTTAGCTCCTATATGGGTCCGACAAGACTCGGTAAACTGTTCCGACATTGATTTCGGTTCTCAGCTACAACGGTTCGACACAGCCGTATAGTGTCTTCTACATCGGTCCGACATGACCCCGTAAACGGTTTTCTACATCGGTCCGATATGACCCCATAAACTATCTTCTACAACGGTCCGACATGACCCCATAAGCTGTCTTCTACATCGGTCTGCCATAACCATACGGTCTTCTACAACGGTCTGACACGACCATACAGTGTCTCCTATCCACTTTTATTTTATTTGTCAGATTATTTTTCCTGTTTTGTTACTCTCTCCAAACTCAAGTTGGTTAGTTCCTAACCCCCTTGAGTTTGAGGGGGGCTGTTGAATGTAACAATTTCTACCTACTCACCTACAATTTCTACCTACTCCACCTACAAATACTCCACCTACTCCACTTTAGTTTAGTGCTCCACTATTATAGTGCTCCATTATGGCTTATTGCTCCATTGTTTATTGCTCCATTGTATCCCCCATTTCTCTCTATAAAAGAGAGCTCTTGTAAACAAATTTATATCAATCAATCAATAATATCAATACATTAATTTCCTACAGTGAATAGCACCCAAATAGTATTATAGTGACTTTTTCAAAGAGGAGGAGAAAAAGGATAACAGGAGAAGAAAACTCTAAAAATTCTACACAGAATTCCTTATGAGCTGCACAATCTATCACATGAAGCTTCAAACACTTGCACAAATTCACTAAAACTCAACTGCCCTTAATAGAAAGATTACATTTGTATTTATATGCTGTTGGGCTCTCCTAATGTTATTAGGGCTATAACTTACAATTTTGGAAGCCAAAGAAATTGACCAACTAAAATTCTAGACCTTATAAGCAAGAAAAGACATAAAATGGTTATGATGCTTCTAAAGAGAATCATCAATCTTACTTGTTCATCATGGGAAAACTTGCATCCAGCTCCACGGTTACATTCACCTCTTTGAAAAGCACGGCACACTCCTCGTGCCTCCCTCTTCTGCTGCTCTGTCTCTTCATCTTCCTCTTCTTTCTTTTTATAGTTAGTAACATGATCAACCCTAATGATTCGACCGAGAACTTGAGCGCCATTCAGATTGTCTGTTAAGTATATCAAACAATAAGCAATGGTGTTACAACTTAGCAAACAATAAGTAATGCTTGCAGTTGTGACAATAGTAGGAAACTTATATAAGCAAATGCTTTCATATAGTCAAATTGATATAGCTACAGAGAGAGAGACCAACCAACAGCAAGATTTGTACTTCTTTGATCCTCATATGCAATGAAAGCAAAACCTTTCGATTTACCAGTGCCTTTATCTCTGACAAGGTTAACATCAACAATCTCTCCATATCTGTAAATTAACTCAATCAGACAGCAGATTTCAGTGATGAGAACAAAACAAGACAAAAACAAAATAAATTAAAACATAACAAGACAAAAGCAGATGAATACATGGGAAAAAGAATCCCACCATAAAAATCAGAATGAATAGTAGTTAATGCAAGCTATGAAACCCATTATTTCTCATACATAATAAACATTCTATACTAAAGCAGCAAGATATATGTTAAAAGTTTCACACTACCGTGTAACAAGGATTAATAAAAAGAACTTACAGCCCTAAGATTTGATATTTGAAATATGTAAATTATTTTCAAAACCTATAACCTAAATTTCAGTTGAAATTCTCATTTTTCACATATCTGCAGCTTTTAACCACTGCTGCAAAAAGACGGAATGGTATACAGGGCCACTTGAATATGAACAATCCCCACATTGTATGGAAATCAACTTAGAGCTACATACCTACAACACAAATGAAACTACAGGCACCACTGAGCCATTAGAAGAGAGATCCAAGTTTAATGTTATAAATGCTTTCAAACATGAGGGGGGCTGGAGAATAATTAAGGCTTTAGGAAATAAAACGAAGATAGGATATAGACCCAATGATTAATGGTGTTTGAGACCTTTTGTTGAATATCTTTTTATTTAAAGCAATAGATGTTAGAATATCTTGACAATAGCAAGAATGCTCATTCACATAAAGAGCCAGTATATAATTAGCCAAAGATTGTGCAATTTGGATGTCATAAAATCATGTTACAACCTAAACAACAACAATTTGCAACATTGATGTGGTTACTGCTAGTTTATTTTAATCTTGTATTGGTCAAGTAGACTCTTTGGTACCGAGCAGTGAGTCTTCTTCTGCCCTTAGGCAGTTGCTGGATTCCTTCACAGAGAGAGGGAACAAGTTAATTCTCTTCTTTCGCCGAAGGTCACATAGTGGTGGCATCCAGTTGAGAATTCGATCGAAATCCCTTTACAGTCTGTCAACGACGACAAACTTTGGAGGGAGAGTGATACAACTAATAATGATGACAGCTCCCCTCATCCCTCTGCCATGAACAGAAGGTTAACCTATGGGATCTGTTAAACCAATCCAAACTAAGTTTTGTGTCTAATTAGGTGGAGTCAGATATATGAATCCTTTTTTACCATTCCACTCTGTCAAGGAAAAAAATAATAGAAAAAAATCAGCAAATTCCAATATTTTTCTTCCAAGAAAGCTAAATCCCAAAATATCCAACAATAAATGACAAACTCCATTATACAAATAGGGTCGGGCTAAGGCAATAATCACGACTAGGATGAACTCGATAAATAAAATAAGAATTAGTAGAAGTTCTCAAAAGGTAAAGCAAATGAAACCTATTTTTCATTTAAAAAAAAAAAACAAAAAACAAGACAACAAAATTATGGTGACTAGAAAACCTAACTTTAATTAGTCTAATGGACTAGCTTTGAAGAATCTAACTGCCCCATCCTTTTATTTTTACTAGTGGTTATGCACACACAATGTGTTCTATGAAATCTACATCTGAAGCAGTTTGAGAGATTTTTTTTTTTTTTTTTTTTGGGGGGGGGGGGGGGGGGGGGGGGCAGGGCATAACTGCTCTTACATAAATGATCTTGAGTGCAACAACTTGGATGTAGGCTTTATATAATAGTACAAATTTTTTCATGGCCAATCTTTGTATGGTCTTTATTTAATTTACTTTTCAAGAACCTCTTCCATACATCAGCAAGAATATCCACTTTCCGGAAGCAATTGAACTTGATGTTCTTTCACGTATCCTACCTTTGGTTCACAAGCTCAAAATATTCTTCTCCTTTTTTACAAGCTCGCTCAAAATATTCTTCTCCTTTTTTACAAGCTAACTCAAAATATTCTTCTCAAGGATATCTTCCATGATAGTAGTAAAATTTAAACATCAAACAAAACTGATTCAGGTTCCCAAAGTTCAAAATTGCAATCCTCCTGTAGTTTTCCAGCTTTTAGTTCAGTAATTCAAAATATTATTCTCCAACACATCCTCTGTAATCTGTAGTCACAAGAAGTTCCTTAGCACGTGATCAAGCTTCCCATGTTATATTCCCCCTCAAACAAAAAGGTTCATGCCTATGCTTATAGCTCCCCGATAACTTTAATATCCCGTGAAACTTAGTACAAGAAATTTATACATTAAATTTTTCTCTCATTTTTTTTTGTTGAAACTCACTTGAATCCAGTCCAAAAAGCTGTGTCACCAAAAACCCAGCCCTTGTTACACACTCCATGACCTCACCACAGTTGTAGTTCCTCTAAAAAGAAAATGTTAGTCATATGGCTTAATTCAATTCATAATTTTTTTTATAAGTAACTAATTCCATTCATAAATGATTACTGGAACATAAGAAATGACTTAGCATTATTACAGCAGCAACACAAAGGACCAGATAAAGCAATGCCAACACACCTATAAGCAGAATTTGAGAGAATTACCTATCTATCTTTGAGCTATGCATGTGCATTAAAGAACCATCTATCTAGAACAAAAAACAAGCAATGGCATGATCTCCTAGAAGTTCCATAACATCAAGCCATATTTAACTTGTTCTAGCACATATAAATAAAATAACATTTCTCTAAACATCTAAACATGCATTGGACACCTGTGGACATGAGTATCAAATGTTTACCACGCCCCAGTTATTAACAGGAAAAAAAAATGTTCCACATATTGCAAATGTTAACCCGTCTAGAAGGGGAGAAAAGGATGAATACGCAAAGATCAAGTAGCCACTCTGCACTTCTTTTTTATTTGAGAGGGGAGGGGGAAGAGTTATTATCTGTGCTACATGGACTCCTCTATTTTCCCCCAAAATACCCATGTCCATTGGATATGACATGAGTAAGGGTGTGGGATATGTGTCCAATACTTGTAACCAATTTAGACATTTGGATCCTTTAATTTGTTACAATATATGAAGAAGAAGAAACTCACATTTTGCTAATAAAGCAATACTTTTAGCCTCTCACGTGAATTAGAGATAAAAATTCCGTATTTTTTTTTAATCCTATTTAATTTCTAGTATGTTTCTATATAATTTACATCTCATCCGAAAAAATTATATAATATGCAATATATATGTATATGACGTGTCCCCGTATCTATTCCAATTTTGGATAAGTATCCCAAGCTCCTAAGATTTTAAGTTTATGAAGGTCTACGGTTTGATACACACCTGCTTCTAATACTCATACCCATTTCCTTGTAACATAGGTTATTATGCAACTTTTGCAGGCCCAAATCTTTATCAACTTATAGTTTCTGACAAAACAATTTATCACGAACTGTTGTGATTCCAAAGTGGCCTATTACATAGGCATAGGCTGTGTTTGGATCTTGTACTCATGAAGGGATTTGTGGAAGGAAACAAAAAAAAATGGATACTCCTTCATGCACTTTTCCCCTTCCTCGTCTCTCAGCTTCTCCACAAATCCAAGATATAATGGTAATGAATTAGAGAGATTGAATCTTAACGCATATAATAATAATAAGACAATCTAGTTGTTCATTCCACCATGCCTATGATACAAACTAGTACACATAAAAAAGCAATTGAGAGATAAAAAGTAAAGAGCAAAAGAAGAATAAGGAGCACTTACTGTGCAAAAACAGCAAGAAGATCGCCTTCAGTGAGATCAAAGGGAATGCCTCCGACAAAGACATAAGCAGAATCTTTGTACTTGGCGTGCCAGGAAGCTTGTTCAGAAATACCTAACGCAGCTTCTTTCGAATTGATATTCTGAATTCGTTTCACTAGCGTCAATGGATTCATAGCTCCAACGATGGAGGATCGCCTGAAACCCTAATCGTTGTTCACTCCTTGCTGCTGCTGAACAGAGACAAATATATATGATGTCAAGGAAGGTTCAGTCCCTCCATTTTTTGACCTAATTGATTTGTTAGAAGGGAAAAAAAAAAAAAATTTGTATAAAACTTTAAAAGTGATTCGAACCTCATCTCGTAATTCTCTAAAAAAATATTTTTTTTTAAAAAAAAAAGTAGGATTCAAACAAGACATGTAAATTCAAAGCATTACCAACATGGCCGAAGCAGACTCACTCGTCTTTGGTGAAATCCCAGATGGGTTGGGAGATTTAACCAATCTCAAACAGATTACACTCTCCAGAAAACAATTTCAGCAGCGAAGTGTCTAAATCTAGCCAAATTGAAGAAACTGAAGCTTCTTGATCTCAGCCAAAATGGGTTCGTAGGAAAATTCCTGGAATCAATAGAAGGATCAATAGAGCTTTTGAAGAACGACCTCAGCTCAAATCGATTTTCCTGGAAAATCCCATAAAGCTTGAATCTGAGGAATTTGGAGTTTCTAGACATAGGTTATAATCGATTTTGACAAGAGAAAGAGAAACGAGAGAACGATAGAGAGAAACTCACCACCCCGGAGAACTAAGCGCCGACGGAGATCGCCGCCCCTAGATCGTCGCCGTCACAAATCGACTCTGTTGGAGTGAGTGGGAGAATGAGAGAGTGAGAATGAACAACCTAGCTGTAGGAAATGGGCGGGTACCCAATTCCGACGGAGATTTAGGGCTCGTTTGGGAAGAGGTGTTTTTTTAGTAATTTTTTAATTTTTTGATTAAAATGTGATGTAAAAAAAATTAATATATTTGAGATGACTTTTTATGAAAAGATTTGCAAAAAATAGAAATTTTTTTTTTTTTTGACTTTTTAATATAAGTTGTTGACTTTTTGATTTTTTTTAATAACTTTTTACCTTTTTAGCTAAAAGGAGCACTTGCCAAATGAGGCATTAGCTTTAGTTTGGCTAACTTTGGGCTAACAAAAATAGAAAAGATAACATAGGCCAAGGCTTCGTTTGCAAAGTAATTATTTTAGTCAAAAAGTTAAAAAGTCATTTTAAATTATTGGGAATTTTTTTGATAAATTCTCTTTTTAAGAGTTTTATTCCATTGAACTCAAATTCTTTTTGACTGTTCTATTACATCTTATTTGAGGTAAGAAGACCAAAACACCATTAATCTCTCATGCCCCTATTAATGTTGATATTTAATGTTGATTGTCATTATATTTTGGTTGTTCTCATACATTAAGATATTGTCATTATATTCATATTAATTTGAAATAAATTTTTGTCATTGTGTTGTTAATTACATAATGTAAATATTCACATCATGTAATTGAAATGAATATTCACATTAATTTGAAATGAATTTTTGTCATTGTGTTGTCAATTACATGATATGAATCTTCATATTAAAACATATGAATGTGAACGTTCACATTACTACATTAAATGAGAGAGAATGTTCACATGTGAACGTTCACATCATTGCATATTGTGAATAAGAATGTGTTGTCAATTAAAAATAAGAAAGTTCACATGTTGTGAACTTCACATCACTACATTAGATAATAGAGAATTTTTCAAAAATGTGTTGTAAACGTTCACATTAGATGAGAAAAAATGTTCACATTATTTTTAATGTGTTATCAATTAAAAATATATTCACATCAGATGAGAGAAAATGTTCACATTATTTTTAATTTGTTATCAATTAAAAATATATTCACATTATATAATAATATAAAATAATAACATCAATGTATGATATTTCAATATTAAATATAACGGCATAAGAGTCTAAGAAAATAGTGTAAATCAAGAAAAAAGATTTTATGGAATAAAAGTATAAACACATAGGACTAAATGGGTTGAAAAATTTCTTCATAGACTTCTTGGGTTAGAACACTTCTAAATGGGATTTATCAATAAAAATCCCTAAATTATTATATTATTATTTTTATTTTTTTATATATCTTTTTATAAAAAATAAAAAAATTATTAAAATAGTTTGTCTCTAAGCGAGACCTAAATAAGTTAATAAGATAAAATATCATATCCAAACCATAATAATTTCATTTTTTCTCTTATAAAAGTCAAAAAAACCAAACCAAACTAACTTTTTAGTCCCAAACTAAAAAAATCTCAACTCAAAAAAACTAACTGAAAAAGTTAATGCCAAACGACGACTTGAACAATATCACTTACCCGACCCAATGGTAGAGAGAGAAAAAAAAAATAGAGAACTCCGTATTCGGGTTGGGTTGGGTCACCATAGATATTTACTGAGTAGGTTATCTATTGCCATTCATTCATAATTATTAGAGAGAAAGAGAAGATAGATTGAAGTTCATCGAAAACGAAGCAATTTTCATTCTTGACATTGATTAAAATCTGGATCACTTACGAGCTTTTTGGAACATTGAAAATAATCGTTGATTGTTCTGCTAATTGTTTTGATAATCTCATATTGATTTTAGTCTTGTGATATCCTATTACTTCATCCGTCTCAAAATATTAAGAAATTTTTAAGTGCAGATAGGGTACCATACTGACACCCATATATGGTACTTGTAGCCAATCATAACTTAAAAACACATCTTCTTAGTAAAAATTTGCCACATAAGACAAATATTAATAAAATATTAAAGTGACAAAATAAAACTCTATTAACTCTTTCTCTCTCTTCACATCTTTTCTCTCTCTTCATTGATCTTTTCTCTCTTTTCATTAATCATGAGCATATTTTGTCTCACTCTACTGTTAAGAATTTTATTTTATTTATTCTTTTTGGTCTGACTCTCCCTCCACCAAAAAATAAATAAATAAATAAAATTAAAAACAAACCAAAATTAGTCTATAGACAAACCAAAAGTTCATGAATGTCACAAACATTAAGCTTAAAAGAAATCAAAACTATATTGTTCTTCAGAAAACAAAACACAAAGAATTTGTTCTAGTTGCATTCTTAAAGAGAGACCACAGTCTTCTTCAACATCTTCACTCAAGTTACACATATTGGGAGAACTTTGACTTCCTGTAACACTAACACCATTTAGTGACCCCTGCAAGAATGTAAATAATACAATTAGATTAGTTATTATATTTGAAAATCAAATATATTGTAATGAGCTAAATATTAAAATATAATACCTGGCTTAAATGTGATATGGAGAAGCTAGATTGTAGCATAATAGTAAAAGGCATATTCAAGTATCTAGGCCTCTACATTTGCATTAAAGAAGTAATATACTTTAAATAATATAAACTAATTAAACAAAATGAAATTAAGTTGTTTCTTTACATGATGAATATACCTATTGGATAATTGGAACATTTGTTGTTAGTACAGAAAACCTTGAAGGTCCTACAACATATGGCTGCATTGCGGTATCTAATAATAAATAAATAAACATGTGTGACTATCATTGTTTGTACAAAAAAATTAAATGTTATATCTCCAAAAATATGTGTGACTATCATAATTTTATTTACCTGTCACAACAGTGTGTAGTGCTTGGGATTTACTTGTACCCACCTTTTCAATTTTTCTTTTTTTTTTTTCTCTCTCCAAAACCCCCTTCATTCTACCATATGTTTGTCATTTCTTTCTTAGCCGAGGAGGATCCTTAATCGAAACATCAGAAATTGCTAAAGTTGCATGCCCATCATCTTCACATTTATCTCCACCACTTACAAATGCATTATATTTTTTAATTTGCTCAAAAGTACTATCCATGTTCCTATCTGCAATCTCACTTGTGGCATTAGAATTGGAACATAAATTCATGAGAGCAAACGCTTTGCACATTAACCTATTAAGGCGCAATGTTTTAGCAAAATTACCACTATTATCTTCTGCTAATTTAGAATGCCTCTCCCCCACACAACCCTGTTTTGCATCTTTTGTCCATCTTTCCAAAATATACTTTTTAGGAATTTTCTTCACATTATTCAAATTGAACACTCTTAAAGCATGACAACATAACAATCCCAGTGACTCAAACCGCTTACAACTACATGAGATTGAACAATCAGATGAGTTGAAGTTCACATAGTACTCTCGAGTACTATCCTCCACTTGCATCTTATACATTTGCAATGTCCTATTAGAAATACATTCAACAACCATTAATGATGTTGTTTGCAAAAACTCATCTTGAAACATTGCAAATATTTTGTGTGTATACACTTTACATGCATGTTACAAAATTCTACCACCACGAGATGCAATACAAGGTTTTCCATTAGCACAATTCAAATCATCGATCACCTCTACTTCACGCATCTTCTCGGCATTTTGTTCATAGTGATACACAAATTCAGTAAGAGCTAATGCCTTACTTGCCATATGCTGAAAAACATTATTTGTGTTCTCACTTTTTTTACTAGAATTTATGTTGCATGAAAATATATCACGACTAAAGGCAGGAGCCCATTTTTCCCGAATGCTATATAGTTTTAAGAGCCATGATTGATTGGGACAATTCCATGTATCAATCATTTTCTTCCACTTATCCTCAAATTTACTTTCATTATCACATTTGTACAACAAATAGTTAAGCATGTCTTTAAAACCAGAATTATGATAAAGATTAAAAATATTTATTGTAGCATTTTTGAGATGTGGCATTGACACAAACAATGTTGTGTTTTAGGCAAGACCTTTGCAATGGCATTTGCCATTGCATGATCTTGATCAATGAAAATAATTTTTGGTGCCTTATAATCCATAGACTCAAGAAAAGCATCAAACAACCAAACAAATGATGCAAGTGTCTCATCACACAAAAATGCACAACCAAATAGCACATGTTTCCAATGATGATTTACCCCTACAAAAGGAGCACAAATCATGTTATATTTGTTTGTCCGGTAGGTGGTATAAAAAATTACAACATATCCAAAACACTCATAGTTCAATTTGGAAATTCTTTCTCTCCAAAAAAAATTACTCATTTGATTTTCGTCATCAACTTGCACTGTATAAAAGAACATTGGATTCTCTGTTTGCTTATACTTAAAATGATTTATTACACTCTGACCATCATCACCAGCTTCAATTCTTTTTGACCGCTCAACTTGAATATAGTTATGACAATCATGCTTAGTGAATCAAATACTTTGATAACCACCCGCTTCATTTAACAAATATCCATATGTTTTGGACACCCTTATACCAGCATCAACCATTGATTTAATAACACCTTTACTAGTGTCAAGTATTTTACGTGCAGACCTTATCAAGTGTTTTTGACTTGATTCAATTAGGGTAAACTACCAATAGGTCTTAATAGTTGGACTTAATTCCCATCATGTCCTATTGAAAATAAATCTTGGTAAAGTTGTCGCTAAAAATATTTTTTTTGTGACAATTTTTTATATACGTCGCTAAAAATTAACAATTAGTGACTTTTTTTTGTCATGATTTTTATAAATTGTCGCTAAAACTTACAATTAGTGACTTTTTTTATGGCAAATTTTTTATATAGGACCTATTAGACAATAAGTCCACTTATTAGGACCTACACGTAAGTACCCCATTCAATTAAGGGGTGATTGTGCTCAATGATTAACTGACTGATTTCATAAATGCCATTTTCCACTTTAAAAATAACCTGAGCCTGACAACCACATCTAGTGTCTAGCCTATCATATTTCTTCTCTTGGCTAGGGTTACTAAATTCTCTAAACCCTTCTCTTAAACAAACAAAGCTACGATGAATCAGTTGAGTTGTCCCTCTTTTGTTAGTTTTTTCATCTCTTCAAATACTAAAGCCTTTGTGATATGCATATGTTGGAAAATAATGGGTTTTCGGCAACTTTAATTCGAAATTAAAGCGGGACCCAACGAGGTGAGTCTGAGTGGTTTTGTATTCTCTTAAGTGAGAAGGCTGCAATACAAAAATAATGAACCAAAACTATTGAGTTGTGAATGAGAATTGTCTCATAAAGTAGACATCAATAAAGTTGGGTTTAGATTTCGACTTAGTCTTAATTTGGACTGGGCCTAGGCTTGTGCTTGTGCTTGTGCTTGTGCTTGTACTTGTGCATATGCATATGCTGGGTTTGGTCTTGGACTTGGACTTGGACTTAATCTAGAGCTTGGGTTAAGCTATGTTGTGTTGGGCTTAGCTTGTGCATGTGTTTGAAAATTAGGCTTAGATCGAGTTATGACCTAACAATCCATTTTGTGACCCATCTGGTTGGTTTATTCAAACATCATTATATACATATTTATTTCTATATATTAAACATATGAGAAATGTAAATTTTTGTAACTCTCATTTTTTGATGATAGAGTTGATGACCATATTAGTGGCCATAGGTTTTCAACTTTTGTAACTCTAACCCTAATGGCTAGAGTTGATAGCCTTAGTTAATGGCACTTGATAGCCCTATTGATGTATAGCCTTCATGGTTAGGGATTCCCCTACTTGTATAAATAGAGGCCTTTCCCCTCAAACTTAGTAGGATAATTTTGGAGAGATTTTTGATGGAAAATGAAGATGGTGTTTTTAGATAAAAAGTTGGAGATGTTTTTTTTTTCACCAAAGAAATTTTTTTCTATCTTTTTTTGTTAGCCCCTTCTTTGGTTCTTGTTAAGAAAGTGCATCCATTATCAAGTTTGCCGAAGCTATTCAGAAGGTACTTCTGCAAGAACTAGTTTTGATCGTCGTATCTTGGGAGAAAGACGCCGACGTACCTCCAGCATCCATTAGGAGGCGGTGAATCTGTTTTAAGGAAATTGTGGTATCACACAGGTTTCGGTTTGCGTTTGTTTTTTTTCTTATCATTTGTTCTTAAATTTTTCAATATTTAGTTCACAAAGATGAGTTCTAATATTTAGTTATCCATTTTAATAATTTGTTCTGTTAGTAATGTAATCTAGTTCATTTTTTTATTTTTAGTTATGTCGTTTATTCTGTATTTCATCTTTTAATAATAATAAAAAAAATGTTTTGTCATTTCTATTTAATTCATTTTATATATATTTTCTTGTATTTTTATGGAAAAATACCAACAATCTTAAAGCAAAATTTTATAAATAGGTTTTGATAAAACAATTTAGTTTTTATTATAATTTTATTCTAGTTGACTCTTGGAAATAAAATTAATTTAATTGCTTAGAGTTATTGAAATTTGAGTTGTTTGTTTCAAGCAATTTATTCATGCAAGTTATTTTATGTTAATTAATTATTATTGTATGAGTTATTTGATGGTTAGTGTTTAAGGTAGTAAGAGTTTATAAAAATAAAAATTTTATTATGTATGATTCTTACTATTTTATTTGATTTGTTTGATTGTTTTCTTTTGTAGTTAACTTTCTTTACAAGTTTACTTAAGCGAGAAAAGATGGTATATAATACGAACAAATAAAATAAATTGGAATTAGTAAATGAGACTACTAATTTTTGTTTTGAATAGGATAAAGCATGGATAAGAATTTTGGATCTTTAAATTTTTGGACATATTTGTTAGTTTAATCATTTACCGTAATGTGGAGAATTATTTTGGATTAATTTCGTATTGTTTCAAAAGTTTGTTAAACAATTTTGATTTAATTCGATTAATTAAATTCTAGGAAAATCAAAGTGTTGGAATTCGTGTTTTGAGAATTTCAAGAAATTCGTCTAGTCAAAAGGTTTGTGACAATATAAAATATCTTCAAACAAGTTTGTTTTAGAAGGAAAAAGTTTTAGTTTTTCTATATAATGGTCTTATTTCTGAGCTTACTTATGATTATGTTGCATTATCACATGATGATATAGCTTGGTATTGTAATGATATTAACCCTTATTCATTCTATTTATTTTTGGTTATATCAATTGTGAGTTTTTTCATGTCTTGATGGATAATCAAGGAAATTACTCCAAAATATTTTTATATGGAATGATAAGTGGAAATTTAACTCTATTTTTATATATATTTGCTCACAGATAAGAATTTTGGATCTTCAGATTTTTGAACATATTTGTTAGTTTAATCATTCACAGTAATGTGGAGAATTATTTTGGATTAATTTCGTATTGTTTCAGAAGTTTGTTAAACAATTTTGATTTAATTCGATTAATTAAATTCTGGGAAAATCAAAGTGTTGGAATTCGTGTTTTGAGAATTTCAAGAAATTCGTCTACTCAAAAGGTTTTCGATGGTATAAAATATCTCCAAACAAGTTTGTTTTAAAGGAAAAATTTTTGATTTTTCTATATAATGGTCTTATCTCTGAGCTTACTTATGATTATGTTTGTCATAACCCGAACCCGCCCCTATGGATTAAGGTCAAAACCGGCCAGTAATCAAGGGATTACCTGCAGCCTCAAATCAAACAAACGTATATTATCAAAGTCAAGGGGGCCAAACAGAAGCAAACTTACAAGTTGTCCATAGAGTTGTGTTTACATGGCACGTCAAAATATCAAATTATATGTATTCATAAATAACTCACACCCAAACGAAAGATAATTCAAGTCCTATACATACAGGATCATTAAAGTCCAAGTCAGCCAAATCAAAACTTATATACAAGAGTGATTCAACGTTTTCGCCAAAACGACAAAATTTTAACAAAAGAACAAAAGAGGCGAAAGCAAGTCTCGTGTGTGAGACGTTAGGGCTGACTCTTCAAAACTTTGACTGTTTTCCATATATTTCACCGGGGCTGGGTTTGGACATCTCTTTGCTCACCTACATACACATGAATGAGTGTGAGCGAAAGCCCAGTGAATAATATCAAATAAAGAAGGTACATGAATGAAACTCGAAACAGATACATCAAACGGTCTTTTAGACCCATTCATATTTCCCTTCAGTACATTAAACGGCTTCAAGCCCGAACATATCAAGCGGCTTCTGGCCCATTCTGTCCTGAACAAACGGCCTTAGGCCAATTCATTCATGTCAAACGGCCTTTGGCTCGATCATTCATATCCGACGGCCTTTGGCCCAATCTTTCGTTTCCAACGGCCTTTGGCCCAATCATTCATATCCGACGGCCTTTGGCCCAATCATTTATTTCCAACGGCCTTTGGCCCGATTATCCATATCCGACGGCCTTCGGCTCGATCATTTATTTCCAACGGCCTTTGGCCCAATTATTCATATCAAACGGCCTTCGGCCCATCATTTATTCCCAACGGCCTTTGCCCCAATTATTCGTATCAAACGGCCTTCGGCCCATTCATTCATGTCAAACGGCCTTTGGCCCAAACATTCATGCATGTCAAACGGCCTTCGGCCCAATCAATTGTATCCAACGGCCTTTGGCTCAACCATATGGCATAACAAACATTTGTCCACAATTCAAATTAACAAGGTTATGAGACTTATATAGAAATAAACAATTGCACAAATAACATACTTCAAAATATCTTTACTAAGATATTACTCACAGTGATCTGCCGGTGGATTTGCTCTCGTGCTTGACCCTACACATTTCATGAACATAATGGGTCACAAACGATTCAATCCGTTCTTAATTCACACATTCCTCTTAGGCTTCTTTCTTATCCCTCTTAACTCATTTACAATGCTTAATGTATGGCTAAGAGTATTTAGAAATGAAAGAGAACGGAAAAATGAAACACAAAGCATATTTTCAAAATTTCAGAGACAGGGCTCCTCGCTCGAGCGTGGGCTTGGACGCTCGAGCGGACCCTTTAGGTCTGCAAAAGTACTGGTTGCCTCATTTTTACACTCGAGCGTGAATTCGGGCGCTCGAGTTGAAAGTCACACTACATGGCTCCATGCTCGAGCGTGAATCTCCCCGCTCAAGCGGACATCCATGTCTACAAAAGTTCTGGGAACTAGCATTTCACGCTCGAGCGGCCCTTTCCCCGCTCGAGCGGACACGCCAAATTCTGGAATTTCCAGAATTGTTCTTGATGTTCAAACTCAACATTCAAAGGCTCAAAAGCTCGAATTTAGGTACCAAAAACATGGGATATGACTACATAACATGAGAGCATAGGAGATTTGAAACCAATTATTCAAAACCATGATCAAATTCTCAATTTATCCAACATCTCTCTTGGCATGGTCAAAGCAAATGCATCCAACTTCATACAACTTCATATCTCCATCAATCAAACATGCATGCAAATTTTTTACTCTAATCCCATTTCAAATGGTACCACTGATGCTTATAATTATGAAACTTAACAAAACCTTGTTTGCATGTATGATTCAACACTTAATTTTTTATAATTATCAAGCTACATGTTAGATTATGCAAATTCATGGCAATTCTAGACATGCATGTACATACAAGTTCCAAATTCAACAAGTTCAACTCAATTATGACCTCAATTGCCATCTAACTTTGAATTTACAAAATTACAAACTTAAACTCTTAAATTTTTGCTCAACTATTCACCTAGGAGCTTCAATCTTCCAAATTTTAGCTAATTCTTAAGTTTATCTTCAAGATTCCCAAGCCTCTTGATCAAAGCTTTCAATTGCCTTCACTCTCTCTCCCTAAATTCGATTCTCTCTCTTTCTAGAGAGCTAATTTCAGCCAAATGAATTCAAAGAGAGGAATTGAGTGTGAATGGGCCTATTTATAGGCTCTCTTAATCAAATTACTTAAAATTAAGTAATGGTGCTTTAATTAGTCATTCTGAATCTAATTATTTTGATCGAATCAAATTTAAATTAAATTTCACCGTAGGCTCTAAAAATTACGCTAATCACGATGGCGTAGTAAATTTCGATTTTTGTGGCCGATAAGGCCCTCGATTTAAATTCCAAAGCAGAAAATCAAACAGATTTTCCTACGGAGAACAAATAAAAATTCAAAACCACATATATTCATATAAATAGCACTCAAAATCATGTTAAACACATAATCACATACATAATTAAGATTAATTAGCATAATACGGAATAGGGTTATCACAATCTCCCCCCCTTTAGAAAGTTTGGTCCTCTAAACTTATTTTACCTTCATCGGGAAACAAATGTAGATAGTGTAGTCGCATCTCATCCTCTTTTTCCCATGTAGCGTCTGTCCCATAGTGTTCTTTCCATTCCACTTTCACCATCGGAATGGACTTGCTTCTCAATTGTTTCACTTGCCGGTCAATAATTCGTTCCGGCCATTCTGCGTATTCAATATTTTTATCAAGAGCTATCCGGTGGTAATCAATCACATGAAATGGATCTCGAAGATAACCCCTCAACATCGATACATGAAACACATTATGGATTTGTTCGAATCCTGGTGGCAAAGCAACTCTATAAGCAACTGGACCAAGCCTTTCTAGGATTTGGAACGGCCCAATGTAACGGGGCGACAATTTACCCTTCTTTCCGAACCTCACTTGGCCCTTCATCAGAGTCACACAGATAAACACATGGTCACCAACCTCATACTTAAGAGGTCTTCTTTGAACATCTGCATAACTCTTTTGTCAGTTCTGAGCTGTTTTGAGCCTTTGTTGAATAGTTTTGATCTTCTCGGAAGTGTCTTGAACAATTTCAGGCCCAAGCAAAGCCCTATCCCCGACTTCTGTCCAACAAATTGGTGATCTACACCTTCTACCATACAACGCCTCGTATGGTGCCATACCGATGCTGGAGTGGAAGCTGTTATTGTATGCAAACTCTGCTAGTGGCAAATAATCTTCCCAACTTCCTTGAAAATCTAAAGCACACATTCTCAACATATCTTCCAACGTCTGTATCGTTCGTTCTGATTGCCCATCTGTTTGTGGATGGAATAGTACTGAACCTCAATTCTGTTCCCATTGCTCTTTGTAGGCTTTTCCATAATTTGGATACAAATTTCGGATCTCTATCCGACACAATAGATACCGGAACTCCGTGTAAACGGACAATCTCATCAACATATATAGTAGCCAATCTAGAAGTATCAAATGTAGTTCTAACAGGTAGAAAATGTGCAGATTTAGTCAATCTATCGACTACAACCCAAATAGAATCCATACCTCGAGGAGTTCAAGGTAGACCAACGACAAAGTCCATAGTCACATGCTCCCACTTCCATTCAGGAATAGGGAGAGGTTGAAGTAGACCGCCTGGTTTTTGATGTTCAGCTTTAACTTGCTGACATTGAAGACATTTGGACACATATTCTGCAATTTTTTTCTTCATTTTGGGCCACAAATAATTTTGTTTCAAATCCCGATACATTTTGTTATTACCCGGGTGCATAGCAAACACTGACTTATGAGCTTCATCTAGAATTCTCTTCCTTAACTCAGGAATGTTTGGAACACACAATCTGTTTTGGAATTTCAGCACCTCATTTACCACACTAGATTCCGGTCTCGGATTCATTTCAAATTCATCAACTATCTTTTTAAGGAATTCATCCTCCTTCTGTTTCTGCTTAATCTCATCAATGATTGTTGGTTCGGCTGAAATAGCGGCTATCAATCTGCCCTGTTCACACAATACCATTTCAATCTCGGACTTCTCAAAATCTTGCAAGATGTCTTTTGTTTAGTAAGTAAACAAGCCAAATTTCCCATCGATTTTCTACTTAAGGCATCAGCAACTGTATTGGCTTTCCCAGGGTGATACTGGATTTCAAGATCATAATCTTTTATCAACTCAAGCCATCTCCTCTGTCGCATGTTTAGCTCTTTCTGTGTAAAGAAGTACTTCAGACTTTTGTGATCCGTGTAGACTTCACATTTTGCCCCATATAAGTAATGCCGCCAGATTTTCAAAGCAACTACAACTGCGGCCAATTCTAAATCATGTGTTGGGTAGTTCTTCTCATGTGGCCTCAACTGCCGAGAGGCGTAGGCAATTACCCTTTCGTTCTGCATTAGTACACAACCCAAACCTTTATAAGATGCATCACTGAAAATTACAAAGTTTTCGTACCTGTGGGCAATTTCAATACTGGTGCAGTGGTCAGTCTCGTTTTCAGTTCATGAAAGGCAGATTCTCTTTCGTTATTCCATTCAAATGGTTGCCCTTTGCGTGTCAATTGGGTAAGAGGCACAGCTATCCTTGAAAAGTCTTTCACAAACCTCCTGTAATACCCGGCTAAGCCCATGAAGTTGCGGACTTCTGTTACATTTGCTGGTGTAGGCCAATTCACAATTGCCTCTATCTTCTGTGGGTCTACTGAAATTCCCTCCTTGTTGATAACATGCCCTAAGAAGATAACTTTATCCAACCAAAATTCACATTTCTTTAGTTTGGCGAATAATTTCTTCCCCCTAAGTGTTTGTAAAACAGTCCTCAGATGTTGTTCATGTTCAAGTCTATTCCTTGAGTATATCAAAATGTCATCAATAAAAACTACAACAAATTCATCAAGGTAGGTCTTAAAAATTCGATTCATTAGGTCCATAAACGCTGCAGGAGCATTAGTTACCCCAAATGGCATAACAAGAAATTCATAGTGACCATACCTCGTTCTGAATGCTGTTTTCTCAACATCTTCTGCCTTTACTTTCAATTGGTGGTATCCGGGTCTCAAATCAATTTTGGAAAACACCTGTGATCCTTGTAACTGGTCAAATAGGTCATCAATATGGGGTAAGGGATATTTATTCTTTATTGTTACCTTATTCAATTCTCGATAGTCGATACACAGGCACAAGGTTCCATCTTTCTTTTTCACAAATAGCACTGGTGCACCCCACGGTGAAGTACTGGATCAAATAAACCCTTTGTCAAGTAAGTCTTGTAACTGTTTTTCAATTCTTTCATTTCAACAGTAGCCATTCTGTAGGGAGTTTTAGAGATAGGCTGGGTACTTGGCACAATTTCAATAGTAAACTCTATCTCCCTGTCCACCAATTCCCCTGGTAATTCATTTGGAAACACATCTGGAAATTCTCTAACAATAGGGATACTATTCAATTCATCATTCTCAGATTGTTCAGATAGCACACAACACAAATAACCCTGGCACCTTTTCTTGATCAATTTACATGCTCTCATTGCAGATATCAAATAAGGTGGAGGCACTACCCCGTTACCCACAAACACAATTTCTTCCTATTCCGGTGGTTTAAATACAACTCGTTTTGTTACACAATCAATGGTAGCACAATATTTAGTTAACCAATCCCTACCGAGAATTATATCAAAGTGTCTAAAGTTCGAGGGCAACAAATCTACATATAGAATAGCATTCCCAATACGCATGTCACAAAAACGATATACAGATTCACACAATACAGATTCCCCAGATAGAGCACACACACATAGCAAATATGGCAATGGTTCTAGGGGTCTACTCAGTCTAGATGTAAACGCACAAGTTACGAAAGAGTGTATTGATCCAGAATCAATAACACAAAAGCATCCTGATTGCATATAGAGATAGTACCTGAGACAACGGCTTCAGCATTCCGTGTATCGCCTGGAACAAGCGCAAAAACTCTCCCTTGCCTCACGGTATCCCCAGTGATAGTAGATCTCATAGTATTTCCCGATTTTGGGATGGATGCTGTTGAGCTAGCAACTAATTTTCCACTATTCTGATTACAATCTCTGGCCATGTGCCCTGTTTTACCACATTTAAAGTAGGCTCCCGACACACGGTAACAAACTCCGCGATGCCTTTTACTACAAATATTGCACATAGGAGATGTATCTCGGGAAGAATTAGAAGTACTTGAGGAGCCTGTATTCTGCTTCTTTGAAAATTTCTTCTTCGAAAAGAAGCCTTGTCTTTTACTACCCTTCCAGTCAGCTGTTAGTTTAGCTTGTCTGGCTATATTAGCTTCTGATATTATGGCCCGGTCTAGCACCTCAATATAGGTCTCTAGCTTGAGAACATTCACCTTTTCTAAAATATCATCTCGGAGTCCCCCTTCAAAATGTCTCGCTTTCTTGTAGTCAGTGTCGACCACATGTGGTGCAAACCTAGCCAATTCGGTGCACTTGGCCTCATACTCAGCTACAGTCATGCTGTTTTGTTTAAGTTCCATAAATTCTGACACCTTTCTGTCACGGACACACTGTGGAAAGTATTTGTCATAGAAAATCTCCAAGAACCGTGCCCAACCAATATCCTTATTGTTTTCACGCATTAGCATCCACTACCTTCTTGCCTCATCTTCAAGAGTAAAAGTGGCTAGCAATACTTTCTGTGTTTCTGAACAAGGAAACACTTCAAATAGCTTTTTAATGCCGAGAACCCATGCTTCGGCCTTCAACGGATCTAATCCCCCATGAAACTGTGGTGGTTTCATTTTCTTAAACTCTTTGGTGAGATCTATTATTCGGTCATCATTCTGATTATCTTGAACAGGTGGTACTGGAGGAGGAGGCGGAGGATGTGGTTGTTGCCACTGTTGTTGCCACTACTGTTGTTGCCTCAATGTTTCTGCCATTTCCTGAATCAATCTTTCCATTCTATCCGTTCTGGCAGTAGAAGACTCCTCTATTTCATCACCCCTTGTTCTCATCATCTGATTATACTTGTATTATTCTTTATACAAAAGATTCACATGTATGCATATACTAAAGAGCACACACATTCAAATAATTCGCAATGCAAGCAAATCACAAACTTATAGCATATAATCATTTATCTCATAGCATTTAAGCACATTCTTGATGCTCTCAGATTCATACTTATCACATGAATGCATCCTAGATCTTTTCTAGATGCTAATTGCTCTATTGGACAAGTGTGTGAGTTATTAACTCGTGCTCTGATACCACTCTGTCATGATCCGAACCCGCTCCTATAGATTAAGGTCATAACTGGCCAGTGATCAAGGGATTACCTACGGCCTCAAATCAAACAAACGTATATTATCAGAGTCAAGGGGGCCAAACGGAAGCAAACTTACAAGTTGTCCATAGAGTTGTGCTTACATGGCACGTCAAAACATCAAATTATATGTATTCATAAATAACTCACACCCAAATGAAAGATAATTCAAGTCCTATACATACAGGATCATTCAAGTCCAAGTCAGCCAAATCAAAACTTATATACAAGGGTGATTCAATGTTTTCGCCAAAACGCCAAAATTTTAACAAAAGAACAAAAGAGGCGAAAGCACGTCTCGTGCGTGAGACGTTAGGGCTGACTCTTCAAAACTTTGACTGTTTTCCACATATTTCACAGGGGCTGGGTTTGGACATCTCTTTGCTCACCTACATACACATGAATGAGTGCAAGCGAAAACCCAGTGAATAATATCAAATAAAGAAGGTACATGAATGAAACTCGAAACAGATACATCAAACGGTCTTTTAGACCCATTTATATTTCCCTTCAGTACATTAAACGACTTCAAGCCCGAACATATCAAACAGCCTCTGGCCCATTCTGTCCTGAACAAACGGCCTTAGGCCTAATTCATTCATGTCAAACGGCCTTTGGCCCGATCATTCATATCCGACGGCCTTTGGCCCAATCTTTCGTTTCCAACGGCCTTTGGCCCAATCATTCATATCCGACGGCATTTGGCCCAATCATTTATTTCCAACGGCCTTTGGCCCGATTATCCATATCCGACAGCCTTCGGCTCGATCATTTATTTCCAACGGCCTTTGGCCCAATTATTCATATCAAACGGCCTTCGGCCCATCATTTATTCCCAACGGCCTTTGCCCCAATTATTCGTATCAAACGGCCTTCGGCCCATTCATTTATGTCAAACGGCCTTTGGCCCAAACATTCATGCATGTCAAACGGCCTTCGGCCCAATCAATTGTATCCAACGGCCTTCGGCCCAATCAATTGTATCCAACGGCCTTTGGCCCAACCATATGGCATAACAAACATTTGTCCACAATTCAAATTAACAAGGTTATGAGACTTATATAGAAATAAGCAATTGCACAAATAACATACTTCAAAATATCTTTACTAAGATATTACTCACAGTGATCTGCCGATGGATTTGCTCTCGTGCTTGACCTTACACATTTCATGAACATAATGGGTCACAAACGATTCAATCCGTTCTTAATTCACACATTCCTCTTAGGCTTCTTTCTTATCCCTCTTAACTCATTTACAATGCTTAATGTATGGCTAAGAGTGTTTAGAAATGAAAGAGAACGGAAAAATGAAACATAAAGCATATTTTCAAAATTTCAGAGACAGGGCTCCTCGCTCGAGCGTGGGCTTGGACGCTCGAGCGGACCCTTTAGGTCTGCAAAAGTACCGGTTGCCTCATTTTTACACTCGAGCGTGAATTCGGGTGCTCGAGCTGAAAGTCACACTACATGGCTCCACGCTCGAGCGTGAATCTCCTCGCTCAAGCGGACATCCATGTCTACAAAAGTTCTGGGAACTAGCATTTCACGCTCGAGCGGCCCTTTCCCCGCTCGAGCGGACACGCCAAATTCTGGAATTTCCAGAATTGTTCTTGATGTTCAAACTCAACATTCAAAGGCTCAAAAGCTCGAATTTAGGTACCAAAAACATGGGATATGACTACATAACATGAAAGCATAGGAGATTTGAAACCAATTATTCAAAACCATGATCAAATTCTCAATTTAACCAACATCTCTCTTGGCATGGTCAAAGCAAATGCATCCAACTTCATACAACTTCATATCTCCATCAATCAAACATGCATGCAAATTTTTTACTCTAATCCCATTTCAAATGGTACCAATGATGCTTATAATTATGAAACTTAACAAAACCTTGTTTGCATGTATGATTCAACACTTAATTTTTCATAATTATCAAGCTACATGTTAGATTATGCAAATTCATGGCAATTCTAGACATGCATGTACATACAAGTTCCAAATTCAACAAGTTCAACTCAATTATGACCTCAATTGCCATCTAACTTTGAATTCACAAAATTACAAACTTAAACTCTTAAATTTTTGCTCAACTATTCACCTATGAGCTTCAATCTTCCAAATTTTAGCTAATTCTTAAGTTTATCTTCAAGATTCCCAAGCCTCTTGATCAAAGCTTTCAATTGCCTTCACTCTCTCTCCCTAAATTCGATTCTCTCTCTTTCTAGAGAGCTAATTTCAGCCAAATGAATTCAAAGAGAGGAATTGAGTGTGAATGGGCCTATTTATAAGCTCTCTTAATCAAATTACTTAAAACTAAGTAATGGTGCTTTAATTAGTCATTCTGAATCTAATTATTTTGATCCGAATCAATTTTCAATTAAATTTCACCGTAGACTCTAAAAATTACGCTAATCACGATGGCGTAGTAAATTTCGATTTTTGTGGCCGATAAGGCCCTCGATTTAAATTCTAAAGCAGAAAATCAAACAGATTTTCCTACAGTGAACAGATAAAAATTCAAAACCACATATATTCATATAAATAGCACTCAAAATCATGTTAAACACATAATCACATTCATAATTAAGATTAATTAGCCTAATACGGAACAGGGTTATCACAATGTTGCATTATCACATGATGATATAGCATGGTATTGTAATGATATTAACTCTTATTCATTAACTCTTATTCATTCTATTTATTTTTGGTTGTATCAATTGTGAGTTTTTTCATGTCTTGATGGGTAATCAAGGAAATTACTCCAAAATATTTTTATATTCATGGAATGATAAGTGGAAATTTAACTCTATTTTTATATATATTTGCTCACAATTGCATGGTTAGATTGCCAACATTATGACCATAATATTCCTATATGTATAATTTATTTATAGTTATGCAACTCATGACATTCTCGTAACTGCAATGCATCTTTAGCCTTTAGATTACACATTGCAAGTTATAGCTGAAATTACTTGTATAATATTCACTTTATTAGTTCAATAACTCATCTTGTATCTAAGTGTGTACATGAACAATGAGCATGGAGATTTAGTGGCAACGAGGATAGAGTTTTGTAGTGTGTTCATACAAAGATAAGCATTACAAGTGGAGAAGCGTGCTCTTGGTTAAATAGATAATTCCAGATGCAACCATGAACTTCGTTTTGTAGATTTAGACAATTTGTAATTATAACAATTGCATTTCCATTTTCCATTTGTAGTGGTTTTAATTTTTAATAGTTTTACCATAGTGAAAGGAAAAGGGGAAGAAAAGAAATCATAAACCTTCGGGTTTAGAGAAAGTCTTTGGGATTAATTTTATTATTCCCAAAGTGTTTTGGTTTTTTGTAATAAAAACCAAAGTTTAGCCTTGGCTAAAGAGTATTTCTTATTTGTTCAGGCAACTAAGATGGATTTGGTTTCAAACCTTTATGGTTGGAGGAAGTCCTTGGGTTTAATCTTTTTATTCCCAAAGTGATAGGAAACCAATTTTTGAGAAAATCTTTGGTTATAATCTGATTATTTCTGTCACAACCCAAACCCACCCTATAGGTTTAGCATCGTAACCGGCCTGTAATCTTGGGATTACCAAAGGCCTCTAAACAAATCATCACATAATAAAGGGCTGCGGAAGCAAATATATCAAACATACATAGTCCATAGAGTCGTGCAGACATACACGGGACAAAGAATTAAAACTTATATACATAAACCTACATATGACGTCATATACATATCCATCTTACATCGTCATTAAACATATACCACAAAAGAATTGGTCTAAAACAAACAAAAGTCTTAAACTATAATTTGATTCACAAAACTCGACTAGTGGTATTCCGGGAACCTTGTCGGGAGGCACTGTGGTTGGTTGGACAAAACAGAAGTCCAAGCAATCATCACTGAGCCTGGTCATGCACCTAATCACCTATATACATAAATATTACAGTGAGCTGGAGCCCAGTGAATAATAACAAAGTAAAGATTTTATGAATGATGTCCATAACAGATTCAGAAATCATATTTCAAATCACTTAACAATCAGAAACATATTCATGTTCGTGTTCGTATCAGAATAGAGTCATATACATATTCATACTCAAATCATGTGTGGTACATTCATTAGCGTTAACAACTCACATTGGTCATTCATATCAAGTCCCATAACGAAAGCTACGGTACTGGGTGTCGTATCACATACATAGGCCATGGTATTGTTTCTTCCGGGCAAGGGCCTTATGCCACAGAATTATTTCCCCTAGGAGAGGGCCTTATGACCATAAGCCACAGTCTTATATCCCTTAGGCGAGGGCCTTTGCTAAGGATACCACGAATACATTTAAAAAATTTGGACTATCATTCATTCATACGGAAAATAACATTTTAGGAAATAGATCGTGTTAAGTCATTTAGAAAGTACTTAAAATTGAACATAGCTTTATAGAGTTATTACTCACAGGTAACTTCGATAACAAAACAAATGGATCAACAGCTCACGGCGGTGACCTATACAAACATATAACAGATACACATATTAAAACACAACCTTGGATAGTACTTAACTTATTCCGTTTCGTTCTTAGTGTGTTTCTAGCCTTTATCCTCATTATTATATCTTAATTAGGGCTTAAGAATGCCTAAGATGCAATGAGGATGCCAAAATGTACTTCAAAACACTTAGTCAAATTTTCAAAAACAGGGCAGTCCGCTTAAGCGTAACTTCGGTCGCTCGAGTGGCCTGCAAGGTCTGCAAAAGTACTGGTTACATAAATTTTCCGCTCGATGGTCGCTTGAGCGTAAGATTGAACAAAAAAGGTCTTTGATTGAGCGTAGTTTTGGTCGCTCGAGTAGTCTGCAAAAGTCTATAAAACTTCTACGAGCTCTTATTTTATGCTTGGGCGTAATTTCAGTCACTCGAGCGAAAGGTCAAAAATAAGGGTGGCCGCTTGAGCATAGATTCTGCTACTCGAGCCAACCCCTAAACTCTATAAAAGTACTGGGAGTTCGCATTCTCCACTCGAGCGCAGACTTCACCGCTCGAGCGGAGGTGCAAATTCTGGAATTTCCAGATTGCTGATACAAGTTCAAAACGCAAATTCAAACCAGCAAAACACATCCTTTTGGGCCCAAAACTTGAGAAAACATATGTAAACTTGTAAAACATTGTGAATTCAAAATCAGATCGCAAAATCAAAGCCCAAAAGCATGCCATTGGAACAAAACTAAACTTGAAATGTTGAAAATATAACATGCATGTATTTTCTTGAGTTCAAACTCTCCAAATCTTGGTAGAATGAGATGTTTAGTACAAAAAGAAGTTGAATTCTCATAACACAACCAAAATATGAACATGCATGTAGGAAAATGTGGGAGCCGAATATATGGCAAAATCAGAAGGTGCGTACCATTGGAAGACTGATATTAATCGGCTGTATCCTACGAGAATGGAAAGCCGAATATAATATATGTGCCAAATAAGTGTAGACCCTTAGAGCCGAATAATAGAAAGGACAATGATTAAAAAGTAGGCCCTGGCCCCGAGGACCAAAAGGAACAAGTATAAATACAGGAACAATAGATTGAGAAAGGTATGTAAGAATCACTTCACTTAACTTAGAAAACAAGCTATCTTGAGTGTCTGAACTGACTTGTCCGTCGGAGTGCTAATTCCAGCACCCCGACCAGAGTGTTTGTATCTTTTCAGGTGACTAGCTGAGGATCACTAGCGTCTCCCAGGATCTGAAGAGTATTTCCAAACCACTTCTCCACAGAAAACTTTGAAATCAACTTCCAAAACTTGATGATATGCATATGCATGCATTATATAATCTCCCTTCCTATTTCATAAGCTCTATTCTTGCATTACACAACTTAATTCTCTAGAATTCATACATAAATGAATCAAATACAAAGCTTAGAGATTGGATTTCATACCTAAGGTTCTCAATTCCTTGAATTCTAGTGAGTTCTTGCTCAATTCCTCAAATTGCCCTTTAATTCTCTAGGAAATCTCCTTTCTTTCTTGAATTCAATTATCTCACTCTAATTTCCCCTTCCCTCACATTTTTGTCTCAAGAAATGATGAACAAAACAAAGCTCTAGTGTAAATAAGCCTTATATAGGCTTAATTAGTGGACTTAATTAAGCTTGGCTTAACTTAAATAGATTTGCATTATTTTATTCTAATTATTTAGTTTCGAATCAAATTCTAATTGGACCTACCATAATTTCCCAAAAATTCCCAATAACACATAACCCTAGTCAATTTCATGATCAGATGTCGATAAGGCCTTCAATTCATAAGACAAAATAGAAACAAAAACAGATATTTCTATGACAGACATATATAGATGCAAATAACATATGAACACATGTAATTAACATAAAATTTCCTCCTAATTACTTATTAGGCATTCTTAATCATGATTTAATAATTAATCACAGGTCAGGGTTGTTACAATTTCCAAAGTGTTTTGTTTTGGAAAAAGAAACCAAATTTTAGTATTAGCTAAAATATTTCTGATTTTTATTCATAAATAATGGGTTCAGTTCTGGGAGTACTAATTAACTTTTATGAGTGGTATAATTTTGATAGCAATTTTTAATTACTTGTAAGTTTTGTAAACTTGATTTGTTTTAACCTAGTTTATCCCTTGAAAAACTTCATTCTAAATTTGTTTCTCATGGAATAGGAGTCAATATACTCTTGAAAGTTTTGTCTAAGGTTAACTGGGTCTTAAGTGGGACCGGTGTGACCCCTCCAGTCTTCTTGGAAACTTTCCTGACCATGTTCGATTCTAGGATAAGTGGTGAGATCAGTTTTGAATTAAATTTCAGACTTTGGGATTTTCTAGTGTTAAGATTAGTTTTTGAAAAAACAGAATAGTGAAATTCTGTTGTAATTTTTCATAAATGGCTTCAAGAGGTGACAACAGAAAATGTTGTTCCATCTGACAACCTTAAGCCTTGCGAGGTTCTTAAAGGAAGATCCAGAGAGATCAAGTGTGATTAAAGAAAATCATAAGATTGCATGATAATATCTCTGAATTAATCAGAGGCAATTAGCATGTTTTCCTTATATCAATTATAGCATTTATGATTGTTATGTGACTTTGTTTGAAAGCAAAGATAAGACAACCCATTAGGGTGGGTGAATATATTTTTGAATTTTTAAATTTCAAATATATTCTTAAATTGGTGGCTCCTAGTAAGTACAAGATCACTGATCACTCAGATAGAAAACTGGTGGTTTCTAGGGGGTGTTAGACCACTGGCTACTCAGTTATGAGATTGTGGTTCCTAGTAGTAAATAGATTACTGATCATATGTTAAATCATGATGGTTCCTAATAGTAAAAGAGTCTACTGATCATTTGTCAAGACATGATGATTTCTAATAATGAAATGGTCTACTGATCCTATGTCAAGACATTGTGATTCTTAGTAGTGGAGTGACTACTGATCACATGTCAAAACATTGTGATTCCTAGTAGTGGAAAGTCTACCGACCACATGCTAAGAAATTAGTGATTCCTAGTGATGAGACTACTGGTCATATTATGAAGTTCCAAATAGTAGACTATTGAACATTGGATTTGCATTTCCTAATAGTCAGGCTATTGGCTTCAGAGTGACAAGTTGGACCAAATTTGTTTGGTGCTTTGAATTTAGAAAAAACCTAATTCGGTTGATGACAGTCTGGGAAAGTGTTTTTTGTGATATAATTATAAGAGTCTCATAATCATTGTGACACAAGGAATTATTTAAACCCTGTATGAATTTTTGGAAAGGCTGAAAGCCTTCATATAAATTCTACAAATGTGAGGGTGTCATGCAAAAGATGGTAAATCCCAAGTGAGTAGAATAGCCCTAAAAATTCGTTGACTTTGCACAATATAGTAGTGCATATCGGTTTTCTTGTGGACAAATTTGATATTCAAATATATACAAGAATACCATCATGGAATTGAGGAAATGATTTTCATGAGAAAAAAGAAGAGCCTAGAAGATGTTAAAAGGTTAGGACTTTAAAGTTCTTCTATGTAAATCTTCTTAAACCTATACGGTGGCTACTGAGGCTAAAAGATTCTTTAAAGCTGTGATTACACTAGAAAGAAGTTATTAATTTAGCTTTATCTTGCATAGGTAGTAAGTCTTGGAATGCAAGTGAATGAAAGCTGATAAGATAGGCTTGTTATCAAAGGATACCGACAAAGAGAAGGCCTGGATTGCTTTGATACATGATCAATAGTTATGGTGAGTGCGATCGTAATTGTGTGAAGCCTGGAGATACATCAAGATGGATATTCAGATAATTTTCTTATATGAAGATTTAGTTGAATAAATCTTTATGGAACAACCCGGAGGGTTTGTCGATTCTAGGATAAGGAAAGATTGTAAGCTTAAGATTCATTTTATGATTTGAAATAAGTACCAAAATAATGGCATGAGAAATTTGACTACACTATGTTATCAATTGGGTTTTTATAATCAATGGGAATTGACAAATATGTGTATGTCAAAGACACTGACAAATAGATGTGTCAAGTTGTCTTTGTATGATTGGTAATTATGAGAAGATGTTCAAAATTACCAAGAAGTTGTTAAATTCTAAGTTTGACATGAAAGATATGGGCCTTATAGATGTGATTACCAGAACATCTAGTAGTATTGTACTTTCTCAGTCTCATTATGTTGATAAGATATTTGAGAAATTTAGTAAATTAGATACAAGTGTGTTGAGGACACCGGTAGACGTGAGTCTACATTTGGCCGAGAATAATGGTGATAGTGTATTTTAACAAGAATATTCTCGAGTCATTAGAAGTTTAAAGTATTTGATGAGATGTACAAGACCATGTATAGCCTACTCAGTAAGCAGGCTAAGTATATACACGAGTAATCCCAACGCTTATCTTTAGAGGGCGTTTGTGTGGGTACTAAGGTACTTACAATGAAGTCGGGATTATGAGTTGCATTATCCTAGATATCTGGTTGTACTAGAAGGGTACAATGACGTCACCTGGATATATGATATAAAGACTATAAATCCATTAGTGGATTTGTTTTCACTATTGGAGGCGCAACTATGTCTTGGAAATCTTCCAAGCAGATGTGTATTATGAGATCAATGATGGAATCGGAATTCAATAATTTAGATAAAGCTACTGAAGTAGCTAAATGACTTTTCCATTTTCTTGAGGATATTCCATGTTGATTGAAACTTGTGCTAGCAATTTTGTATACTTTATGACAACCAATCAAGTATTGGTAGGGCATAGAGTAATACGTATAATGGAAGGTCTGAATATTTTAGTCGAAAACATAATTCCATATGACGACTACTCTCGTGTGTTGTCACTATAGACTATATATAGTTTAAGGACAATATTACAGATTCGTTAACCTAAGGGTCAAATCGAGAGTTAGTAAGGAATCGTCAAGAGGAATGAGGTTAAGGCCTTTAGCGAATGTTACCGGAATAGAAAACCCAACCTAGTTGACTAGAGATCTCAAGATCTAGGTTCAAAGGGACAATCTAATTGCATTTAACGGATGAGTCACTGTGGAGGTATATCATCCTGCCCATTCCTTTATACAGTGATACCCTGTGAGGTAGGAGGTTAAACTGATGCTTTTAATGACCTAAGTGTTGTGAATAGTCAACAGTGGTATAGCGAGATACCTTATGTAGGTCACCTATGTGAGTGCGAAGTGGGGCCGCTTTTTTAAGCATTGACAAGGCTAAATTCTTTAAAAACAGTCATTGAACCAGGCTAGTGTTCTAGGGCCAAACCGGACACACCAGTGAGAACAAGAATAATGGTTGGATAACTCCTATATGAGGTTTATTGTCTCGATTTACACAAACGACAGAACAGTTCAAGACATCACGTTCACTAGTTAGCTAGTAAATCCGATAGGCTTTCACTACGAAAGGTTTAAGGCCAACAACTACCTTTTCTGATGCAGGATTATTCTGTGTGCTCTCTCTCAAAGTCTTTGTTGTTAAGCGTTGTCCATTTTTCTTTATTCAGCCAATTTTATTCATGTGGGGTATTCTTGGCAAATAATGGGTTTTCAGCAACTTTAATTCAAAATTAAAGTGGGACCCAACAAGGTAGGTTTGAGTGGTTTTGTATTCTCTTAAGTGAGAACATTGCAATAGAAAAATAATGAGCTGAAACCATTGAGTTGTGAATGAGAATTGTCTCATAAAGTGGGCATCAATAAAGTTGGGCTTAAATTTGGACTTGGTCTTAGTTTGGACTGGGTCTAGGCTTATGCTTGTGCTTGTGCATATGCTGGGTTGGTCTTGGTCTTGGACTTAGATTTGGACTTAATCTAGAGGTTGGGTTAAGCTATGTTGTGCTGGGTTTAGCTTGTGTATGTGTTTGAGAATTAGGCTTGGATCGGGTTGTGACCCAACATTAGTATTTATTTTGTGACCCATCTAGTTGGTTTATTCAAACATCATTATATACATATTTATTTGTATATATTAAGCACATGAGAAATGTAAATTTTTGTAACTCTCATCTTTTGATGATAAAGTTGATGACCATATTAGTGACCATAGGTTTTCAACCTTTGTAACTTTAGCCCTAACAGCTAAAGTTAATGGCCTTAGTTAATGGCATTTGATGGTCCTATTGATATATAGCCTTCATGGCTAGGGATTCCTCTACTTGTATAAATAGAGGCCTTTTCCCTCCAACTTGGTAGGATAATTTTAGAGAGATTTTTGATGGGAAATGGAGATGGTGTTTTGAGATAAAAAGTTGGAGATGTTTTTTTTCTACCGAAGAAAATTTTTTCTATCTTCTTTTGCTAGCCCCTTCTTTGGTTCTTGTTAGAGAGAGTGCATCCATTATCAAATTCACCGAAGCTATTCAAAAGATGCTTCTGCATGAACTGGTTTTGACTGTCGTATCCTGGGAGATAGACACTGGCGTACCTTTAGTATCCATCGGGGAGGCGGTGAATCTGTTTTAAGGAAACTGTGGTATCACACAGGCTTCGGTTTGCTTATTTTCTTATCATTTTTTCTTAAATTTTTCAATATTTAGTTTACAAAGATGAGTTCTAATATTTAGTTATCCATGTTAATAATTTGTTCTATTAGTAATGTAATCTAGTTCATTTTTGTATTTTTAATTATGTCGTTTATTCTGTATTTCATCCTTTAACAATAATAAAAATTTATTTTATCATTTCTATTTAATTTATTTCATATATTTTTCTAATATTTTTATGGAAAAATACCAGTAGTGTACAAGCAAGAAATAATGTTCTCGTATAATCCTGTTGATCAAGTCTGCGCTCCTCCAAACGTCGTCGCTTTACTCCCTGAAAACACAAACGTGAGCTAGCCGGCGGGTGTGTGCCGGGTACCTCTCTGATGCCTAAGTCAGCAAAATAGACAAATAGACAAATAGACAAATGCTCTGTGTATTCGAGAATCAAAGTTGTGTTTTACCTCTTCCATGGGTTCTGTTATGAGCTTTTATAGGTTCCGTGTGGCATAATCCTAGTAGGACTCTTATTCCTCCATGTAGAGTCCTCCTAGGAATCACACTCCAGAAAGATAATGCTTATCCTTCAACACCCCCCCTCACTGCTTAAACCAAGTGAGATGGTTTTACCTCGGTAGTATGACAAAACGACCGAGCTAACAATACTTCTTTGTCATACTCAAACCAGTACCTTCACATGCAACTCATAGCTCGGCCCTTGTTCACCAATACCTCGGTTGTGTCTGTTAAAGACCGAGCTAAATACAGCAAGTTCTGACCGCGCTAACCATATCAAGGTCATCCTTAAGAAGCCATAATGCCTCGGTCCAAAACACTGTGGCCGAGCTAATTACCACTCCGACCGGGGTGACTGAGCTAACTGCAAGGCTCCTTTGGGACCGAGCTAACTACAAGGCCCTTTTTACTCAGCCCTTCTTATTGTGGTCCACAGAATGGCCCATTACCCAGCTCGGCCTAATTTACTTATAAATTACCCTCTCAATTGCCCCTTAATTCCATCTGTGCAGCATGATTGGGATTACCCGTTACAAGCCGAGCTAAAAACTTTAGCCTTTAAACCAAGCTAAATTCACACCGGGCCACTAATTTGTTCAGTCAAAACGTCTCTTCAGTCGCTGTAACTGAATCGCTTTCTATTCCATGGACACGTGGCAGACTCTCATTGGCCCAGCGTAGCTGTCGCGCCATCTTCGTTATAGCGATCCCGGTTGTCCCTTTACTGTTCAGTTGTATTCCGGACTCGGTTCCGTGAAGTTGTTAGTTGTAATTGTCTTGTTGTCATCTTTTAAATCGATTTGTTTGGGTTTTAGGATGTGTTGGGCTTAGTTGATTTAGGTTGGTAGAGTTTTGGCTCCCATTGTTGTTGCACAGTTTTTGGATGATCCGCTTGAGCGGGTCTTCTTGCGCTCGAGCGGGGTTTACACTCTTCCAGTATTTTGTGTCCCTGCAAAACTTCTGCAGGTGTGTTTTCTACGCTCGAGCGGATTTCCCGCGCTCGAGCGGGTTGCGCTCGAGCGGTCTTATTGGCGCTCGAGCGGGTAGTACATTTCTAGTGTATGTTCTGGGAGGGGGAAATCCACGCTCGAGCAGACTGGTTTTTGCGCTCGAGCGGATGTACTTTATTCTTGTGTCTTGGCGCTCGAGCGGGACTTCTTGCGCTCGAGCGTACCTAGTTTTTTGTTCTTGGCGCTCGAGCGTTGTGTTCTCCGCTCGAGCGGGAATGTCGTATATCAGAAGGCAGTTGGGCATTTCTAAATCACTTTTTACATCCTCACTCTCTCTCTTACTCTTCAAAAACTCCATTTGAGAGCTTCTCTCTCTAAAGTTTTCACTTCTCTCTAAGTGTTGATCTAGCTAGAGTGTTTTCCAAACCTTTGGCCTTTACAAAAAGGTCGTTGATCGTCGTGGGCTATCTTTTGATCCAAGAATCTCGGGATTTGGTGCATCTTCATTTTCGTCATCTTCTTCGTTGGGTTTCATCTTTTGAGGTAGGGATTCCTACTCACTACTATGGGTTTTGACATAGATTTTTGGGCATTTTGTTAAATGGTTGAGTTTGGGAGTTAGGGTTTGAAAATGTTGAAAAGGGGTTTGTTATTTTGATTCTAAAAATGTGTATTTTGGATTTCAAGATAATGATATTGTTGTTGGTTGTTGATATATAGACCATTGGGTCAATATTTGGAAATGGGGTAGAAAACCCTAATTTGTTGTATAAATTAATTGGTATAATTAATTTGGAATAATTGTGGTTATATGGAATTGAGTTGGAAATAATGAAATTGACTCATTATATTATAAAATGGTGGAGTTGGATTTATTAATTGCTCACTTTTGAAAACATTGATATTTTATCTGTTGGAGCTTTTATTATCTGTTTAGAAATAATTGCTTGGGCTACCGGTGGAGGGTAGTTTTGATTGTTGTAGACAATGCATGATGATTAGGCAAACTAAAACTAATCAATTGGATATGCCATAGAGTATGACGGCTGATAGAATACATTAACATTATGTATTGATTGATTGCGTATATGACCTTTGTGTATATACGTTGTGTGTGTGGGAGGAGATAGGGGATGTACTCCACGGTTTAGGGGAAGATAGGGGATGGACCTCTAAACCGGATGTTGTTTGGGAGGAGATAGGGGATGGACTCCACTGATACGGCTAATATGCTTGTCAGTTAAAGTATTGATATAGCTCATATGCTTATCTATGGAAGTGTTGATACAGCTCATATGCTTATCTTTGGAAGTGTTGATATAGCTAATATGCCTATCTGTTGAAATGTGGATACAGCTTGTATGCTTATCTGTTGAGAGGTTGATACAACTAGTATGTTTATCTATTGTAAAACGGGAAGCGTTTAATATGAGTCATTGCCTCATATAAGTGGTTGGCCAGGTTCTGAGCCGTTGATGTAAATTGGGAAAAATGATGAGAAATGGAAAATGAAATGAAAGATGAACATAGTGGTCATGTAATGGAAATGGGTTATGAATTGATTTATGGAAATTAAACATTTATCAATTGCTAATGTCTTAGTTACTGCTCATACTGTGTTTAGCATATCTCTACTGGGCGTTGGCTCACCCTATATGGGACATTATTTTCAGGTACTGGTAGCATGCCACCTCCAAGGACTTAGCTTGGATGGATATGAGAGTTGAAGACTTTCTTTTGATTATTTTGTTTGTATTACATGTATATCAAGCCAAGGGCTTATTTTGTATAGAGTTAGTACTCTTCTTTTGTGTACCAAGTGTTAACTTGGAAAGCTGTAAGCCTGTAGGGCAATTGCTTTTGTTGTTAACATGTAATACTGTTGTAAGAACTACTCTGATGAATGGAAAGGTGTTGATTTCTTTATACCATTGCATGTCTACAATGATGGGATCTATGTATTATTTTGAGGGCGTTACAACTTGGTATCAGAGCGTACCGGGTTCGAATACTTTGGGTACGTGGGAAGTGATTAGTATCACAATGGGTTTGTCTCGCTTGGTTAGAGACTTAGTTGTAGTGTTATGTGTTTAATTGATAACATGCTTATGTGACTATTTGGGTATGCGATTTGATTTCTGGGATATCGATTGGACCCTTGGGTTTCTGTGAGTCTTGTTGGAAAAGCACTTGATCAATGCTGTTTCTAACCGAAACTCTAGTAACGCCTTGGGACTGTCATTATCCGGGAATGAAATTCGTAAGTGCTTATGTGTTTATGTTCTTACGTGGAGTGAATTACAGTTGTCCATGCATTAGGACGCGGGTGTTTAGTTTCGGCACATTTATGAATGTGCTAACGTCTTTGTTACCTTTAATAGGATGTCTGGACGAGGTGGTAGGCGTGGTAGGCCTAGGAGGCAGGAGGTGCCTTTACCGGATGACGTTCTGGCAATGTAGGAGGGAGTTGGTCAGGCCAATGTGGCCGAGCTAGTGGGTCACCAGGCTATGGGTGCCTTGGCCCGAGAGATAGCCGGAGCTTTGGGTATTCTCAGAGCTGAGCATCAGGTTGCAGAGGCAGGGCCTTCTTTCTTGAAGAGGGAATTTTTCCGGTCTAACCCGGACGAATTTGTTGGAGATCCGAAAGAGCCACTTAAGGCTGACGAGTGGTTGGAACAGATGGAGAAGATATTCGAGATGCTTGGCATCGAGGATGGGGCTCTAAAGGTGACCTTGGCATCCTTCCAACTGAAGGGAGATGCGGGTCAATGGTGGAAGTACGAGAAGGGTCGTGTTGGGGGTACATGGGAGGTCTTTGTGAATGCCTTCCAGGAGAAGTTCTTATCTTCAGCTGCTAGGGAGAAGCTGAGGGAGCAGTTTTGCCAGCTTAAACAGCAGGGTTTGTCCGTGGCCGAGTTTGAGGCCTCTTTTACTAGCTTGTCCAGGTTTGCACCTGAACTTGTGGCGTCCGAGGAACGCCGTTGCTTTGAGTTTGAGCGGAAGCTGAGGCGTGGACTCAAGCTGAGGGTTGGAGGATCTTTTATCCGAGAGTATAGATACCTGGTAGATGCTACAGCTCATATGGAGCTTATGATGCAAGAGGATGATGATGAGAAGCATAGAGGCTCCAAGAGGGGCCAAGATGGCCAGAGTGATGGCAGGAGACAGAGAGGTTTTAACCCTCAGCAGTCTCAGGGTGGTTTGGCTAGATCGACCTTTCCAGTGCCGAGTGCAGGCTCCGGGAGAGGTAATCAGGGAGGCTTGACTTGTTTTACATGTGGCCAGCTGGGTCACAAGTCTTCGGTTTGCCCGTAGAAGGGAGGGGGTCAGCGAGCTGCTTTTTCTTCAGCTAGACCTCAGGGCCAGAGTCAGGGCAGGGGCCAGCCCTTGTCTTGCTATCAGTGTGGGCAGCCTGGGCACCTGAAGAGGTTTTGCCCGCAGTTGAGTGCCACTTCGGAGGCGTCTGGTTCTAGGCAGACGTAGAGTTATCAGCCAGCTCAGTCTGTGCAGGCCTCAAGGGCCAATCTGGGAGCTTCGTCATCCCAGTCTGTGCAACAGTCTTTTGCTCCTAGAGGCGAGCAGGTGGATCAGGGGCCTACAGGGCGCGTGTATGCTGTTACCGCGCAGGACCTAGTACCGGTTCCGTCTGTTGTGAGAGGTACCTTTCTGTTTTGCAACTCGGTTGCTAGTGTATTGATTGATACGGGTGCATCTCATTCTTTTGTGTCTGCTGCATTTGCATCTGTATTGGAGTTGGAGTTGGCACTATTAGCATCTCCTATATGTGTTGTATCGCCTATTGGGGGTGAATTGATTTTGAAACACGGATGTAGAGGTTGTGATATAAAGGTCACCGACCATAGGCTTCCTTTTCCCTTTGTTGTTATGCCCATGAAGGGTTTTGATGTTATTTTGGGTATGGACTGGCTATCGTCATACCGGACAGTTATTGATTGCTACCACCAGAGGGTCACTTGTTGTACCGTGAGCGGGGAGTGTTTCCATTTCTTGGGGGACCGGGTTGGTAGTGTTTTGCCACCGGGGTATGATCCGCGAAGGCGGAGTAAGCTTAGTGGTCTACTTGCTAGCTTTATGAGTGGTGAGTGTGATGAGGCCCAAATTGTGTTGCCGAGGGTGGTTTGTGAGTATTCGAATGTTTTTCCCGAGGATCTCATTGGTTTGCCACCTCACCGTGAGATAGAGTTCTCCAGTGATTTAGTGCCCGGTACGACGCCGATTTCCTTGGCACCTTACCGTTTTGCCCCAGCCGAGTTGAGTGAGTTGAAGATTCAGCTCCAGGAGTTGCTGGATAAGGGCTTTGTTCGCCCTAGTGTTTCGCCGTGGGGAGCACCGACCCTCTTTGCTAAAAAGAAAGATGGTGCCTTGAGACTTTGTATCGACTACAGGAAGTTGAATCGGGCTACGGTTAAGAATAAGTACCCTATGCCCCGTATAGATGATTTGTTTGACCAGTTGAAGGGTTCCCGTTGTTTCTCTAAGATAGACTTGAGATCGGGTTACCATCAGTTGAGGGTCAGGGAGGAGGATATTCCGAAGACGGCATTCCGCACGCGGTATGGCCATTATGAGTTTCTGGTGATGCCGTTTAGGCTCACCAATGCACCGGCAATCTTTATGGACTTGATGAACCGGATCTTCCGGGAATTCTTAGATCGTTTTGTAGTCGTTTTGATGGACTTGATGGAGTTCCACTTAGCCGAGCTAGCGAACTGTATTAGGTTTGCGCAATACCGCGCTAGAAAGCCTCAAACACCGACCGAGCTATAACTTGGGGCCAAACCAGCTCCCTGACTTAGTAAAAGCCGAACTAAGGATGCTGTACCATAAGCTTCAACCGAGCTACAAACTTCTCGTTCCACTTAACCGAGCTAAAGTATTCTGCTCCAACCGGGCTAAGAACGGATAGTATCCCACGTAGTAGAGCTAGGACTCCATTTATTTTACCTTTGTTACTTCTAGCACGGTCCAACGATCTGTGCTTAACACTTTTCCTTTTCACTTTGCAGACTGACTTAGGTCGGCCGGGCACACCTTTGCACGCCCAACCGAGATACTGAAAGTTATCTCAACGCTGAGGTAAATTATACATAATTTAAGGCCACATGGGGAAGTATCGATTTTTAGTGAACTCTCCAGGGGCCATAACCGAGTTCCGAAAGGATTACCAAATTCCAGACGACGTCCACCTCTCACTAGCCGAACTAGACACCATTCCTTGGGGAAAATCGGGCTTCGTCCCTTTCAACGTTATTTCCATCGTAGAGGCCGGTCTCCGTTTTCCCGTTTAGCCTCTTCTTTGCGAATTCCTCAGACAAACAAATCTCTGCCCTACCCAGCTTTCCACCAATTCTTACCGAATAATAAATGGCATCGCCGAGCTAAATCGCCGGCTTGGCCTCAACCTCGGTTTAGCCGAGCTATTTCACCAGTACTCTCTAGGCCAGAACGAAGATGGCTGGGTTTATTACTTAAGAATAAGACGCTGTCGAGAGAAAATAATAAAAAATACCCCGGATAAAAATGTAAACGATGACGATTTTTTCTGGGTCTCGGGTAACTTCAAAGACCATGAAGCCCAAATACCAGGAGACCGGATCAACTGGAATAAAGGAGTAGCCGGTATAAATACCTCGGCTCAGTTTTGAGCTTTCTTTACTTCGTTATCCTTATTTTCAACCGTGCTAACCGTTGTCTTCTTTTATGCAGACTTGGACCATCTAAAGTCGCAGTACAGTTATCCCAACCTTGACGCACTCCGTGCCGCACTAAGATATCACAATCGAAGTTGGGCTGAGCTACTCAATTTCGAACCAACATACCGATACAGCAGCAGGAGGAAGACCAGGGTGACAGACTTCTTCTTAGAGCCATCACCTGAACCCGATCATTCCCTTCCACAAATCAACCTCATTCCATTAACTGTGGAACAAGAGATGGCCAAAAAGAGAGCAGTTAGGGCCCTCATCACCGAAACAAATCAGGCCGAGGTACCACAAACCGGCCAAACCCAAGAGGTCGTGGTAGCCCTTCCAACCACCCAGCCTTCATCATCTCGGCCGAGTAAGCGCGCCCAGACTTCCACGACCGAGCCGCGCCTCGTTGATGAAGAAGACATCATTCTCCCCCAAACAACACAACCAAGCCCAGAGCCCGCGGGTTCTGACCGAGCTAGCCCTTCCGAATAGGCCCCAAAATTATCATACCGGAACCGAGCCATTCGAGACACCAATTCAGTGGTGGCAGACAAAGACCACACTCTTGCCTTCAACCTGGCAAAGAGCGTGTGCTTGTCCCCTGACATAGAACACCATGATCACCTTACCGAGCGGAAGGCCATTTGCTCGGCTACCAAATCCATGGTGCTGGTGAGTACTCTTTCCTTTGTTCTTTAATTTCGGACGTCTGTTTGCTCGGTTTTAACTCGAAAATTTCTTACCCTTTTTGCAGGCCATGCAGAAGAACCACGTCGCTCATAAGCGCGTGTTGGAGCTTCAAAAAACCACAAGGCAGGCCGTGGCAGAGGCCGATGCTAAATCGGCTGAGCTAAAAGAGGCCAAGAAGAAAATAGCCGAGCTACATACCGAGGTGGCCCACCTGACCGGTCTTGTCAGCTCGGCTGAAGTAGATAAGCAAAAGGCCGCGGTCGTACTGAAAGACAAATATCTGCGCGAGTTGGCCAAGCTCGAGGGAAAAAAGAACGCTGAGATCGCTCGGTTGGAGAAGAGCGTGGAAGACGCCGAAAACTGGGGTTACAAGAAGGGGGAGGCCACTTACATCCAACAATGCGAAGCAGCGAAAGATATATTCTTCAAATGTGGATGGAAGGCGGCTGTAGCGCAGCTCGGTGTAGACACCCCATTTTTGACCGTCCTCAAGACTCGGTTGTGCTTGCAGGTACATCCGGACACGAGTTCGATTGCTCGTCGGGCATTCGAATTTCGCGGGGGAACGTCACAGGTTCGAGCTTTCCAGACCCTGTATCCTTTCTGCCCCTTTTTTTGGACCTTGACTTGGTCCTTTCTGCACCTTTCTCCTGGTGCACTGCCGACCATGGTTTTGTTTCTGCCGGCCACTGATGAAGCCTGCCGGCCGTCAATGAGCCACTGCCGGCCATCACTGATGGCCGGCACCCTCCCTGTCTCAGCTGGTTTTACTCCAGATATTTTGAGCCAGCTGGTTTCCTATTATATGCCCTCCATACACGTGTATGGCGGGATGAAGCTCTTGCAAAGCTTCTTGAAGAAGCTTTGCATTGCTTTTCTCCTATATAAGGAGAGAGCCTCTCTCCTTAGCAGAGGTTCAGCTCTTTAGAGAAGAAACATCTCTCTCTCTCTCTCTCTATATATATATATATATATATTTTGTTGTATATTTGTGCCTTGAAGTCCATTTTCCTTGCACTTTTACACTACAACACATAGAGATACACCACCACCATTGGGCTGAGGTTCTTGGGAAGGTTACTTGAGGTCTGAAAGTGAGTTTTTACCCCCTGAGGTTGCTGATCTCGAAGTTGGTCTTCAAGGGTAAGTTTCTTCCCCTTTTTAACACTTTCTTGTACCTCATTTTGGCCATCCTTGCATATTGATTTAGGCCTTGCTTTCAACTGAAAAAAGTCTTGTTTTTAAGTGCTTTTGGTGGTTGTTTAAGGTCTTTTGGCTGTTGAGGGTCTTCAACCCTCTTGTGGGCTTTGTTTAGCCTTGTTTTGAGCCATGCCTTAAGGCCTCCGAGCTAGCCTTGGTTTGGCCTTCTAACCACTGAAATCCAGTGGATTTCCAGTGGTAGGCATGAGGTTTTGAGGCCTTAAATCAGAGGGGGTGGCCCCCTCTCTTTGTGTTTTTGTTTACTTGCATTTTTGGCCTTCCAAAGGAGCTTGCCTCTATGTATTTTTGAGGCTTGGTTCAGGCCATTTTTTTGTGACTTTTAGGACCTGTCTTAAGTCTGTCCATGGCTGGTTTGGCCATATTTTGCATGCATCTTGTATGTGTAGTGTAATCCCATTCATAGCCTTACAAAGTAGCATGTTTTTCTTGCATTTGTTGGCTCCATTTCAGTAGATTTTTGGTGATGTTTTACCATGCCTTAGATCTATTTTGGGTTGGTTTTTTCACTCCATGCATGCATCTTACACTTGTAGTGTAAATCCCTTAAACTAGCTTCACATGCTTCATGCTTTGACATGTCATTCTAGCTTATGTTGAGTCCATTTCAGCATGTTTTTGGTGATGTTTTGCCATGTCATGACTCTGTCTAAAGTAGGTTTGGTCATCCTTTGCATGCTCCATATACTTGTAGAACAAATCTTACTTACTAGCTTTATGTGCATGATGTTTTGACTCATCATCCTAGCATGTTTTGGCTTTGCTCCAGCATGATTTTATCCTTGTTTTGGGCTGTTCTTGGACTGTTTTGGGCTGCCATGGCCATATCACTCATGCTTTGTATTGCTACAGTGCAAATGCTTAGGCTAGTCTTGGGTTTTGAGGCCCCTACCATGCCATACATGTGATGTTTGCATGCTTTGACATCATTCTAAGTGTTATTTCAGTCCATGAAATGTGGCCATATACTTGCATTTGCCATGCTTTTAATGCCTTGGAGGTTTGGCTCTTTATGCCTCAAGAATGAACTTTTGTGCATGCCATTAAGCCTAAGCCTTTGGCTCATCATTTCAGTGCATTTTTGGTCTTGTTATACCATGATGTAACTCTGTTTTATGCTGTCCAAGTCATGCCATGTTTGGTTTCAATAGGCGTAGTACATTGCCTCTTTTATAGCCTCACATGCTCCATGTTTTTGGCCTTGTGTTCTAGCTCGTGTTGGCTAGCTTCGAGCTTGTTTTTAGTCTTGTTTGGACCTGCCTTGGGACTATTTTAGGTCCTCTTTGCCCTTTGAGGCTTGCTTTGTATGGCCATGGCTTAAGCCCCTTTACTTATTTTGAGCTTTGAGCATCCTAACATGCCATACTTGCATTGTTGAGTTGATTTGGCATCAATTTACATGAGATTTCAGAGCTTAGGGTGCTGTCACATATTCATGCTTGTTACTCTTTAAGTGTCCTTAAGAGTTGCATCATTGTGTCTTAATCCTTGAGCCAATTGGCATGCATGTTTGTCTTGCCATTTCATGTCTTTTATACCATCATTTCAATACTTTTGGCCACTGATTTGGACCTATTTGAGAGTTGTCCATTTTAGTGTAAGTCCATCTCCTTTGCATGTTGTTGCATGCTTGACTAGCATATTGTTGTATGCTTGCTCCATCTCTACATATTATTGCATGTTTATCTGTTCATGTTGCATTTTATTATGTTGTTCAAGGTTGTTACCTCGCATCATGCTTATATGCCTGTTGCATGCTCGGATTATTACATTGCATGTTTGTATGTTTAAGTCATATTGCATGTATGCCATGCTTGTATTGCATTGTTGTTTGGATTAAGTGTTAATCCGAGCATGAGAAACGAGGGAGGTTTCATACTTCAAGTGATGAAACGTGTCTCAATTCTCGGTCGCCGACGCTCTTGACTATCTATGATAGAGTTCTAGGCATTTATGTATTTATTTGTGCATTCATTTCACATTGATTTGCACAAGTTGGATCTTTGGCTATCATGCATCGGGATGCGTGATTGATGGTCGTGGATCCGACTATGCCTCCCCCTTGATGTTTCGAGGTGATATAGGGTGGCATAGTGCGTACATACCCTTGGGAGACCCTCCATTTTCTCTATTTTGTGCTTTGCTGCAGCTTGGTGTCTCAGCACATCAGTGGCCGACAGTGCCCTATAGATGGCCGGCACCTCTTCATCCTTGGCCGACAGTGTGCCATTTTTGGCCGGCAGGTGGTCGGCAGCATCTCTCCATGGCCGGCAGGCCACTGATGCACTCCCTAGCATGTTTTTGGTAAGGTCCAGCAGGAATTCCTTGAGGACACCCTGCAGACAGAGCCTCTAAAGAGCAACCGGAGAGCTTACTGGGGCGGGAACCGAGCATGCATACCCTCCTTCTTCAAACAGAGCTGGAACAACACTATTTATTGTTTTGCTTACTTGTTAGTTAGCATCAACTTGTAATAATTAGTTAATTTGTTAATTAGTTAATTTTTTTAATAATTAGTTGTAGCTAATTATTCATTCGGATATGTAATAATTAATTAGCTTGTTAGTTAGTTAATTAGTTGGCCTGTATTATTTATTTGGACCCTCCGCCGAGAGGGCCAATTTTGTAATAAGTGTGCGTGCGTGTGTGCATGTCTTCCAATCTCCATTTCTTTCTTCCTTTTACTTACCTGCTTCGTTGGTTAGTTTTAGGTCATGTTTCAAATTAGCATACTTATGCTTTGCATGTTTGCATCCCTTCATCTGTCTAGCATACTTATGCCCGCATGTTTGCATCCATTCATCTACATTGCATGCACCGGGCTCGGCGCATCATACTAACCGTATTGTACTTCAATTCCAATTTGAATACATGTTATCAATTATCGTATCTCATATGCCATCTTAGAATAGTCGAGCCTATTTCTAGTTGCATTTTGTATGTGTTGCATTAGCCATCTTAACATGAACTAGGATCATGCACTGATTACTAACTAGTTCTTTATTTTGGCTCGGAGTACACTGTAAGTGTTTATGCTTTAGCATCTTGCATGTGTGTCATTGATTGCCATGATAGCATGCTTGTCATGAGGCTATTTGCTTAAGTGTTTAACTGCCTGAATGCCTGTGGGTGAAGGATGGATTGCTTGAATTGGAACAATTCATTAAAATCCGCATTTTAGCCTACTTACGAGTAGCAAACTTCAAACCATTTTCCAAACGAACGGATATGCGATGCTTTGTTCCAAATTAGGCGATCTAGTCTATACTTGTTTTGCTGCGCGCATCACATAGTAAGATTAGCTAATTAACCGGAATAAGAACACATGTGTTTTCAAAAACAAGATATCATGTTTAGTAGTGGCCGATCTTTGATTGGGCGAGCGGGGGTGCTCATAGCTGACCTTCCCCAATCGTACCCAAGTTCGAGGCAACTTTGGTGACGACGGACACGTAGCCTTAGGCAACGAGTCAGGATTTCTAAATTCCCCCAAAATAAAATATTTAGGTGGCGACTCTGTATCTGGCAAAGCAGTCCATGTTTGGCACTTCTTTACAAAAATCAGTTTTCCAAAACGATTTGCCGGATTTGGACTCTTTGGTGATTTATCAATCTCACATTGCACATTGTGAGATCAGATTAAGAATCGTGACAATTTGAGTCCGAACTGTAGCATGAGGCCCTCTCCTCGGGGTGCGTCTACACTCGGTCATAGCCAAGAGACCGAGATCTTCCTTAACCCTCCTCCTCATTTCATACCGAGCTACATGGTGGAGTATGCTACTGCCATTCAGCAAAAATTTCTTCAAGAAGAGGATGAAGAAGAGGCATCAGAGCCTAAAAATACCCCGATCGTCACCAATGATCCTGCTGGTCAGTCAGCTCAGGTGGATCCACTGGTGGAAGACTTGGTTGAAGATGTGTGTCACAGCCCAAACCCGCCCCTATGGGTTTAGCACCGTAACCGGCCAGTAATCCGAGATTACCGAAGGCCTGCTTAACAGTAAGACAGTAATACAGAGTACAGGGGCATGGCGGAAGCCATTACAGTAAATAAACAATGTCCAATGAGCAGTGACAGTCTGTATGCAAAAAGATTTTTCATACATATGTATATATACAGTCAGTGCAAAACAGTATATACAACATTTACAACCATTCAGCAGGGACCTAATCCCTATTAAACAGTACAGTAATAGTACAAAAACAGATACAGAGACAGACAGGGGAAATTAAAACACCCCTAAGCCGTAGCTTGACAGGCTTGGAACCTCGCAGTGAGGTGCAGTGGTTGGCGTGACAAAAAGGGGAGTCTATCCCACGCTCCTAGCCACGGTCTGGTGCCTGTACACCTACATATATATATGAGCAGTGAGCTAAAGCCCAGTGAATAACATAAAGCGTAAAGGGGTTTAGAATGAATGTCCTTACAGTAATGAAAACAATTCATTTCAATCAGTATATCAGTTGTTCAGTACAGTAAACAGTCATATATGGTACATCCATTAGCATAACAGTAAGCAGTAGGTCTTAAAAGACTGAACAGTCGATGATGGCCTTTAATCAGTAAACAGTAGTGGTTCCAACGAGGGAACCGACAAAGATCTCTGTAACAGTAACAGTCAGTAACAGTAGTTGCTAAGGATGCCACAATACAGTTCAGAATATAAGACATACATTCATTCAGTTAACAGTATCAGTTCAGAAAGCAGTACAGTTCAGTATTCAGAAGATAATCATTTTGAACATATCTTTACACAATTGTTACTCACAGAGTTTTGGGCTACAGTAAGCTAGAGCGTCTCCTCGGAAGCCAACCCTACATAGTTAACAGATCGAACACATACTAAGCTACACAGTTGGGAAAGATAATAACTTAATCCATAATTGCCTCGGTGTGTTCTACATCTATATCCTCATTAAGATGTTTAAACTAGGCCTAAGAATGCCTAGAATGGGATGAGAATGCAAAGATGTATTCAGAAAACATTTTCAGGATTTTCAGTGAAACAGGGTCCCGCTCGAGCGGACATGCAAACAAAGGTCCCCGCTCGAGCGTCAACTTACCCGCTTGAGCGGACCAAAAAGTACTGGATAGGTGAAATTCATGCTCGACGCCCGCTCGACGCCCGCTGGAGTGTGTCACCCAATCCTCCGCTCGTGCGTACATTCCTTCGCTCGAGCGGACTGATGAACAGTGCAAAGTACTGGGAGCACGAATTTCCCGCTCGAGCGCCACTTACCCCGCTCGAGCGGGAGTCCAAAATCTGGAATTTCCAGATTTGAACTTCCAAGCTCAAATCAAGTTTAAATGCATCAAATTCGATCCTCTTGGGCTAATTTTCTAGAAAACACTTGTAAACACATAGAACAACATGATTCAAAGCTCAATTTGGGAAATCAAAGCCCAAGGGTGTTTAATTAAATCCATTTTCAAACCCAATTTTCATGAACATGATTTCAAATGAACATGCATGAACTTTAAACAATTTGCAAGCTCCAAAACATGCTCTAATGAGCTTATTCTTTCAAATTCAAGATGAAATCATGGACTTAACATAATTATGAGCATGCATGTAACATTTTGCCATGTAAACAACTTAAAACTCAACAATCCAAACATGCATGCATGAATTAAGCTATAATTCAACACTATTGAACCAATTCATACCTTAGATCACTAAAGACTCATGAATCATGCAAGAGTCAACACAAAACATAAACAAGATGCAAGAAATCTACCTTAAGTCTTGAATTAAAGGTATGAAGGCTCAATTATGCACTTATGCTTTCAATTCCTCAAGATTCAAGCCAATTCTCTATGTTGAATTCACTATTCTCACTTCTTCTCTCTTGGTCGGTTGCTCTCAAGAAATAGGCTGATGAAATGTGTATGAATGAATGCAAGAGGCTCAAATGTGCATAGATAGTGGCCCACTCACAATGGCAATTCCGTAAATAAGGCAACTCTTGACATTAAGCTTATTTTAATCTATTTTAATCATACCAAATCACATTTCAGATAAATATGCCATAAAATCATATAAGTTCCAATGATCTCAAAACATCAATCAATTTCTGGTTCGGCCGCTGATAAGGCCTTCAATTTGCCATTTAACATAAAAATATGAACAGATAATCAATCAGTTAAACAAATAGAAATGCATTTAAACAGATACAGTCAATCAATCAGTTTCAGATTTCAGTCAGTCAGTCCAGTATTTTAATCAGTTCAATTACTTGTCATAATTAGTCTCAGTTTAACGGTAATCAGTAATCAATCGGTAAACGGTGGTGAGGGTTGTTACAGTCTCCCATCCTTATAAAGAGTTTAGTTCTCTAAACTCGAGTTACCTTCATTCTAGGAAGAAGACATGATTCAGTGGGAACATTTCAGGATATCTTTTAGCCATGTCATCTTCCCTTTCCCAAGTGGCATACACGCCACCATGGTTTTGCCAGTCGACTTTCACCAACGGGATCTCTTTGTTTCTTAACTTCTTGATTCGTCTGTTTACAATCTGTATGGGCCGTTCCTCGTAAGTGTAGTCATCACTCAGCACTACACGAGTAGGCTCTATCACATGGAAAGGATCCCGGAGATAATCTCTCAACATAGAAATGTGAAAGACGTTGTGTATATGCCCCATTTCAGGAGGAAGTGCAACTTGATACGCCACTGGATTGATCTTTTCAATAATCTCATACAGTCCGATGTATCTCGGCGCTAACTTGCCTTTGACTCCAAAACGAGTCTGGCCCTTCATCGGTGTCACTTTTACAAAGACATGATCACCCACTTCATATTCTCTGTCTCGTCTTCTACATCTGCATAACTTTGTTGTCGGCTCTGTGCAGTTTTCAGTCTCTGTTGTATCAGTTTCACTTTCTCAGTCGTTTCATAAACAATCTCGGGCCCAAGCAAAGGCCCATCTCCAACTTCTGCCCAGCAGATCGGAGATCTACATTTTCTGCCATACAATGCCTCGAAAGGCGCCATACCAATACTTGAATGATAGCTGTTGTTGTAGGCGAATTCAGCTAGTGGCAAATGGCTTTCCCAGTTTCCCTGAAAATCAAGGACACACATTCTCAATAAATCCTCCAGAGTCTGGATGGTTCTTTCTGATTGGCCATCTGTCTGAGGATGATAGACACTACTCAGTCTCAGTTCAGTACCCAATGCAGTCTGTAGGCTTTGCCAAAACCTCGATGTAAACTTCGAATCCCTGTTAGAAACAATGGACACAGGCACTCCATGCAGTCTAACAATTTCATCAATATAGAGTATAGCCAATTTGTCCGCATTATAAATTGTCTTAACAGGTAAGAAGTGAGCAGATTTAGTCAGTCTATCAACAATAACCCAAATTGAGTCCATACCTTTACTGGAGCGAGGTAATCCCACAATAAAATCCATAGTAATATGTTCCCATTTCCACTCCGGTATCGGTAAGGGCTGCAATAAGCCTGCGGGTCGTTGATGTTCAGCTTTAACTTGTTGGCAATGAAGACATTTCGATACAAACTCGGCAATTTCTTTCTTCATTCCCGGCCACCAGAAATTCAGTTTCAGGTCTTGGTACATTTTTGTATTCCCTGGATAATAAAAAATTTTGAGTTGTGGCCCTCTTGCAGAACTCTTCTTTTCAGGTCAGTATCACTCGGTACACACAGTCTTTCTTGAAATTTCAGTACATTGTTCTCAAATTTGAAACCCGTTTCGGTTTAGATTCCTTTCTTCGATGATCTTCTTCAAGAAGTCATCCTGTTGCTGTTTCTCTTTAATTTCTTCAATCAGTGCCGGTTGAGCAGAAATAGCAGCTATTGTTCCACCTTGTTCTCTCAAAATAATTTCAATTTCAGATCTTTCAAGGTCACAAAGCAACTCTTTCTGTCCGGTGAGCAAACAAGTTAAGTTTCCGATCGATTTCCGACTCAAGGCATCGGCAACGGTGTTGGCTTTTCCCGGATGGTACAGAATCTGTAGGTCATAGTCTTTAATCAGTTCTAGCCATCTCCGCTGTCTCATGTTCAGTTCTTTCTGTGTGAAGAAATATTTCAGACTCTTGTGGTTGGTATATACTTCACATGTCGCCCCATATAGGTAGTGACGCCAGATTTTCAATACAAATACTACTGCAGCAAGTTCCAGGTCATGGGTCAGGTAGTTCTTTTCATGCGGTCTCAATTGTCGGGAAGCATAGGCAATTACTCTCCCATTCTGCATTAAAACACACCCCAAACCCTTATGAGAAGCATCACTAAATACAGTATAACCATCCATACCTGAAGGTAAGGTAAGAACAGGTGCAGTCACTAGGCGAGTTTTTAACTCTTGGAATGCTGATTCCCTTTGGTCAGTCCAGTCAAATGATATCCCCTTCTGAGTCAATTGAGTCAACGGTAAGGCAATTTTGGAGAAATCTTTGACAAATCTTCTGTAATATCCAGCCAAACCCAAAAAGCTTCGGACTTCTGTCACATTTGTCGGTCTAGGCCAGTTCACTACAGCTTCAATTTTCTGCGGATCAACAGAAATTCCATCTTTGCTAACAACATGCCCCCAAAACATAACATAATCAAGCCAAAATTCACATTTAGATAGTTTAGCATAAAGTTTCTGTTCTCTTAAGGTCTGTAGGGCAAGTCTCAGATGATGTTCATGTTCTTCTATACTTTTGGAATAAATCAGGATGTCATCAATGAATACAACAATAAAGTCATCAAGGTATGGTTTAAAGATTCTGTTCATGAGGTCCATAAATGCAGCAGGTGCATTGGTAACTCCGCAAGGCATAACTAAAAATTCGTAATGTCCATACCTCGTTCGAAAAGCAGTTTTATCAATGTCTTCTGGTTTAACTTTCAGCTGATGATATCCGGATCTGAGATCAATCTTAGAAAACACTTGAGCACCCTGTAATTGATCAAATAGGTCATCAATTCGAGGCAATGGGTATTTATTTTTCACAGTTACCTTGTTCAGTTCGCGATAATCAATACACAGTCTCAGTGAGCCGTCTTTCTTTTTCACAAATAAGACAGGTGCGCTCCACGGTGAAGTACTAGGCCTGATGAACTTTTTATCTAACAGTTCCTGCAATTGCACTTTCAATTCTTTCAGTTCAGTCGGGGCCATTTGGTAAGGAGCTTTAGATACTGGCTGGGTACCCGGAACCACATCAACGGTGAATTCAATCTCCCTGTCAATCAAATCCCCTGGCAGATTATCTGGAAAAACGTCTGGAAATTCTCTGACTATGGGAATACTGTTCACATTAGTATTATCATCAGTAGATACAGTCAATACAGAACACAGATACCCTTTACACCCTTTTCTAATCAATTTAACAACTTTCACAGATGAAATCAAATACGGGGGAGGTACCACTCCACTTCCATTAAACACAAATTCAGGCAGACCAGGTGGACGGAAAACTACTTGTTTTGTTACACAGTCTATGGTGGCATGATATTTCGTTAACCAGTCCATCCCCAGTATTACGTCAAAATGATCAATATTCAGTGGCAGTAAGTCAATAAACAGATATGCATCTCCAACAATAATTTCACAAGCAGGGTACATGTATGCACAAGTCATGGATCCCCCGACGGGTGATGATACAGCTAACAGATAGTTCATAGGTTTTAAGGGTCTATTCAATTTTCGCGAGAAAGCATGCGATACATAAGAATGTGTAGACCCTGAGTCAATCAGTACATATGCATTTTGAGTACAAATAGAGAGGATACCTGACACAACGGTCTCAGTATTTTGTACATCTCTCGGTACTAGGGCCAATACTCGGCCCTGCCTCATAGGCTCTTTCCCGGTAGCTTTGGGGTTCGGTTTTGGTGCAACAGTTGATGCTGCGGCGCTGCCTGCAGCTTTACTATCGCCCGAGCAGTGGAAGGGCAATCTTTCACCATGTGGCCCACCTTGCCACACCTGTAACAAGCACCAAATAGTTTATAACAAACTCCCTTATGATTCTTACGACATTCGGAATAGGGCGGTATGGAACCACTTCCCTTGGCTGGGGCTAGTTGTTGACCCTGTATTCTGTTTCTTGTTCAATGGGTTATGCTTGCCTTTCTTGAATTTAAAATTCTGCCTTTTACCACGCCATTCAGACGCTGGTGTTTCAGTTTTCAGTGCCTCAATGTTTGCTTCAGCCATCAAGGCTCGGTCCAGAACATTCACATACGTCGGTAATTTCAGAACACTTATTCGATCCAGTATTGCAACATTCAGGCTGCCTTCAAACCTTCTGGCCTTCTTGTAATCAGTGTCCACCATGTGTGGTGCATATCTAGCAAGCCCGGTGAACTTTGTTTCATATTCAGCAACAGACATTGTGCCCTGTCTTAGCTGTTCAAATTCAGTCACCTTTCTGTTCCTGACACACTGAGGGAAGTACTTTTCAAAGAAGGCTACTTTGAATTGAGCCCAAGTCATAACAATGTTATCGTCACGGGAAAACATCCACCACCTTTTAGCCTCTTCTTGCAAAGTGAAGGTGGCCAACAGTACTTTATGTGCCTCCGAGCACGGAAACACCTCAAACAATTTTTCGGTCTCCAAAACCCATGCTTCAGCTTTTAACGGTTCAAGGCCTTCCTGGAAGGATGGCAGTTTTAGCTTGCTGAACTTCTGGGTAAGAGCAATTATGTCCTCATCATTAACATTCACATTTCGTTCCGGCTGTACCGGAGGAGGAGGTGGGGGCTGTTGGTTCTGTTGTTGATCTAATCTTTCAGTTATCAGTTCCATCATTCTTTCCAGTCTTGCCATTCTTGCCTCAGAGGATGATGATTCAGATTCATTTACAGTTCTTGTATTATCCATTTCGCTATAAGCAGTTATAACAGTTATTAACATAAGCAGTTGCATACTTAAACAGTTTATCACATTAGCATATATTCAGTCATGTCATAATCACACACTTATCATGCTCATGCGATGCCCTAATTGCTTTTCTAGGACACCCTATAGCTCATTTGGACACGTGTGTGCGGTATAACTCGTGGTTAAGTATCGCTCTGATACCACTCTGTCACAGCCCAAACCCGCCCCTATGGGTTTAGCACCGTAACCGGCCAGTAATCCGAGATTACCGAAGGCCTGCTTAACAGTAAGACAGTAATACAGAGTACAGGGGCATGGCGGAAGCCATTACAGTAAATAAACAATGTCCAATGAGCTGTGACAGTCTGTATGCAAAAAGATTTTTCATACATATGTATATATACAGTCAGTGCAAAACAGTATATACAACATTTACAACCATTCAGAACAGGGACCTAATCCCTATTAAACAGTACAGTAACAGTACAAAAACAGATACAGAGACAGACAGGGGAAATTAAAACACCCCTAAGCCGTAGCTTGACAGGCTTGGAACCTCGCAGTGAGGCACAGTGGTTGGCTTGACAAAAAGGGGAGTCTACCCCACGCTCCTAGCCGCGGTCTGGTGCCTGTACACCTACATATATATATGAGCAGTGAGCTAAAGCCCAGTGAATAACATAAAGCGTAAAGGGGTTTAGAATGAATGTCCTTACAGTAATGAAAACAGTTCATTTCAATCAGTATATCAGTTGTTCAGTACAGTAAACAGTCATATGTGGTACATCCATTAGCATAACAGTAAGCAGTAGGTCTTAAAAGACCGAACAGTCAATGATGGCCTTCAATCAGTAAACAATAGTGGTTCCAACGAGGGAACTGACAGAGATCTCTGTAACAGTAACAGTCAGTAACAGTAGTTGCTAAGGATGCCACAATACAGTTCAGAATATAGGACATACATTCATTCAGTTAACAGTATCAGTTCAGAAAGCAGTACAGTTCAGTATTCAGAAGATAATCATTTTGAACATATCTTTACACAATTGTTACTCACAGAGTTCTGGGCTACAGTAAGCTAGAGCGTCTCCTCGGAAGCCAACCCTACACAGTTAACAGATCGAACACACACTAAGCTACACAGTTGGGAAAGATAATAACTTAATCCCTGATTGCCTCGGTGTGTTCTACATCTATATCCTCATTAAGATGTCTTAAACTAGGCCTAAGAATGCCTAGGATGGGATGAGGATGCAAAGATGTATTCAGAAAACATTTTCAGGATTTTCAGTGAAACAGGGTCCCGCTCGAGCGTAGGTTACCCCGCTCGAGCGGACATGCAAACAAAGGTCCCCGCTCGAGCGTCAACTTACCCGCTCGAGCGGACCAAAAAGTACTGGATAGGTGAAATTCACGCTCGACGCCCGCTCGAGCGTGTCACCCAATCCTCCGCTTGAGCGTACATTCCTTCGCTCGAGCGGACTGATGAACAGTGCAAAGTACTGGGAGCACGAATTTCCCGCTCGAGCGCCACTTACCCCGCTCGAGCGGGAGTCCAAAATCTGGAATTTCCAGATTTGAACTTCCAAGCTCAAATCAAGTTTAAATGCATCAAATTCGATCCTCTTGGGCTAATTTTCTGGAAAACACTTGTAAACACATAGAACAACATGATTCAAAGCTCAATTTGGGAAATCAAAGCCCAAGGGTGTTTAATTAAATCCATTTTCAAACCCAATTTTCATGAACATGATTTCAAATGAACATGCATGAACTTTAAACAATTTGCAAGCTCCAAAACATGCTCTAATGAGCTTATTCTTTCAAATTCAAGATGAAATCATGGACTTAACATAATTATGAACATGCATGTAACATTTTGCCATGAAAACAACTTAAAACTCAACAATCCAAACATGCATGCATGAATTAAGCTATAATTCAACACTATCGAACCAATTCATACCTTAGATCACTAAAGACTCATGAATCATGCAAGAGTCAACACAAAACATAAACAAGATGGCAAGAAATCTACCTTAAGTCTTGAATTAAAGGTATGAAGGCTCAATTATGCACTTATGCTTTCAATTCCTCAAGATTTAAGCCAATTCTCTATGTTGAATTCACTATTCTCACTTCTCTCTCTCTTGGTCGGTTGCTCTCAAGAAAATAGGCTGATGAAATGTGTATGAATGAATGCAAGAGGCTCAAATGTGCATAGATAGTGGCCCACTCACAATGGCAATTCTGTAAATAAGGCAACTCTTGACATTAAGCTTATTTTAATCTATTTTAATCATACCAAATCACATTTCAGATAAATATGCCATAAAATCATATAAGTTCCAATGATCTCAAAACATCAATCAATTTCTGGTTCGGCCGCCGATAAGGCCTTCAATTTGCAATTGAACATAAAAATATGAACAGATAATCAATCAGTCAAACAGATAGAAATGCATTTAAACAGATACAGTCAATCAATCAGTTTCAGATTTTAGTCAGTCAGTCCAGTATTTTAATCAATTCAATTACTTGTCATAATCAGTCTCAGTTTAACGGTAATCAGTAATCAATCGGTAAACGGTGGTGAGGGTTGTTACAATGTGACCGAGCTACCTGCTGAAGCTGGGGTTCGAGTTGATTTGGATGCGGATCTTGACGACCTTTTTGCTTGATCCTGTATTTTTTGCTTTGTCTTTTAGAAAGAATGTGTAACCGGGCTGAAGTCCCACTCCTTTGTAACTCTTTTTGCATCTTGAATGAAATCTTTTTTTCTTTTTTCCTCAACTTCAAGTTCGGTTTACTCCATGCTAGCACTTATTTTCCATTATGATTTGCATGAAGTATAATATTTTCTGGCCAAGATACCTATCTCGGTTTTAACCTTGAAATCTATCTGGTCATACCTGCCAACCTCTTCAGCCTAGGTTTTTACCTCGGCTGAAGATCACTAAAAGTTGTTATTCCAGCCAATCACTCTTCAGCCTTGATCCTTATCTCGACTGAAGAGTACTAAAAGTTGGTTATTCCAGCCAACCACTCTTCAGCCTTGATCCTTATCTCGGCTGAAGAGTACTAAAAGTTGGTTATTCCAGCCAACCACTTTTCCGCCTTGATCCTTATCTCGGCTGAAGAGTACTAAAAGTTGGTTATTCCAGCCAATCACTCTTCAGCCTTGATCCTTATCTTAGCATAAGAGAGCTCAAAATTGGTTATTCCTGCCAACCTAGAGCGAAGTGTTTGGTTATTTCTGCCAAACGTCCTGCAGCCTAGATCCTTATCCTCGGCTCAGGAGAAGTGTTGGTTTTTCCAGCCAACCTCTTCAGCCTAGATCCTGATCTTAGCTGAAGAGAGCTCAAAGCTGGTTATTCCTGCCAACCTAGAGTGAAGTGTTTGGTTATTCCTGCCAAACGTAATGCAGCCTAGATCCTTATCCTCGGTTTAGGAAAAGTGTTGGTTTTTCCAGCCAACCTCTTCAGCCTAGATCCTGATCTTAACTGAAGAGAGCTCAAAGTTGGTTATTCCTGCCAAACATCCTGCAGCCTAGATCCTTATCCTCGGCTTAGGAGAAGTGTTGGTTTTTCCAGCCAACCCCTTCAGCCTAGATCCTGATCTTAGCTGAAGAGAGCTCAAAGCTGGTTATTCCTACCAACCTAGAGCGAAGTGTTTGGTTATTCCTGCCAAACGTCCTGCAGCCTAGATCCTTATCCTCGGCTTAGGAGAAATGTTGGTTTTTCTAGTCAACCTCTTCAGCCTAAATCCTGATCTCGGCTGAAGAGAGCGCAAAGTTAGTTATTCCGGCCAACTCTGCTTTCAATGCTCCTAACTCACTAAAACAGCTTTTATAGCAGAAAACAATTATGCTGAAAAGAAACTACTTGTTTTATTGAGAAAAGGAAAACTATAAGTACGTTTAAAGAAAAGCTAAAAATAAAACAGTTTGAGATTGGCAGTGTTCCATGGCCTGGGAATGGCCTTGATGTCTTCATTTTCCAAGTGGTATGCCCCTTTTCTTGCTAATCCAACCACTTTGTAAGGTCCTTCCCAATTGGGCCCTAACTTGCCATCTCCGGGTACCAGGGTGTTGCCCATTACTATGCGCAGCACCCAGTCTCCAATCTTGAATTGCCTTGGATGTACTGTCTTGTTATATTTTCTGGATAACTCCTGCTGGTATGAGGCAATGTGAACCAGTGCTCTTTCTCTTCTTTCTTCTGCAAGGTCGAGCTCCAATGCTATGGCTTCTCCATTTAAGTCTGGATCAAAATTTTCACTTCTAATTGTGGGGAGGCCGACTTCCAGTGGGATTACTGCTTCCATGCCATAGGCTAAGGAAAAAGGTGTTTCTTTAGTAGACCGCCGATGTGTGGTACGATAAGCCCATAAAACATGAAGGAGCTCCTCCGCCCACTTGCCTTTTGCTTTCTCCAGCCTTTTCTTCAATCTATCTAAGACGACTTTGTTTGATGCCTCCGCCTAGCCATTTGCTTGGGGTATGCCGGTGTAGAGTTGTAGAATTCTATCTTGTATTCTTCACAAAAGCCTCTAAAAATTTTGCCATCGAACTGAGTGCCGTTGTCAGATATTAGAGCCTTGGGTATGCCGAACCGAGTAATGATATTTTGCCAAACGAACTTCTTCACATCTTTCTCCTTTATTGATGCTAGTGCTTCTGCCTCCACCCACTTTGTGAAGTAGTCTGTTGCTGCGAGAAAGAACTTTCTGTTGCCGGGTGCCGTTGGAAGTGGTCCTACTATGTCCAAGCCCCACATTGCGAAGGGCCATGGGCTAGTTAATGGTAGAAGCTCTCTGGCTGGTTAATGTATTTGGTGTGCGAACTTCTGACATTTCTCGCACTTCTTAACATACTTCTCTGAATCTGCTTGCATGTAAGGCCACTAATATCCCTGCGAAATTGCTCTGTAAGCCAATGATCTTCCCCCTTGGTGGCTTTCGCATACGCCTCTGTGTATCTCGAACAAGAATGCCTCGGCCTTGCTGGGATGGACGCATTTCAAGTAAGGTCCTGTGAAGGATTTTTTGTACAAGGCCATTGATAGGGAGAGCCAAAATCGCTGCGACTTTGCTCTAATCTTGTTGGCTTCTTTCTTCTCTTCGGGTAAGACGCCGTCTTTCAAGAACATTATAATGGGATCCATCCATGAAGGGCCTAATTCGGTGCAACATACCTCAGCTACATCAGGTTCTTCAATGCTTGGTCTTGGTAAGTAGTCAATCAGTAACAGATGTGGGATGGATATATCTGCCATCGAAGCAAAGCCTGCTAGTTTGTCTCCTCTACTGTTTTCTTCCCTGCCGATTTACTCTATCCACATTACTTCAAATTTCATGATCTCTTTTCTGACTAACTCTTAGTATTTAGCCATCCTTTCATCCTTTGTCTCGTAGTCGCCTGAAATTTGGTTTACCACCAGCTGTGAGTCACTGTAAACCATTAGCTCGGTGGCTTTCATGTAGAGTGCTGATTTTAGGCCTGCCAGAAGCGCCTCATACTCCGCTTTGTTGTTTGATGTTGGGAAGCCAAGGTTGACTACTTGTTCCACTATTAGGCCATCTGGTGAGATAAGGACTACGTCAAGTCCTGCACCGTGCCTGTTGGACGCTCCATCCACGAAAAGCTTCCACATCTCTCCAACGAACAGTTTCCAGCAAGTGGAGGGATCGGATGATGCCTTGGGGTCATGAGTGTTGCTGGTGTTTTCTTCAAAGTCCACACTTACTGTTTGTCCCTCACTATCTGATTGTACCAAGTTTTTACTTGTTCATGAGTCTTTGCTTGGTGTAGCATGGTTTGCTTCTTCCTCCCTTTCTTCACTCCGGTCTGTTTTGGGATGTGGCTGGGCATCCTGTATCAGGGGTTGCGCATTTCCTGCGGCGCTTTTCATCCCCATTTCAGTTGTACCAGTCAAGTCAACTGGGCAGATGTGATGACTTCCTGGTGTGAACTCTGCCACAAAGTCTGCCAAAGCTTGGGCTTTTATTGCAGTTCTGGGTTGAAACTTGATGTCAAACTGTCCCAACTCCACTACTCACTTCAAGATTCGCCCATAAAAGCTCGCCCTCTCAAACAAAGCTTTTAATGGAAAAGCTGTGAGGACGATTATGGTGTGGGCGTGGAAGTAATGCGACAGTTTCCTAGAGGCCATCATCAGGGCTAAGGCCAGTTTTTCCAATGGTAAGTACCTGGTTTCTGCGCCCAGCAAGGTTTTGCTGACATAAAAGATGGGCAGGTGTTGGATTCCTTCCGCTTTGACCAACACCGCGCTGACTGCGTGCTGTGAAACTGCCAAGTACAAAAAGAGCTCTTCACCAAGTATTGGGGTTACCAGCAACGGTGGAGAAGACATGTACTCTTTCAAGCTTTCTAGGGCACGGTCGCATTCTTCATCCCACTCAAACTTGGCCTTTAGTGCTTGGAAGAATGGTCGACATCTGTCTGATGACCGACTTATGAATCGGTTGAGCGCAGATGCCATGCCAATGAGATGCTGCACTTCTTTTACTGAGTTGGGCATCTCCAGATCCTGGATTGCTTTGATCTGAGAGGGGTCTGCCTCAATACCTCGGTTGGTCACCAGGAAGCCTAGGAAATTGCCTGATCCTACGCCGAACGCACACTTGGATGCATTAAGGCGCAACTTGTTCTTCTTCAGGATCTGGAACATTTCATCTAGGTCCCTGAGATGGTCCTTCTCATCCTTGCTCTTGACCACCTATCGTCTATGTAAGCCTCCATTGTTCTGCCTAACAATGGCTCAAACATGTTGGTGACCATCCGTTGGAATGTTGCCCCTGCATTCTTTAGGCCAAAGGGCATGACCTTGTAACAATACAATCCTCTTGGTGTTGTAAATGATGTGACCTCCTGGTCTGGTTCATACATAGCGATCTGATGGTATCCTCTGTACGCATCGAGGAAGCTAAGTCGATTGTGTCCTGCCGTCAGGTCTACTAGTTGGTCTATCTGTGGTAGGGGAAAGCTGTCCTTTGGACATGCCTTGTTGATTGTTTTGTAGTCCACGCAGACACGCCATTTTCCGTTCTTCTTTGGCACTACCATGGTATTGGAGATCCATCTGGGGTAGTGCACTTCTTTGATAGCTCCTGCCTCCAGTAGGTTTCCCACTTCTTCCGTCACTATCTCAGCGTGGTGGAGTGCTGATTTGCGAGTGCGCTGTATAATTGGTCTGGCCGTTGGGTGGATGTTCAATTGGTGACAGATGAAGTTTGGGTTAATGCCAGGAATGTCATACGGCGTCCAGGCAAACACTTCGATGTTAGAGGTTAAGAATTCCATGACCTCTATCCTCTCAGTGCTAGATAAAGACGAGCCAAACAAAAAGAACTTTTCTGGGTCTTTTTCATCAATCCTTACCTGTACCAAGTCTTCCACCGCCTTCTATTCAGCTACCTTGCCAACATCCGCAAACAGTTCATTGCTCTCAGGTTCTTCCACCATCTGTAAATATCCGTTGGTAGCGCGGCTGCCATTTACTGTGACGAAGAATTGTTTGGACATAATTTGGTCTCCAAAGACCTCTTCAATTACTCCGGCTTCATTGGGGAACCGCAATACTTGATTCGCATGGCATGCAGCCATGTCCTTCCCAAGATTATGTTATAAGTGGAAAGGACTTTCAATACCCAGAATTCCACTTATTTCGTCATGCTTCCTGCTCTGACTGGGAGGATTATCTTACCCACTGGCCACTCTGGCATTGAGTTGAATCCGATTAGGGGAGATGTTGAGGGCGCCAAGTCTTTGTCCTTCAATTTCAATTGTTTGAAGGTTTCGTAATACATTATCTCACACGAGCTTCCTTGGTCGATCAAAATCCGTTTGATGTCGAAATTCTTGACGTGGAGAGTGACAACCAGTGCATCATTGTGAGGGCAATATATCCTTGCCAAGTCTCTGTCTGAAAAAGATATGACATTCGTGGCCTCAGTTCTCCCCTTTTTGATGGTAGGTTGTGCACTTAATACCTCCCTTAAGTGCTCAGCCTTCTTGATCATTCCCCTGAGCTCACATACCCGCTCAAGTTCGAATACCCCATGTATTACGTTAATCACGCCTTGAGGTGGGGCGTCGATCGGCATTCCGTTTGGGTTGTCGTGGTTCTGGGGGGCTGGCTATGTCCCTCCTTCTATGTACTGGTCCAGGTGCCCAGCTGCCACTAACTCCTCCAAATGCTGTCTCAACAATGTGCAATTCTCTGTGCGGTGTCCCTTTTCATTATGGAAGGTGCACCGGGATCCTTCGTCATAGTCTTTTTGTGCTTCTCCCTACTTAGCTGGCCATCGGACGAAAGGTTCATCACGTATCTCACTGAGAATTCGGTAGATCGGTTTTTTGAACAACGTGGTAATGGCAGTGCGAACTCTTAACCACCTTTTGTTTGGGTCTTCTCTGTTGGCCCGCCTGCCTCGCCCATTCCTGCTTGGTCGTTCTACCGTGTTGACTTTTGCCATAGACTTTTTGTCTGGCACTGCTGTTGCACCAGATTTTGCTTTAGCACGGGTGCCATCCTCCTTCACCCGAATATGCTGGTGCACTCTTTCCATCAAGGCCTCCATTGTGAGGGGTGGCGTCATAGTAATTGAGTCCCTCAATTTGTTGCTGACTGGCAGGCCCCGTTTGTATTGTGCAATGGCGAGGTTTATGGGGCAATCCCTAATCTGGTTGAAGGTTTCCCAGTAATGACTATTGTAGGATCTCAACGTCTCCTTGTCGCCCATGTCAATGGAGAGTAGCTGATCGATCTCCACTGGCGTTTTGGTATTCGTTCTGAACCTAGTCACGAACGCCTCTGCCAATTGTGCCCAGGAAGTGATGCTGCCTTCTAGTAGCCTTTCGAACCAGGTTAAACCTAGGTCGCCAAGGCTCGATGGGAAAATGATGCACATTAAAGCCTCATTCCGCCGGTATACTGCCATAACTTGGCGAAAGTGGCTTAGGTGCATGTAGGGGTCTGTCTTCCCTTCATAAGTGTGAATTTGGGCTGGAGAAAGCCCGAAGGTACTGGTGCGTTCTCAATTGCCGGAACGAACGGTGAGCTCTATAACCTTGCTAATGCTTTGTCCGTTGGTTCGTAGGTAAGGCGCGGTATTGGCATTCCTACCTCGACGCTCCCATGCGTCCAAGGGGCCAACCGCTGAAGGGCTGAAACTCTGCGCGGGTCGCGTGCCCTGGTATCTTCCTTCTATCGTGCCCTTTCTTCAAGCATAGTTTGCAAGTCAGATGATCTAGGCAACTTCGTATGCCTAGATGATGTCTGGTGCGTGTGCGAAGGCCGATAGGTGCTTCCCTCAGTATATGACCTCTCAGTTCTCGTTCTTTCAGACCTGGAGTAACGAGTCCTGGAAGTCCTTGATTGCATATCGCCTGTTCTAAGGCTCCTACTCTCTGCTTTCGATGGTGTAGTATGCCTACCACGATCTTCTGAGTGGCGAGGGGGCGTGTTACTTTTGCGCCCCTCTCCTGTCGCCATCCATTTTCCTTTTATCTGGCGCTTCATTGACTCCATGTCTGCCGCCATCCTTCGTATCAACTCGTCCTGCTCCTTCATGCGATCTTCCAAAACTTGAGGGTCCATCCTCCGCCCCTGTCTTTCAGGACTTTGAGAGCGACGGGGGCTGTTAGCCCGTCTCCCCTTTGCATCCCTCCGGGGGTTCTGTCACTGGGGCTCTAAATCCGCCATGGGAGGGATAGAAGGTAAGCCCTCGCGCCTTCCACCCCCCTTCGGGGTCTGCCCATCAATAGCTGATTGCGGCAAGTCTTCATTGTGCGCCATTGCTTCCAACTAGTGAGGAAAACTTGATCAAGAGGTTTTGTTCTTTTTGGAATTTTCCACAGACGGCGCCAATTGTACGAGCAAGAAATAATGTTCTCGTATAATCCTGTTGATCAAGTCTGCGCTCCTCCAAACGTCGTCGCTTTACTCCCTGAAAACACAAACGTGAGCTAGCCGGCGGGTGTGTGCCGGGTACCTCTCCGATGCCTAAGTCAGCAAAATAGACAAATAGACAAATGCTCTGTGTATTCGAGAATCAAAGTTGTGTTTTACCTTTTCCATGGGTTCTATTATGAGCTTTTATAGGTTCCGTGTGGCACAATCCTAGTAGGACTCTTATTCCTCCATGTAGAGTCCTCGTAGGAATCACACTCCAGAAAGATAATGCTTATCCTTCAACACCCCCCTCACTACTTAAACCAAGTGAGATGGTTTTACCTCGGTAGTATGACAAAACGACCGAGCTAACAATACTTCTTTGTCATACTCAAACCAGTACCTTGTTCACCAATACCTCGGTTGTGTCTGTTAAAGACCGAACTAAATACAACAAGTTCTGACCGCGCTAACCATAGCAAGGTCATCCTTAAGAAGCCATAATACCTCGGTCCAAAACACTGTGGCCGAGCTAATTACCACTCCGACCGGGGTGACTGAGCTAACTGCAAGGCTCCTTTGGGACCGAGCTAACTACAAGGCCCTTTTTACTCAGCCCTTCTTATTGTGGTCCACAGAACGGCCCATTACCCAGCTCAGCCCAATTTACTTATAAATTACCCTCTCAAGCAGCATATTCATTGTACATGTTATAAGCTTTCTCTTTACTATTTTCAATCATTCCAATTTTTAACTCAACAACTTTATCATCATGGGCACTTAAAAAATTATCTGAAGCATTTGTATCTACAAATGAATTACAAAAAAAATATTAAGATATGTATATCAAATTTATACATAAAATATTTAAAGCAAAAAATTGATATATATATATATCAAATTTATATACAGATTTAAAAAATTGTGATAGACATATTCAACTTATATCAAATTTATCATGCAAATCTCTGCTGAGAACTCATATTTTATATTTAAAAAAATGTGATAAGCACATTTAATTTATATCAAATATATATATATATATATATATAAAATATTAAAATATGTTATTTAAAGGAGTAAACTGATTATATATATTACATATATTCTCTCTATCTTCAATATTTAAAGCAAAAAGTTGATATATATATATAATATAAAAGTACCTCTTTCTTCAACTTTTTCTTGGGTTGAAACCATTGTGGGTTCCACAATTTGATTTGGTTCAGGTGCCATGAGACTTGTGATGATAATTTTAACCTAGAATTGAAAAAATAAAATAAAAAAATCAATAGATTTGGTTAGAAGAAAAAAAAAAGGGAAAAGTTAGGAGACTTTAATCCCAATAAAAAACTTACTAGGTTGAAATTGATTCATCAGTCTCACCTTTAGTAAGAAAGAGGAGATGAAAGTCTGGAAGAAAAGAACAATGAAGGACAAAGAATGAAGGCAAATTCTCTCTCCAAAGTGGGTCAGCAAATCATGTGAGAAAGTAGTGAAATGGGGTGGGGGTGGGGGTGGGGGTGGGGGTGGGGGTGGGGTGCAACAACCCCGAATAATACCTTTAATGGAAAATTATACGATAAGCTAAATTAGTTATCGTATAATATTAAATAGTTAAATTACTACTCGAAAAATCATATTTTATGGTTGTATGTATTAAAGTGTAATTTAATTTTAAATTAGGGATCATTACGGGATGATAATGTAATTATATATATATATATATATTCTGAGGCAAAGTGTAATTAGGAGGAAGGTTTGCAATTCACTGAATGAATTGCAAACACGTGATATCATGTGGTATGGATTGTGGTGCCGTGTGGTATGCAATGTGCAGTGCCACCTGGTATGCAATGTGCTTAGGTAGGCAACCATGGTTTTGAGCAAATTGATCTCCTATAAATAGGGGATATATTATGAAGGAATGGAAGGCAACAAAAGAAAAGTGGAAGAATGGAATGAGGAAGTGTAGTGAGAGAAGAAGCTCAGTAGAGTAGATAAAAAGGAAATTAGGAATTAATATTGAGGTGAGTTTTATTATATTTTGAGCTATTCTAACTTGTTTTTTGTAAATTATATTAGTGTTTAAAGTATATTATTTGTTGAATGAACCTTCTTTGCTTAAAAAGGGAAACCCAAATGTGTTTTTGAGTAATCTATATAATAAGGGAGAAGTGTTTTTGAAAATGTATAAAATGTATGAGAGACACATTTCTTTTGAATGGCTCAGATCAATTCTAATATCTATCCATGGCTCAGATCAATTCTTCAAATGATGTTCCCGCCCAACACTCTACCGTCTGTTTCTCCACTCTTCTCCCTCAGTATCTAACCTCTGTCTCCCTCAGTATCTAACCTCTGTCTCCCCATCTACCCTCTGTCTACCCACCTTCCCTCTCTATTTCTCTGCCTACCCTCTTTATCTCTCTCTTCCTCTCCGTTCTTCTTCTTGATTTTTTTTGAAAATCTCAGCTTTTGTCTTCATTAGAGCTTACACCGTTGTTCAAATCAGAGCCTTCATCAGAGCTTACACCGTTCTCACTCTGGCACTCTGGCACATTGGCACCGTTGTTCACTCCGGCACTTTGGCATTGGGTTAGTTTTTTTTTGCTTTGGTAACTGAAAAATAAGAATAAAATTGACTCAATCATCAATTTGTTTTTTATTAGTCATCAATCCAAATGGAGCCTTCATCAGTGCTTCCACGTTTTTTATTAGTCATCTACGTTTTTTATTAGTCATCAATCTGTTTTTTATTAGTCATCAATCTGTAGTGTTGATTGGTTAGGGCCTGTAGTGTTGATTAACTGGTTTTTCCCTTTTTCTGCTCTTTTACTGCTCAATCATCCCTTTTTTTGCTCCGAAATAGTAGACTTGATTGAACAAAAAGGGCAAGACTTGGTATATAGCTTAAGTCTAAATGTATTGGAAACAGAGTATTGGTGTATAGTCCTTGGATATATGTATTGGAAACATGAGTACTGGATATATGTATTGGATATATGTATTTGAACTGGTTTCTGAATAATGAAACACGACAAAAAGTAATGAACTGGTTTCAAAATAAGTCCTAAGGACTTTCTGTTTCCTTGGATATATGTATAAAGGAAACAGATATTGAAAATCAATATCCTTAATAATATTTTGAATTCTGAATTTCTGTTTCCTTGGACTTTCTGTTTGCTTGAATTCTGAATTTTGAATATTTTGAATTCTGAATCCTTAATTCTGAATTTTGAATTTATTGTTTAAATTATTTGGATTTGTTGGTGATAGTTGTAGATGAGTTGCTGTGCTGTTGTATTTTTTGTTGGGTTTGTGTTCAAGCCTAATTATTTGGATTTCTTAAACTGGTTTGCTTGCTTGAACTGGTTTCTCTGGGTTAAGGGTTTGTGTTCAGCCTAGAATTTAACAATAGGACATCAACTTATCTCAAAGTATTCATATCTAATAAACATATTAAATATTTGGTTATATCATTAAAATATTTTAAATAAATAATATTAGACAGCACAATATTCTCTTATAATGTATTCATATCATTATGGAATTGTTAAAGTATATTCAAGCATATACAAAAGAGAACTAAATTTTAATATTAAAGAAATATCATTATGGAATTGTTAAAGTATATTCATATTAAAGTATTCTCTAGACATATCTAATTTAATATTTTAATGATGCGTTGACTCAAGTTGAAGACATAAACATAAACTGATATGGAATTGTTAAACTAAATATCATTATAAGAGAATACTTAAACTAAATATAAAATTGTTGATGGGTTTAATATTAAACTGTGCTGTCATATTGTGAAGTCTTCAAGCATATCTAATTTAAAATATTCATATCATTAAAATATTATTAATTTTAATGCATTTAATATGGCACCACATAATAATGCATTTAATGCATTTAAAATATTCATATCATTTAATGCATTAATATGATGACTAATAAAAAACGTAGAAGCACTGATGAAGGCTCCATTTGGATTATTTACATGTCTAACTTTGCTCTCAAACTTATCATATCTAATAAACATATTAAAATAAACATATTAATAATTTGAGATACAGCACAGTTATTTATTTGTTGTTTGTGTTGTATACAACTTTGACGGGCTAAAGATATTTGAGTGACTTTTTAAAAATAGTTTGGATTTAATCATTCAAAAAGATGACTTCACTATTTAATCATTCAAAATAGTTTGGGCTACAAATATTATTAATGATTTCTTAATGGTGGTTATCAAAATATAATTATCACTTGGCTGGTTCTGTTTTTGTTTTTGAATGTGTTCTTTAAATTATTTGGATTTGTTGGTGCATGTTAATGGTGATAGTTGCAAGTCTTATACTATTCATACTTTTGCATGTTTTTCTAAGAACAGTGGTCCAAAATTTGCACAATTTTCATTTCTATGTTTAAATTGATACTCAATTATATTTTGTTCTCATTATTAGTTATCCGGTAAGCTGTTTGAGTAGGTGATGGTTGATAGATATATACACACTGAGAGAAAGGAGGAGAGACAAAATTAAAGAGTAGTTACAAAAGAATGAGGAGAGAGGAGGAGAGACAAAGAAGGAAATGAGGATTGGTAGGAAAGGAGGATTGGTATAGTTATCAGGTAAGCTGTTTTAGATTGGTAGGATTGGTTGACAGAAAGAAGGAGAGACAAAAATTGGTAAAACATAATTATTTGGTTAAACATAATTATTTTTGTTAGATATATTAGTATAATAGCTGTTTGAGTGAGGTTATACACATTTGTATATTTGGCTATTAGAAGGAAAAACATAATAGATAAAACTGGTTTGGTGTTCAAAAAAAAAAAAAAAAGGTTATTTACATTGTGTTTACTGTCAACTGTCATGGTTGATAAGGTTGGTCTCAAAATTATTTGGCTATTATACACAGGAAAAACATAATAGATAAAACGCATTATTCTTTCCAAAATTTTCACTAAATCAAGGATGAACAAAAAATTTCACCAAATCTCCAATAATAATGCTTTTAATCTTTTTTGATAAAATTTTAAAATAGAGTATGGATAGGAGATGATTTTCTTTCATAAAAAGTGGTATGGATAGGAGATGGTTTTTAGGATAAATTATACACAGGAAAAACATATTTGGCTATTAGATATATTTGTATAATAGCTGTTTGAGTGAGGTTATACACATTTGTATATTTGGCTATTAGAAGGAAAAACATAATAGATAAAACTGGTTTGGTGTTCATTGGTTTGGTGTTCAAAAAAAAAAAAAGGGTTATACACATTGTGTTTACTGTCAACTGTCATGGTTGATAAGGTTGGTCTTAAAATTATTTGGCTATTATACACAGGAAAAACATAATAGATAAAACGCATTATTCTTTCCAAAATTTTCACTAAATCAAGGATGAACAAAAAATTTCACCAAATCTCCAATAATAATACTTTTAATCTTTTCTGATAAAATTTTAAAATAGAGTATGGATAGGAGATGGTTTTCTTTCATAAAAAATGGTATGGATAAGAGATGGTTTTTAGGATAAATTATATGCAGGAAAAACATATTTGGCTATTAGATATATTTGTATAATAACTGTTTGAGTGAGGTTATACACATTTGTATATTTGGCTATTAGAAGGAAAAACATAATAGATAAAACTGGTTTGATGTTCATTGGTTTGGTGTTCAAAAAAAAAAAAAAAGGTTATACACATTGTGTTTACTGTCAACTGTCATGGTTGATAAGGTTGGTTTCAAAATTATTTGGCTATTATATATAGGAAAAACATAATAGATAAAAGGCATTATTCTTTCCAAAATTTTCACTAAATCAAGAATGAACAAAAAATTTCACCAAATCTCCAATAATAATACTTTTAATCTTTTTTGATAAAATTTTAAAATAGAGTATGGATAGGAGATGGTTTTCTTTCATAAAAAAATGGTATGGATAGGAGATGGTTTTTAGGATAAATTATACACAGGAAAAACATATTTGGCTATTAGATACATTTGTATAATAGCTGTTTGAGTGAGGTTATACACATTTGTATATTTGGCTATTAGAAGGAAAAACATAATAGATAAAACTGGTTTGGAGAGAGAAAGTTAAGTAATTTACTAATCATAACCATCATGGTTTTCAATTTCATGGTTTCCTTATTGTTGTTGTCAAAACTTAAAGCTTGGATTAGGATTGGTTGTCCTGACTCTAGTGGGTAAATTGAAGTGTAAAACATTTGGCTGATTATGTCGCTATTCATAAAATTGGTTTGTCTTAAATTTTTAAAATTTGATCAAGATTTTTAAATTTGGTCAAGTAGCAAGTACATACTCTCTCTCATACCCTAACCGAAGGACCTCACAATTATTTGTGCACTGCCATTGGGCCCTTAGTGAGGCATAGTCGGGTTGCTTCATCGTAGTTATGTGATGATATCTTTTGATGTAATGTGGGCTTCTATTCTCTCTTTTCTTTCCAAAATAAAAACCTAGGCTTAGGCGCCCATAGGATTGTTTGAGAAAAAGGCATTATTCATTTCTATTCAACTTACTAAACCATCAAGCGCATCACTAATCACTGGAATGCTCAGTTGAAGAACTCTACATGCTCAATTTTGTTATTCAAAAATAGATGCAATCAACCATGATTTAGTCACCCTTTTAATGGAAGAACATTTCATTTAGTAGGTTACACATGTATGCAAGATATAGAGAGAGACATCACTACGATATACCTTTACACAAAATATCATGCTGATTTGTTTGGTTTTAATTTTCTAAAATTTGAGTATTTTTGTTTTTTGTATTTTTTTCAGTGATTTTTTTAATATTTTAAACAATTTTTTTTTTTAAAATTTTAGAAGTACCGAACCTAGATGTACCTAAAAAGTAAAATATTTGTAAAAAATATTTTAAAAAATCAATAAATACATAAAAATACGAAAATATATTGAATTTATATATATATATTTTTATATTTTTAGTATTTATTGAATTTTTCAAAAATTTTATTCACAAATGTTAAAAAATTTGCTTAAAATGTTAAAAAAATTCACTAAAAATAAATAATAAAAAAACGAAAAAAAAATCTCAATTTCCAAAAAATTGAATTAATAAAATTGGAACCAAATGTAATTCTCACTGTTGTAACATGGCATGTATCTTTCCATTAAAACTTCCAATATTGTGTTCAAAAAAAGGTTTGGTGTTCAAAAAAAAAAAAAGGTTTTACACATTGTGTTTACTTCCAATATTCAGCAAACAATGTACCGTCAACACCAAACATTGTGTTTACTTCCAATATTCAGCAGACAATGTACCGTCAACACCAAATAATATCATGTTAATAATTTTTAAGTTATTTACACTAAGATTTTTTAATTATTAAAATAAATATTATTTTATAATTTTTATATATAAATGCCTCTATTTTGGGACTTGGTTTGTGGTTAGTGCTTTGTGTTGTATAAATTAGTCTGAGAGGGAAGGGACTATTTGTTTAGAGCTATTTAAAAAGAAAGTAAGGGTGATTTGTTTAGCTGATCTTCCTGCAAGAAAAAAAAATTAAACTCACACACTCAAATATAATATATTTACTGTGTGATTCTAATGTACAGATGATATAAAAAAATAAAAAATAAAATTGTACCATTCAATGTAATATATTTGTTGTGTGATTCTAATGTACAGATGATAAATATTTTTCATATAATTTTTTTGAATATCTAGAGTTCCTAATTAAAAGAAAAGTTTCGGAAACTTAGCATTTTAATATTTATGTGTAATATGGCAAGAGAGTTTATTTATTTATTTTTTTTGGCACCTTTTTAAGGGAGTATAATATTCTACGTTGTATTTCAAAAAATTCTGGTGAATGTATATGTGTGTGTATTACTTTAGTTGCCTTCATGAAATAATTATTCATTATTGCTTATAAAATGGTTTTGTTATCTGTTGAATTTTTTTTTTTTTTTTTTGGGGCATAAATTTATGTTTGGATTATAACGGGTTTTGATTTTGGTTTTAATTTCATCTCTATAAAATTGAAGTCAATTAGAAAAGAGAATAGTTCAAATTTAGACATATGTTATGCTCCGATTTTAATTTTATCATTTTAATGTGATTGTTAAAATACATCTATTCTAAACATTGGGTTGGCCTTTTTCTTTTTCTAAACATTGGGTTGGCAGTTATTTATTTAAATAAAATTTTGAAATCCATGTTAACTTTTATTATTGCTAATTTTTTGTTTTTTGGTGTCCAAAATTATATAACCAAACATTTTTAGGTTGAAGTACAACAGTTATGGACAATATCATTATTTTTGGTCAAGTAAGTTTTATTTATTTATTTTTTTTCCTCTTCATATAAATTTAAGTACCTCTCTTATAATGTAAGGCCTATTTTTATTTATTATTTATTATTATTATTATTATTATTATTTTAACTTATCATATCTAATTTTCTTCTAATAAATTGCTTTTTTTTCTCATACTTTATAGGTGGATGGAGATTTACACTGAACCGTAATATCACCTCCGTTTACTAATTTTCTTATTTATGTGTATAAAGTTTTATTTATCACTCTAAAGTTTTTGTATGTATAGGTTCGATTTCTTCAAGAAAGAAATATTAATGTTGTTATCCGCGATGAGCGTGACCTTAATACTATTCGCATTCGTGAGATAAGCTTAAAAGTCACGGTGAACATTGGACATGCATTTTCTTATCATTTTAAAAATAATTTATAAATATATTCCACTTATTTTTTATAGGCAAAGGCAAAGGAAAAAGACAAAGCAATATCAAAGGCTATCCCTTCTGGCGAAGGAAAGGAAAATGCACATCCCATGGTATGGTTTCTAAACAATTTTTAAAAGTTTCTTTTCGAATATTATATAGGTTTTTTTTTTATATATATAGATTTTTTAGGTATTACATAGTGTCATATACTCTTTTTTCTGTACATTTTTTAAAAGTTTCTTTTTCAAATATTTATTAAATTCTTTTTATTGAATGTGAAATGTTTTTCTGAAGCATGTTAAAATAAGCATTTGTACGACATGCTAATGCATTTATATGAACATTAATCTGAATTTTTAATATGTTTGTCTATTTGTATGAACACATGTTGCATTTACAACATAACATAATAAAAATGTAAATGAAGAAAACGAAAAAGGCAAAGAAGAATAAAGAACAAATATGTGATGAAAAGGAAACTACATAATATAATTTTTTTAATTTTTATTTTTCTTATAAGAAGTTCTTAAGGAAAGAAGAAAAAGACAAAAATAAAATTTAATATAACGTAAAGAACAAGAAGAGTGAAAAGGAAAGTAGAAAATATTACACGCTAATATTCACATTTTACGTATCCAATGATCTAATATTTACCTTTTTAACATACATTTTGTAAAGAGATGGGTAGTGTCTTTAAACCAATAAGTGCGTAGTGAGTTTGTAGTTTTATGTGCTTAATGTGTTTCCAAATTATTTTTTCCTTCTTTTTTAAATTTCATCAATACATACATCGGTTCTTATTTTTTCCTCCCTAACAACTCAACCGAGAGAAAAGGAAAAGTTAGTTAAAAGGAAGCAAGAGAGGGGATAATCTTCACATTTTATGCACCTACTTATATAATATTCTCATTTTAGGCACACAATGATACTGTGTTATCAAAAGCTGCACGGGCCCAACGTGCACGGTGAGAACGTGAAAAAAATGAAAAGCCATGTTCTGCATATCAATTGGGACAATGCCTGCGACGAGAACGAGAAAGATCAAAGGAATATATTAACCCAAGACAACCTTCTTTAACACCAAATTGGTAAACAACTATGTTTAATTCTTGAAATATATACTCTTACTATTACCATTTTATTATATAGATTTTAATTTGTTCACAATCCATTTCTGTAGGCCTCCTCCTATAACCCCATCTAGAAATATTGGTGTGATCATCTGTGATGAGCACGATCTTAATGTTATCCGTGTTCGTGAGGTAAGTACAAAATCAAGTCAAATATTGCATGTTTTTTATTTATATAAGATTATATAAGATTTTTGGCCAATATTTTTGAATATTTTGTTTATATTTGTTAGGCAAAAGAAAAAGAAAAGGTCAACCCAATGTCTAAAGGAAAATAAAAGATGGCTCCTTCTGACAAGAGAATGACAAATACATGTCAAGTGGTATATATTCTTTTTTAAAAATTATGATGCAAAACTAATCAAAATTTCGAATAGTTAAAAGGTATGAGTGTATAAAATGAATTGGGTTGTTTTATGTTATTTTTGTAGAATGATAATATGTTTTCCTATAACTTGCAATTATTTGTATATGTTTCCCAAATTTATTTATTTTTATTTTGCATAGATACATGTGCATTTTTAATGTACCATCCATAAGTTGCTACTTATATGAAAAGAATAGGAAAAAAGAAACGAAGGAATAAAGAAAAAATATATAAAGAAATGAGAAACTAAATAATATAGGTTTTTAATTATATTAAAGGTATAAAACAAATAAAATAGAAAACAAAATTAAGAGAAAGGAAAGAAATAAGAAGATAGTTTCATTTTAAACTCAAAACATTCACATATTTTGCATCAATGATAAAATATTTTCAGTTTAGGCACAAAATGATAATGTAATATCAAAAGCCGCATTGGCCCAACGTGCACGGCGAGAGCGTGAAAAAAATGAAAAGTCATACTTTGAATTTCAATGCTTGCAACGAAAACAAGAGGGATTAGAAGAATGTGTTCAACTAAGACAACCTTCTTTAACCCCAATTCATCGCGATCGCACTCGCTTGGAGTGGGAAACAATAACTGAAGATTCTCATTTGGCACAAAAATGAACAATGGTTACCCATCATTCTACATGTTCGTTTTCTATGCCAAGCGCATCTTTAGCTCCACAAAGGAATCAGTAAACTACTATGTCTAATCTTGAAATACATACTTTTACTCATACCGTTTTGTTTTACAGAATTTCATTTATATACAAATATTCGTAGGTTTACTCTTATAAATCGATTTCTTCAAGAAGATCTATGTACTAATGATGAATTAGAAGATATGCCTATGAGTACATCGATTAATGCCCGGGCACACAAAGATTCTTGCCGCCATTATCTTGGCAAGATGGATATATTATGTCCTTATTGTTCAGCCTTACATTGGATGGATGAAAAATTGACAAAATCATCTATGAAGCGTCCCTTATTCGGAACTTGCTGCTTGGAAGGAAAAATTAGGCTACCTTTACTTATTACACCCCTTTCACCACTTCAAGCGTTGTATGATGGGAATAATGATCAATCAAAATCCTTTCGAAGTTATACTTGAGTGTACAATGCAGCCAATGCTTTTACGAGTCTTGGTGCTACATTGGATCAAAGAGTACTCAGTGGAAGGGGCCCTACATCATTCACAATTCATGGAGAATTGTGACATCACAGGATCACTACAACCACAACTAGGGCAAGATGCGAGTTATGCTCAACTATATATCTATGACCCATATTCAGCTTTAGAAATTCATAATCGTAGAAATCCTAACTTGAGAAGGGATGTTCTCAAAACTATTCAGGATAGTTTGTTGCAAGTCAATGTGTTTGTAGATAAATTTCGCCTGGCTCATGCCATTTTACATCAATTAGACTCGGCGGGACACAATCTACCTGTTCATCTTCACTACAATTCAACAACTGATCGATGTCGGTATAACCTACCAACTGCAGATGAGATTGCAATTGTAATACCAGGTGATGGAACAGAGGTAAATGGGATGAGAGATATTATCTTACATTTTCGAGGAAATAATGAGTTGATGCAAATTAATGAATGTCATCCAGCATACTTGCCATTACATTATGTTCTATTATTTCCATATGGTGAGCTTGGATGAGAACCTGAGTTGAAATTGTGGAATGTTCAGTATGATCGACCTTCAACTGATCGACTTACTCAAATGGATTTTTATAGTTATCGTTTGTTTGAACGACCCACAGAGTATTCAACAATTTTGAGAGGTGGGAAACTATTTCAAGAGTTTTTGGTAGATGCTTGGGCTGCAACTGAGCAAAATCGATTGACATACTACAAGCTTAATCAAGGGAAACTTCGGGCTGAGCTTTACCAAGAGTTGTCAGATATGGATCCAGATTATGTGCGACCTGGTCAAATTGGTAAAAGGTTTGTTTTGCCATCTTTATTTACTGGTAGTCCTAGACATATGTTTGAAATATTTCAAGATTTAATGGCTATCACGCGATACAACCAACACCCAGATATTTTTCTTACCATGACTGCAAATCCCAATTGGCCAGAAATTATTTCAGCATTATTACCACATCAAAAACCTATTGATTGTCCGGATTTAATTGCCCGTGTTTTTGAATTGAAGAGAAAATGTTTGATGAAGGAGATAGAAACAAATAAAGTGTTTGGAAATAAAGTTGCACATGTTTTTACAATTGAATTTAAAAAACGAGGCCTCCCTCATATGCATGCACTTTTATTTCTTAAGGGTCCAGACAAAATTTGGACATGTGCTCAAGTAGACAAATTGGTTTGTGCAGAATTTCCAGACCCAAAAAATGATCCTATGCTTTTTGAAACTATCAAATGTTGTATGGTACATGGACCATGTGGTGCTCGAAATCCGCAAGCACCATGTATGGACAATGGTAGATGCACTAAGAGATACCCTCGAGCTTTCACAGAAACAACAACTATGGATCAAGATAGATACCTTATTTATCGTCGTTATAATAATAGTCAAGTACATACTGTGAGGGGGCAAGAAGTTGATAACAGGGATGTCGTACCATACAATGCATATCTTTCTAAACTTTTCAACTGTCATATAAATGTAGAAGTTTGTGTTGGAATGAGATGTGTCAAGTATATACATAAGTACATTTATAAGGGTTATGATCGTACAACGATGGTGTTAGGAATGATAAATGAGATTTAACAATATCTCGATGCAAGGTATATTGGACCTCCAGAAGCTGCTTGGCGAATATTTGGTCATCCTTTGCATGCAGAGATGCCAACAGTTATACGATTGGCACTTCATTTACCTGGAATGCATCGCGTTGTTTTTAACCCAGAAGAGTCATTAGAAACGATTCAATCTAGAGCTGGTCAACAAATGTTAACTCTTACTGGCTTTTTTGCATATTGTGCTGCCAGTGAAGATAAATGTCCATTCACTTATTAAGAATTTCCACAACATTTTGTTTGGCTCAAGTCAGAAAAGAGATGGAAATCAAGAGAAAAGGGATATAGTAGAATGTACTTTGCTAGCCCTAATTGTGGTGAAAGATTTTATCTGCGTTTGTTACTAACCGTTGTCAAAGGACCAAAGTCGTTTCAGTCTTTACGCACGGTCGATAATGTTGTGCATGATACATTTAAATTAGCATGTGGTGCAAGGGGGCTTTTAGAAGATGATAAAGAATGGATACAATGCTTAAAAGAGGCTGCAGTTATGAAAACTGGACATTAATTGAGGAGAAGTGTTTAGTATTATTCTCACCCAGTGCTCTCCATTAAATCCATGTGCATTATGGAATCAATTTTCAACGCATATATGTGATGATCTTGCACATAAGATTCATACATTGTTTGCCATTTCTAACCCAACTGAGGCTCAAATTGAAGATTATGGTCTTTATCTTTTGAATCAAATGCTTCATGAATCAGGCAAAAGTTTAATTGGCTTCCCACCCATGCCACAACCTACTGCAAATTGGAGTGTAGTAGTTGGTAATCGATTGATATTCGAACATCAACAACTGCAGAGTGAGGCACAACATGCAAATCCACAAATTACTATTGATTGTCTCAATAATGGACAGCGGAATGCTTATAACACAATCACTTCTTCAGTTTTTCAAAATAAAGGAACTGTTTTCTTTCTGAATGGGGGTGCTGGAACAGGGAAAACATTTCTGTACAATACAATTGCATTAAAATGTCGTAGCCTTGGGCATATCATTGTTACTGTGGCTTCATCTGGAATTGCATCATTGTTACTGGTAGGAGGTCGCACTGCACATTCAACATTTTCCATTCCGTTAGATGTCTTGGAAAATTCACTTTATGGGTTTAGCAAACAATCATTACAAGCTGAGTTATTTAGAGAAACAAAACTCATAATTTGAGATGAAGTTCCTATGCAACATAGACATTGTGTTGAGGTGGTTGATCGTACATGTAACGCCCTCAAAATAAAACCCATCATATATAAGATTAACATGCATTAATAATAGAAAACGAAACATTCTATTATCCATCAGAGTATTACTAAATAAAAGCATTACATGTAACATCAAAATAAATGCCCTACGGGCTTACATCTTGCCAAGCCAACACTTGGACACAAAGAAATAAGAGTCTAACTCAATACAAATAAAGCCCTAGGCTTGAATGTTTACATGTATCAAATAAAAACAAATAAATAAAAACAAGTCTTCAAGTCCAATCCTCACAAGCTAAGTCCTTGGAGGTAATGAACCACCTGAACCTGAAAATGAAGTTCCCATATAGGGTGAGCCACAGCCCAGTAGAGAAATACTAAACCAAGCATATGAATTAACTAAAGCAGTAGCATCTGATACATGGTTAACACCGGATAATCAATTTACAAATTCATGACACGAATGTCTACGTTGCCTATGACACAATGTCTATGGCATAATTCACCTTCCATTTATGGCTCAGAACCTGGCCAAATAACTCAACTGGGGTTTCATCTTTTATTAACAATACTTCCAATTCAACAGGAATAACAATTCAAGTTAAACCTAACATAACGAATACACATGTTGGTATTATATCAATCACAATCAAATTCACTTCCATACTTCCCAACTGATACACATTTTGGTGATGTATCATATCAACAATAAATAGAAATATTTCTATTATCAATAAGCACACATAAAAGTGATGCTAATGGAGTCCATCCCCTATCTCCTCCCAACAATTCCGGTTTAGAGGTCCATCCCCTATCTTCCCCTAAACCGTGGAGTTCATCCCCTATCTCCTCCAAACCAAATGCATATGCAATGAAACACACAATTGCCATATACAACACATAATCAATACATGAATGTTCTGTATTAATTCAACAGTCAAGATAAATGACTTAATTTCAGTTATACCTAAGCCGCATGCAAGGTCTACAACAATCAATGACTATCCTCCACCGATAGCCCAAAACAATTATTTCTAAGCAAGAAATAACTATTACAATAAATGTAATTTCAATAATTTCAATATTCTCTAAGGTAAGTATTTAAACTACCAAATACAACAATAAACCACTAAATTCCCCAATCTCATGAATTTACCCCAATATCACAATCTTCCTTTAAATTAATTATATAAATTAATCTATGACAAAACCCTAAGGTTTCTCCTAAAATTACCAAACTACCCCCACATACCAAAATACCACCACTTAGGATTAAAGCGTATAAATGGAGTAGGAAATCCCTACCTCGAAGAAATAACTCAAAAAGGAGAAGATGAAGATGATGCCCAAAACTCCAAAGTGCTCCAAACCAACAATTTCTCAGATTAAAATGTAGCCCTCACTCTCCTCTACCTTTTTAATGAAGGAACTAGGGTAGATACACACTCTCAATAGATCAATCCTAAGAGAGAAGATGAGTTGGGAGAGAGAGAACTCGTAACCTAGGGTTTTATAAACTGAAAGGGGCTGAAAAACTGTTTTAAAACACGCTGCTGCGTATTTAAATCTGATAGGCTCGCTCGAGCGAAGACCTGGTCGCTCGAGCGACCAGACACAGAAAAGCTCGCTCGAGCGAAAAGAAGCTCGCTCGAGCCAAAAACAACCCAGCTCGCTCGAGCAAAGAAAATCTCGCTCGAGCAAAGAAAATCTCGCTCGAGCCAGAAAACACTGCTCACAGGTCTAAGTACTGGACGCAAAGCTCGCTCGAGCGAAGGAACCCTGGCTCGAGCGAAGAAACAAAAATAAAGACCTCGCTCGAGCGAAGAAGAGCTCGCTCGAGCGACCAACCCAAAAACTGGACAGCAACTCTTGGTTTCAAACCCAACCAACCTGTAACATAATCTGCCCAACACATCCTATAACCCAAAGCTAAGGAATTAAAGGACGACAACAACAATAATACAACAATGGAATCTACGGAACATAAGTCCGGATACAATAATCAAAAGGGAAAAGACCGGGGTCGCTATAACATTAAGGGATATTTGTGATAGTGAAAAGCCATTTGGGGGTATTACTATTGTTCTTGGTGGAGACTTTTGACAAATCTTACCAGTTATACCCAAAGGAGTTCGTGAGCAAATTGTGAATGCATCATTAAGACACTCTGTTCTATGGAAGCATATATATGTCTTAACTTTGGATTTGAATATGCGTTTGAATCATGAAGGCCATGAAAATGCTAATTTTGCAAATTTCTTGATGGAGATAACACTACTTTAACCTTTTTCCTTATTATATAGATATTTTAAATTAATAAATTGTGTTTACACTCTTACTTTTTTATTGATTTCACTTTTTTTAGATTGGGACAAATCCTCAAGAAATCGTTAACCTTCCATCAACAATACACAAATGTCAAGATTTGAATGAATTACTCTTTACAATTTACCCACAGTTGAATATGATAGAGACGTCAACCCCAACATTTTTAACTGAACGCACAATTCTGTCTGCGCGTAACGATGATGTCAGTGACATTAATACTACTGCGTTGAATATCTTTCCAGGGAGATTATATACTTATCTTGCAGCAAATAAAATGTCTGAAGATAATGAAATTGATCCTGCCATTACAAATAGATATCCTAATGAATATTTAAATTTATTGGATCCCTGGGCTGCCAACTTTTAAGTTAGAGTTGAAAGTGAGTTGTCCTATAATATTGTTGAGAAACATTGCACTGAAAGATGGACTATGTAATGGTACAAGATTGATGGTTACTAGGTGCAGCACTCGCATAATTGAAGCTCAAATTTTAACTGAAGAAAAGTTTGGCAATTTGGCATTCATACCAAGGATATCTTTGACACCATCTTCTTCAGAAATGGCTTTCCAAATGACAAGACGTCAATTTCTAGTCCGATTGGCATATGCCTTGACCATTAATAAATCTCAAGGACAATCTGTGAAATTTGTTAGGGTTGATTTGCGTATACCAGTGTTTAGCCATGGGCAATTATATGTGGCATTGCCCAAATGTATATCATTTGATCGTATAAGTATTCTCCTCCCTAAAGATAGCTTGGATTCTACTACAAATATTGTTTATCTTGAAGTGTTGTTGTAGTATTCTATGTAGATTAAATCATGTTTTATCAGAAGGTAACCATGTAGATTTATTTTTACTAATTATATAACTTTTTATAAAATTTCAATTTAATAATAATTTCAAATATGGACTTTTGTAGCATTGGATTGAAAAATCTATAGAGCTTAAAAGGAGAAATATGACTAGCTTGCTTCGATGGGGATGTAATAAGGTAATTTCAATCTCAAAGTATTTTGATATGTATATTTCCAACAAATGTACTAATCTATATTTTTTTTGTTTCCACAAATTACCAGATTGTTGTGCATGTTCCTTATTGGGGATACATACAAGTTGATACAAAGATTTTTTGAAAAGTAATGAGGAGGAAGTTTGGGCAAACACATATTTGAAGACATGTTATTGACACATCTTTTGTAAAGCATATATATTTTGAAAAGCTTTAACCCACTTTTTGTAAAATTTTAACCCACTCTTTTGATGTATGACAATATAACTTTAATTTCTGTTTTTTGTTCAGTGTTTACACTTTTTTTTTACTGCCTCTTATATTTTGATTTGCAATATTGGTGAACATTATAAATCTTATATGTTTGTTTCTTAATTTGCATTAAGATTAGGAGGAGTTGTTATTTTATTTGAGTTTTGTAGAGCGTGTAATACAAGCAAAATTGTTATAAGTTCATTAAGAAGAAAAATATTTCAATATATTTTTTTAGTATCTTTATCAAAAAATGACACAAACTTCACAAATTATTTATAACTGCATTTTAATCTTAAAATTATTTACACCGTGCCTTTATAAATTATAATTGTATTTTAATCTTAAAATTATTTACACCGTGCCTTTAGGCACAAGCATACGCTAGTTATTTTATAAGTACCACCATGGAAGTGCCATGCCTTGGGGGACTTCAATAATCATTGGCCTGCTGATTTTTCACTTTGGTGACCCTCTAATGTGGAGCAAAGTGCTGTACGGAACTAAGTGCTACACTATTGTGGGAGCTACCTCTAGGGTTTGTATGAGTCACCTCTTGGGTCCATTCATCTATTTGTCATGAATCCATTAACCCTCTGTTCTGTTCTTTGTTATGTACCGTGGTTGTGATTATTTTGCTTATAAGACTTCTGTACTATATGTCTGTTTTTGTAAAATGATTTATACAAAACTATTCTCTGTTTAGCCTAAATAATTATCCATGGTGACTTTTATGTCCTCTGCTCTTAGCATAATATTTCTCACTCTGCCATGTGCTTATAGTTGTTAACCATTTGCAGGTGACGTGTCAGGATCATCGTGTGGGGCGCACAAGGCACTTTATAGTCATAATCTAGCTCTGGCAATGTAATTAAATAAAATCTCCAATGTATATGTTTTTGTTATTATTAAATAAAATTTTGAGAACCCTTTTATTTTACTTCGCTGCACTATTAATTTGTTAGGACTTCAGTTATTATCTTGTTGCGACGCCGAACCTTTGAATACTGGATTTGGGTCGTGACATGGGGTGGATGGGTCTTAAAAATACGAGAGAGAAGAAAGTTGGAAGACACATGTGAGGAGAGAGAAAAATACTTCAAACTCTAGAGAGAGAATGTAAACACTATTAGTTTTGATTAGTGATTTTCTAATGTGGCAAATCTCTAATACCATTTAATTAATGAATGTGTTGTTAAGTTGTAATTAGCTATGGGTACCATAGATGGGTGCCAGCATGGTACCCTATCTGCACACAAAAATTTCTCCAAAACATTAGTTTCTTATTCTATTTTTTATTGTTCCAAAATATTAGTCTCTTTTCAAAAATCAATGACTAAAATAATATTAATTTCCTATTTTGTCCTTCTTTTAAATTTATTAACAACACAAAAAGTACAATTATGAAAATTAATATTCCTCAAAAAATATACTATCAAAGGATAATTTTGAAAAATTAATTTTCTTAAAGTGCAATAATTGTACTACCAAAAAAGTTAAATTTTCCAAAAGGAACTATTATTTTGAGACGAAATGAGTAATATTATTATAGTATCTTACAGAGTTCATTTGTTGTTGAGTTGAATAGAGACCGGAGATATTGGTTCACTGCATTCCAAATCAATGGGAACTAGAGTGGAGAAAGAATCTGTCAAGTCTTTAAAACCAACTATTTCAACTAGTATATAATACATACAAAGCCCTGTGTCTAAACATCATCATCATTATGGCACTCTCACAATTTTCTTTGAATTATTATTTCCCAAGTTCTCGTTGCTGTTTTTCACCATCTCTAAGCTTTCTCATATTTCACCCACAAACCTAATCTTCAAATAGTTTCAGATCTCTCAAATTCAGAGTGTCTTGTTCTTAACAGACCATTCAAATTGACATCCCACAAGACAACTCCACAAAGAGGAAGAGAAAGCCTAGACCAAGTTTCTTTGATCAAATTCGCGACAAATGGTCTATGAAAACCCTGTCCTTAAGAGAGAAACTTCTATGGCAAGAACAGCAACAAAGTTAACAATTGAAGACAATGAAAAAGGTCAAAGCCACCTTTCAGTGAATGACCTGAGTTTTGTTCCCACTAATCATGTAGTTCCAGCTCCCTAGATTCATGGAGGCAAACCCAACAAAATCCCTGTTTGGTTCTGTTTCCAAAAATTTACAAGACATTTGTGAAAATGACAAAACGATTGATGAGTTTCATAAACACTGAGAAGATAATGTTTCGAGTAATGCTATTCGAGAATCAAAGAATTTGGAATTTCAAGTTAATTTTGATGGCAAATTTAAATATAAAGGAGTTGTTGACACTAATGAAACCCCAATTAAGTTAGCCGAGAATAAGGTGGTTAAGGACATCAACATTGCATCTTTTGATGGGAAGTCATTCAGTTTTGATAAGGAAGTTCATGGTTTTGATGGTTCCAGTGGTAAGATTAATTCAATGAGGTTACCGTGGGAGAGAAAGAGTGGTTTGGGATCTGTAGATGGTGATAAGTTGAGAAAGAGAAACACAATTCTGCAGGAGAAATTAATACTAGAAAATGAATTGAAGAGGCTTAGGAATGAGGCTTTGAGGATGGTAGAGAGGATCAAAGTTAGAGCTGCCGGTGTTACACAAGCATTGGTGGACTCCATCCATGAGAAGTGAAAGGAAGATAAAGTGGTGAAATTACAATTTGAAGGGCTTCCTACACTTAACATGAAAAAGATTCATGAAACTCTAAAGGTCAGTATTGGTACATTTTGTTTCCATAACTATGGCTATGAAATAAAATAACGAAACTTCAAGTGGCTTAATTTATAGTGTAATTGGACCTCATTGACTAGAGATTCAAGTATACTTATGTAATTTGCTACAATATTTCACTCTCTTGTTTGATACCACACTTAGATTTTATTTATTTATTTATTTATTTTTTTCATTTTGTAGTTTCTTCGCCATGAATTTGGAGAATTAGGTCTGCTAATTCTTATGGGGAATGACCTACAGGCTTCCTTGTGTTCAAACATAAACCAAACACAATCAATTTAATACAAAGAGATTGTATTCTTCAAAAGATATAGTGGGTGATCTTCCTCCGAGAATTGGATTGAAGGACTCTATTAGAACAATAAAATCATTGGTTTCCAATTCTACAAGATATTTGAAGGATTTATCTGAAGAAGAAATAATGGATTTAAATGAGGTCAACCATCTATTAGATGAACTATGTCCACGGTTTAAAGATTGGTCAGGTCGTGAACCATTGCCGGTTGATGCTGACTTGCTTCCTTCTGCAGTTCTTGGATACAAACGCCCGTTCAGACTAATTCCTTATGGAACAAGACATGGTTTAAGAGATAAGGATATGACATTTTATTAGAGAACTGCAAGAACAATGCCTCCGCATTTTGCCCTTGGTATGTCAACAATAGTACTACAGTTTTCTTATTCACATTCTTGTGTTTTCTTATGGATTTTATTGTCCATTAATTGATATAGGAAGAAACAGAGAACTAAGTGTCATTGCCAAGATAGCCATCAAACGTGGTGTACTAAATACTTGTAATGAAATGATGTCAGAAGAACTCAAGGTGCAATATATCAAATATTGTTATTTATTAACTTACTGTAATTGAAAATGATTTCCTTATAGAGTTCATTATAATTGTGAAAGAGAAAATGTATGGTACAGAGTTAAGATCAATCATTCTTTTAACTCTTATTTTAAGTGTTTTTGCAGTTTTTCTTAAGAAAGATTTATCGTTATCCTATTCTCTCACAAGTTACATGCTTGCTAACGTTATTTATCATTAGCATGGGTAATTATTTAGTATTCCCGGAGTGTAGACATGTGGTGTTCCATAGCATTGTGATTGGCGGAGAAGGTAGTTAGGTGGGGTATTGTGTTGGGTGATTGGGGAACATGAGGAGGTATATTGAATAATGATTGATTGAGGAGTATAGACACCTGGTATTCTGGGAACATTGAATAATTTCTCCATTAGCATAGGACACTAGAGAGGTTGGCGAGGTACAGTAACTCTACCTCCTTGTGCATTGTTTGGTTCACTGGAATCAAATAAAATGGAATAAAATGATCATTCCTTAGCCTCCTTATGAAATAACTATTCCTTTACAATAGTGAGTGATGATTCCATTTGTATTACAATTTTCATCATTTATTTAGTGAACCAAACATGAACATTATTATAATGGAATGATCTTTTTGTTCCACTTCATTCTAGTGAACCAAACATAGCACTAGTGTTGTCTGATTGTGGTGATTTATCTTTTTATTTGGGATTTAGTTACATTTATGAATTTATTCTACTTAATGAAGTTCGACTTCTAAATGCCTTGAGATGGAATTTTTAGTGGGTGGGAAAGTGAATGTTATTTTACTGTTAAAACTTATACGGTAATCTAGTTTCGAAGTCACAAATATGTCCATGCATGCATATGTATTTTCATTCATATTCACATAGAAATTAGTAGAAAGTTATTCTTTATTTCTGTAGATTAATGAAATATTTGCAAGTAAATGCTAACCAGCCTGATACTATTGTCTTTAACAATGCTTGAGATTCTGAAAAAAATTGGTCAACTTAAATTAATTTGTTGTTTACGACCAATTTCATTTCATTTATGCAGATATTGACAGGTGGAACACTGTTGTTGAGGAACAAGGATATATTGTGTTTTATAAGGGTAATGACTTTTTGCCTCATGTTGTGACAAATACATTGGATAAAGCTAAGAAACTAGCAGCATTGCAACAAGATGATGAAGACCACGCATGGTGGAAGGCATCGACCTTGATTCATTCAAATACCAAAGCTGATAATGGCCTACTTGTTCCGGGAACCCCTGCTGAGACCATGGCAGTGACCTCACAGAGGGGAAATCAACCTAGAAGTCAAGATATAGAGAAAATGAAGAGAGATGCAGCTGTGTCTAGACATGCTTCACTAGTCAAATATCTTGAAAAGAAGCTTGCTCTTGTAAGTATCTATACTTTTATTAAGGAAAGAATAGGGGTAATATCACAATTTGGTGAAGTAGTGTCGCATCCATTTTTCTATTTAGTGAGAGGGAAAATGTAACTACCCCGACCCATGATTAACGTTAATCCATGCTTAATTATGCCTAATAAATAATTAAAGTGAAATGTTGCATCATATGTTGCCTTATATGTGTTTATATCTGTTTAACGTAAAAAGATCTGTTCATATTTTCGTTTCGGTTTGCGAATTGAAGGCCTTATCGACATCCGATTCAAAAATTGACTTGATTTATGTGTTAATAAGAATTTTTAGAATTTTATGGTAGGTTTAATTAAAATTCGATTTGGAACGATTAAATTAGATTAATTAATGCCACTCTGCTTAGCTTAAGCCAAATTAATTAAATACCACTAAGTAAGCCTATATAAGGCCACTTTTATCTCTCCTACACATTTTTACACCCTCATTTCCTCATCTTTGAGCTCAACGTGAGAGAGAAAGAGAGAGAGAGAGAAGGGAGTTGGATTTCAACTAGAGGATTGAAGAAATTGAGCAAGAATTTACTAGAACTGAAGGATTTGGATTTAGAAACTCAAGAATTAAGCTTCTAGCTCTTATCTTGACAAGCCTAGGTAAGAAATCTAACCTTTAGTTGCGTAATTGAGTTAGTTTTTATAAGAATTCAAGTAAAGGAGGTGGACTAACATGAGAATGAGCTAGGATTAAAGAATTGTAACTCCAATGATACATGCATGTGCATATCATGAAGTTTTGAAGTTGTTTTTACAAGACTTCTCACATACATGTTCATATCTTAGTTTTGTTCAAAGAATTCAATTTGTTTTTGAGCTTAATGACTCATTTGATCATGTTTTGGAAGGTTAGAATTCATGGCATTACAAGCAAGTTATATGATCTAAGTTTTAAGTTTTGTTTACTACAATTAGCATAGCTTTTGGGCTTGATTTTGCAAAATAATTTGTAATTCATCATGTACTATGAGTTTCTCAATGTTTTACTAATTTTTGGCCTAAAAAGATGTGTTTTGAAAGTTTTGAAATTGAGTTTTGAGCTTGGGAGCAATTCTGGAAATTCCAGAATTCTGCTCCTATGCTCGAGTGAAGGAATCCATGCTCGAGCGACCACTCTGAGTGCATGCACTTCCGTTCGAGCGGCCAGAAGTCCGCTCGAGCGTGAAATGCATGCTCCCAAAAGTTCTTGTGTTTTGCAGACTGCTCGAGCGACAAAAGTTGCGCTCGAGCGAGGGCATGTCTCTCACGCTCGAGCGAGCATCGAGCAAAAAAATCAAGCAACCATCATTTTTGCAAAAGTTTACAGACCGCTAGAGCGACAGATCTTGCGCTGGAGCGACCACTCACATTTTGCATGTCCGCTCGAGCATAGGAAGTTAAGCTCGAGCAAGGATCTTGTTTTCAACAAGTTTTGTTAAGTGTTTTCAAATGTATTTTTGCATCCTTATTCTATTCTAGGCATACCTAGGCCAAGTTTAAGACACCATAATGAGGATAAAGAAGTAGAAACACACCAAAGCAAGAAAGAATCAAGTTAATGATTCCGGGTGTGTAATGTAGTACATATTTATTTTGTATCTGTGTAAGTCACGCGCCACAAGATATTTGAATTGCCTACTCTATCCGTTTACTTGGAGCTATCTGTTATCTATGAGTAATAACTTAGTAAAGCTGTATTCAAGTTAAATTATTTTCTGTATATGGAATAAGATCTATTCTATGAATGCCATGTTTTATACTATGAATGATTGTCTAACTCTGACAAATGTTTATGGTATTTATGCTATGATTCAAGTATGCAATATGTACCCAGCCGGAGGTTCCTTTATGGAACTGACAAGTTATCTATATTCGGCTGGAGGTTTCTATATGGAACTGACAAGTTATCCGTTTCCAGTCCGGAGGTTCCTTTGTGGAATTGACAAGTTATTCGTACCCGGTCGAACGTTCCTCTATGGAACTGACAAGTATGATCTATGATGCTCTGTATATGATCTATTAGCGCTAACGGATAAACCATGTAAGATTAAGCATGAATTCTGATTTCTGTCAATGACTCAAACAAGAATACGAATATGAATCTATTATATGTACGGACTTAGTTATGGGACATCATTCATTTAGTCCTTTACTCTGTTATTATTCATTGGGCTCCCGCTCACTACTTATATTATGTTTGTTGGTGATCAAGCGCGAGACCAGGCCCAGAGTTGATGGCCTAAAAGTCTGTTTTGCCAGCCACCCTTTGCGCTTTCCAAGGAGGTTCTCGATTAAGTCAAGTTTAGTGGCTATTTTTGTGAATGTATAAGACTTTGTTTCTATTGCTCCATGAACAAGTTTTTCTGTTTATATGTACATGAAGTGACGTATAAATACTATATCTTTTGACGTCACTCGTATGTTTCTATAAGTTTAAGATTATCTGTCCCATGTATGTTCTCACAGCTCGATGGATTATGTATATTTTATGTATTTGCTTTCGCAGCCCCTATTTATATACTATTATGTTAAGAGGCCTTTAGTAATCCAAGGATTACTGGCCGGTTACGACGCTAAATCTATAGGGGCGGGTTTGGGTCGTGACAGAGTGGTATTAGAACACTTGTTCAACCACACACACGAGTCCATATGAGCTTAGGATGTCCTAGTAAGAAGTAGAGGTATTCCATCTGCATGTGTAAGTGTGTTTTTATTGAAACTGAAAACCTAAATCTGATTATGATCACATGATATAGAAACAAATGATCTGAATATTGTAAAAGGACTATTGTCTATGTTTATAATATTATGTTTACCTATAGCAAATGGAAAATACATGAAGTGATGGAACAGCTGAATCATCTGAGGCTCGAAACAAATACTTGCAGCTTTAACTGAGGCAATGACTCAACAACAACAGAGGCAACAACCCTTACCTCCTCCGCTAGTCCAAGTTGAGCCGGATAACAATGATCTCATAAATTTAACTCAAAAGTTCCTAAAAATGAAACCGTCGACCTTTTTGGGTGGCATTGAACCGTTAAAAGTAGAAATATGGTTGCTTGAAATGGAGAAACTGTTTGAAGTATTCCCTTGCTCTGAAATTTAGAAAGTCCTTTTGGCCACCTATACTCTAAAAGATGAAGCCCGGAAGTGGTGGTTATTAATCCGAAACAGTAATGAGAATATGACGTTGGCACAATTTAATGCAATCTTCTACGATAAATACTTCCCTCAATGTTTCCGGGATCGAAAAGTTTCTGAATTCCAAGAACTTAAACAAGGCAGGATGTTCGTGGCTGAGTATGAGGCAAAATTTACTGAATTGGCTCGATTTGCTCCACATATGGTGGATACTGATTACAAGAAGGCACGAAAATTTGAAGTTAGGCTGGATCTGGAAGTATTTGACTGAGTAGGTGTCTTGAAATTGCCTACCTATGTGGCGGAAGCCACAATAGCAGCAATGAGGCAAACCAAGGCACCAACAATAGAATGGAGAAGCAAAAGGCTTGGATCCAATTTTCGGAAGAGCGTTCATTCTTTACGAACAAAAAGCAAAATACTGGATCTTCAAGCAGCTCAGGCCAAAGTAGTGGGTCTATGCCAATCTGTTCAGAATGTGGAAGGAAACACAAAGGCATGTGTCATCATGCATCGGGCGCGTGTTTTTGGTATGGCAAAACCGGTCACATAATTAAGGACTGTCCAATGAGGTTTGACAATGCAAATCATCCAGCAGCAAGTTCAGCCGGATCTACTCTTATAACGAGGCCCAATGCAAGAACTAATGCTAGGAATAACACCGGGAATGAAACACCAAGGCAAAGGAGAGTGTTTACTCTAGTACCCGAAGATGTACAGAATACCAAACCGGTGGTGTCAAGTATAATTTCTATATGTGCACAAAATGCCTATGTACTGATTGATTTTGGTTCTACGCATTCATTTGTATCGCATGCTTTTTCTTAGAAGTTGGCTAGATCATTGGAACCTATGAATTGCATACTATCTGTGTCTACACCATTGGGAAGTTCTATGATGTGCACTTACGTATATCCTGCATGTGATGTTTTGATTGGTGATATGACATTGTACGTTGATTTGTTGCCTTTGAGCATTGACCACTTTGATTGTATATTGGGCATGGATTGGTTGTCGAAATATTGTGCCACTATTGATTGTGTGAATAAAACCGTCACGTTTAAACCACCTGGTATGCCTAAGTTTGTTTTCACTGGGAATGGGGTAGTTCCTTTACCATACCTGATTTCATTTATGAAAACCAAAAAATTGTTGAGAAAAGGTTGTCGAGGCTATTTGTGCAGTGTGTTGACCGTGTCTTCGGATAGTACCAACGTGGAAACTATTCCTGTGGTTTATGAATTTCCTGATGTGTTTCCTAATGACCTACCCAGAAACCTAATTGATAGAGAAATTGAGTTTACCGTTGATGTAGTACCTAGAACATAACCTATCTCTAAAACTCCGTATAGAATGTCGACTTCTGAACTGAAAGAATTAAAAGTTCAACTCCAAGAACTCTTAGAAAAGAAATTCATTCGTTCGAGTACCTCACCTTGGGGAGCCCCAGTGTTATTTGTTAAAAAGAAAGACGGATCTTTGAGACTATGTATTGGCTACCGTAAGTTGAATAAAGTAACTGTAAATAACAAATATCCATTGCCCCGAATAGATGACCTATTTGACCAACTCCAGGGAGCCCAAGTATTTTCTAAAATTGACCTTAAATCCGGGCATCACCAGTTAAAGGTCAAGGCAGAAGACATAGAGAAAACTGCATTCAGAACTAGATATGGACACTATGAATTTTTGTTAATGCCATTTGGGGTAACTAATGCACCTGCGACATTCATGGATTTAATGAATAGGGTGTTCAAACAATTTATGGATGAATTTATTGTTGTCTTTATTGATGATATATTGATTTACTCCAAAAGCAAGGAAGAAATGAGAATCATTTGAGAACTGCCTTACAAATTCTGAGGGAAAAGAAGTTATATGCAAAACTTTTCAAAAGTGAGTTTTGGTTGGACAACGTAGCCTTTCTGGGCCATGTAATCAACAGGGATGGCATATCGTAGACCCACAGAAAATTGAAGCTATTGTGGACTGGCCTAAACCGATGAATGTATCAGAAGTTAGAAGTTTTCTGGGACTTGCAGGCTACTACAAAAGATTTGTGAAAGACTTTTCAAAACTTGCTATGCCTTTGACCCAATTAACCTAGAAAAATGTATCATTTGATTGGAATGATCAGAGAGAGTCTGCCTTTCAAGAGTTGAAGACCAGATTAGTAACTGCACCAATTTTGACTTTGCCTAATGGTACTGATAGGTTTCAAATTTATAGTGATGCATCCTACAAAGGTTTGGGCTGTGTATTAATGTAAAATGGAAAGGTAATTGCTTATGCTTCTCGATAACTCCGACCACATAAAAAGAATTACCTAACTCATGACCTTGAATTGGTAGTTGTGGTGTTTGCTTTGAAAATTTGGTGACATTATTTGTATGGTGTGACTTGCGAGGTGTACACCGACCATAAAAGTTTGAAATACTTCTTTACTTAAAACGAACTGAATATGAGACAGAGAAGATGGCTGGAATTGATCAAAGACTATGATCTACAGATTTTATATCATCCGGAAAAAGCTAATACTATGGCAGATGCCTTGAGCCGAAAGTCAATGGGAAATTTGTCATGTTTGCTCACCGGTCAGAAAGAATTGCTATGTGATTTGGAAAAGAATGAGATTGAGATAGTGATGCGTGAATAGGGCGGGATCTTAGCCGCCATTTCTGCTCAACCTGCAATTATTGAAGAAATTAGGGAGAAACAACTGCAAGATGAGTTCTTGAAAAAGATCGTGAATGAAATTGACTCAAAACCAAGGCCCAGGTTTGTATTTGAAAACAATGTGTTGAAATTTCAGAGTCGTCTTTGTGTGCTGGATTATTCTGATTTAAGGAAACATATCATGACTGAAGCTCACAACTCTAAATTTGCCATGCATCCGGGAAACACAAAAATATATCATGATTTGAAATAGAATTTATGGTGGCCTGGAATGAAGAAGAGTATTGCAGATTTTGTGGCTAAATGTTTACACTGCCAACAAGTTAAAGCTGAACATCAATGACCCGCTAGATTACTTCAGCCGCTCCCAATATCAGAATGAAAGTGGGAACATATCATGATGGACTTCATTGTTGGACTACCTCGCTCTTCTCGAGGTATGGATTCTATCTGGGTTATTGTTGATGGTTTAATTAAGTCTGCCCATTTTTTGCCTGTTAAATCTTTGTATAATGCAGATAAGTTGGCTAATTTGTATGTCAATGAGATTGTGAAATTACATGGAGTTCTAGTGTCCATAGTGTCTGACAGAGATCCCAAGTTTACTTCAAGATTCTGGTAGAGTTTGCAATAGGCCTTGGGGACTGAATTGAGATTAAGCAGTGCTTATCACCCACAAACAGATGGCCAATCAGAACGGACCATTCAAACATTGGAGGACTTGTTACGGATGTGTGTGTTAGACTTCCAAGGTAGTTGGGAGACTTATCTTCCTTTGGTCAAGTTTGTATACAATAACAGCTATCACTCAAGTATTGGTATGGCCCTATGTGAAGCTTTGTATGGTAGGAAATGCCGTTCTCCGATCTGTTGGGCCGAGGTAGGTGACGGACCTTTATTGGGATCGGAACTGGTACAAGAAACAACGAAAATGTGAAATTGATTCGGCAAAGACTGAAAACTACACAAAGCCGCCATAAGAGCTATGCCGATGTCCGAAGAGAAACAGGGAATATAAAGTCGGGGATCACGTATTTATCAAAGTGACTCCAATGAAAGGCCAGACACGGTTTGGCGTGAAAGGAAAATTGGCACCAAGATATGTTGGACCCTATGAAATCCTTGAGAAGATTAATCCAGTGACGTATCGAGTAGCTTTAAAACCAGTCATGGAACATACGCACAATGTATTTCATATCTCTATGCTTCGGGATTATTTGAGAGATCCACTACATGTGATTGAGCCGACTCATGTACTTCTAAAAGATGATTATACATACGAGGAGAAGCCAATGCAAATTGTAATCTCCAAGTCAAAAGATTGAGAAACAAGAAAATTCCGTTAGTGAAGGTTGATTGGCAGAATCATGGAGGAACTTATGCAACTTGGGAGACAGAAGAAGACATGATGAGAAGATACCCTGAGTTATTTCCTTTGAATCCGGTGTTCTTCCAAAATGAAGGTAACTCGAGTTTGGAGGACCAAACTCCTTAAGGGGAGAAGACTGTAACAACTCTGACCCATGATTAACGTTAATCCATGCTTAATTATGCCTAATAAATAATTAAAGTGAAATGTTGTATCATATGTTGCCTTATATGTGTTTATATCTGTTTAACATAGAAAGATCTGTTCATGTTTCCGTTTTGGTTTGCAAATTGAGGGCCTTATTGGCATCTGATTCAGAAATTGACTTGATTTATGTGTTAATAAGAATTTTTAGAATTTTATGGTAGATTCAATTGAAATTCGATTCGGAATGATTAAATTAGACTAATTATGCCACTTTTGCTTAGCTTAAGCCAAATTAATTAAATACCGCTAAGTAAGCCTATATAAGGCCACTCTTATCTCTTCTACACATTTTTACACCCTCATTTCCTCATCTTTGAGCTCAATGTGAGAGAGAAAGAGAGAGAGAAGAGGGAGTTGGAATTCAACTAGAGGATTGAAGAAATTGAGCAAGAATTTACTAGAACTGAAGGATTTGGATTTAGAAACTCAAGAATTAAGCTTCTAGCTCTTATCTTGACAAGCCTAGGTAAGAAATCTAACCTTTAGTTGCGTAATTGAGTTAGTTTTTGTAAGAATTCAAGTAAAGGAGGTGGACTAACATAGAATGAGCTAGGATTAAAGAATTGTAACTCAAATGATACATGCATGTGCATATCATGAAGTTTTGAAGTTGTTTTTACAAGACTTCTCACATACATGTTCATATCTTAGTTTTGTTCAAAGAATTCAATTTGTTTTTGAGCTTAATGACTCATTTGATCATGTTTTGGAAGGTTGGAATTCATGGCATTACAAGCAAGTTATATGATCTAAGTTTTAAGTTTTGTTTACTACAATTGGCATAGCTTTTGGGCTTGATTTTGCAAAATAATTTGTAATTCATCATGTACTATGAGTTTCTCAATGTTTTACTAAGTTTTGGCCTAAAAAGATGTGTTTTGAAAGTTTTGAAATTGAGTTTTGAGCTTGGGAGCAATTCTGGAAATTCCAGAATTCTGCTCCTATGCTCGAGCGAAGGAATCCACGCTCGAGCGACCACTCTGAGTGCATGCACTTCCGTTCGAGCACCAGAAGTCCGCTCGAGCGTGAAATGCATGCTCCCAAAAGTTCTTGTGTTTTGCAGACCGCTCGAGCGACAAAAGTTGCACTCGAGCGAGGGCATGTCTCTTACGCTCGAGCGAGCATCGAGCAGAAAAATCAAGCAACCATCATTTTTGCAAAAGTTTACAGACCGCTAGAGCGACAGATCTTGCGCTCGAGCACCACTCACATTTTGCATGTCCGCTCAAGCGTAGGAAGTTACGCTCGAGCGAGGATCTTGTTTTCAACAAGTTTTGTTAAGTGTTTTCAAATGTATTTTTGCATCCTTATTCTATTTTAGGCATTCCTAGGCCAAGTTTAAGACACCATAATGAGGATAAAGAAGTAGAAACACACCAAAGCAAGAAAGAACCAAGTTAATGATTCCGGGTGTGCAATTTAGTACGTATTTATTATGTATCTGTGTAGGTCACACGCCACAAGATAGTTGAATTGCTTACTATGTCCGTTTACTTGGAGCCATCTGTTATCTGTGAGTAATAACTTAGTAAAGCTATATTCAAGTCAAATTATTTTCTGTATATGGAATAAGATCTATTCTATAAATGCCATGTTTTATACTATGAATGATTGTCCAACTCTGACAAATGTTTATGGTATTTATGCTATGATTCAAGTATGCAATATGTACTCGGACTGGAGGTTTCTTTATGGAACTGACAAGTTATCTATATCCGGCTGAAGGTTCCTATATGGAACTGACAAGTTATCTGTTCCCAATCCGGAGGTTCCTTTGTGGAACTGACAAGTTATTCGTATCCGGTCGGACGTTCCTCTACGGAACTGACAAGTATGATCTATGATGCTCTGTATATGATCTATTAGCGCTAACGGATAAACCATGTAAGATTAAGCATGAATTCTGATTTCTGTCAATGACTCAAACAAGAATACGAATATGAATCTATTCTATGTACGGACTTAGTTATGGGATATCATTCATTTATTCCTTTACTCTGTTATTATTCACTGGACTCTCGCTCACTATTTATATTATGTATGTAGGTGATCAGGCTCGAGACCAAGCCCAGAGTTGATGGCCTAAAAGTCTGTTTTGTCAGCCACCCTTTGCGCCTCCCGAGGAGGTTCCGGATTAAGTCAAGTTTAGTGGCTGTTTTTGTGAATGTATAAGACTTTGTTTCTTTTGCTCCACGAACAAGTTTTTCTGTTTATATGTACATGAAGTGACGTATAAATACTGTATCTTTTGACGTCACTTGTATGTTTATAAAAATTTAAGATTATCTGTCCCATGTATGTTCTCACAGCTCGATGGACTATGTATATTTTATGTATTTGCTTCCGCAGCCCCTATTTATATATTATTATGTTAAGAGGCCTTTGGTAATCCAAGGATTACTGGTCGGTTACGACGCTAAACCTATAGGACGGGTTTGGATATGATAAAAAATATGTAAAATTAAATACAAACTAAAAGAATAAATATGTAAAATTACTACTAATTAAAAGGAAATTACATAAAACAAACCCACATGAATAGCATGGAAAGTAGGTTAGTGGGATCAAAAGTAGGAATAAGTAGGATAGAGGGAGAATAAATCAAAATTACTTAATTCAGTAAGCTTAAAAGAACTACACGCACTTTTGAGAGTTGGCACTAATAGAAAATAATATAGGAAGTGGGATAGTGAGAGAAAACGTAAACATAAATAGAATAAAAGAAAAAGTAAGAATAAGTTTATCCAATAAAAAGTAAATATTAAAAATAAAATACAATAAAATTTAAAGCACGCACCATCCTTCTAGTAAGTACTAGATAAGGAGTCTACTATGGAACACAAACTTTTTTTTGCACTTTCTGAGGTTCCATTTATTCTGGACAATTGTAGGCAAATGTGAAGATCAAAAAGGCTGAGAAGGCTTTCGAAAAAGTACAGAAGGCTCTGAAACCAGCAGAGCTCCCTACTGATTTAAAAACCATTAGCGACGAGGAGAGATTTTTATTTCGTAAGATTGGCCTGAGTATGAAACCATTTTTGCCTCTAGGTATGCATTTCTTAATTTACTTTAATTATGTGGGTACATTTTTCAATGAAACAGTCACGAATCGGTGGTTTTTCATCTCAAGGAGGTGAGGAATGTTTGACGGTACAATAGAAAATATACACTTGCACTGGAAATATAGAGAGCTAGTGAAGATAATTGTGGAAACAAAAATCCTTTCACAAGTCAAGCATATTGCAGTCTCTCTTGAGGCTAAGAGTGGTGGTGTGCTAGTCTCTTTAGATAAAACAACTAAGTGGCATTCGATTATACTCTACCGAATGAAGAACTACCAACGTTCCCGTGCAATGAGGCCTAGGAATCTCTTAACGAAAGGCAGGCATTAGTTTAGTCAATTGAACTCTGGAGACGTGAGGTAACATTTTGTTTGGTTTAGTTTTTGAATTGTTTTTTGTGTTTTTTGTTTTTGTTTTTATTTTTAGTAAACTTTTTTCATATCTTAGTCAATATTTTATTTATTTATTTTTAGATGCACCTAAAAGTAAAATATTTATGAAGAAATTTGAATACAATTCACTAAAGTTGTGTTTGGATCATAGATTTGGAAAGGGAAAGGGAAAGGAAAAGGTGAAGGGAAATATGAATGAAATATAAGCTAAATTTTTTCTCCGTTTCTCTCATCTTTTATTTTCTTTTCTTTTCTACCCAAATACATGATCCAAACATAGCCGGAATGTGCTTGGTTTTTTTATTATATATTTTTTGTCTTTAGTGAACTTTTTTCATATATACCTAAAAAGTAAAATATTTGTGAAGAAATCTAAAAACACAAAAAATAAAATAAATAAATAAATAAATAAAAATCAGTTTTTGAGTGTGAAAACCAACATATTTTATTCTTGGTGTTTTATGTAATTTTACTCAACTATCTGACTTGGTCACTTTCGAAATATTCATCTATAATTATTTCTTGGTTGAATTATTTGCAGGCACTAAAGTATTGTATCTCAGACATAACACAAAGAATTGAGAAGCTAAAGTCCAAGCTAGTGTGATTTGCTTTTTTCATAATAATATGCAAACAAGGGAAAGTTTAGTGATAGCCTAAATACATCTCCTTGCATAACTTTTGTGCATCTGTTGTTAATTTTGTAGGAAGATATGAAGGCTGTCGAGGAGATTGATGAGGAAACTTTCTACTCAAGGGTGGATAATGCATCCTCTTCTAATGATGAAATGGAAGAGGTTAGTAGGCATTTAATCTTCTCTCTATAATAACTAGGTTTGGATTATAGTATGTTCTATGTAGAGTTCATACAAGATGTTTCTCTATTTAGAAATCTTCTCTTGATCTTCCCCTTTATTTTCCGTAGAGTTTCACCACACAATGTTGGGGAGTTTTCAAAATGGTTTTTAAAATGTATAGTTTAATTTTTAGGTGTTTTTAAAACCTTTCTTGTTTTTCTATGGAAAGCTTGAAATAAGCTTGGGGACTTTGTCCTACATCAGAAATAGAGGAAAACATGGAGCACTTAATAAAGTGTTACATAGAATATTCCTTTGAATATAGAATTGTAAGGTGAAAGCTAGTGTGCATGCACCCACACCACACCATCGGCACACGCGCGCGAGCGCACATGGCATGGGCTGTGTGGCGTTTGATGGCGCACTTTGCAGTTAGCACGGACGTATCGGCTCCATGAGGGCGATGATGTGGATCCAACATGGCATGGGTGAAGGGAATACAATTAGCCCCATGTGGCAATGACGTGGCGTTCGTTAGCGATAGTCAACTAACCGATCGAATGGTTGCGTGTCCAATCTGGAGTGGTTTGATCATAGCCGTTGATTGGAGTTACGTGCGATTGTACGGATAAGATGACACCCGATCGTGATTAGGTGTAATCAGTCAAGACAGCTATTCGGTGTGAGAATGATCTGCACTGTAGATCGTCGATCTAACGGTCAGATATGATCGGATGCGATCAAGGGACATGACTATTCAATTAGATCCATCAAGGCCTATAAACAGGCTGCGAAATTAGCCATTTCATTCCATCCAAAAAATTCAGAAGCATTCCTGTAATTCTCTCTCTCTCTCTCTCTTGATTTTGAGTTTTCGATCAAAAGTTTCTTAAACAAATTTCTGCTTTTCTTACTAGTAATCAAGTTCTACAGATTTGATTATCAGTGCCTTGGTTTTCTTGATTATATCAAGAGTATTTTGATCTACTGTCGTCAGTGCAGATGCTAGTAGACTTGATCTTTAGATCAAGCTTCACTGTATCTTGTAGGCAAATTTGTTGTAAACCCTACACACACTTTGGTGGGTGCAAATATTGTCTTTAGGAAAGCGACTTAGTAACGCAACTTGAAGCACCAAATTTATGTCCTATATAGACAAGATCATCGCCAAGTTTTGAAGACCCGAAGACCACCAACTGAAGATTTCAAGACGAATTGTTCCAACAATCTAAAGACAATATTTAGATATGGTGATGTCTATTCAGAAAATGACTCAAGATTTCATGAAGCTTGACCGTTTGATGGAGGAAATTTCCGACGCTGGCAAAAGAAGATGCACTTTTTCTTTACCACTCTCAAAGTGGTCTATGTGTTGACTAACCACTATCCAGTGAAGCAAGAAGATGAGACTATAGAGCAAACCCGTACCAGAACCAAATGGGAGAATGATGACTACATTTGTCGGGGACACATTTTGAATGCGTTGTTAGACTCTCTGTTCGATGTGTATCAACATCTAGAAATGGCAAAGGAACTCTAGGACATATTACAGTCGAAGTACCTCACCGAGGATGCCACCAGTAAGAAATTTCTTGTTAGTAATTTTATGTGTTTTACTTTGATTAATACAAAGCCCATTATGGAACAATTCCATGAGATCCAACATATTCTGAGTTAGTTTCGACAAAAGAATATAAACATGGATAAATCTATTATAGTTTCGTCTATAATAGAGAAACTGACATCTTCTTGGAAGGATTTTAAGAAAACTTTTAAACACAAAAAGGAAGATCTAATTTTAAAGGAATTGGCTCAACACCTCCAAGTTGAGAAAGAGTCAAGACTTCTTGAAAGTAAAGAAAACCAATTGGCTTAGACTTCCAACCCCAAACCTGAGAAAGATGCTAAGAAGCCGAAAGGCGCTTGCTGGCATTGTGGCAAGCCAGGGCACTTCAGAAATGAATGCCAATCATACAAGAAGAAGCTAGAAGCATCAAATGCCAAGAACAAGCTCGTGGCTGTTGTGTTCAGGGTGAACATGCTTGAAGATGCTGGTGACTGGTGGATTGACTCAGGAGCAACAAGGCACGTCTACAACGACAAGGGTCGTTTCACTACTTATGAACAAGTGAGTGATGGAGCAGTTCTCTACATGGGCAACTCTTCAACTGCTACTATCAAAGGCAAATGGTAGATCTAGAGTTTACATCTGGAAAAGTCTTAAGTCTTAATGATGTTTATCATGTACCTGATGTCAGGAAAAGCCTTGTATCTGGAAGCCTGCTTAATAAGCATGGTTTCAAGTTAGTATTTGAGTTGGACAAATTTGCCCTGTCTAAGGGTGGGATCTTTGTTGGGAAGGGCTCTATGTATCAGGGAATGTTCAAACTTAATGTTATCAATAATACATTTGTTTCTGCTTATATTGTTAATTCTCTTTCTTTATGACATGCTCGTTTAGGTCATGTTAATACTAGGAAAATACATAATATGGTTAATTTAGATTTAATTCCCAAGTATGATATTGATATGTTTGAAAAATGCAAATTTTGTGTACAATCTAAAATTACTCGCATTCCATTTCCTAAAGTAGATAAAAACACATCTCTATTTGAACTGGTGCATAGTGATGTATATGACATGCATAGTACCCTCACTAGAAATATTTTGTAACATTCATTGATGATTTTTCTAAGTACTGTCATATCTATCTTTTGCATTCAAAAGATGAGGTGCTTGATAAATTCAAGATTTTTAAGACAAAAGTAGAAAATCAGTGTAATGTCAAAATAAAGAGACTTAGGTTTGATAGAGGCAATGGCTACCATTTTTCAGAATATTGTGAAAATGTTGGTATTATTCATGAGAAGTTTGCACCCTGCATACCACAACAAAATGTAGTAGCTGAAAAAAAGAATAGGACATTAACAAAAATGATTAATGCTATGCTTTCTTAGTCCAGTTTAAGTTCTGGTTTTTGGGGGCGAAGCCTTGCTTATTGCCTGTCACATACTCAATAGAATTCTTCTCAATGGAAGAAATGTTACTCCTTATGAATTTTGGAAAAACAAGAAACCTAATCTTGGTTACTTGAAAACATGGGGTTGTAGAGCAATAGTCAGATTGCTTGAACCTAAAAGGAAGAAATTAGGTGAAAAAGAAATTGAATGCATATTCCTTGGTTATGCTATACATAGCAGCATATAGGTTTTTGGTAGTACAGCCCAATGGTTCAATGGAAACAAATACCATCATTGAATCATGTGATGCGGTATTTTATGAGAATCGTTTTACAATCATTCCAAGGTTGGATTCTAATCAAGAAAATGAATCAACTCCTTTGATGTCTACAGAGGAAAGTAAATGACATGAACCCATTAAGCCTAATGAGCCTATTGAGCTAAGGAGGAGTAAGAAGGCTAGAACTGAGAAGTCATTTGGCCCTGATTTCATTATATACCTTGTAGAAGGAACTAGGAAAGCTTTTTGTGAGCAAACAATGATTTCTTTGAATATGGATTCAGATCCATTAACCTTTGAGGTGGCTATGAAATCTCAAGATGTTGCTTTTTAGGAAGAAGCAATAAACGATAAGATGGATTCTATCATGGGTAACAATACTTGGATACTTCTTGATTTGCCACCTGGATCCAAACCAATTGGTTGTAAATGGATTTTCAAAAGGAAAATGAAAGTTGATGGCACAATTGACAAGTTTAAAGCAAGATTAGTTGCTAAAGGTTTTACCTAAAATGTGGGTATCGATTATTTTGATACATATGCTCCGGTGGCTAAAATCGCCACCATTCGAGTGTTGATTGCCTTAGCCTCAATCTACAAGCTTGAAATCCATCAAATGGATGTTAAGACCGCTTTTCTAAATTGAGAGTTAGATGAGGAAATCTACATGTAACAACCGGAAGGATTTGTTGTACAGAGTCAACAACACAAAGTGTGTAAACTCATGAAGTCACTATATGGACTGAAAGAAACTCCTAAACAGTGGCATAAGAAATTTGACAAAGTAATAGTGTCAAATGGTTTTAGGATACATGAATCTGATAAGTGTGTGTACAGTAAGTTTACTAGCAATAGAGGTGTAATCATATGTTTATATGTAGATGACATGCTTATTTTTGGTACTGACAATGATGTCATTGAAAATACTAAAAGTTTGTTATCGCCTAGCTTTAGTACGAAAGACATGAGCTTAGCTGATATAATTTTGGGTATTAAGATCAAACGAGAGGACAATAATTTGATTCTTACCCAGTCGCACTATATTGAGAAAGTTCTTTAGAAATTTAATCAATATAATTGTACACGCATGTTTACACCTTTTGATTCAAATTTGAAATTGTATCCTAATACTGGAAGAGCTGTTGATCAGCTAAAATACTCAAGAGTAATAGGTAGCCTAATGTATGCCATGACTTGCACTAGACCTAATATTGCATTTGCAGTGGGAAAACTTAGTAGACACTACAACAATCTGCAGCGACCACTTTTGGCTACTAAAACATTTTTAGTCGCCAAAAGTTAGACCTTTACCGACAAATTTTCCTGTTGGTCGGCAATGATTTAATTTTTTTTTTTAGTAGCCAATGTTAGTTATTAGCGACTAAAAAAAATATTTAGTGGCTAAAAATCTATCAATGGGTGACTAAAAAAGGTTTAGTCGACATTTCTATACACTTTAGGCTACTAATTATGGTTTTAGTCAGCATTCACAGCCTTTTGCCGACCAAAATTTTTGTTAGTCGCCAAAAATAGGCTTATTTATTGCAACGATTAATGACTAAAAAACTGTAGTCGTAGATGGGTAGTTATTGCCGACAAAAAAAATTTAGTAGCCAATATTAAACAAATAGCTACAAAATTTTAGTAGCTATTGATTACATTTGCCGACAAATATTAATTTAGTCGCTAAAGGTAGGGAATTTTTTTTAGAGGGAAATATTGGCGCCTTTCCCTCTTATTTCTTTAACGCAAATCTTTTCTCTATTTTGTCTCACAAACACACACAAACCAGTACACCAAACCAGACACACTTTCAGTGACAATCACCACCACTGTCGCTGGCTACCGTCGCACGTCGCTACCGCCGCAAATCACCACCTCTACTGCGACAAATCACAGGTTCTTGTCCCTTTCTCTCTGTCACTCTTGGTCATCGCCCTCTCTGTCAATCTGGGTCTCTCTCTCTCTCTCTCTCTCTCTCTCTCTCTCTCTCTCTCTCCATCTCTCAGTTTCTCTCTCGTTCTTCATGTCTTGCCCTATTTCCACATTTCTCATACTTCATCTAGGGTTTATATGATTTATTTAGTTTAATTTTGTGTTGATTTTGTAAATGGGTTTCGTTGAATTGTTTGATTTCTATGAAATTATATTATTCTTCATGTCCAAAATTGGTTTGATTTTTGTTTGATTTCTATTAGAAGTAGGTTGTTATAACTTGCTTTTCGTGCTCCTTTCGGATACGATTAGCCCTACAGTTCGAACTCCCGTGGTTCTAAATCTGATTTCACAAGTGCAATGTGAAATAGATAAACACAAATGAGTCCAAATCCGGCAAATCTTTTGGAAAATCGATTTTGAATCAAAATGCCAAAAATGGACTACTTTCCCAAATATAGAGTTGCCACCTAAATATTTTTGAAAAATTTAGGAAACCCGTGACTCGTGCCAAAGGCCACGTGTCTGTCATCACCAAGATTGTCCCGGCTCAGGAACTTAGGTACGAGAGGGGAAGGTCATGAAGTGAGCACCCCACTCGCCTGATCAAAGATCGGTCTCTACTAATCATGATGTGATTTTTATTTACATTATATGCTTTTGTTCTGATTATTAGGCTGACTTTACTAGGTAATGCACGCAAGTATAGACTAATTTGCAAAAGTTGGAACATTTGATTTCATATTTGTTTGAAAAAAAGTGTTTTGAATAAGCGTCACTTGAAAAAGTGAGTTTGTATATACATTAATCAATTTATTCCAATTCAAGCAATTAGCTTTCATCCACCAGCATTCAAACAGATATATCACTTAAGCACTTAGCCTCATGAAAAACATGCTCGATATGGAAACACAAACATACGGTGTAATATGCTAAAACATAAAATGCTCATCTAGTACTCCGAGGCAAGCCAAACAAAATAAAATAATTAGTATAACGATTCCGGTTTTGACTTGACCTTTGTTGTATTTCGGACTCAAGTCTCGTGATTTAATATTGTTATTCATGTCTTTTTCCTTCTTTCACCCCTTTGAGTTTAGGTATTGGGATGCCATTTGCGTGTTTGGAACAGGTTGGTTGCTAGTTGGTCTAGATTGATGTTGCCCATATTTTGGTTTCTTCACTTGAGCGAGGCTTCTTGCGCTCGAGCGAGCTTTGTGATCTCTCAGTTCTTTTTCAGGCCTGCAGGGATACTGGGAGGGTGTTGTTGTTCGCTCAAACGAGAACTCTTGCACTCGAGCAACGATCTTTTGTCTATAAAACTTCTGGAAGTTTGTATTCCGCGCTCGAGCGAGGACACTTATTGTGTTTGGTCGCTCGAACGACAACTCTTACGCTCGAGTGAGCTTTGCGTATATCAGTTCGCAACAGTACTTCTTTTCTTCACTTTTTAATATCTTTTCACTCACAAACCCTAGATCAGCTCATTCTCTCTCTAAAATCCAACTTCTCTCTACAAATACACCTAGATCTAGGGATCTCTCTACCCTACTCTCTTTGATAAAAAAAATAGAGTATTCCGTGAGCTCCCATTTGATCTGAATAAAGTCAAGTTTGGTTATCTTTGAGGCTTCTCCACTCCTCATTTGGGTTTCTACACTTGAGGTAGGAACTCTCTACACCTTAATATGGGTTTTAACTTGGTTATAGGTTGTTGTGTGAACATGATGAGATTTGGGGGTGTTTTGAGCAAATCTAGGGTTTGGGCTCAAGTTTAAAAAGAGGAGTTTCTATGTGGGTGTTATATAAATGATTATGGGGTTTGGATATGAGGTTATCTTGTGTTAAAATTATTGATTTTGGCCTTTGGGTTAATATTTGGAACATGGGAGTTTTGCCCCAAAATGTCTTGAATAATTATTTTGTATAAGTAATGAAATTAGTATGGAAAATGCGAAATTGAGAGAATACATAAATGAATGGTGTTGTTGGATTTGTTTAATCACTTACCTATGAAAATTTGATGAATTTTCTGTTATAGAGATTGTATATCTGTTTAGAAATATCTGATTTTGGCTATTAGTGGAGGATAGTCATGATTGTTGTAGACATTGCATGTGGATTAGGCAAATTGAAACTAATCCTTTAACCATTATCATTAAATATGATTATAAATGATATACATTGTATATGTATGATATTTAAGAGGAGAAAGATGATGCACTCCATGTTTTGAGGAGGAAAAAAGTGATGGACTCCGTTGAACTAAGTTGGCCTATGTGTCTAGGGTGAAAGTCTCGAAAACTATTTGTATACATGGGTGCCAATTCTTGCAGACGAAATTTTCGAAAATGGCAAATAGAAGTGAATGTATTTGTATGATGATTTTATCTGTTGGAAACTTGTGAGGTGTAACCTCTGTTGACGGGTTAAACACTGTGGATGTATCTATTAAACCAAAATGAATGAATTGAGATACGAGTTCGGCATAACATGGTTTTGGAAAGAATTATAAAGATTTTGTCGTAGGACAATGAACATGTGCATTAGTCTTATATCTTGTTAATTCCCATATATTGTGTTAGTATGTTTCTACTGGACTTTGGCTCACCCTACTTGGGAACCATTTTCAGGTGTTAGGGACATGCCTCCACCAAGGCAGTAGCGTGGAGGGACTTTTGAAGAGTAAGAGCTTCTTTATTTTGTTTTATTCTTTTATATAGCCACGGGCTTAAATTGTATTGAGCTAGATTCATATTTATGTAACCAAGCCATGACTTAGGAAGATGTAAGTCGATAGGACAGATGACTATATGTTTAGTTTCAATCCTTTTGACATTGTAATACATGCTATAGATTCATGATGAACATTTGTGAATGTATATCGCATGTGTTAATTTTTGTAATCGAACTCCAATGAATGAATGCACCTCATTTCCATTATTCTTTCGCTTATAAGTTGGATATATTGTATTATTTTTTGGGACGTTACAATTAGAAAAACATACATGCTCCTAAACAATGCAATATGACTAATGTGACACATACAATCATGCCATTAATAGGCTCGGCTACTAGCATGGTATATGATTCAATTCAAGACATGTGATAAATCACGTATTCATTTAAGAAAGTTGAATGTGACATTGGTTAGTATGATGAGCCGAACCCAAATGCATGTGAGACGAGTGTATGTGAAACATGGGAAATGCTAAGGAAACATGATGCTCTATGCTACCATCATAAGCAGATAAATAAAATGGAGAAATAAAAGGGAGAAAGAAATAGGAGTTGGAAGACATACACAATTATTACATATTTTTCCCACGTGCAAGATGGTCCGAATGTCCAAGTGTTTGAATTAAACTAACTGTTACAAATCCGAATGAATAATAAATTAGCTAAACTAATTACTTATTACAAATTTGAATGAATAATAAATAAATAACAAGCTACCTAACTTATTACAACAAGGATATTATAACAATAATAATTACAACAACAATAATTACAACAATGAAATTAATAAAGCATAAGATTATGTGCAACAATAATATGAACGACATTAATAAAGCATAAGAATCGGATGCGTGCTCATGCAGATAGTCTGTAGAAGCTACTCTGTTTGCTTCCCTAGAAATCTACCCTGTTCCACCCTCAGCCATGCCCCTGTTTCTAGTAAAACACTCTGTTTACCAAACATTGGAGCTCGACCGGCCCCTAATGAGGCATGGTCGGGTCTAAATAAGGCCGGTCGTGCCCTAATCTCATGCAAAACTTTGTTTTTGTGATTTGGGGTGAAAACAGTGCAGACTGAGCAACTTTAAGCCATGTTTGTCCCTTCTGCTGTCCTCTATCATGAAACTCAAGATAATAGTGAATTTGAGTTCGAAACCATTAATAGGCACAAGTTGATGGCTTGATGATTTGGAACCCATTTGGACAAAAAAATCAATGAATGCAATGAAAGGTGACCACCCCTCTCTCTTATCATGGAGGCTCAAAGAGGGAGACAAACACGTCTCAAGTTTCGTCAAAACATCATGGATTGATAAGTGACAATTCTTGAGACGATGGACTCGGCATAACATCTTGCCAAATCCAACCAATTCTAAATACTTTCTTTATGTTGGTTTCATTGATTTTAAGCCAATTTTATTAGTCCTTTCCATTCTTTAATCAATTTTTTCGAAGTGATAGTAAGTCCACTAAATGAGAAGAAACGCCAAACGAGAAGTGATCCTTAACATGAAAGAGAGATTATGCCTTGACGATGAACCTCCGTAGAGATTAAGCCATTGAGCATAGGTCTCTTTCTCATGCCTTGAATAACAATCAATCATGTGAAATAGTTCTCAAGCAAAAGAAAAGAAGAAAGGGGAGAGGAAGCATAAATGATTATGCGAGATTGATTATTAAAATGAGACTCTTGCATGAAAACTAAGTAGTAATCAAAAGCTATCAACTCGAATGACTCGGTGTTTAAGGTCTAAACAACCGAAGCCATAAGGACTTACAACACAACAAACTAAGTATTCAAAGCATAAGCTATTTAAATAAATTAAAACAGCCCCTAAGCAGCCCCTAAAGTGTAAAAAACAGTAGCTAAAACCAAGAGAAGGTAAGTAAAAAGAGTACAGAAAAAGCTATGGAACAAAGCCTAAGGAGGAGTGGTTAACCCCTCCACTTTTTTTAATTTTAAATAACATATTTCAGGCCCAAAACATTCCAAAATAGTCCCAAAATAGTCCAAAAACAGTAGCTAAAACTACTTAAAAAAGGTGAAGAAAGTGACCAAAAATAAAAGAGAACAAATTAGACAAGCAAGCTTAAGGAGGGAACCCCTCCACTTTTTGTGAATTAAATCACATATTTCAGCCCTTTAAAGTAACCTCTAGTAGTGCACAAACTCAAAGAAAATGAAGAAGATGATTAGTAAAAACAAAGGAAAAAGATGGGTAAGAAGTATACCTCTTTAAAGAATGTGTATGGTTGTTGATCAAACTTGATTCCAAACACCTTTAAGTTTATGAAATATGGTTTGAAACTTCAACAAAAAGCTTCAAGAACAAGCTCTAATGGTGTATGTATTGTGTATATATTGTTCAAGAATGTTTGAAGATCAAAGGAAGCAAGGAGGATGGTTTTAGCTCTCAATCTCCCTCAAAGCCCTTAGGAAAATCTTCTAACCTTTAATTCTAAATGCAGGGGGTCTATTTATAGAATTTGAGCCAATTTGGTCGAAAATATCTTCAAAAAACAACAGCTGGCGAATTCCTACTAGCTGTCTTCTTTCTCACTATTGAAACTCGGCCAGGCCCCAAAACCCATGGTCGGGCCCAAAAAACCCACGGTCGGGCCCACAAATGCAAGGCTAAGTCTAAAAAGGCACTATGGAGAAGTTTTCATTGAAACTCAACCAGGTCTAAATAGACCTGGCCGAGTCCAAAAAATAGCTTTTTTGGCCCGACTTCAAACGGGAATATCTCTCTCATCCGGACTTGGTTTTAGGTGATTCTTAAGTCTAAATGGAAGCCCCAGAAGTTTACTTTCCAATGGTGGTGGTCTCGCATCTAAATTCTAAGTGTGCAAAGAGATATGTCTATTTTAGTGAAGGCAGCTTATTTCTTTCCTAACGGCTTGATGCTCGACCTTTTCCCCAACTAGTTTTCTTCCGTCCCCTCCTATTTCCTTTACATCACTATTTTGTATGGTTTGAAAATTCCTTCTATATTGACAGGAACTGAACTGCTCAATTTGAATGATTTTGAGTGCGATCTCACCTTGTCAAGACCATTATTAAAGTGTGAACATTATGGTATAATTATTTTCAATGGTTCGCTTATTGAAGTTGGTTATTCATCATATAGTCTAGTGGCAGGAATGCTGTCAGAATTTGAATCTAGTGACCTTTCTTTATTTGATCTATGAAATTGAAATTATTCTGGTGACTAAAATGCAACAAGGTAGCACATATTTTTGTATTTGTTAGTTTGTTTGTTCACTGTTAGGGTTGAGTGTAGGTTGGAGGGTATTAGTTCTTCTGATATTCTTCTTTAGTGTTATGTCTACATTCTATTTAGAAAAGTATGTTGCTTTTGCAACATTTGTTGGTTGAAAGAAGCTGATTCCTATACACTAGGTACCGGTTATTTGTGGCTAGCGTAAGCTATTCCATTCATGGCTAACTAATTATGACTATGTAACTATTTGAACTCTAGATGTTGATGTTGAACCTCATAGTGCAACTAATTAGAAATGACATTGGGAATCACTAGAAAGAGTAGAAAATGAATAAAAAAATCTTTGTACTTTCTGCTCCTCATCTTCAGGCATTTACAGAGTTGGTTTCATCCTAGTTGTCCTTGCACACCAGTTAGAGTACAACTAGGAATTTCATTTAGTGGGGTCATTCAACAAGTCATTATCAATGCCATTATGTCAGTTTATTTATTTATGCAACCTATCAAAAATAAAAATATAACTTGGGGACGTTAATTCTATTGCTTCAACAAAAATCAACCCTACGTGTTTTCATTTTTTGAATGTAGCATGATAACCTCATTATATGTGCTATCAAAACACATGATAACCTTATTAAAGAAAGAGAGAGTGAGAGGGAGGGAGGGAGAACCCAAAAAGTTTTGCATAAATTTTGTTCCCCTCCCCCCCTAATACAGTTGAGTAAGGAAGAGGGTTTGATTTTTTGAATTTTTTTCTAATTCCATTGGGGTCAATCTGTAAAATCCTGAAAAATCTTGATAAAATTCTACATTAATTTATAAAAAATAAAGAATCAAAATTCAGCTATGCCTATCTCTACCTTTGACCACCATATCCACAAATGCGCACACACATGTAGATACAGAAAATGAAACGAAATAGAAAAGGAAAAATGCCATCTCAAATTTTAAGTTTACATGCATGAATGTCTTATAATCTTAAATGTTTGTAATAGCAATACGAAGGAGACCATTATTGTTACTTGAAATACAAACAGTTAACAATAACCACCACCACCCTGCCCTCTGCCCTCCCCAATAGACAACAAGAATAGTGTCACCTGAAATAAGAAGATTTTGGATCTTTTATTATAGTCATTTCTATTCGTTCAATGTACTCCACTTTACTTGAAATTTTTTTTAATTAATTTATTTTCTAACATAAAGATAGCAGTGTTCTATAATCAATGAAGATAATTGAGAGGTCCAGGGATGAGGGAATCACATACACCACACATCCATTATTAATCACCATAGAACTAACCAACACACTTGTTCACTGCTGGAATTCCTCAAAATTTATTGGGTTGTTAATAAATTCATAACTTCTGACACCTGAAATCTTTTTTTTTTTAGTGCACAACCTATGACTTGCGGCTGCACCACAACCTTTTTATTATTATTATTTGTACCAATTCCTTTTTACTTAATAAATACTTGTTATTGATTTAATTCACCTTTCTGAATAAGCTTTAAGCCTTGGTTGTTTCCTATAATTCGTAGGCTTTGATGATAGTTTGGTTGTTTCTTCTACTTACGATGGTTGTGTTTGGTGAATTTTCTTATTCTTTTTTACATCTCCTTGTTTACATTCTATTTGTATAGTCCAAATAGTTAGTTATGTCACCCTAACTTTTGAATACAATCCTTAAAGCATGTGTTTCCAAATTTTAATCTATGTTGCAAATAAGTGAAAACTAAAAGATAGATGGAAAAGCTGTATAATAGTTGGATGATGATAAAAGATACCCAATTTCATTGTTTAGTATTTTTGTTTATTTGTTGTCCTACGTTAATCTTTGCTTGATTTGTAGGGTTCAAAAGATGGACAAGAGTTGGATGATGGTAAAAGATAGGTTGAAAAGTTAAGAGTAATCAACAAGGCGTTAAGTCATTTATTGCCTTGCTACGAAGGATTTAGACCCACATGATGACATTCGTTGTCTGTGTGTCAATTACTTGAATGGCACAAAACATAATCGACAAATTGTATGGTTGCACTTGATTCGAAGATGAATAGGGTGTTATAGACACCCCATTTTTGACCGACCTTAAGACTCAGACGTCATCGATTGAGCGCTCGATGATTGTGCATGTTTGTGCTCGTTTTGAGTTTCCGGAGCCTTCAGCTGGGCGCCTTGTCTCGGGACCTCTTAACTTTCTCCTCTTGGCCCAGTTTTTGAACCATGCCTTGCTACCTTTGCCTAGAGGGAAATAGAGGCCTGTAGGCCACTTTTTGTAGCCGTAGACTACCTTTCCCTCTCGTAGGCCACCTTTTGTACCCGTAGACTAGTTTTCGGGGCTTCCGGCTGAGTGCCTCGCCTTGCGGACTCTTGTCTTGCTTCCTTTTTGGTTTGTTTTTAAGCCAAACCTTGTTACCCTTTGCCTAGAGGGTGGAACAGGGGTGTAGACCAGTTTTCCCCCCTGTAGACCACTTTTCCTCCCCTGTTGTGACACCCCTGCTCCGTATTATGCTAATTGGTCCTTAATTTAAGTATGATTATGTGTTTAGCATGATTTTATGTGTCATTATGTGAATGTATGTGATTTTGAGTTTTTATCTGTTCACCGTAGGAATATCTGTTTGATAACCCGCTTCGGAAATTAAATTGAGAGACTTATCGGCCACAAGACCCGAAATTGATTACGCCATTGTGATTGGCATAATTTGTAGAGCCTACGGTGAAATTTAATTAGAAATTGACTCTGGTCAGATTAAATGGATTAAATTGATGAATTAGAGCCCAACTACTCTATTATTATTAAAATGGCCTTAGTGGGTTTTGTTGTCAAGGCTTTATACACCCAACTCCCCTCTTTAATTCATTTGGCTGATATTGAACTCAAGAATAGAGAGAGAAAGGGTCGGCCTTAGAGAGAGAAAGGAGAGAGTTGTGTGGTTTTGGCTCAAGACTTGGGAATCTTGAAGATTAAGTCCAAGAATTGACTAGAGTTTGGAAGATTAAACTCCTAGGTGAGTAAATTCATGAGATTGAACTTGTAAGTTGTGTTATGATTGATGAATTTGAAGTTGAAATGCACATGCATGTATAGGATCACCATGATTTTACATAAACAAGCATGTATTAAGTTGAATGTGGAAATATGAGTGTTAAATCCTACATGCAAGCATGTTTTTGTTGTGTTCCATGAGAATGAACACCATTTGCATTATTTAGGATGGAAATGAAGTCAAGATGGCCTTGCATGTTTGATTAATTAAAGATATGAGCTTGAATGCATGAACTTGTTATATTGTGATGGGTTTGTTATGTTTTGGGACATGCATGTAAGCAAATCAAGAAATTGAACTTCATAATGCTATAATCTTGCAAGGGAACCATGTTAGTATGACTATATTTGAGATTTGAGCCTTTGCATGCAAGAATGGTAGCTGGGAAATTGAATTGAAGCTCAAGAACACAACCTGGAAATTTCCAGAATTTTGACTTCCGCTCGAACGGGGGAAGTGCCGCTCGAGCGGAGAAATCGAGCTCCCAGCATTTTCTGCAGACCTGGTTCCCGCTCGAGCGGGGAAGTTGACGCTCGAGCGGGGAGCTATGTAGGCAGGAAGTCCGCTCGAGCGGCCGAGTTTGCGCTCGAGCGGGAATTGAGGGCAACCAGTACTTTTGCAGACCTAAGGGTCCGCTCGAGCGGGGAAGTCCACGCTCGAGCGGGGACCCTGTTTTGCTGAAATTCCGTTAATGCATTCTGTGTTCTATTTTTCGTCCTCTTTCACTTCTAAACACTCTTAGGCATGCATTGAGCATTGTGATTGAATTAAAGAGATAAGATTAAAGCCTAAAGAGGAATATGTGAATTAAAGAACGGATTGAACCATTTGTGACCCATATGTGTTATGTGATATGTAGGGTCAAGCTCCAGGGCAAATCCACATGCCGACCACTGTGAGTAATATCTAAATTATGTTATTGTCCCATTCGCTTACTCTTATGTAAGTTTTGTAAAGTTCATTAATTTGAATGGTGGACAGTTTGACATGAAAGGCCTATGTGCCAGTTTGAAATGGAAGGCCTATGAGCCAGATTGATATAAATATGGGCCGAAGGCCGATTGATAAAATGTGGGCCGAAGAGCCGTTTTGACACGAAAGTGTAATTGGGCCGAAGGCCGATGGAAATGAATAATTGGGCCGAAGGCCGATGGAAATGAATAATTGGGCCAAAGGCCGATGGAAATGAATGATTGGGCCAAAGGCCGATGGAAATGAACGATTGGGTCGAAGGCCGATGGAAATGAACGATTGGGCCAAAGGCCGATGGAAATAAATGAGTGGGCCAGAGGCCGTTTTGACATAAATGAAAGATAAAGAGGCCGAAAGGCCAGTATGTTTAGAACCACAGTCACTTGACTTACATGGTGTATATATATATGTTAATTAGAAATATGAATTGGGCCCAAGGCCGTTCGGATTATGTTGTTCTACATATTGTTGTATCTTTTCATTTGATATTATTCACTGGGCTTTCGCTCACGCTCATTCATGTGTTTGTAGGTGAGCCAAGGGAAACTCAAACCCAGCCTCAGTGAAGTCTGTGTGGAACAACAAAGGTTTTGGAGAGTCAGCCCTTGCGTCTCACGTACGAGACTTGCCTTCGCCTTTGTGTCGTGCTGTTCTATGTTGTCATGTCGGCGAAGTTTCGAGTACATTTGCATATAGTTTGTTGGTTGACTCAGTTTTGAATGATCCTGTCTGTACACAAATTTATGTTGCTATGCTTTCTGTTGTGAGTTATTAACATATGTATGTCTGGAATATTTTGATGTGCATATAAGCACGGCTCTATGGACAAAGTTTTTAATTTGCTTCCGTTTGGCCCCTTTTTCTCTGATGAGTTTTGTCTTATTTGGTTTGAGGCCGTAGGTAATCTCATGATTACTGGCCGGTTATGGCCTTAACCCATAGGGGCGGGTTCGGGTCATGACACCTGTAGACCACTTTTGGTGGTCGGCCAGCTAGGAAAGGTGGTCGGCAGCCTGCCACCACCTTCCACTCTCTCTGCAGACCCTCTTCCTCCCTTGCTGACTAGTTTTATGCCCTGTAGACCACTTTTTGTGGTCGGTCGACTAGTGAGAGTGGTCGGTCGACCACTTTAACTGGTCGGCGGCCTTCCTATATTTTCTGCAGATATTTTCCTTGCCTGCTGTGCCAGCTGGTAAGCACAGAATGCATCCTCCACACACGTGTATGGAGGGATTGCACCAAGCCTCTACCTTGTTCAACAAGCTTGAGGCTTGGAATTCTATAAGAGGGAAGCTCTCTCTCCCTTTCCAGAGGTTCAGAAATTTGCATTAGGGCTATGCATATCCCTCTCTCTCTATATTTCTCACTCCGTCTCTATATTTGTATTGGTTTGTGCCTTAAAGTGGTTTTTCTTCACACTTTTGCACTAAAGCACCTAGTGAAACACCTTCACTCTTGAGCTGAGGTACTTGGAGGTTTGTTTGAAGCTCAAAAGCTTGGTTTTTGCCTCAGAAGTTACTGTTTTGAAGTTGTTCTTCAAGGGTGAGTCTTTACCCTCTTTAAAGCTTTGTTTTCATTGCTTATTTGGCCCTATTTGCATGATGTTTTAGGCCTAACTTTCAACTGCAAAAAGCTTCATTTTTAAGTATTAAAAATGGTTGTTTGAGGCTTGGTTTGAGTTAGGGGTGGTCTACCCCCTTTGGTGCCTTGTTTTACTTTGTTTTGTGCCATCTCTTTAGGCCTTTGAGATCACCTTCTCTTGGCCTTTTAACCACTGAAATCCAGTGGATTTTTAGTGGTAAAAATTTGGTTTTGAGGCCCAAAATGAGAGGAGGTGGTCCCCTCTCCTCTTGTCTTGTTTGCTTGCCTTGTTGGCCTCATTATTGAGCATGTGTTTCTAGCATGTGTTGGCTTATTCTCAGCCTATTTTTGGCCCTATTTCAGCATGGCATAACTCTATTTTGGCTTGGTTGGGTCACCTCATGCATGCTTTTTACACTTGTAGTGTAATCTTACCATTTAGCCTTGTGTGCTCAATGCTTTGATCCATCATGCTAGCCCATTTTGGTTCTATCTCAGCATGTTTTTGATGATATTTTAGCATGCTTTAACTCTATTTTGGGTCGGTTTGATTGCCTCTTGCATGCTTCATACCCTTGTAGTGCAATCATCCCTATAGCCTTAACATGCATCATGCTTTGGACCACCATTTTAGCATGTTTTTGGCTCCACTCCACCAAGCTTTTACTCATGTTTTGCCATGCTTAAGCTCTGTTTTAAGTGTTTTTGGTCATGCATGCCTTGCTTTGTATAGCCATAGTGCAATCTTGCTCACTAGCTTTGAGTTTCATAGTCTCTAGCATGGCTTACTTGAGTTGTTTGCATGCTTTGGCCTCTTTTCTCACATGATTTCAGTGAATGAAGTGTGGTCATATTCTCCCATGTTTCACTCTTTCAATGCTTTTGGAGGGTTATGCTTTATGCCTCAATCATGAGCCAATTGGCATGCATGCTTGCCTAAGCTTTTTGGGCTACCATCTCAGTGTGTTTTTGGTCTTATTTTGCCATGATATAACTTTGTTTTTGGTTGGTTAAAGCATCCCTCATTTGTTTCTTACACTTGTAGTGTAATCATGCTCATTGGCCTAGCTTACTTGGTGTTTTGGCCTTTTATTCTAGCATATGTTGGTTACATTCAAGCTTGTTTTTGACCTTGTTTTGGCATGTTTTAGGACTATTTTGAATCGTCTTGGCCCTTTGGGGCTTGCTTGATATGGCTATGGTGCAAGTACCTTAGCTAGTCTTGAACTTTGAGCCTCCTAGCATGCCTTATTTGTGAAATATGCATGATTTGGCATCATTTGGAATGTAATTTCAGAGCTTATGTCTTTGCTATACTCCCATGTTTATCGCTCTTTCATTGCTCTTGAGGGTTATGCATTTTGCCTTGTTTGTGAGCCAATGAATGAGCATGCTTTCCTTCCCTTTTGAGCCTGTGTTTTAGCATGCTTTGGCCTTGATTTAGCATGCCTCAACTCTGTTTTGAGTAGTTTGGGTCATATGGGATTTGTTATGCGTGGTTATAGTGCAATGGCTTTGACTAGCCTAATGATTCAAGGTCCTTAGGATGCTATACTTGTGTTGTTTGGATGATTTGGCATCATTTCACACATGATTTCAGTGCATATAGTGTAGTTACACTCTCACATTTGTCACTCCTTCAATGTGTTTGAGAGTTGTGTCTTCATACCTTGTTTGTGAGCCAATGTGTATGCATGCTTGTATAAGCTTTTGCGCCCCCTTTTCAGTATGTTTTGGCCTTTGTTTTGGCATGGTGGAGCTCTGTCTATAGTTGGTTTAAGTCCATTGAGCATTGTATTGCATGCCTCTTGTATGATGCTCTTTACTTGCTTTGATGTTTTAGCCTACCATGCATGCATTGCTTATATGATGGAACCTTGTGCATGCCACATTAACATTGTTAGATAGGCATGTTGTGTGCGTTGCATTGTGTTTGGATTGGACGTCAATCCAAACACGAGAAATGTGGCACGTTTCATACTTGAAGTAATGAAACGTGCCTCATTTCTCGGTCGCCGACGCCCTTGATTGTGTATGATAGGGTGGAGGCCCTTATGTGTTATTTGTGCATTCATTGACATTGACTTGTGCAAACTTGGCTCCTCAGCCATCGTGCATTGCGATGCTCGGTTGGTGGCCCGAGAGTCGAGTACCGCACTCCCTTAAGCTTGAGAAATGATAGGGAGGATGGTTGTGCACACATATCTTGCAAATACACTGCTATGCCCCTTCTTGTTCTCTGTTGCAGCAAAACTGGAGTTTGGCAAAATTTCTGGTCGGCAGACCAGTAAAGGTGGTCGATCGACCACTTTTTCTGGTCTACAACAAGTTTTTCTGGTCTACATGTGGTCTATAGCCCCTTTTTCTGGTCGGCAGCCCACCAGAGGGTCCTTGTGTTGGAGCAGAAGCATTCTGGAGTTTGTGCAGTGTTCTGAGATCAAATCAAATGCAAACAGAGACAATTCTGGGCATAGTAATGGATTTCCGAGCGAGGAAACCGAGCATGCATCATTCATTATTCCGAGGCAGAGCTGTGGCAGCCTAATTTAGCTTCTTTTTCTTACTTAGTTGGTTTTGTAACTTAATTAATTTGATTAATTAGTTAAATTTTTGTAATAATTAATTAGCTAGAATAGCATGGTTAATTAGTTGGTTTGTAATAATTAGTTTAATTAGCGTAGCTAGTTAGCTTATTATTCGGACCCTCTGTCAAGAGGGCACAATGCTATAATAAGTGTACGTGTGTGTGATGCATGTCTTCCAACCCCATTTCTTTCTCCCTTTTACTTATCAACTTTTGATGGTTAGTTTAGGGCATATTTCGATTAGCATACTTATGCTTTGCATGCGTGCATCCATTCATCTGTCTTGTATGCACTGGACTCGGCGCATCATAAAACTGCATTATATTTCAATATCAATTTGAATACATGTTATCTAGTTGCATTCACATGACATCTTAGAATGGTCGAGCCTATCTTAGTTGCATTTTGCATGTGTTGCATTAGGCATTCTTGACATAGCTAGGGTCATGCATTAATTTCTAACATAGCTTTTGTTTTGGCTCGAAGTACTAGGTAAGCTTTTACGCTTTAGCATCCTTGCATGCGTGTAAGTGTTGCCATGTTTAGCATGCTTGCCATGAGGCTATGTGCTTAACTGCTATAACTGTTTGAATGCCTGTGGGTGGAGGCTTGATTGCCTGAATTGGAACAACTCGATGATTGTGGGTTTTAAGCCCACTTGAAATGGCAAAATCATGTTTTTCTAAGCCTACTTTGTTTGGTGGCAAATCTGCGTTTTAGCCTACTTGCGAGTGGCACTTTCAAACCACTTTCAAAAACAAACATGAGTTGTTTTGTTCCAATCCGCGTGATTTAGTCTATACTTGTGTGTTGTGCGTATTACATAGGAAGTTAGGTTCATAAACCGGAATAAGAACACATGTGTTTTCAAAAACAACATATCATGTTAGTAGAGGCCGATCTTTGATCGGGCGAGCGGGGGTGCTCATTTCAGGACCTTCCCCTCTCGTACCTAAGTTCCCGAGCTGAGGTAACTTTGGTGATGACGGACACGTGGCCTGAGGCACGAGTTAGGGTTTCCTAAATTTTTCAAAATAAAATATTTAGGTGGCGACTCTAAAATCTGGCAAAACAGTCCATGTTTGGCGCTTTTGATTCAAAATTGATTTTTTTTAAAAACCAATTGCCAGATTTGGACTCTTTGGTGATTTATCAGTCTTACATTGCACTGTGTGAGATTAGATTCAAAACCGTGACTGTAACGACCCCAAAATTCGTATCCGAAATTACTTTTATGTCCTTGTGGGTTAATGCATTTTAATTTAATGATATATGTCCGAATTAAGGAATTATCTGTTGAGTTACGGCTTTAAAATTGAAATTACCGACCTTTACAGGTTCATAAATCAAAATTGAGTACTTGGGTATGTTAATGGGAATTTTTAGAACTTTTTGGGAAAATTAATTGGAAATCTAATTTGTCTAATTCGTTAATGCACGTTTGGGTGGTTAACTTGGTACTGTAAATTGAGGGCCTTAGAGGCTTCAGAAACCAAAACAGAGGACATATTTATGATCAGCGTAATTTTTAAAGTCATCTAAGAAGTTTAATTGAAATTTGATTTTGCGCGATTCGTAAGGGCACGTTTGGTTCCCCTATTATGATGAACTTATGTGTGTGATATATATATATATATATATATATATGGATAGGCCATGTGAGTGGGGGCTTATCATTTTTGAAGTCAAACAAATATCTGAGGAAGAGAGGGCAAAAGAGAGGGGAAGCTCTCCAAGAGAGAAAGAGAGCTCACCATCCATGGAAGCTTGGAAAATTGAAGGAATCAAGGGGAAAAACAAAGATTTAAGATGAGGTATGTGGCTCTAACTATCATCTTTATAGATGATTCACCTACTACATGAAATCAAAAAGTAACTTGGAAGTTGGTTATGTAAATAAACAAGTGTGTTGAATTATGAATGGATTGGGTTGAATTCAAGGAATTAAACCATGCTTTCCTTAAATCTAAGTTATATTTACATGATTTGGGCATATATAATGGAAGGCTAGATATATAGAAAAAGATGAGATTCTATTTGATGATGTTAGTTGATTATGTTTTGGAAGGAATTATACATGTTTTTGAGTTGAAAATCAAGCTTAAAAAATGGATAGATCAAGTGTTGGAGCAAAAACCATTTTCGGATTGTTTGATTCTGCCCAGACCGCACGAGCGGCCATGGGCACCGCACGAGCGGAGCATGAAGAAAAAGGAAGGGTTTCATTTTGCTCTTTGGGCGCTCGAGCGGCCAGTTTCTCCGCTCGAGCGGATTTGGGCCGCACGAGCGGTCCAATTGGGCGCACGTGCGGCCAACCCTATTTCAGCTTATACCTAGTAATTTTGAATAAGCATATCTTTTGCATCCGGACTCCGTTTTGAGTGATTCTTGAGCCTAAAATCAAGCCCCGGAAGTCTAGTTTCCAATGGTGGTGGTCTCACTTCCAAATTCTAAGTACAGAAATAGTTAGGCCAAAATTAGTGACGACTGTTCACTTTCTGTTTACTGGGTTTGTACCATTTCTTCGTCTGAACCTTTCTCCGATCGATTCCTCCTATCTTATGAGGCATGGATTATAACCTATGGAGGACTAATGAGTCTAGAACCACCATAGTTATTGATTAAGGAATAAAAAGAGATTGGTTTTGGTCTCATAATCTGCTATGTGCATTGTGTTTGTAGGTCCAGACGAGGACATCGTTCCACCGTTGCCAGAGACCTATCACTGTGAGTAGTAGTACGTAGGTGTACATTTTAATTACCGTTAATAATTATTGTTATTAACGTTCTGTGCTTCGTAAGTGATTACGTTAACATTTATATGTGCTTCGTAAGTGATTACGTTAACATTTATATAAAGTTGTCGAGAATGACATATACCAATAATATTATGCTCTGACCGAATTGACGAACATGATGAAACGGTGGCATTGACATGGACCGAAGTTCATTCTATATAAAAGTGGGCTTAAGGCCAATTTGTAAGATATGCTTTACTTATTGCCAATAGTTATCATTAGCACTATGTTAAACGCAAGTTAACTATGTTAACAAATGAGAATGATTGAAGGAATCTATGTGCCTCTGCATAACTCTGAGACCAGTCTGCTCTAATGATATCAGGGCCTATGGCCATTCTGTATAATCTATAAGATCTATTGTTTTCTGGTATGGAACAAAGTGTTGTACGAAACTAAGTGCTATAGTGTGAGTCACCTCTAGAATCCGTGCGAGACACATCTTGAGTCCATACATATATGAACTGGGCTTAAAGCCAATCTGTTAGTATTCTGGGCTTAAAGCCGATCTGTGAAATCTGTGAGGCCTACTGCCGTTCTGTGAAACCTGGGCCTATGGCCAATCTGTGACATCTGGGCCTATGGCCAATCTGTGACATCTGGGCCTATGGCCAATTTGTATTTTCTGGTATGAAACAAAGTGCTGTACGGAACTAAGTGCTACAGTGTGAGTCACCTCTAGAATCCGTTCGAGACACCTCTTGGGTTCATACATGCATGAACAAGACTGAGACCGTTCTGCATTAAGGGCTTAATGCCACTCTGTTTAAGGGCTTAATACCACTCTGCTTAAGGGCTCAATGCCACTCCGTTCAAGGGCTTAAAGCCATTCTGTTTAAAGACTGGGCCTAAGGCCGTTCTGAAATTAGTACAGAATCAGATTAACCATATGATCTCTGCATTTACATACGCATTGTTACGCATCGTTATGTATCATGATTTAAGTTGAGCATCGAATTGTTTAAGTACTATTATTCACTGAGCCTTGCTCACTCTGTTTTTATGTATGTTTATGTAGGTGAGCCATCGGGGATTGACACTAGAATTGTATTGAGGTCAACCTGTTTGCCAAGCCGCCTGGGGTACGCCTCCGTGTTGAGGCCTTAATTTTGATTACTGGGAGTTATGTAATTTTTGGAGTCTTATTTAAGTGTGTGTGGGATCTGCATAATTCTGTGATTGTATATGTAATTATGGGAATGTATTTAAATGCTAAATTAATTAAGCCATCATGTATGCACAAGCTCAATGGATGTTGTCTTTTATTGATATTGCTTCCGCTTAAGGCCCCGTATGTGGTTAAGTATTATTCTAAAATTTCTGTTTTGAGGCCTACATACAGGCCGGTCATGGACCAAACTTTCAGGGGCAAGTATGGGTCGTGACAGTGACAGAAGTCCGAACTGTAGTAGCTAGAACTACAATTCGCGCCCTCGCGCGTGGAGCGGAGTTCGGGCGGTCTACAGGTGTTCTTATAGAACTTGGGTGCACCACGGGGAACATGTTCCATTGTGTCATGATCAGCCTAGTGTATCAAACGATGATGGTGAAAGAGATGGAGCTACAAATTTTGACAGTGATGATAATTTGGGCGAGTTGCCTATTATGTTGGAAGAGATTTACATGAGTGGCCTCATGGATGATCATATCAATGAAGAAGCTAATAGCTCGGAGAGAGAAAATTTATTGAAGTTCATTAGGTTGTTTGATGATACTTGACGCAAAGTTTACCCACAATGTGAAAAGTTCTCTGTGTTGTCCTTCGTTATTAAAATGCTTCATATTAAAGTGTATAATAAATAGAGCAACAAATCTTTCGATATGGTTATGCAAGTTATCAAAGACATCCTTCCAAAGTGTGATGAAACTGTTCCATGGACCCTTTATGAAGTGAAAAAGTTCTTACGTGAATTAGGTTTGGGATACGAGGCCATTCATGCATATAAGAATGATTGTATTTTATTTTGGAAGGACAGCGCAAAACTGGAGAATTGCCCTACATGTAAGGAGTCTAGATACAGGTTCAACAATGAGAGTGGTAAAAAGATTCCTCACAAAATATTGAGGTACTTTCCTTTGACACCATGGTTAAAGAGATTGTACATGTCGAAAAAAACCGCCGTAGATATAAGATGGCACAAAGAGAAGTGTGTGGATGATGGAATGTTAAGGCATCCAACTGATGGTCAGGCATGGAAGGACTTTGATATGCAGTATCCTACGCTTTCTGTAGAACTCTAGAAAATAAGGTTAGGGCTTGCCACGGATGGTTTCAATCCGTTTGGAAATATGAACACATCGTACAACATGTGGCCCGTAATCTTAATGCCTTAGAATCTTTCCCCATGTGGCCCATAATCTTAATGCCTTACAATTAGGACTTGTGACAACAGACAGAATGTATTTCGAACTCGTAGGTTGGGAGTTAGGGCCGAAAACGCCTTAAATTTAGTCGAAAAAGGGCATTTTGGGGGCAAAAATTCAAAACAACCCCCTCACCACCATATGGCTGTCACAGATAGCTTCCCCATGACAATTAGGACCTGTGACAACAGGCAGAATGTAATTCGGACTTGTAGGTTGGGAGTTAGAGCCGAAAATGCCTTAAACTTAGTCAAAAAAGGCTGTTTCAGGGGCAAAATTCAAAACAGCCCCCGAACCACCATGTGGTACTCACGGACAACTTCCCCATGACAAATAGTACTTGTGACAACAGACGTAATGTAATTCGGATCTGTAGGTTGGGAGTTAGAGCCGAATATGCCTTCAACTTAGTCGAAAAAGGGCGTTCCGGGGGCGAAAATTCAAATAGCCCCCTCACCACTGTATGGCTGTCACGAACAGCTTCCCCAAGGCAATTAGGACCTGTAACAACAGACGGAATGTAATTTGGACCAGTACGTTGCGAGTTAGAACCGAAAACACCTTAAACTTAGTCAAAAAATGACGTTCCGGGGGCGAAAATTCAAAACAGCCCCTGAACCATAGTATGGCTATCACAGATAGCTTCCCCGTGACAAATAGGACCTATGACAATAGACGAAATTTAATTCAGACCCGTAGGTTAGGAGTTAGAGCCGAAAATGCCTTACACTTATTCGAAGAAAGCCTAACACTTAGTTTAAAGAGCAACAACTTTATGAAAATAACATCCACATATTTAATAATTGCCTTTGTATAAAATAGGATGAAGAAATAACATAATAGATTGTTTGTGCAGTTGGTTGGAATAAATATTGCATGATACACACACACATATATATATATATATATATATATGCTTTTATTTCCAAGAAGACATTTGCAGATTTTTTTATTTTTATTTTTATTTTTATTTTTTATTTTTATTTTTTAGATGGCTTTATTGCGTGGACTTATGGATAATCCATTTTGGTGTATGAAGAAGAAATTTCACAAGAAATTTCACTTTTGTATACAACTAATACTTTTGTCGCCCTCGGCTTTTGTGTAGTTCACTATTACCAATATAGAAAACTTTTGGCAACCAACTGATAATTACTGGCATGGTACATAGATCACCTTCTGTCATGGTACATATATGACCATTTGTCGTCGTACATTTATACAACCTTTTGTCATGATATATAGAAAAACTTTTGTCGTGTTACATATAGATCACCTTTTGTCGTAGTACAGATTATTATGGTAATTTGTATCGTGCCAAATGGTCATTTCGCATGGTAGTAAATGTATTTTTTGTATATGAACGGTTTTGATTTTTGTATGATTCTATATTTTATATGGAATTATTATTTTATTTGGGACAATAGTTGGTTTGTATGGACTTTGACATTTAAAGTTATTCATTTTTTGTATACGAATGCATATCGTGGAATGATTGATATATAGTATATGTATCATTTCATTTATATACGTATTACAGGTTGCATAGAATATAGATAGGTTGAGGAGAAATTATAATTTTGTGATAAAACATAAGATCATGTTTTTGGCGACTAAACAATTAGTAGCTAAAAAGAAATTGGGAAAATAGTTTGGGCGACTAAAAGTTTTGTGGCCAAAAAAAAAATAAAATAAAACATTTGGCGACTAAAAGTTTGTAGCCAAAAAAAAAAAAATCAAACATTTGGCGACTAAAAGTTTTTTAGTAAAAAAAAATCACACATTTGGCGACTAAAATACTTCGTAACTGAAAACAAAAGTTGAAGAATAAAAAAACTTTTGCTGACTAAAAATTTAGTAGCGAAATATGTGGGACTTTAGGCGACCAAATGTTTAATAGCTAAAACACAAACTATTTGCCGACTAAAATTTTAGTAGCCAAAAACATAACACTTTAGGCGACTAACCTTTTAGTAGCCAAAAAAATTTGACTTTAGGTGACTAAAATGTTAGTAGCCAAAACGAAAGTATTTACTTTACGTGACTAATATATTTAGTAGCTAAAAAAATTTTCGCAACTAAATGATTAGTTGTTAACAATAACTAAAGCTTTCGGCAACAAAAAAATTTGGTCGCCGAAAATGTGCTATTTAATTTTATTTCGAACCTTTTGGCGACTAAAAATTACTAGTCAGCAATTTAATACATTTGGCTACTAAAATAATTTTAGTAGCCAATACCTTTCCCGACAATTCTTCTGCGACTACTGTTGTGACCAAATAATTTAGTCACTAAAAGCCTTCGACGACTAAAAACTGACTTTTGGCGATTAAAAATTTAGTCGCCAAAAGTGAAAATTCTTGCAGTGAGATATACTAGTAATCCCAGTAGTGTGCATTGGCATGTTGTTAACCGAGTACTTAGGTACTTGAGGAAAAGCATAGACTATGGAATAGTCTATAATGGCTATCTAGCAGTGCTGGAAGGATTTATGGATGCTAGTTGGATAACTGATCATAAAGATCACTCGTCCACGAGTGGTTGGATTTTTACTCTTGGAAGAGGAGCTATCTCTTGGGGTTCTAAGAAGCAAACATGCATAACAGACTTAACCATGGCTTCTGAGTTTGTAGCATTAACTTCTTGTAGCAAAGAGGCAAAGTGGCTAAGGAATCTCTTGTTAGAGATTAAGATATGGCCAAAACCTATGCCACCAATATCTTTGCATTGTGATAATGAAACAACTCTATCACGGGCCTATAGCCATGTCTATAATGGAAAGTCCAGGCTTATAGGACTGAGACATAACTGTGTCTAGCAATTAATCACAGAATGTGTGATTATCATTAGTTATGTAAAATCAAGTGAAACATTGGCTGACCCCTTGACAAAGGGACTTGCAAGGGATTTGGTGTGGAAAACATCAAAGGGGATGGGTCTTAAGCCTACTTAACATAATCACTCCTAGTGGAAACTCGACTCAACGCTTGAAGAAACATCAAGTCTTGAGTTCAATGAGCCCAAGTACATCATATGTCGTGATTGCAAACACTTAGTTTATTTCATTTTCATCCCAAAGTTGAAGTGCTTGGTACCTATAATGTGAAAAGAAGAGGATAAGTTAGCAAACTCTTAATAAGCTTACAACTGAGTTGTTAGGATACTGTAAATTACAGGGATACTCTCAGTAAGCTTACCTATGTGAGTGTAGGAGGTAGTGCCGCTTCCTATGAGTCCAAGGGCTTGACTCTAGAGCGCTCATGAAACAGGATATAGACACAAGACCAATCCACGTGTTAGTTTGTTTGAATACTTGAGGTAACTTGTACTGTGCGTGAGACATGTCCGGTTGGTCGTATAAGATCGCTAGTTCAAAGACAAATCTACTATGTCATCTTGACTAACTTTGAGATGTCTTCATTAAGTGAATGATTCAAATCGTAAGGTATCTTCACCTATGCATAAGGCTGCCAAGTGAACCAAGAGTCATCATCTGGTATTTTGAACATGGTGGGGGAATGTTGGGGAATTTTCAAAATGGTTTTTAAAATGTATAGTTTAATTTTTGAGTGTTTTCAAAACCTTCCTTATTTTTCTTTGGAAAGCTTGAAACAAGCTTGGAGACTTTGTCCTACATCGGAAAGAGAGAAAAACATGGAGCACTTAATAAAGTGCTACATGGAATATTCCTTTGAATATGGAATTGTGAGGTGAAAGCTAGTGTGCATGCACCCACACTGTAAGGATGGAGCTTCGCACCATCCGCACATGCACACGTATACGCGCGCGCGCGCGACTTGGGCAGTGGGCTGTATGGTGTTTGATGGCGCACTTTGCACTTTGTACGGACGCATCAGTGCCATGAGGGCACTTTCCTATTTGCATCAGATAGGTTGAAGCGATGACGTGGATCCAACGTGGCATGAGTAATGTGGAATACAGTTAGCTCCACATGGGATCCGTGAACGATGAGTCAACCAACCGATCGAACGGTTGCATATCTGATCTGGAGCAGTTTGATCATAGCCGTTGATTAGAGATGTGCACAATCATGCAGATGAGATAACACCCGATTGTGATTAGGTGTGATCAGTCAAAGCAGCCATTCGGTATGAGAATGATCTGCAACATAGATCGTCGATCCAACGGTCAGATCTGATCGAATGCGATCAAGGGACATGACCATTCGATCAGATCCATCAAGGCCTATAAATAGGCTGCAAAATCAGCCATTTCATTATATCCAAAAAATTCAGAAGCATTCCTACAATTCTCTCTCTCTCCCTCTTGATTTTGAGTTTTCGATCAAGAGTTTCTTAAGCAAATTTCTCATTTTCTTACTAGTAATCAAGTTTTGCAGATTTGATAATCAGTGTCTTGGTTTTCTTGATTATATCAGAGTATTCTGATCTGCTATCGTTAGTATAGACCCCGGTAGACTTGATCTTTAGATCAGGTTTCAATGTATCGTGGAGGCAAATTTGCTGTAAACCCCTGCACATCTTTTGGTGGGTGCAAATATTGTCTTTAGGAAAGCGACTTAGTAACGCAACTTGAAGCACCATATTTCTGTTCTACATAGACAAGATCATCGCCAAGTTTTGAAGACCCGAAGACCACCAACTGAAGATTTCAAGACGAATTATTCCAACACACGATAAGTCTACAGACACAAAATCAACCACCAAACCAACCACATAAAACATTCATGGCCATACATATGAGGTAGTGGAGCCCTTATAAAAGAAACCGTTTCACTCATATTGTTCCACCTATGTTTTATGTGGTTGGTTCTATGGTGGATCTGTGTTTGTAGACTTATTGATTTCACCATGCCAATCATCGGAACCATGTCGTCATTTTCCATTCCTAACCACTTCTTACATTAATCAAAGCTGAAATTTGCTTGAAAATTGTTCACTTTTGCAAAGCTCGTTTGTTTATTATGACTATTGAGTAATAATCATGTCCATGCATATGAACTACACAAGGTATTTCAGGTATATCATATAATTCTTTTAATCAGTATTCCCTACCACATATGAGTTGATTTTCAGACTGAAGAAGACGCTCTTTAGCATAACTTCTCTTCCCTAACTAAAGCTCTATTTTGTAATCAGGATGAATATGAAGATAAAGAGGCATACCTTGAAATATATGACAGTGGCAATGAGGATAGCGACATATAAAACAAATAGAACCTATTACTTTTGCAATTTGCTAGTCATAAGAAAGTGAATTGGGGAACTCGAAATTGATTTTGTTCACATGTGTGTTTGCATTTCCAGAGGACGATATTGTCAGCCAACTTGAGAATTCTCTAGATGAAAATCTCCCTTGTAAGCAGGTCGTTCCTTGATCTTGTTCAACTCGACACTGAATTGTTCACAATGCATTTTTCTATAAATACAGTCAATAGTGTGGTGTTGTTTTACTCAGATTTATTTATTTATTTATTTGGTGTTGGAGGCTACAGCTTGGGACAAGGGCCCTTAATCTTGTTTGTTGGTTTCGGCTTTAGTCTCCATTAAAAAATTTTAATTTGACAAGTTGTTTGGCATGTATTGAAATTTATGTGCTAGAGCTTACTTCAAAAATTAAAGTTTGCAATTTAAAATTTAATATTATTATTTATTACACATTATATATATATATATATATATATATTTTTGACAACTACACATGTTATATTTATGGTAGTGGACTGGTAATGACGTGATCAGTAGTGGATTGATGGTGACATTGTTGATTATCTAGCGGTGATGAAAATGACTATGATTGTGATAATAAAGTAGTGGTGGTGTGGTGGTGTTTGACTATAATTGTAAAATTAATGTGTTAGTTATTGTGTTACTAGCGGTGCTGACGATGATGGTGAGGGGATAATGTCGGTGTAGTGGTGGTGATTTAAAAAATCTTACTTTGAAAAATAATTTTATTTGAAATAAACTTGTTTTTCACACTAGTTTCCTTTTTTCGTTATTGTAATACAAGGTAGCGCATCGAACAAAAGTAGGATGTTTGGAATAACCTAAATAAGTTATATTTTCTTCAAACTTTTTTCGTTTGAGTGATTTTTTTTTTTAATTTTTGTTTAGAGAAATCTAAAAATTAATTTTTTTTTTGGAAAATTCTAAAAAAAAAAAAAAAAGTCAAAATAGGTTTAAGAAATTCAATATTATTGACTTATTTTTGTCTTTTTTGATTTTTTTTTAATTTTAAATTTTTTTAATTTTTGGAATCATCTCATCGAATAGAATTTACAAGTTAAATTTTTTTTAAAAAAATCATTAAAATAAAAATAAACTAACAAAAAAAGCACTGAAAAATCAACCCGCCCAATGTTATGTGTTAACATGTATTAAATTATTTTATGTATTTAGGATTATTTTGAAAACTAATTATTTTAGAAGAATTGACCAGTAAATCCCGTTTTATAGACTTGTAATCCATAAGGTCTTAAATGTTTTTTTGGTGACTGAGTGGTCCCTTAAATTATTTGTTAACTGTTTGGCCATTGTTAATACAGTTGGGGGACATGTAATGTGGTTATGTATGGGGAAGGTGGTGGGGTGTTTGTGTGTCACGTTGTTCAAAAAGCGCATTAATAACTTTTTAAAATTTGGCTATTTTTAACATGCGCAGTGTGAGACGTAAATTCCTTGCTAATTGTTTTTTGGTGTGTGACATGAAGACAAACAGTAATTCAATCAAATTGGGTTCGCCACGTTGGATGTCACATGTCACGTTTATGAAAAGTACACTAAGAAGTTTTTAATTTTTTTAGAGTGTCACAACATATCCGCCACGTTGTCACATTTGAAAAAATATACTAAGAAGTTTTTATTTTTTTGAGTGTCACATCATACTTACCACGTTGTCACATTTAGAAAAAGTACACTAAGGATGAGTAAAAATTTTAAAGTGTCACATCATACCTGTTACGTTGTCACATTTGAAAAAAGTATACTAAGGACTTTTTAATTTTTTTAGAGTGTCATATTAGTACCTGTCACATTGGAGTATCAAACCATACTTGCCACACATTCCCCCCCCCAAAAAACTTCCCCCATTAATTAGTGAGGGTATATCTGTTTAACCAATATCCATCCATATTTGAAAAAAGACTTTACTAGTTACATACTACACCTAATAAAGATTCTTCAATCAACCATTTAAAACGTGGGACCAAATGGTACATAAGTTCCCAAAATAAGACTTTGTAATAAATTTTTCATTTTTTTTATCCATTTATAAAAATATTTGTAAAAAAATAAAGAGACGAATTGATTTTTTAATAATGACTTTTTTTTTTTTTTACTAAAACTTATCATGTTTGGTTCTAAAAATTAAATTAAAAAAATTCCAAAAATCCAATTTTCTAAGCCATGTAAGAAAAGAAATTATGTTTTCTTTATATCTCAAGTGGTTAGATATTTTTTGAAAGGACTTTTAAATTTAACTTAAATTTTGAATTTAACCCTAATAATCAAGATATTATTTGGCATAAATTAAATAAATGTACTTATTTAGGTCACATTATCTTTATATTTTTTTTATAAATTTTTATAAAAAATTAAAAAATATATTTATTTAGATTATTCTAAATAATCCCAAATAATAGTTACTTTTCTAAAAACATTTTTAAAAAAAATAAATTTTAAAAATTAACTCAAAAAAAAGTACAATCCTGGTGAATATTTTTGAACCGAGGTCGAATAAACGACACAGTTTGGGAGTCCTGAACCGCACTCCACATGGCACAGACACACGACTAAGGAGAAATGATGACTCTGTTTGGTTACGTGTTTTAAATATATTTTTACTCATTTACTTAAGTGTGGTATTTATTTTTAACTTTAAAATTATAATTTCATATTTATTTTTAAAAACTCCTTTTCAAATGAGAAAATTTGACTAACTTGGTCGTCCTTCCGAACGTCCAGTTGGTTAACTGGAATAGTATTCTTTTTTTTTTTTTTTTGAACACCTGTTATTTTTATATTGTAAATAAAAAATATTTTTGAAATTTTTGAAATTTTTATATGTTTTGAATAGAATTTTAGGTTGTGTGTTTGGTAATGAGTTGTAAATTTTTAAATCAAATAATTTTTCTAATTTTAAAAATTCAAAACTCCCTTCAAAATTCAATTCAAAACTCATAACTAAACAAATTTTTCACACTCAAATCATAATTTCAAAACTCACAAACTCAAAATATAGCTCTATTTTCAAATCATATTTAGAAAACTCTACCAAACGCTACCTATAGTTTTGTTTGTAGCAGTTTTCTAAAACTAATTTCACCCTTACATTCTAATATTATTTTTGGTTGAAGTTTTCAAATCATGATTTCAAATTAATTTCAAAACACATTTTGAAAACATGCTTGGTAAACCAGACAATTTTTTAATTTTAGTTTACCCGGTCGTCCAAAACAATATATATATATATATATATATATTTTTAATTGTCAATCACTACCTTTTATTTGGAGGAAAAAAAAAAATTTATATTTGTTTTTGATATTTTTTAAATATATAAATTATTTTTTAGACCAAAATAACAAATTATTTTTTAAAATTGAATTTTAAAAAGAGTTTGGTTATGAGTTTTGTATAGAATTTTTAATAGAGTTTTGAGTTGTGTGTTTGGTTATGAGTTATAAATTTTTGAATTAAGTTTTGAAAACTCATTACTAAACAACTTTTCTCATTTCATATGTCGCATTAAAAATTTAAAACTCAATTCAAAACTCTTTTCAAAATTCATAGTCAAACAAATTTTATCTTACCAAATCATAATTTCAAAACTCACAAATTCAAAATACAACTCTATTATCAAATTATAATTCTAAAACTCTACCAAACACTATTTTATCTTAGGATAAAGTTATGTGATGTTTCAAATGGAATTTGATTAGTAAAAATAGTAAGGTCTCGTTTGGCAAGTGACTTTTTTAGTCAAAAAGTTACTAAAAAAAATCAAAAAGTCAATAACTTATATCAAAAAGTCAAAGATTCCATTTTCTCTCTACTTTTTATACATTTTTTCGTAAAAAATTTAAAAGTCATCACAAATATATTAATTTTTTTACATCACATTTTAGTCAAAAAAATCAAAAAATTACTAAAAAAAAACCTATTTTTGTGTCTCTTTTGGAGATAAATAAATAAGTGTCCAATCTTAAGTGGACAGAGCAATACTTATCCACTACATTCTTACGATTTATTTATTATTTTAATAATTTTTTGATATTTCTTTTAAAAATATAAAAAACTAAAAAACGTGATATAATAATTTAGAGTAGAGTGACTTTTTACTCCATTCGTCCCATAATATTAGTCCCTTATTTCATTTTTTATTGTCTCAAAATATTAGTCCCTCCTCAAAAATCAAGTACAAAAATAATATAAATTTCCTATTTTGCCATTCTTTTAAATTCATAAATAATATAAAAGTACAATTATGACATTGATATTCTCAAAAAAATGTACTATCAAAGGATAATTTTGGAAAATTAATTTTTTAAAAGTATAATAATTGTACTACTAAAAAAAATTGAATTTCCCAAGAATAACCATTATTTTAGGACGGAGGGAGTAATTAAAATTAAAAATTGCGAAACGATGCGAGTCGCCCAAATGACGGACAATAAGCCACGTCACCTCCCGCCATTTCCTAGTAGCACAATGTCGTAATTAACCTTAGCAGTTTACATATTGTACCTTATGTACCTTATAAAATATCAACAGTTAACAAGGACAAATAGGTAATTAGCACACTCCGTCGGGTGCCCTCAAAGAACAGTTCCAACAATTCATTTCTCTCCTCCTTCCGCTTCGGTTTCCTCCTCGAGTCTTGCAACTCTGCTCTGCTCCAGAACAAGTTACAGAAAATGCCACCGCAAACCAGAAGAATGGCGTTCCCGAACGTAGTCATCGAGCGAGACACCGATTCTGAAGAAAGCTCATCATCATCAGACGAAGAACAAGATGTAGAAGAAGAGGACAACAACGACGACCTAGAAGCTGAAGAAGAAGAAGAGGTTGAGAATGGAGACACAGTCGAAGAGGTCAAGGTCGAGGTCTCTGCGGCGAAGAAGAGAGAGAAAGCCCCGATCACTATCAGTCTCAAGAAAGTCTGCAAAGTAAAAGCCCCAATCTCTGTTTTTTGTTTCACGAATTGTATTCGGAAACTGTTTTTTGTTTTTTTGAAAACACGGAAAAAATCAAAACGACGAGCAAAGATGGTCTGTATGTATGGGTGTTATTGTTGGATATTGGTGTTGTTTTGTAGGTGTGCAAGCGAACGGGTCATGAAGCGGGATTCAAAGGGGCTACTTACATTGATTGCCCTATGAAACCCTGTTTTCTCTGCAAAACGCCTGGTAATCTTCTGTTTTATCAACTTCCTTAATCTTTCTTTCATTTTATTTTTATTTTTAATGTGTATATTTTGAGTAATTTCAGTTTTTTTAGAGTATCTCTCCAATCGTCACTCTTTTTTTTTTTTTTTTTTTTATTTATTTATTTTTTTTAATATCAAATTTGAGTGAAAACTTGGTTGGTTTTGAAAACTTCTAAACTTATCCTTAAAAGCCTGTTTTGAGAACTATCTCAAATTCTTGTACGTCTTAAATTTTCATCAAATTTGAGTTAAAAAAAAGATGACTCTTAGAAATTTGGGAAAGGATTTGGTTCATTCTTAGGTGAAAAAATTGCCTCTCCCTTGATTTGATACAGATTTGATGAAATGGTTGGAGGCTTGGAGCACACTTTTAGCAATTTTTTCGTCGAATTTTAATTTGATAAAAAAATTGATGAAGGATTGGAGATGCTCGTAGGACCATTTTTAAATTTGCAAATACAGTTTTTCTAATATGATGCCAATTATTTGTTTCCTCTGTGGGTTGGGGATTGAAGGCCACACTACAATGACTTGTCCTCACCGAATTGCTACCGAGTATGGGGTAATCCCAGCACCCCGTAGACACACTCATAACTCATTGGATTATGTCTTTGAACGCCAGCTTAGACCCAACATCCCCGCAGTAAGCCAAACCTCAACATTATGCTCTTGAATTCTGTGTTACTGGAAATTTTCTTACCATATCAGAATGAATGTGTACGTAAGGTTATATGTGATGCTATTTCTGCAGCAGTGTTTCATCATCATCTGTCCATATTTTGACGTTATTGAGTCTTCATGAAATTGCTAAGATGACAACTGAGCTTAAGAAACAAAAAATGATCTTTATGTATCTGCATTACATAATTGAATACATGATAGTGTGACCAGTTGATAATTCCTGAAATCTCTATACCTGTTGGTTTTAGATTCAGAAGTGTTAATCATCCTTCTCTTACGTCTACAATATATATTTCATATATATATATTGTTGGATAAAAGAGTTACAAACAGTGATTGATTAACAAGAATGAGTAAAAAGTAGTGAAAAGAAAAATTATTGAAAAAAAAAATAGAGTATGAAACGTCGAGGCACGGAACTTATTCCGTTGTCCTTAAGAAACGATTTTGCCTCTACTCAGTGCAAATGGACTTTTGGCGGTCGTTCTCCAGGATTCAACGATGAGTCTTGTTGGTGTGCACTCAGCAATCAATGCTACGAACTCGTGTATAGAATAGCCCAAGGAAACAGATAAACAGTGACAGAAATTAGAGAAGAGGACTGAATATTTTTTGTCTATCATCAGCAGAATGTTTATGCTCATATATATATAGCTTGTCAAAGCTAGGAGGAAAAGGAAACAAAATTATATATATGGATTTCCCAAAACAAATCCCTTAAATTATGTTAAGGGCTAATCAACTCCAAAGTCAAGCTTCAACTAAAAAGGAAAGGTAATAAATGACTTAAAATATAAAGAAAAGATTTTAAAAAATGTTTTTTTGAATTCACACAACAATGTGCGAGTACATATATATATATAAATTTGAAGCATCTCCAACAATCCCCCACATGATTCAAATTAAAAAAAAGGGTAGAAAAGGATAATAAAAATTTTAAGTTCGGGCTTGACTTGAAGTGCATTAATGTCGATGTCTTGTGGACTTGAATCGAAATTTAGTGTTTATAGAAAGTGAATAACTAGTGAAAGGTGACACAAGTCTTGAACCCTCCACTTTGGGGTGATTCAACAATACTTCACACACACCTCAAGTATTCATGACGAGTTCTAGGATTGGCGCTTTGAAGGCCATGCACCTTGCCTGGATTTTTATGAGTGCTTTAGAGAGTTAGCACTCATTCTCATAGAAGGCGGCCCAACCTTCACACCTATATAGGTGAACCCATCAAGCATGTGCTGCTCCACAGTACCTTTACAAGCTATGAGTTCATTAAGAGCTCCTAGCTCAACCTTATTTAATTTAGCAGCTTGCACTATCTGCATCATAAGGAGAGACATAGAAAATAGTGCTATACTAAATCTCACTGTGACTTGTTACCCATTGAACCTGATTCATGGGATCTCCAATCGCACAAGTTGGGTTGCATTCATAGGTGACTCACTCAATGGGCTTAAGTCCCATCCCCCTCGATGCATAATATATTACCTTCCTGGTTAGTCCTTTTGTCAGAGGGTCTGCTAGATTTTTCTCTGATCTCACGAACTCCAATGCTATTACACCATTGCTTAAGAGCTGTCGAACAATGTTGCGCCTTAGACGTCTATGTCTCATCTTCCCATTTTACACTTTGTTATTTGCTCGAGCTATTACTGCTTGTGAATCACAATGTAGAGAAATGGAAAGAACTGGTTTTTCCCATAAAGGAACATCAGTAAGAACAAGAAGATTCCTTAGCCATTTAGCTTCATTACCTGCCATTTCTAGAGCAACACATTCAGATTCCATGGTAGAAGAAGCTTTGCAAGTTAGTTTGGATGATTTCCATGATATAGCAACCCCCCCCCCCCCCCCCTCTTTCCTCCTAGGGTAAAAACATAACCACTAGTTGAATTTGTTTCATCATTATCTGACACCCAGTTGGCATCACAAAATCCTTCTAACACTGCTGGATATCCTACATAGTGAAGACCCATGTTCATGGAAACTCTCAGATACCTTAAAAGTCTAGTCGATGCTGCCCAGTGTTATCGACTGGGATTATGTGTGTATCTATTAAGTCTACTTACAACATATGCTATATCTGGCCGAGTACAATGCATTAGATACATTAAACTCCAATGATTTTAGCATATTTGATTGTCGAACACTAGATCCCTTGTTCTTTTTTAGATGAAAACTAGGGTCATAAGGGGTTTTAACAGGCTCAACATCCAAATGATTGAATTTTTTAAGAAGTTTTTCAACATAATGTGATTGTGTCAATAGTAATCCATTTTGTTCACTAATCCCTAGAATAACATCGGTTTCTCCTAGGTCTTTCATGTCAAAGTTTGATGATAAAAAGACTTTGGTCATGTTTACAATGTGCAAATTAGTGCCCACAATCAACATATCATCAACATATTATCATATAATCACACAAGCATAATCAGTTAATTTACTGTATACACAACTATCAGATTCATTTACTACAAAACCATTTGAAAGCAAGGTTTTATCAAATTTCGCATGTCATTAGTTAGGGGCTTGTTTTAAGCCATATAGAGATTTAATAAGTCTACATACTTTTTGTTCTTGTCCTTGAATTACAAAACCTTCAGGTTGGTTTGTATAGATTTCTTCTTCTAATTCTCCATTTAAAAATGCAGTTTTTACATCCATTTGATGAATAATCAATTTATGTATAGATGCTATAGGAATTAGCAACCTAATAGTAGAAATCTTATTACAGGGGAATATGTGTAAAAATAATCTATTCTATCCTTTTGTGTATAACCCTTGGCAACTAATCTAGCCTTTTATCTATTGATCCATCAGCCTTTAGTTTCTTCTTAAACACTTTGCAACCTATGGATTTACATCCTTTAGGTAAATCTACTAATTCCCAAGTGTGGTTAGCCATAATAGATTCTAGTTCGCTGTTTATTGCATCTTTCCAAAAAAGTGGCATCTATGGATTTTATGGCTTCTTCATATGTTTTAGGATCATCTTTGGTGATAAAGGCAGTTATGAAATCTGGTCCAAAGCTAGTTTCAACTCTAGGTCTCTTACTACGTCTTATTTCTTGTGATGTTTCGTCTGAACTATGCCTAGGTTGGATTGGTGCACTAATCCTATCAATGTAAGTTTGTTTCATGGGAAAAATATGTTCAAAGAATTTTGCGTCTTTTGCCTCCATTATATTGTTAGCTTCCATAATATCTTTTGCACCTTTTATTTCAAGAAATCTATAAGTTGCATTGTTCTGAGCGTATCCAATAAAAATACAATCTATTGTTTTTTGGGCCAATTTTACTTCTTTTAATGTTTGGAAGTCCAACCTTAGCTAGACACCCCCTGCACTTTTAGATAGTTCAGATTTGATGAATGTTTCTTCTAGAGTTCATGTGGTGTTTTATCTGTTGTCTCGTGTGGAATTCTATTTAAAATATGACAAGCTGAAAGAATTGTCTCCCCCTACATGTTAGAAGGTAAACCAGAGCTTATTAGCATTGCATTCATCATCTCTTTAAGTGTACTATTTTTCCTCTTAGCTATCTCATTCTATGAAAATGAATCCTACTTTGAATCGATTAAATGCTAGGTCATTCCCCTTAAGTGACGCGTTGTGCCTACTCCGGGTGTTTCGAAAAGCGAGCAAGGGGCGCCACATCGACGCCTGAATGCGGTGAAAAATGGGCAAAGGTTTTCACGTTTTCTGGACGAACACATATAAAGAAGTTAGTCCAAGACTATAAGTTTAGGGTAGTCACATGGAATTTATGTACTTTAATTGGTAAGATTATGGAATTAGTAGATGTCATAATTAGGAGGAGAGTTAGTATAGCTTGCGTTCAAGAAACTAAGTGAACGGGTGAGAAAGCTAGGAAAATAGAGGATATTGGTTTTAAACTGTATTATAGTGGCAAGGATAGACATAGGAATGGGGGTGGGAATAATAGTTGCCAACGGTCTTGTAGAAAAGGTAGTGGCGGTCATTAGGAAAGGCGACAGGATTATGTTGGTTAAACTAGTTATTGGACAGCATATAGTGAACGTTATTAGTGCATACGCTCCACAAGTAGGATTAGATGATCAGACTAAGAGAGATTTTTGGTACCAAATGGATGAGGTATTACAGGAGATACCTATAGGAGAAAAAAGTTATATGGGGTGATTTCAACGGCCATTTAGGAATAGATAAACTAGGTTATGAGAGGGTGCATGGTAGGTATGGTTTTGGTGATAAAAATGAGGTTGGTGATATTAGATTTTGCGTTGGCTTCTGACTTGGTGGTGGCCAATATTATTTATAAGAAGAGAGATGAGCATTTGATAATCTTTAAGATTCGGTCAATTAGGAGCCAAATAGACTACTTTCTAGTAAGAAAAGTGGACCGTCTAAAATGCAGCGACTGTGAGGTGATTTGTTGAGAGAGCCTGACGTCTCAACATAGGGTTTTGGTACTAGATTTATGCTTTAAAGAGCAATACCAAGCTAGGAAGGATAGTGGGCGTCGTACGACGAGATGGTGGGACCTAAAAGGAGATAAATTAGAAATATATAAGAATAGAATGAATAAAGAAGGTACTGGGGACTTAGAAGATGATGTTAAAACTTTGTGGAACTCGATGGCCAATTGTATGAGGAGAATCTCAAGGGAAGTTCTTGGAGAGTCGAAAGGAAAACGACCCAACTCTAGGAAAACTTGATGGTGGAGAGAGGAGGTTCAAGCGGTAGTAAAGACGAAAAAAGAGTGCTTTAAAAAGTGGAAGAATGATAGAACTGAGAAAAACCTTAAAAGCTACAGATTAAGGAGGTTAAAAAAGTAGTGAGGGAGACTAAGTTAAAAGTCCATGATGACTTATACACTAGACTAGGTAGTAAGGACGGAGAGAAGATGATATACAAACTTGCTAATATAAGAGAGAGGAGAACAAGAGATTTTAATCAGGTTAAGTGTATCAAGAGTGAAGACTCTAAGGTGTAGGTGAAGAATGAAGAGATTCAGGAGAGGTGAAAAAACTATTTTGAAAAGTTGTTAAATGAGGAACATGGAGGTAGGTCAAAAGGGGAGGAAGTAGGCAATAATAAGGAAAACCAAGACTACATGTTTTATCGTAGGATTAGGAATCTTTAAAGTGGAGATTACACTTAAGAAAATGAAATCGAATAAGGCTTTAGGATCCGATAATGTCCTTATTGAAACATGGAAATGTTTGGGTAAAAAGAGGGTTACTTGGTTGACTAGGTAATTTAGTAAGATTTTGTTGACTAGAAAAATGCTAGAGGAGTGGAGGAAGAGTATTTTAATGCTAATCTATAAGAATAAAGGAGATGTCCAAAACTGCAACAGTTATAGAGGAATCAAGCTCATATGTTATATAATGAAAGTGTGGGAGAGAGTGATGGAATGTCAATTGGGAGATATAACAGAGGTGTTAGAGAATCAATTTGGGTTTATGCCTGGTAGGTCAACAATGGAAACGATCTATCTTTTAAGGAAAGTAATAGAAAAGTATAGAGAAAAAAAAGAGACATTCATATGGTTTTTATCGTTCTTGAAAAAACATATGATAGAGTACCTCGAAATATAATCTGGTGAGTGTTAGAGAAGAAAGGGGTGACGAAAGGTTACATTAATGCGATTAGGGATATATATGAATGTGTGGTGACTACTATTAGATCGTCTATTGGAGAGACAAGTGAATTTCCAATTATTGTAGGGTTACACCAAGGATCAATCTTAAGTCTTTATCTTTTTGCTTTAGTTATGAATGAGTTGACGAGAAATATTCAGGATGTTGTGCCATGGTGTATGCTTTTTGCAAATGATATCATGTTAGTGGATGTGACTAGAGAAGGAGTTAATACTAAGTTGGAGACTTGGAGATAAGCACTCGAATCTAAAAGATTTAGGATAAGCAGACTAAGACAGAGTACATGGAGTATAATTTTAGTAACAGTAACAATAGAAGCAGAGGAGAACTGAAGATTGAGAGCCAATAACTACCTAAGAGTGAACATTCTCGTTATTTAAGATCGATTATCACAATGGTTGGGGAGATTGGAGTGGATGTGATCTATAGAATTAAGGTGGGGTGGCTTAAATGGTAGAGTGCGTTTGCGGTACTATGCGATAAATGAGTACCCATTAGACTAAAAGGGAAGTTCTGTAGAACGGTTATTAAATCAACGATGTTGTATGGGTTGAAATGTTAGGCAACTAAGGAACATGTAGATAAAATGAGTGTTGCTGAGATGAGGATGTTAAGGTAGATGTGTAGCAAAACTAGAAAAGATAGAGTTAGGAATGAGTATATTCGAGAATGGGTAAGAGTAGTACCGATAGAAGATAAGTTGAGAGAGAATAGATTGAGATAGTTTGGTCATATACAATGGAGACCAACAGAGACAGTAGTGAAGAAATGCGATACAGTGACGATAGATGGAAGTGTTAGGGGAAGGGGCTGACCTAGATTGACGTGGACTAGTGTAGTAAATAGAGATATGAACCTCCTTAATTTGACTAACGAAATGGCCTTGGATAGAGTCGAATGGAAAAGAAAGATTCATATATTTGATGGGACTTAAGGCGTGGTTTGTTTAGTTTGGTTTGGTTATCCCATTGTCTTTAGGAGTATAAGGAGCAGTTGTCTCATGAATTATTCCATTTTGTTCACATACAAGTTTAAGTGTGGTTGCGTCATATTCTTTTTCCCGATCAGATTAAACTCTTTTAATTTTCCAGTCTGACTGATTTGCTACTTGAGCCCTATATTTTATAAAATACTCCGTTGCTTCATCTTTGTTTCCTAAGAGATACACTCTAGTGAATCTTGTACAATCATCTACAAAGGTTATGTAATATCTTTTTCCTCCTCTTCTCATATAATTTTTAAAATCTCCCAAGTCACTGTGTATTAATTCTAGGACTTCTGAACTTCTTTCTACAGTCTTGAAAGGTTTCTTGGTAAACTTAGCCTCTACATTTCACACTTGGATGTTTTAGAATTTTTAAAATCTGGAATTAAACTAAGTTGTCTCATCCTTTTAACAGAAGCATAATTTACATGCCCTAATCTAGTATGCCACAAATCAACAGGCTCAACAATATAAGCAGAAGAAGTACTAGCTTTATTAGCAAAGTCAGAGATAACATTCAGTGCAAAGTGACCCCCATTACAGTAACCCTTTCCCACAAAGTCCCCATTTTGACTAAGCACTAGTTTATCAGAATCAAAAACTAATTTAATACTACCAGCCTTGTTAAGAAGAGATCCAGAAATCAAGTTTCTAGGCATTTCGGGCACATGAAGGGTATCATTTAAGGCTAGGGTTTTACTGGAAGTGAGCTTTAGCATAATTTTCCCCTTACCAACCACACGAGCAGTGTGAGTATCTCCCATGTACACGTGCTCACCATCACCAACAACTTCATAGGTAGCGAACAAATCTTTGTTACCACAAATGTGACGAGTAAGTAGCCCCAGTGTCTACCACCCACTCAACCGCATTGCTAACCAAATTTGCTTCTGAAACAACAGCTGCTATGATATCAGATTCAGTGAGGTTAGCCTGTGGTTTATGTTGGTGATGGTCTTTGGCTTTGCGAAGTTTGCACTCAAAAGCATGATGTCCTATTTTGCCGCACACAAAGCATGTCCCTCTTTTTTTCTTATAAATGCCCTCTGGTTTTTTGAAGTTGATGTTGCTGTTGTTGTTGTTGTGGTTCTTTTTCCCTGGTTTTTTGTTGTTGTCCTTTCCAAACCGATTTCACAGTAGATTTCACCTCCACCATATTAGCCTTTGAAGTGAACTCATGAGCCAAGTCATTTTTGTCTTTCAATCTGTTGGATTCTTCAATGCGAATATGGACAATGACGTCTTCGAGACTAAGATACCTCTTGTGCTTGAGGGAGTTTCTATACTCCTTCCAAGATGGTGTAGCTTCTCGATCAGTGCTGCAGCTTGAAAAGCATCATCCAAATTCATTCCCTCAGCCAGAATGTCATGAATTATATTCTGGTATTTGTGAACTTGTTCCATGACAGATTTCTCATCAATCATCTTGAAATCCGAGAATCTACTCAACATACTTTTTATACCTGCATCTTCTGTTGAATATTTTCTTTTCAAAAGTTCCCAAATCTCTATAGCAGATTTATAAACACAACATATGTCAAACAGAGAATTGGACAGAAAATTTAGAGTAGGACCACGACAAGTCTTGTTATCTTTGTCATAAAGACAAATAGACTCACTATGAGCCAGTTCCAAAACATCATTAGGAATATGATCATTAAACAGAACATAATCAACACTGATGGACTCTAGGAAAAACAGAATTTTTTCAGACCAGCATTTGTAATGGTTGCCATCAAAAGGTTCAAGTTTGATCATATCAGGAACGGTATTCATTTTGTTAATCAAGAAAATCATTTCTTAAGATTGTTGGATAAAAGAGTTAAAAACAGTGATTGATTAACAAGAATGAGTAAAAACTAGTGAAAAGAAAAATTATTGAAAAAAAGAGAGCATGAAACGTCAAGGCACAGAACTTAATTTGTTGTCCTTAAGAAACGATTTCACCTCCACTCGGTGCAGATGGACTTTTGGCAGTCGTTCTCTAGGATTCAATGACGGGTCTTGTTGGTGTGCACTCACCAATCAAGGCTACGAACTCGTGTATAGAATAGCCTAAGGAAACGGATAAACAGTGACAGAAATTAGAGAAGAGGACAGAATATTTTTTTGTCTATCTTCGGCAGAATGTTTATGCTCATATATATATAGCTTGTCAAAGCTAGGAGGAAAAGGAAACAAAATTATATATATGGATTTCACAAAACAAATCCCTTAAATTATGTTAAGGGCTAATCAACTCCAAAATCAAGATTAAACTAAAAAGGAAAGGGAATAAATGACTTAAAGTTATAAAGAAAAGATTTAAAAGAATGTTATTTTGAATTCACACAACAGTGTACGAGTATATATATATAAATTTGAAGCATCTCCAACATATATATTATCTATTTCCTCTTCAATTTTTTGAGTGGTTTAATGGTTTGCATTGCTGCATTTTTTGATGATGCTGCAACTTCTACTTCCAAAAGTATGGGGTTCATTCCCCCATTGGGGTGTGGGTGGTCACGGAGCCCTATATATTATAGGCAGCCCACTGAATCTTGTTAGTTATTATGTAGAGCTCGGGTTCATACTTGAGTTGTGTAGGGTTCATTTGAGCTTTCTACACTTAATTTAATTCAGGTTTCCTGGCATTTGAGATGTTAGATTGTTTTGTATAGCTACTTTTAAATGCTTGTCTTGAGTTATTTTTTGTGTAATTGTGATATTGTTGGACCTTTGCGGGATCTTCAGAGCTCTGTACCATTTTTTTCTCTCTTTCTCTCAAATATTTTGTGTTATTTGCCATAATGTATTTTTCGTATCTTTGTTGTCTGTGCTATAGATCAAGCCAGCATTTGTGATTCCCGATCAAGTGAATTGTGCAGTTATCAGATACCATAGTAGACGAGTTACATGTTTGGAGTTCCATCCAACTCGTAATAACATTCTTTTATCCGGAGATAAGGTTAGTGTCACCCATATTGTGCACTAACAGTCAGTTGAGTTTGTTCTGACTAAGGCGAGGTTGTTTATTGATAGATCAACTTATATTTTTTTTTCTCTCAAATTTTTTTTCTTGATCTATTGTAAAAGAAAGGACAACTTGGAGTTTGGGACTACTGCAAAGTACATGAAAAGATAGTTTATGGGAACATACATGGTTGCATACTTAACAACATGAAGTGAGTGATCCCTTTTTCTGCTTTGTTTTTGGTTTTTATGTTCTGGTATGATATGTATCTGTGAATGGAAATCCATTGCATGTTCAGCTCTTCAACAAGAAGGCCTTTTCCTCTTTGGTGGGTGAATTTGATTGTTATCCAATTACCTGCAGGTTCAACCCCACAAATGATGGAACAGTATATGCTGCATCCTCAGATGGAACCATCAGTTGCACTGATTTGGAGACTGGAATTTCATCATCATTGATGAACCTTAATCCTAATGGGTGGCAGGTATCTCGTTCAAAGTTAAACATTGCTTTGTGATCCAATCTTCTTACCTGGAATTATTTTCTCACTGAAGTTGTGAGATGTAATGATCAAGTTTTCAATATGAATCCTTTAATCTGGCTTTTCAAGCTTCTTTGGATTGTTGAGGATTTTATTGCTACTGTGGAACATCCTGAAACTGTAAGTTTGTGGTATGACCATTTAACTTGGATTACCTCCAAATTCAATTAAGTTGTTTGCCTGTCTGACTATGATCTAGTATCTGAATCTATAAACTCAATGCTTTTCTATGACTCTTGTAGTTTGACCTTAATTTCTTTCAACTTCTGAGGAATTTGTAACCAGTGTTATGGATCATTACAGAACTTGGGAACCTTCTTTAGTTTTTGGTTTTTCTGTTCCTTTGTTATGTTTCCTTGTAGTATTGTCCTAATTAAAGTAATTTGTTTCTTCATTTGATTTACAATGGTATGCTTGGAAGTAAGAATTGGATGGGGTCAATGAGATTCCACAGAAACATCATACAACTACACATTGTTTAGTTGTGCATACACATGGCTCGTTCACCTCTCAAGTCTCTTAATTATATTCATCAATCATTTGAATTTTTATTTAAATATGTAAGTGCTTTGAATTTTTGTAAGTTTAAAACGTATTTTGGCTACAATTCAGCATATTGTTTACTTATAATGGGTCATTCCAGAGTATTGATATCCGAGTATGAGTTATAAATTGTTTTCCTGTAGGGCCCAAGCAGTTGGAGAATGCTTTATGGGTTGGATGTCAACTCAGAGAAAGGTGTTGTGCTTGTTGCAGATAACTTTGGATATTTGTACTTGTACGTATCTGATCTGCTTCATGATTATGTCAATATTGAAGAGATATAGAAGCAAAAGAGAAAACAATTAGTACATGGATATTGTAATTTTTTTTTATCAAATCTCATAATTGCTGTTGGCCCTTCATTCAATCAAGTGCTGCTATTTTTTTCTTAGGAAGTTCTCATTTATTCTCCCTTTTTAATGATACAATAGCTATTGGGAATAATCAATGATTATAAAGCAATTGATATACATTTGCTGTTAACCGTCAAATGGGAGTATCTGCCATCTGAATGATGCAATTAATGGGCCGCCTTTGGAATGAATTGTTAGTATGGGGGGTTTTGATTACTTTTTTATGCATGATTTCTGTGGCCCAAAATTTCCTAGATTTATTATTGATGGAGGATTGAGATCATATTGTCCTTGTTTTTGGACTTCTCTTAGAATGGTTGATGATTGAACAGTTAGACCTTGTAACTTGGTAGAGATCTAAGGGGACTTATCTAATAGCATGTTATATTATTCTGAAGTTCATATTGAGTTAATTTGGAAACAGTACGAGTTAAAACCTTTTTTGAGATCTGTGGTTGTATGCTGTAACTATACGTATGTGTGTCCCCACTGGTTTTGAAGGTCCAGAGAAAATTGGAATTGAAAAAAGAAAAACGAATAATTGGAAGTGAAATTTAAAAATGAAAAACCAAGGACTACTGCATCTCACAAATGGACCGATTTGCTTCTTACCTCATTGACTTGGGGGAAAGAAGCTGATGGTTTTGTTGCTCTTTTGCACATTGATTTTCTACTGTACAGACATCTATTTTATATACGTATTACATATATACATAAATGTAAACAGGCATGTGTATGTAACTATTAGTTGAATGATAAAGTACCCATGACATAGCCTTAGTTTTTCTTCTTATTATTGACATATGTAGGATGGATATTCGCTCCAACAGCAAAGTAGGGGAGACTATTTTGATCCATAAGAAAGGAAGTAAAGTCGTGGGGCTACACTGCAATCCTGTTCAGCCAGATCTTCTTTTGAGCTGTGGAAATGATCATTTTGTGAGCTTCCTTGTTTAGTAATTGCAACTTTTTTCATTTTGTTCTTATGATTCTTTACAATTGAGTAGTAATGGGTTTAAAGAAAAGTAGAATATTGTATGAAAATATTCTCAATCTCCTTAGTAGCTTGTGAACCCATATAAAGTTATTTTTATGTTTGTTGTTATGATGGTCTTTGAACTGAAATTGTTTTTTCATCTCAGGCCCGCATATGGGACATGCGTCGGTTAGAATCTGGATCTTCTCTTTGCAGTCTTGCACACAGACGTGTTGTTAACTCCGCATATTTTTCTCCACGAAGTGGCAGCAAAATACTTACTACATCACAGGACAACCGCCTTCGAGTATGGGATTCTATCTTCGGCAATTTGGGTTCCCCAAGTCGGGAAATTGTACATAGTCATGATTTCAATCGACACTTGACTCCTTTTCGAGCTGAATGGGATCCAAAGGTGATGATATGCCTATTTGTAGCGCGAAATGCATTTACTTGTATTCAATGCTTAAAAGAGGGCAAATACAAATATTAGTTGCTGCTTTTTTACGTAGGACCCGTCGGAGTCCCTTGTGGTTATTGGACGTTACATAAGCGAAAATTATAATGGAGCTGCTTTGCATCCCATTGATTTTATAGACATTAGCACTGGGAAGCTAGTTGCTGAGGTCATGGATCCGAACATTACAACTATCAGTCCTGTGAACAAGCTACATCCACGAGATGATGTTTTGGCAACTGGTAGTTCAAGGTTTGAACCATATGCAATCATTGATTCATTCTTCTGTGGTGATTATATATATTTGTTGCTGCTATATGTACATCAGATCTTATGCAATCTCAACACGGTCTAAATGTAAAAAAAAAAATTTCTTCTTTGAATACCCTGCTGTTTCTTGCTTGTTCCTGCATTATGGATTTTAATTGTATGCCTTCACCATGTCATATGAACATGACCTTTTGACAACTTTTGATTTGGTTCAATATTTCATAAATTCCACACGCACTCATACATGAAACCAAGTAACGGGGATGCAAAAGTTTGTTGGGTATGGTGGAGTGGAGATGAAGCTTTATCAGTGAATTTATTCTTCTTTGATGAACTGGGAAAGTTTTTTTCATTCCTTTTTCTTTTTTTTTTCTTCAGTGGGAGAAATTTACATACAATTGTTATGTTGTCTTATTGCATTGTCTAGATGCTCTACCCATGGTTGTAAATGTAATCTCTACAGTTGCTAGGACGAGGCAGCAATAACCCTATGTGGTGTAATTTATACAGAGCTGCATCTGTAGACTTGTAGTATGGATTATTTAGTGAAAACAGTTAAGAATTTTGCTGCATAGTGGTAATTTGTCATTCTTCATCTCAACTTTTTTCTAACTCAGCTACCACTTTTTCATACATATAGTTATCAGCTAATGTTGATGGTTTGTCTTTGTCCTAGGAGTATTTGTAACATGTGGAACATAACTATTATGAACAAATCCTTTCCGTTGGTTGTTTTTCTTATGATACCTTTGAAATTGCGGTTTTACCTTAAGTGGTGTGATCCAAATTTGCAAATTATTATTGTGTTTTATTTTTTAAATATGAATTTCCATTTCAGTACAAAGACATACAATTGTGAAGAGGACAGAAAGACGAAAGAAAGTAGAAATAACGACATTGTTGTTAATCTTTATTATTTGGACAAGTGACTAAAATACTTGTTGAATGTAACAATTCCTACACCTACTCCACTATAGTTAGTGCACCATAGTTAGTGTTCCATTACCATTATACCTACTCCACTATAGTTAGTGCACCATAGTTAGTGCTCCATTACCATTATGGTATCCATTGTATCCCCCATTTCTCTCTATAAAAGAGAACTCTTGTAAACAAATTAATATAGATCAAAATATACATATTTAGTCTCTCTCCCTTTCTCTATCAATTTTCCTACATGGTATCAGAGCAGGTTTAGAACCTAATATTTTTAGCTTCACCGGCGGGCGGCAACCTCGCCTTGGCCGCCTGCCGGACCTCAATCTATTCCTCTCACACGGCTAGCAAAATTAAGTGAGCACAGAGTTTCTCCCAAATCAGCAGCACTTGGGCTGATCTGGACGAACATCAGAGTCTTGCCATCTCCTCCTAGAGAGCTTTGCAGCATATGAGTAAGCTTGGAATTCCTGTATGGAATGTGGGCTGTCTTAGATGCAAGAGCAGAGATAACATCCCCAAGTGCTGAGAGGGATTTATTTATAAACTGAGACTCCTTCAACCTGTCACCTTCAACTTCAATCCTCCCCACGCGCTCACTTCCGGCCAGGTCCACCAGCCAAAGGTGGCTTTTTGTCCTCTGCCCATTTATTAACCTCATGCCTATGCTGGCCTCAACTTATGCTTTCCATTTTGCCACATTGCATTTGGTGGAGAAATATTCTGAGATGAAGAAGTCTCATAATAAACAAGTGGGGGCAGATGTCCATGCACTCTCTGCAGGTCTCAAGGCTTATGTGACTTCTTATACGGCAAAGTCATTGAGCATCTGCAGAGAATCCTGCGGAGGCCATGGCTATGCTGATCATGACATATTTCAGACATTTGAAGGGGATAACACTGTGCTTCTACAACAGGTAGCAGCAGACCTTTTGACGCAATACAAAGAGAAGTTTGAAGGTGGGACACTTGCTGTTACATGGAACTATTTGAGAGAGTCCATGAACTCTTATCTGTCCCAACCAAATCCAGTAACAGCTCGTTGGGAAGGTGAAGATCATTTGCGAGATCCAAACTTCCAGTTGGATGCCTTCAGATTCTGCAATTTCCCTTCAAAAACTACTGGCATTAGAATTGAAGATAATGTGAGCTGCTGCCATTATATGGTTGTATTTCTATATGGGAAGTTCTGGTCATGTTGTGAAGTTGTTGCAACCGGTCTCCTACGAAGTCGGTGTGTGTTCTTCGCGGTAGTCGCGGGCTGCTCAGCACATGAACATCTCAACAAAGGCACCAATCACAAGGTGGTGGTGAGCCATCAAAAGACCTTTGACATCACAGTTCATGGAGTTCTATTGTGGGCTTCAATGGGATTGTTGATGCCACTTGGGATACTTACAATTAGAATGTCCAACAGAGAGGAATGCAGGAGATGGTTCAGAGGACTCTTCTATTTCCATGCCATTTTGTAGACACTTTCAGTGCTTCTAGCCACAAACATAAAAACCATAAACCACTCTCCACCTTTCGTTTTTGATTTCTCAATCTATTTTCTTTCACATTATTTTTAATTTTTTTTTTCAAATCAAATTCATACCATTCAGATTTGCACACCGACTTTATTTTATTCATGCCAGGGATCAAACTCGATCACCATTTTACATCCAAAAAAAAAAAAAATCTCCATCCCATAACCACCACAAAAACCGGCCTTACTTTTTCGCCTCTTCTGCCGATCTCTTCCTCTTGCCTTTGTCTTGGACGTCCCTTGCCGGTGCTGCCTCCGTGTTTCCCATGCCGCCGAGCACGTTCACTTCCCGTTGCTCCTCAACCGTCACATATGGCGGCCCTCCAAATCTGAGCATCACGGTGGCCTTCCGCTTCAGTTCCTTGTTCTCTGCCTTCAGCCCACATATCTCTGCTCGGGCATCCTTATACATGCCCTGGAGCAGAGCCAGTTGGGCGTTTAACTGCTGCACCTCATTTGTTCTACTCTGAAGCCGGTGCGACAGGTTGTTGACCGCAGTCATGGTCTCAACACATGACCTTAATGTATAATAATTGGCCTCAATATCAGATTGAGCAGCCATTATCTGCTCAACTGCCACCATCGGATAGTTCAACGGTGCAAAACCAGGGGGGCTTGGTCCAAGGGCACTTGGTTGCGGTTCCAGGGCAACTGCCCCGGTTATCTCTCTTGTGCACTCATTGAGGTCGGGAAAGAGAGTAAGACCCCGGGCAGAAGAGGCTATGTTCTGGGTAGCAGAACGGGAAGAAGAAGCCATTTTCTGGGCAGAAGTGTTACAGAGTATCTCTCTCAGCAAAATGAAGAGTTTTTTCAGAGGTTTTTTTTCAGCAGATGTTTTGTTCTGCATCAGCTGCAGCCTCACCTTGGTTTAAATAGGCAAGGCAGACACGCGCCTTACGCGCCTCTCAATGCCAGACGACAAATCGGCGCGCCTTTTGATGGCTCGCCTTTTAATGGCTGTCGGGCACACCTTTTGATGGCACGCCTTTTGATGGCACATCTTTTGATGGCACACCTTTTGATAAGATTGGGCACGCCTTTTGAGGGTGCGACTTTTGTGGGTCCGACAAGACTCTGTAAACTGTCCCGACATTGATTCCGGTTAGCTTCTATATGGGTCCGACAAGACTCAGTAAACTGTTTTCTACAACGGTCCGACATGACCCAGTAAACTGTTTTCTACAACGGTCCGACATGACCCCGTAAACTGTTTTCTACAACGGTCCGACATGACCCCATAAAATGTTTTCTACATCGGTCCGATATGATCCCATAACCTATCTTCTACAACGGTCCGACATGACCCCATAAACTGTCTTCTACAACGGTCTGACACGACCATACAGTGTCTCCTATCTACTTTTATTTGTCAGCTTATTTTTCCTGTTTTGTTACTCTCTCCAAACTCAAGTTGGTTAGTTCCTAACCCCCTTGAGTTTGAGGGGGGCTGTTGAATGTAACAATTCCTACACCTACTCCACTATAGTTAGTGCACCATAGTTAGTGTTCCATTACCATTACACCTACTCCACTATAGTTAGTGCACCATAGTTAGTGTTCCATTAGTGTTCCATTACCATTATACCTACTCTACTATAGTTAGTGCACCATAGTTAGTGCTCCATTACTATTATGGTATCCATTGTATCCCCCATTTCTCTCTATAAAAGAGAACTCTTGTAAACAAATTAATATAGATCAAAATATACATATTTAGTCTCTCTCCCTTTCTCTATCAATTTTCCTACAATACTGTAATTTAGAAGAACTAAATTTATTGTAAATTTAATGATTTAAGACCATTTCGCTAATTGTTTCTTCTCATTGTTGATGTGCCATTTTGTATTTTTTAATCTAAAACATTACTTTTTCAGGTCTATTTTCATTTGGAACCCTAAGGAGAAGTCTGAGATTGTGCAACAGAAGGATGAAAAGAAGATTGTTCTTTGCGGAAAGGCTGAGAAGAAACTCAATAAGAAGTTTGACGGTGAAAGTGATGATTCCGATGGTGACATACGCAAAACCAAGGGTAAGATCACCAAATCAAGAAAAGCTGAACCAAAATCATCTCGATGTAGTCTTAAGGGCAAGCGATAAGCTTATGAATGCAATTACCCTGCAATATTTTTTGAGCTGGTAATTGATGGTTCCTATCTGCCAACCTTTGTATATGCTAACTTATGTTTTGGTGATGTAGTATTTAACATGATATGTAGTTTTGTAACTTTTCACATCGTTTTGGTTCTTTGCCATTGTATACTAGGCTTACCTAGTGCTCAAGATAAGCTCTATGTTTTGTGTAATAGTTTTTTTTGTAGCCTACCCGGTTGTATTGAAATTCTATTCAATGTGTTTGGTTCCGGTTTTCCAAATTTTTTAAGTGGGTCCAAATTTTTTAACCGGAACCAAATTTTTTCCAAATTCATTGACACCTCTAGATTTTCTCAACTTTCTGGATTGGAATCCGGGACTTTCTCAATTGGATTTTCTATTTTAACTTTGTAAGTATACATAAAATATTTACAGAATAAGATACAAATGTGAGATAAATATATGAAATTTACATAAATGGGTCTATAAGTGGGTCTCTCTCTCTATATATCTATTATGTGAAAGTCATTTGTGCACTGAAGTTATTTTTGTTTATGTTTTTCTTGTTTTGGATTTAGAAGTGATTTGCATGAAGGAATGTGGTGGCAAGCTTGATAACCCCCAATGAGGTGGCGTACCCCCAGTGGCTGACAGTTCAAAAAAAAAAAAAACAGTTTTTTTTGCCCAATCATGAGTCTCCACCTCACTGGGGTTGACCCCCAGTGGGGGGTACAATGCATTTTCGATTATGTATTGGCATGTGGCCTTTTCCAAACAAACAAAAAAAAAAGCATGATGCAGAATGACCACGTGATCAAATATAGATATCATGAATCAGACGGTCTGGACAAGCGGATCAACTTTAATACTTTCCTTTTGTGGTCTAGATTCCTTTTACCGGCAAGGGTGAATTTAATTGGGTGAATTACACTTTGCTCTCTTAAAGTTTCACCCATTTCTTAGTTTAGCTTTTTAAATTTAATTTTTCTCACTTTGACCTTTTATGTTTACAATTATTCCTACTTTGGCTCTTTAAATTTAATTTTTTTTCACTTTGGCTCTTTATATTTGCAATCCATTCCACTTTAGTCCTTCATATTTGCAATCTTTCTTACTTTATTCCTAAACCAACTTTCATTAAAAAAACTAACAGAATGTTTCATATCACAAACACATTAGCTCCATGTGATGTAAAAAATTTATTAAAGATGCAAAAACAAAAAAAAATTGGAATTTTTTTTAGTCTTTAGTGAATTTTTTTTTAAAAATTTATTCATAAACATTATTACATTATAGATGCATCTAAATTAGATGCAGCTAAAAAAATAAAAACAAATTTAACTAAAAAACGAAAAAAGTTTAATAAAGACGAAAAAAATGAAAATATACTGACTCAAACATCTATATTGTTAATTCTGAAATGAAAAATTTACTATCGTTTGTTTTTTGTCTTTAGTGAATTTTTTTTCTTTTTTTAGTTAAATTTGTTTTTATTTTTTTAGCTGCATCTAATCTAGATGTATCTATAATGTAATAATGTTTATGAATAAATTTGAAAAAAAAGTTCACTAAGGACTAAAAAAAAATAAATTCAATTTTTTTGTTTTCTATTTTTAAATTTTTTACATTTTTAGTGAATTTTTTACCTCACATATGGAGCTGATGTGTTAGTGATGTGGCAAATTCTGTTACTTTTTTGGATTGAAGTTAGTTAGGAATAAAGTGGGAAGGATTGCAAACATGAAGAGCCAAAGTGGAAAGGATTACAAATATGAAGGGCCAAAGTGAGAAAAATCAAACTTAAAAGACCAAAGTGGGAAAGATTGCAAACGTGAATGACCAAAGTAGGAAGGATTGTAAACGTGAACGGCCAAAGTAGGAAAAATCAAACTTAAAGAGCCAAAGTAGGAGATGGATGAAACTTTAAGAGAGCAAAGTGTAATTCACCCAATTTAGTTGTTGTTGTTGTTGTTGTTGTTGTTGTTGTTGTTTTTTTTTTAATGAACCTAAAAGTTTTATTCTAATGTGAATTACATAAAGGGCTAAATATAAACATGCATGTGTTATGTGTTGACGAACAAATATAGATTTTTTTCATAATATTGAAATTACTAAACGTAACACTTCAAAAAAAATTATTAGTATTATTTTCTTAAACGTAACAACGTTACATTTCATAAAAACTCCTTAACGTTTTTTTTTCAAACGTAATACTCTAATCAATATAATACTAAAAAATTTCTTAATGTACTTTTTTCAAACGTAACACTCCAATATAATATACAAAAAAACTCCTTCGTATACTTTTCTCAAACGTAATAACGTAACATTCCAAAAAAACTTCTTCGTGTATTTTTTTTTTCAAACGTGACATTCCAATCAATGTAACACAAAAACTCCTTAGTGTACTTTTTCGAAATGTATCATTTTAATGTAACACTCTAATGTAATACCAGAAAATCACACTAACAGAAATGTAGATTTCTATACTCGACAACTAGGGATAGCAATATTAACCCGAGTTGATAGGGACCTTGACTGCCCCGTCCCGATAAATAGGGTTTTCCTCGAAAATTATTTCCCATAAGGCTGGGACTGGTATTGAAAAATACATTCCCAATGATTTTCGGGTCGAGAACGGTGATAGGTTCCCCCGGCCCTATCCCGCCACCGCTCCGAAATTTCCTCGAAACATCCCCGTCTAATAAGAATCATTATAGTTATGTTAGGTATGTTGTGATTATGTAAGGAATTGTGAGGTGTAAATTTTAGAAACAATTTATAGTGAGAAATGTTACAAATTATTTTGATGATAAAAGTTACGCATGTGATATTGGTTAAGGAACATTGTAATTTTATTTAGTATATTGTGATAAAGTGCATATGGTAATTCTCTTTTTAGAAGTGTATAGCATAGCAGCACTCCTATACATATAAGGAAGAAAGATTATAAAAAGGAAAGAACAATTGTATTCAAACACAAAATGAGATATAAATGTCTCACAAAACATGAGTTTCACATATGTGAGATCAACCCCTTATGAGACATGTCTACTTTGAATATGTACACTTAAAGATTCCCAAAGTTATATCACTTAACATAATTTAGTTTAAAATTAAGAATTTGCTTTCAAAACTTGAAAAATCCCACCATTACCCAGGGCCGGCATGAGAGGGGCCCCTGACATATAATTTTTTTATAAAAAATTTATGAATAAAATGATAATTACCAATAAATTTTTTATTGGTTAGTAGCCACAAAAAGTTCCTTACATATATAACCATTAAAATTTATTTTTATATATCAAGATACCAAAAATCATTAAAAAGAAAAAAAAAAAAAAAGAAAAGAAGAAGAAGATAAAATATGGTCTTGTTGTTTTAAAGTTTAGCAATAATCAATACAAATAACATAATCTATTGATATCTGATAACGAAATGATCATATTATTGTAATATGATTTCTGATAACACAATCACAATCCATTGACTATTTGATAGCAAAACATAAATTATTGAAAAAAAATTAGATAAAAAATTAAGGTAAAATTATTCAATTAAATTATGATAAAGAGAGAGTGCAACAAAATTAAGGGAAAGAAATTAAGGTAAGATAATTCAATTAAAATATGACACAAAAAGAGAGCAAAAAAATTAAGATAAAATTATTTATTCTATTAAAATATTGACATAAGACTCTATTTGGATTCATTATATAATACATTTTTAAATATATTTCAATTTGTTTGGATTGATTGTATAAAATTTTAATTGAGCTTACCAATGATTATATATACATACATATATATATATATATATATATATATTCAATTGGGACCAACAAGATTTTTTTGGGTGCCTCTTAGACTGGGCTTCAAATAATAAATAAATAAATAAAAGTTGGATTTTAAACTTATAATATAATATAGAACAAACAAATCCAAGTGTCTTATTTTGAGTTAAAACTTGAGGCCCAAAGGCACATGTCTTACCGGCCTTGCCGTTACTCTTCCAATTGTTTTGACGGGTAATCCAGAAACCATTTTACTTCAAAAATTTATGTGATTTTTGTAATTTTAAACTATTTTGGTGACTTGCAAGAACGTAACAGAACACACAATATTGATCAGTATCGTAACATTTGAAGAAAAGGTTTAGAATACAAAATGTTGTCGCACAAAATCAACCCAGGCCCGGTCCTGAGATTTCAGGGGCCTAAAGCTAATAATCAATTAATAAATTTTTAGGATATTTTACATTTTTTTTTCATTGAATGAAAAAAAATGAAAAAAAAATGAAGATAAAAGACAAAAAATTTGTGTTAAAATTACAAAAAATACTTAGTATTACATTACAACAATTAATAAGTGTCGCTTGATTCTCGCTCTTCTTGCATTTTTAGAAGCAAATAAATTAATCATACTTACATAATCTATTTTTTTGCAAAATCATTTTCAATGAATAACAATGCTAATTATTTAAAATGGGCCTTTCAATTTTTTAATGGATCAATTTATTTTAAGTTAGTTTGGGTCTTTCTTAATTTTTTTTTTAATTAAAAATATACCTAATATATTACAATAAACTATAATAGGAGGACCCTTTTATGGGTCTATTTTCAATGGATAACAATGTTAATTTTTTTGAATGGGCTTTTTAATTTTTTAATGGTCAATTTATTTTAAGTTAATTTAGGCATTCTTTAATTTTTTTTTTTAACTTAAAACATACCTAATATATTACACTATACCATAATAGAAGGGATCCCTTTTTTAGGTCTATGTTGAGGGGTCCTAGGCCATGGTCTTGTTGACCAATGCCCAGGCCAGCACTGGCCTCGTTTGGGAACAGGCTAATTTAGTAACTTTTTGGCTATTTGGCTAAAATATAAGCTAAAAAAAACTAGTATGTTTGGAATGACTTTTTGGCTTTTTACGAAAAGATGTGCAAAAAGTATAGAGAAAAGAGAATCTTTGACTTTTTGGTATGGGTTGTTAGCTTTTTGGCTAATTTAATAACTTTTTGACTAAAAATGAGGGTTCCCAAATGAGGCCTGAATCAACCTTACACGTTTTCTTCAAAAATCTATTTGATTGTGCTTTTATTTGGATTAGAGAACAAGAATAACAAAACACACAATTGTGGATCAATCCCACTACTTTAGAAGAAAGATTATGAGTAATTTCACAATGGGAATCACACAAAAATAACCACACAATTCAAAATTTATATAAATTACTTGGGAGCTACATTCCCAGCTATATCACACCGGCCTTATTTAGCATTTTGAGTTTCATCGGTAAGTCTCTCTATCAAGCAAACCCCTTTTGGTTCATTTTCTAGTTTCGGTTTTGATGAAATTTTTTAGTCAACTTTGAGTTTGTAACCCATCTTAAAAAAAAAAAAACTTGCACCTCATTTGGATGATTCTTTTTAGCTTTATGTCTTTCAAATTGTGTGGTAAATGAGCTGAGTAAAATCGAGTTAAGTACTGAATTGTTTAAGTATAATTAAAACTTAAAGAATCAAAATGTATCCAAATTTGACAAGTTTATAGAGTCGATCTCAAATAATTTTTTAACAAGCTGGATATAAATTGAGTTCAAGTAACTAAGTTAATTTAACACCACTATTTTTAATTGAATAGGGCTTGTAGACTAGATAGTCTAGTTGGGCTCAGCACAACCTTACTTTGATGATCTAATCCGTTCATTTTATAATCTTCTATGTGTAAATCATTTATGAAAAAAAAAAATCATATTGATCCAATAATTGTAGTTATATTATTTTGTTGCATTTTTCCTTTAAAAAAATAAATAAAAAATAAATGATCTATTTTAAAAATCATCCTTACAGTTATTTTTATTTTTTTTAAAAGAAAAATATGACTTCATTTATTGAATCAATATAATATTTTCCCCCCATGTATAATCTACACATAGGGATTTGCAAAATGAACGGATTGGATCATTAGAGACTCAACTGCATTGTCTAGTCGACACATGATCTATAGAGGATATCTATTTTTATTTTATTTTTAATTGGCTGCCTTTTTTTTATTTAATTGGTTTATAGAATATAAAATGATTATTCTATCATAATGTTTATTCTCACGTTTGGCTTATAAAAATAAATTTAAAAAATTACGTTATAAATAGAATTATAGAAGGATAAAAAATGACTATTCCTAATTAAGTTAAAAGCTAATAAAAAAAGGTGCATTAGCAATTGCAAATATGCAATCGATTAATGGATTAAGCTTATTCTGAGATCGGATCATTTGTGTTCGGATTAGGCTTTCAAATCACAGACAAATATGAATCTAAACCTATTGCCAAACAGAGGATCTGCTGAGGATCTCTCAAGCTTTTCACTATCGATTGACAGATCAATTGCCATACTTTATCAGATGATGGAAGAAGACGATGACATTCCCACTCAATGGCTAACTTCTTATGGTGAGGATTTTTGTTGAATCCAAGGCTTCTAAACAAAACATTGTATGCAGATGTGGTCATGTTCAAACTCATGAGGTCTGTTATAGATTCTATTTCAATAATTTTAATTTTTCATTTTGTAAGATTTTTTCTGTATATTATTTATGAAAAAAAATTACACAAATCTAATAATCATAACTTTTTAATTCTATCTCTAAAAAAATAATGACAAAAATGTTTTTAAAAATAATTCATCTATTTATTTATTTTCTTAAAAAATAGACGAACATAATAAAATGAAATAAAATGAAATGACTATTGTTATCTAATTTTTTCATGAATAATATACGCAAAGAGCTTTAATTGTTTAAATTATCGAAATGAGATCGTGGATCCATGTACCTAAATATAAGGATCAAATTCAAATTAAACTCAACCCATATTATGCCTTTGTTTGGGAAGTTTAGGTTTGGGCTTTTTTGGTTAAAATAATCATAAAAAAAACAAAATAGACTCTCTAGCCCAATAAGATAAAATATCACATTAAATCTATAATTATTACATTCTTTCTCTTACAAAAAGTCAAAAAAAGGGCTTTATTTGTCATAACTTAAAAAAGTCAAAAAGTCACTATCCTATTTAAGTCACATCATCTTATTTAAGTCACATCACCTCTCTATTACATCATTTCAAACCCAACCCATAACCAACTCATATTTCATAAAAAGTCCAAAAGTGCACTTATTTAAATCATCCCAAACCAACCCTAAAAAGTCTTTTTTAAACAAGGCTTTTTAGTCCCAGGTTAAAATAGCCAAAAAACTAAAAAATCAAAAAGTCAACCTACCTCCCAAACTAACCCCATATTATTTTTTACTTATTTGATGGAAATGACCAATGTATATAAGGTCAAAAGATTGACTTTCTTAAACAATGAGAAAAATATAATTAATTTTATAATTTTGATATAATTGTACATTATTTCCATAAATTTTATAATTGGGTGACAATTCCACCGGCAACAGTTTGACCTTAATGTCAGTTTGATAGGTAATGATATAACTATTTCGACCTTTAAAAAATTATTTTTCATAATTTTTGCAAATAAAAATTTAGAAAATATTTGAGATTATCAAAAAAAAATTCACAATTCAACACATAATGATGTGATATAATAAATATTAATTTTTTTTATTATCCATCTCCTTATCATATCATTATAAATGAATTTATAGATTAAAAAAATGTGAGTCTAGCATTTCTCTAAAAAATGCGAAAGTGGAATTGTTGACGGGGATCTACAGGTACATTCCCTCACCATTATATTTTTAGTTTTTTAACACTTGGTTTTGTTTGGAAAGTGGGTTGAGTTTTTAACTTTTTGATTATTTTAATCTAGGGTTAAAAAGTTTCGTTTGTGATGGTCTTCTTGACTTTTTTGACTTTTGTGAGAGAAAGAATATTATGATTATAGATTGAATGTAATGTTTTGTCTTATTAGGTTAAAAAACCTATTTTGTTTTGTTTTGTTTTTTTTTTTTTTTTGTGTGACTATTTTAGCAAAAAAAAACCCCAAACCTAACTTCCCAAAGGAGCTCTTAATATATTTTAGAGACAATATTTAGACACATATAAAATATATTATAAATTTGAATAGAATATATTTAAAATAGAATAATAAAATAAAAATAATATAGATTTTAAGAATTAGTGTTATGTTATATTTAAGACCTATTTGAAAATATGTTATTTTAGTAATTTTTTAATTAAAATATAAGGTGAAAAAAGAAGAATTCTACCATACACCCTCTTAAAGGGGTGTAAGATAAGTTATGTCATTTTCCTCTTTAGTTATGATTAATTTTTTTTATTTTGTTATGACATTATTTTAGTTATGACTCATGACATCTTTGGTTATGTCTCACTTTGTGTGCTCATATGAGCCCATTTCAAGTCCCGTTTTGATAATCCAAACCGTTCATTTTTTAGAGTACATTGAGTAAAATATATTTTACAAAAATAAATTGATCGGACATCGATCCATTTTTTAGTTAACTTTTTCATCTACTCACATTTGTATTCAGTTTCATACTACAAATCATATTTGTCATTTATTTCTGTAGATACAAATGTGAGTTGATGAAAAGGTTAACGATATCCAATTAATTTTATTTTTTATAAATATATTCTATTTGATATATTCTAAAAAGTAATGGTTTGAATTATCAAACAGATCCAAAAATGGGTCCATATCGGCCCACAACAGTAATTGTTGTTCTGTCACACATCAGCCACCCCATTTCCAATAAATATATACACATAATTTTATTTAGCTTGTTTGGTTTTGATTAATTTTCTGTAATTTTTTTGTTTTTTTGTTTTAGTGAATTTTTTTTAATATTTTAAATAATTTTTTTATTTTTTAGATCCACTTAATTTAGATGTACCTAAAAAGTAAATATTTATAAAAAAATATATTAAAAAATCAATAAATACACCAAGACATGAAAATATATTGAAATTTTGTACTTTCGTATTTAGTGAACTTAAATTTTTTTTTGTCATAAATATTATACTTCTTCCATGTATTTAGATATGTGAATCTAAAAAGTAAAAAAAAATTACTTTAAAAATTGAAAAGATTATTAAAAACAATATATATACTCCCTCCGTCCCAAAATAATGGTCCCTTTTGGGGAATCTAACTTTTTTTTGTAGTACAATTATTGCATTTGAAAAAAGTTGATTTTCTAAAATTATCCTTTTGATAGTACATTTTTTGAGAATATCAATGTCATAATTGTACTTTTTATATTATTTATTAATTTAAAAGAAGGGCAAAATAAGAAATTTATATTATTTTTGTACTTGATTTTTGAAGAGGGACTAATATTTTAGAACAATGAAAAATAGAATAAGAGATTAATATTTTGGGACGGAGGGAATATATAATAAAAAAATCAACTTTTAAAAAATCAATTTAAACAAAAAAGAATAATTAATATTCTCACGTATTATGTCCTATATTTTTTTTTTTTAAATTCACATATATTTGCATAGTCATGTCGGGTGACATGTAATTACTTCTCAAAACTTCTAGAAATACGAGTGAGACAGTGGTGGACATAAGGTTGGTTGGTTGGGCGGGGTCATCCAACCCCAACTTTTGAAAAATTACACTTTATCATAGGATTTTAAATATTTATACAAGTTTATATTTTGACCCTTAAAAATATATATAATTTTATTCTAATCTTTTCAAAATTTAAATAATTTTACTTTTTGGTTGAAAATATTTATTATTTTCATGCATTTTTTAGTAATTATAAAATAAATTAGTATTTTAGTCACCCCAAACTTTTGAAAAATAGTAATGATTTAGACCACTAATTTTGATGCTCTAATGGAGCACTAATGACATGACAATGAATAAAAAAAATAAAATAAAAACAAATCAAGACCAAAACATCACATCACTGTGGGTGGAGCCCACTGCCAACTCATTAGAGTTACTTTAGAATTTAAAAATTAGAGCTCCAAAGCATTTTTCATAATCTTTTTTCAATTCCTCTAAAATTTAAATAATTTTGCTTTAGCACCCTCTATTCATTTTCCTCATCCGGCACTGAGGGAGACTATAGTTTGCTAAAATAAGAGATGTAAAAAGTGCTTTCATTTTAATTAATTAATTTATTTGAATATGACCAAATTATTTATTTATTTTTGCTTTTTCATTTTTTTTTATTTATAATTATTTCTAATTTTAATACCAAAGTGATCTATAAACCAACATAAAGGTTTTTTTTTTGTTACCATTTCTAGTCACAAGGCTTTGAGTCATGAAAATAATTTCTCAACAGAAATACAAATAAGATTATCTGCATTAGAGATGTTAAAAATATTTATTAAAGTGTTTTTTGTAAAAAAAAAAAGTGATAAAAGTGAGACTCAATTTTATGTATTAAAGGTTTGTCAATTAAATGTATATGAATGTTCGAATCGAAATATTAAAATGTATGTTAAAATATGTGTTTAGTAAAATCTACTTGAATATGACTAAATATTTATGTGAGGAAATAATTAAAAAGGTAAATTACACTGACGGCTCACATAGTTTGAAAAAAATACAATAAGTCTTACAAGTTTAACATAATTACACTATGTTTCTTTAAGATTTTAATTCATATAATATTTGGCCCATTTTTTTATCAAACATTTGTTAGTCGTATGAATAAAAAAAATGGTGTTGCAGTCTCTTTTACATTGAAATGTATATTTTAGATTGTGTATCATTATGTATTCATACCATCTATATTAGTTTTGGATTTGGGAATCCTGCTGTGACTAAAGTTACAACAGTGATTTGTGGTGCTCTGGTGGGGTTTTTTCCGAATTTTTTTCAATAATTCAAACCGTCATATTTTAGGATTCATCGAGTATATCATTTATATAAAAAATCAAGTTAATCGGAAATTAGCAGCCCCATGATCATATTCAAGTTAATCGGAAATCAGTAATGAGTTAGGAGAAGTTATCAAGTGCTTTTGAGGCATAGTCATGTGGTGCCTAGAAGAATTGTGAGGTAGAGAGAGTGGGGTCTATAATTTCGTGTTGGGGCATGGGACATAATGTTTGGTAATTGATAGATAACATTATCAAGTGGTGCACTTAGAACACTTAATAATTTTTTTAGCACTTAATTAATTAATGCTTTTCAATTTCTTTTGCCTTTTTATAAGAGTAAAACAATCATATAAATAAAAATCATTTCAAAATGGGACCTTGTTGATTAAAAACAATGAAGTAGGATTTAATTGTGCATTTAAAAAAAAAAAATTAATTGCCCTTTATTTTCAATCATAATTAAATTGTATGTTGTAAGGAAAATAAAGAACATATATTTTTTGTATTTTTAAAAAAAAAATTTATATGTCCTTTATTTTTATAACAAATAGAAAAATTATATGCCTTTTTTTTTTATAAATTTATATTCCCTTTATTTTTATAACAAATATAAAAAAAATCATATGTCCTTTATTTATTTTTTAATTTTTAGATTCATTTTTTTACACCATATGATTGAAAATAGAGGGCATTTAAAAAAATTTAAAAAAAAAACAAAATTTTATTTAAAAATAAGTGTATTTACTTTTATGATTAAAAAAATGTTAAAAAAATCTATTACAAAGAATATACTCCCTCCGTCCCAAAATAATGGTCCCTTTTGGGGAATCCAACTTTTTTTGGTAGTACAATTATTGCATTTGAAAAAAGTTGATTTTCCAAAATTATCCTTTTGATAGTACATTTTTTGAGAATATCAATGTCATAATTGTACTTTTTATATTGTTTATTAATTTAAAAGAAGGGCAAAATAGGAAATTTATATTATTTTTGTACTTGATTTTTGAAGAGAGACTAATATTTTGGGACAATAAAAAATAGAATAAGGGACTAATATTTTGGGACGGAGGGAGTATAATTTTAAAATAGAAAGAATTAGAGAAAATAGTAGTCTCTAACAAAATAAAATGCATTTATTTTTAAATTTGCACCGTGCTCAGAAGCGGATCTTTGCTCAGAAGTGGGTCCTTGCATTGTTTAAGTAAGAAGCAAGGGAACAAGGAGAGGAGCCTTCCTGAGAAGTGGGGTTTGGTATTCCATTCAAATTTGTATCTGTTGACTTTTTGACTTGTCCACCCCGTTAAACTTCCAAACATAGCTGATGGATGTGGATCAGCCACCAACCCTGTTACCAACCCCAAAAAATAAACTACCAACCATAGCTGATGGATGTGGATAAAATTTATAATCCTACCCTATCAAACGGAGGCATCTTCCACTTTTTAAACCCACTAGGTCAAGTTTGACATCCTCAAAAAAATTTAAAAAGTCAAAAAGTCACTATCCTATTTAAATCACATCATCTTATTTAAGTCACATCACCTCTCTAACACATCACTTCAAACCCTAACCCAAATCCAACCCATATTTTATAAAAAATCAAAAAGTACACTTATTTAGTCTTCCCAAACTTGAATCAAAATGAGCGTGTCCAGCGGTAAAGTAATCTAGTAATTCGGCATAACAATTTTGTGTAATATTTTTTTATCCTTTTGTGTAATATTTTTTTATGTTGTATTTGAATGAGAAATTTAGAAAGAATTTAAAAAAGAAAAAAGAAAAGAAATAAAAAATTAAATAAAATATAAGTATATTGTATTCATATTTCACTTATCTTTTCTTTTTTTCTTTTTAAATTCTCTAACCAAACATAGTGCTAAGTAATATTTATCAAAAATATTTAAGTGCTCTAAATTAGGAGCTCTAATGGGTGGGTCTCACCCAATGATGTGATATTTTAATCTAATTCTTTTTTTCACAATCAGCTCATTAGAACTGATTTTAAAATTCATTATCTAGAGCTCTCTACCATGACTGAATATTTATTTAACTCGTAAGATAATTTCCACTACTAAATCCTGCAGAAGCTCAAAACGAGAGTCTGCAGAAGCTCAAAACGAGAGTGCCAATCAAGTGATTTATCCTTTGGTAAAGTTAATTCTTCTTCACTTGATACCAATTTTTTGAAAATTGGATCGGTGAGTGAACTGAAAAAAGAATTGGGTGGACGGGTCACCGATTCAATCGTCGGGTCAAAACGGTCGAACCGTAACGTCGTAATTAATATTATATAATTAAAAAATAAACTATAAATTATAAATAAATAAAATATATATAAATACTCAAATAAAAATAAAAATAAAAATTGTTATAGAGTATTTATTAATAATATTTAATAAAATTATAATTGATAAAAAAAAAAAGTCACTTGTTTTAAGAAATTAAAATTTTTAAACATTCCACCAAACAAATTGATTGAATGCTAGATTTAATTTTGAAGGGAAATGAAAATTTCAACTCTCCCTCCAATCAATATGTGTCAAATAATTTGATTGAATCCCACATAGAATTTTGTAGGTTCATTTTGAAAAATATTTTCCTATAAATAACAATAGACTTTCATAATCTTTTCAAACTTCCAATGAAACTCTTTCTTATAAGAGGAGACTTTTGAAGTAAGAATTTTTAGTTAAAATTTTGAAATATATATATATATATATATATAACTATATAAGAAAGAGAAAGAAAGAAAGAAGTGAATAAAAAAAAGGTTAGAAAAAAAAAAAAAAAAACCAGTCCGACCCTCCAAACCCGGTCCGCGTCACCGTTTTTGCCGGTTCAACCACCGGGTCTCTCGATTTTTCATTTCTAGGCCGGTTTTGCTTCCACTCCGATTTTAAAGGGTTGATCAGATCGGAACAAGGCCGTATTCTAGGTCCAAATGTTCCGGCCTGAGTTCCAAAACATTTGGTAAAGTTAGTTTGTTGACTTAACAGAAATAGGTGATGGATGTGATAGAGACAAAAAAAATTATTCCCAGTTCTTAGATCAAGTACATGTCATATCCTATTTTGATAGTTATTGGCCTAAATAGTAAGATTTTGCATTTTTGTATTTTAGGAGCTAACATGGAATGTGTTAGTTGATAAACATTTGTGAATTTTTTTTAAAAAAATTACTAAATATAAAAATATAAAAATTTAGTATATAATTTTTACAAATATTTTATTTTTTAAGTACATCTAAAAAAATGACTAAATATAAAAACAAATCCACTAACCGCAACAAAACACAAAACACACACACACACACACCAAAAAAAAAAAAAAAACCCAAAATGTATTTTTAAAAATTCAAAACTAAATAGACTAAATATTGCTTAATTTAAAAATAATTTATTTTTAAAATTGTAGAACTTAATCTTAGTGACTCCATCTGTACAAATTTTTGGACTCACCACTACTAAGGCCTCATTTGGGAACAGATTTTTTTAGTAATTTTTAAATTTTTTGGCTAAAATATGATATAAAAAAAAATAGTATGTTTGGGATGACTTTTTGACTTTTTACAAAAAGATGTGTAAAAAGTAGAGAGAAAATGAAATATTTGACTTTTTAGTATAAGTTGTTAATTTTTTAATTTTTTTAATAAATTTTTGACTAAAAAAATTATTTGCCAAACGAGACCTAAATCAAATTACTACAAAATTCTAAAATGTTTGGTTTGATTTTCTGAAAAAATTTTGGAAAATTTTCTCTACAAATAAGTTTTCAAAAGTAATCAAACCAAACAAATTTTCCCAAAAAAATTTCCCAAAACTTGTAAACCAAACAAGTTTTACAAACAAATCTCTCTCTCACACACATCAAATCAATCACTTTTTCCAAAACTCTCTCTCAAAATAATTTTCCAAAACATCTTTTGAAAAAAACCAAACCAAACATGTTTTCGTACTTTTTATCTTTAAAACACATCTCTCAAACACAAACCAAACATACCCATTTCTCAATATACAACTTCACACACTTTAAGACGTCAGTGAAAAAACAAAAAAAAAGTCAATAAGCCATATAGACAAAAAGTCAAAATTCCGTTACCCTCACTTTATAAATATATATATTTTCCTTAGAAAATTATATAAGATTCCCGGACACTTTAATCTTTTTTCACCTTATATCTTAATTAAAAAAAATCAAAAGAGCACTACAAAATTCACTTTCCAAAAGACTTTCGTTCACAAGTGGGAAGCCAATTTTTTTCTTTTTTTTTTTAAATTTTAAAAAAAGGAAAAAAGAAAAACAAATATTAGCATATATATATCACCTTTGAACAAAGGCGTAGCCAGGATTCATCTGATAAATTTGACGAGATGTTGATGGATGGACTCGAGTTTTATTTGATTAAATTATTATTAAATATTTTTTTAATAGAGATTAATTGGACTAATAAAATTATATAATTATAAGAGAATAATCTCAATTAAATATTATTTGTACAAATTTCATCGTTAAGGAGGTTAAAAAGTAAAGATTTATAGATAAGCGATAAGTATGTCAATATCTTTAGGCCCATAAAATTTCACAAGTGACTCCAATAAATAAATTATAAGAACTCATAAGTATTTTATATTCTTTCTATAAAAATTTAATTGTTGTTAGTAATTTTTTTTATTTAATATGATTTCAGACCAATTAAATAAATTATATTATTGTTTATTATAAGATTTTTTAACATGTGATTACTAATAACTTTTTAACATGAGTCGGATTAACATTTTCAATAATATTAGGATTATTTTTTTTACTACAATTTGTTTATTACCTTAACCACTCATACTTGATACTAATGTAACTTGACACATGATATGATAAATAAAATATGATAAGAAAATATAATTATTATTATTAATATTTATGAAAATATTATATGAGTCATTAAATTTTAAAAGGCAACTCTACTATATTAGTATATGAGTTATTACATTCAGTAGTTCCTCAGCCTAGAGTCTCTTAGCAGCTTCCAACTTGGTTTTGATGATCTTCATAAGAGAACAGTTGGTAACTTCAACGTGGCCATTAGCTTGGGGATGGCCTAGGGAAGAGAAATATGGCTGGATTTGAAGTTCTGCACAGAATTTCCGGAACTTGGCGTTGTCAAATTGTTTGCCGTTGTCAGAGGCGATAGCTTGAGGGATGCCAAATCTGTAGACGATCAACTGCCAGATGAATCTGGTTGTGTTTCGCTCGGTAATTGTGGCAAAGGGTTCTGCCTCTACCCATTTAGTGAAGTAATCGATGGCGACGATGGCGAATTTGGTTTGGCCTCGGCCAGTGGGCAATGGGCCAACTAGGTCGATCTCCCATTTGGCGAATGGGTAGAGACTGCAAAGTGTGATCAATTCTGTAGAAGGAACATGGGGGACGTTGGCAAAACGTTGGCACTTATCACATTTGAGCACGAAGTCAGTCGCATCTTGATTGAGAGTAGGCCAGAAATAACCAGTGCGAAGTATTTTGTGGGCTAGGGACTGGGCGCCCGAATGATTACCATAGATACCCTCATGGACTTCCCTCATCACGTAGGTTGCTTGAACTGGATTAAGGCATTGCAGATACGGGTGTGAAAAGCCGCGTTTGTATAAGAGGCCGCTGACAAGAATATAGTTGGATGACCGGGCCTTCACTTTGGCGGCCTGCTGTTTGTCGGCTGGTAGTTCCCCCGTTGTTAGAAATAAAAAGATGTCGGCCGCCCAAGGAATGGGTTCATTTTGGAGGAAGTAGACTTGCTATTGGTTTGGGAAAATGGCTGGGTGGGCTAGGTACTCGAGGCGGACACCGTGGCTGAGGTCTGACTGGTTTGCCGAAGCCAACTGGGCCATTTCATCTGCCTTGGAGTTTTCCGCCCGAGGGATGTGCCTGATGTGGAAGGTGTTGAAGAGTTGAGCAAGGGGGAGTGCAATATCCCTATAAGCCCGCATTGTGTCTTTCTTGGCATCGAATTCCCCCGTAATTTGTCCGATAATAAGCTGGGAATCGTTGAACATCCGGATGTGGTTGACACCAATGTCTCGGGCTAGGTGGAGACCTGCTATCAATGCCTTATATTCAGCCTCACTATTGCTTGTATCGAACAAGAACCGGAGAGCACACTTGAAATAACCACCCGCGGGGGCGGTGAGGATGAGACCAGCCCCACTGCCCTCTTTGCGGGATGATTCGTCGACGTTGAGGGTCCAAGAGTGGGGGCCTTCTGGCTCGATAGGGGGTGGTGGGGGCGGAGAAGCTGTGGTTGGAATGGGATTAGTAAATTCCAAGATGAAATCAGCAACAACCTGCCCTTTAATCGCCGTTCGAGGCCAGTAGGAGATATCAAATTGGCTGAGCTCGACCGACCATTGCATAAGTCTGTCGGAAAGTTCTGGTTGTTGCATTATTTTCTTCAATGGTTGGTCAGTAAGGACCACTATAGAATGTGCTTGGAAGTAAGGGCGGAGTCATCTGGAGGCGGTGACCAAGGCCAAGGACATTTTTTTTCTAACAATGGATAGTTTTGTTCCGCCCCCTTAAGAGCCCGACTGATGTGGTAGACCAGTCGTTGGCCAGAGCTGTCTTCCCTGATGAGTGCTGCACTGACTGCGGTGTTTGACACGGCTAGATAGAGGAAGAGGGGTTTGCCCGTGATTGCTTAAGAAAGTAAGAGGGGTTAGCCATGCATTGTTTCAACTGTTGAAAGGCCTCTTCGGATTCTGCCGTCCATTCAAAAGTTTGCCGAAGAACTTTGAAGAAGGGGAGGCACTTATCCGTTGCTCGGGAAATGAAACGGTTGAGAGCGGCCACTCGGCCAGTAAGCCTCTGAACCTCCTTAACCGTTTTGGGTAACTGCATTTCGATTAAGGCCTTGATCTTTTCGGGGTTAGCTTCAATGCCCCGCTGACTGACCATAAAACCCAAAAACTTCCCAGATCCTACGCCGAAGGCGCATTTCTCCGGATTGAGCTTCATTTGGTACTTTCGCAGGGTGGCGAAGGTTTCTCACAGGTCGGCCAGATGATCAGTGGAGAGCTTGCTCTTGACCAGCATGTCGTCGACATATACTTCCATGTTACAGCCTATCTGATAATGGAAGACAGCATTGACCAACCGTTGGTAAGTGGCCCCGACATTCTTCAACCCAAATGGCATCATGCGGTAATGGTAGGTGCCTCTGTCAGTAATGAAGGAGGTGTGTTCTTGGTCAGATGGGTGCATCAGGATTTGGTTGTATCCAGAGAAAGCATCTATGAAACTGAGCATTTGATGACCGGCCGTGGTATCAACCAGCAGATCTATGCGAGGGAGAGGATAGCTGTCTTTGGGGCAAGCTCGGTTAAGGTCGGAGTAGTCGACACAGAGTCGTCATTTACCATTGTTTTTACGAACCAGAACCACGTTCGACAACCATTTGGGGTAGTCCACATTTGTGATAAACTATGCCTCAACGAGCTTATCTACTTCAGAAGCAATAAGGTTATTGCGTTCCGGGTGAAAAATGCGCTGCTTCTGGCGGATAGGTCAGAAATGGGGCTCAATGCTGAGACGGTGGGTGATGAAGGAGGGGTCAATACCCGGCATATCGGAGTGAGTCCAGGCAAACACATCGTTGTGTTCAATGAGGAGGGCGGTGAGGTCGGCCTTGGCCTGGGGGGATAGTTGGCTGCCAATCTTGGCGGTTTTGGCCAAGTTGTTGGGATCGATGAGGACCTCGACAAGTTCTTCCACTGGTTCCCCCCTAACCAGCTCGTCCTTATCTCTAACGTCGAGTCCTTCAATGATCATGGCCTCCTTCAGCTTGACTTCTTTAAGTGAGGCGACATAACATTCTCTGGACACGGTCTGCTCTCCCCTCACTGTCCCGACCCCAAGATCGGTAGGGAACTTGATGACAAGGTAGTAGGTGGATGTGATAGCTTGGAAAGCATTTAGAGCGGTGCGGCCAAGGATGATGTTGTAGGCAGAGGGGCAGTCAACAACAAGGAAGGTGAGCAATTTTGTGGTCTGCCACGGGTACTCGCCGATTGTGATGGGAAGATTGATGGAGCCGATGGAAGTCACCCGGTCGCTAGTGAAACCGACCAAAGGGGTTTAGAGAGGAGACAGACTTTCTTTCCCGATCTTGAGCTGGCGGAAGCAATTGAGGAAGATGATGTTTGAAGAACTGCCGTTGTCGACGAGAACCCGTCTGACCTTATAATTGGAGAGGAGGACGGAAATGACGAGAGGGTCGTCATGGGGGTAACGGATGCCTGTGCAGTCGGCGTCCGTAAAGGTGATAAGCTCGGTCCACTGCCTGGGCTGTTTGGGGGGTCGGTCCAATGTGGCAACTTCTTTGTCTGAGCCCTGCCTTATTTTTTTGAGTTCTGCCCGTTGAGCCGAGCGGGATAGTCCTCCACAAGCAAGCCCGCCGGAAATAACTCTGATTTCTCCAACAGGTGGGGCGGGGTTACCTTGTGCCCGAGGTTGCTGTGGAGGGCGATCATGACGTTGGTTAGGGTGTGCTGGTTGTCGGGGAGGGGTGCGCCGGCGGTTGTTTCTGATGGGTTCAGTCCGTTGCCGCTGCTGAGGGCGAGTATCCGTGAATCGACTGAGACGTCCTTGATGAATCAAGTCCTCGACCTGATCTTTGAGGTTGACACACTCCTCGGTATTATGGCCGTGGTCCTGGTGAAAACGACAATATTTACACTGGTCTCTCCGATTGGAAGGGGTCCGTGATGGTTAGGGCCATTTTAGGGGGTAGTCCCGCTGGATCTGATTGAGGACTTGTTCCATAGGGGAATTGAGGGGGGTGTACCGCTCGAACCGACCAGACAGTCGGGCTGGTGCCGACTGGTAGGCTTGGGGGGGTCGGTCGGTATACTGACTTGTTGGGTTATTATACTGGGTATTTCTGGTTTCTGCATCATTTCTCTTCTCTCTGGGGGTCGGGTTTTTGGCTATAGGACCTTGTCGGGCGGCTAGGGAATCTTCGACGTTCATGTATTTTTGAGCTTTAGAGAGTAGGGTTGCCATGGAGGTCGGGGGGTTTTTAGAGAGAGAGAAAAGGAAGTCAAACGACCGTAGACCGGCCATGAAAGCCGTAAGGATGACCTTGTCATCGTTTTCCGCTACCTGCAAGGCTTCGGTGTTGAAGCGGGTAACGAAACTACGCAGCGACTCCCCTCGGTCTGACAGATGTTGAGGAGTTGGGTTACCGGACGCCGCTGGCGCTGGGCTCCAATGAAATGGCTGAGGAAGGAGTCACTGAGGTGCTGGAAAGTGGAGATAGAGTCTGTTGGCAGTTGACTAAACCAAAGTCGAGCTGACCCCTTGAGTGTCACGAGAAAAGCCCGACACATGATTTCGTCAGGGAATGCATGGAGGATCATGAGGGTTCTGTAGGTCTCCAAGTGGTCGACTGGATCCGTCGTACTGTCAAAAGAGTCGATGGTGGGCATTTTGAACTTGGGGGGTAAAGGTTTGTCCCGGATGGAGGCGATGAATGGTGAGTTGGCTGTGGTGGAGGGTTTATGCTGTATGTTCTGCATGACTCCTAGGAGTTGGAGCTTCATGGCTCGGAGTTCTGCATCCCAGAGAGGAATGTTGTCACCACCGGAGGGCAGCGAGGGTTGAACGCTGCTGGCCTCTCCTTCAGGGGTTGGTGCTAGGACCGATGGATGTAGGGCTCGGGGTGGTGGATTTATATCTGGGAGAGGGGGTCATAAGCCTTCCAAGTTGGGTGGATTAGGCTATTGGATAGTATGGCTTGGGGCTCGCTCTTGATTGGGTGGGATATCTGGAGGTGGTGGAGGAGGTACAAGAAAGTTTCTTTAGAGTAGAGCATTAATCAGGGCTTGGTTTTGCTCGACCAGGCGGTTAATGCTGTTGGTGAGCTCGGTGAAATACTATGGTGGGATGTTTGGATTGGGAGGGTCGGCTTGGTGGTCAGGAACATTGGGGTGGGAAACCATGGATCTAGTTGTGACTATTCACCTTTGCAGGTGGTAGGAAGGGGTTATTGGGAAAGGGCCTCCGGTGACAATGAGCACAACTGGCGCGCGGAGTAAGAGAGTTCCCACAGACGACGCCAACTGATGATACAGTTCGTTCCAAGCGAAACGGGTCAGACTGATCCACGCTCCTCAATCCTACGTCCGAATGACCAAGCCTACCGGAAGACCTGCACACGAGTTCAACGGGGAACGGGAAGTCCCCTAGCGAACCCTTCGATGAACAAGTTAGAAAGAGAAGTGGAGTGTAGTGATGGATTAGAGATAGAAAGCTTAACCTTCTTTCTGTCTTCGACCTTTACTTCTATCCTCTGGTAATCATTTCGTTGTTCCTTCCGACCTGTCACCTTGGCCGAAAGTCTATGCTCTAGCTTACCTTGTTCGTGGTGAAGGCGTTCTGTTCCGACGGAGAGGGGTTATCGCAATAAATGTTGTAAGGGGTCTCATTAATGGCGATGTGCCGTGGTAATAACTTTGCAGATCTTTGTCTGCTGATGTGGCTTGCCCTTCTCTCGCCATGTGTCTTGATGTCAACATGGGGCTTCAGCAGTGATGGGCTTTAGCATTTGAGTTATGTATTGGGCCCTAAATGGTGGGCTATAATCTTTATGGGTTTACCCATGTCAGAAGCAATATTATATAAATGTAATCCCGATGAGCTTAATCGCCATTCTCTCGCATAAAATGTGCCTATGAAATCAACCATAACTCTCCTATAAAGTTTTTGATGAAAGTGGACAAAGTCGACCGGCTAGTGAATAAAAACGACTACTTTGGCCTCGTTTAGGAATAGATTTTTTTAGTAACTTTTTGATTTTTAGCTAAAACATGAGAGTAAAAAAAATTAGTATGTTTGGGATGATTTTTTAGTTTTTTACAAAAAGATGTGTAAAAAATAAAGAGAAAATAGAATTTGTTGACTTTTTAGTATAATTGTTAGCTTTTTGATTTTTTTTAATGACTTTTTAATTTTTAAACTAAAAAGTGATTTTGCCAAACGAAATCTTAATATACTCTGTATGTTTGGTTGCGACATTGGTGGAAGTGGCTCGTGTATGAGGTGGGGTTCACCTCTGGAAATTTTGGTTTGAAAATTCATGAGAGGATTAATACTCCGGGCTGATCAACAATTCACTGTAGTGGCCGAACTAGACTTGTTGGGGGCATGGGATTGAAAAACAATCCTCTGGGATCGATCCTTAAGGTTTCGTTTGATAAGTGGGTTAATTTTTTTATTTTTTGACATTTTTAGTTATTTTAGCTTGGGTTAAAAAGTTTAGTTTGTGAAAGATTTTTGGTTTTTTGGATTTTTTTGACTTTTCTGTGAGAGAAAGAATGTAATGATTATGAATTAGATGTGATATTTTGTGTTATTGGATTAAAAAGCCTATTTTATTTTTTGTGACTATTTTAGCCAAAAAAAAAAAACCACAAAACCCACTTCCCAAACATAGGCTACGTAGCAAAACAAAAAATAAATAATTTATTTTAAAGTCTTTTTAGATTATTGAGCTTAAAAAGTAAAAAAATAATTATAATAATATTAAAAAAATATTAATTTATATATTAATACTATCTATAGTATTACTGATCTAGTGACGTATAATCAAACACTCTTTATTCTATATCTCTAATTTAATACTACCACAATACTAATCTGCTCACTCAATCCCACTATATTCATAATCCCATCCAACCTAATCCGCCAAACAAACACGACCAATATAAATGTATTTTAAAATATATTTTATTTAGGGTAAACTACAAATACATCTCTAAAATTTATTTAATTTACATATTACTCCTTGTAATTTTGAAAATTATATCCTACTTCTTCAAGTTTCTAATCACATAATATATATATATTTTTATATTAATATATCATCAAATCAATTAATAGTTTTTAAAAATATATTTCAATTAATAATTCAAATAATTTTATTATTGTATAGGATAATAAATAAAAATTTATCTTTTTTGTTAATTCTGTTAAATAAAAAATTCTAATAAGAGAATGATATTTATAATTTTTAAAATTATAAAAAAAAATTATATTTTAAACAAATTTTAGAGAATGTATTTGTAATTCAGGCCCTTATTTAAAATCAATAATGTTTTAGACCTCTAAATTGGGAGCACTAGAGCATCACTAATGATGTGGCACAGGGGGCCCCACCAAAGTGATGTAATGTTTTGACTTGAGTTTATTTATTTATTTATTTTTTAGTTCATTAGTGCTATTAGTGGTCCAAAATTAGTGAGATGAATCACCACTCATTTAAAATTTTAACGCAAGATTTCAACGCGATATTGTCGGATGTGAAAAGCGAAATACGATGAAGACAGAATGTGGGATGTGATTTATTCTTTTGTTTTTTTTTTGGGTACATCGAAAAATAGTGGGATGTGATTTATTCGACCAGGAACATTATATATATAACTCATTTGAGTAAACAAACGCCATCTTTTTGTGTATGGTCGCATGCAGCCTTGAAGATTTCTTTGAGGTAATGCACAACTGCCCTTTTTAAGCTTTCCTTAACCATATTTCAACTTCTTTCATAATTCTTGCTTCTCTTTAATGAATTAAGATTATTATTTTTAGACAAGCTCACTTCTTCTTCTTGTTGTGTTTTCTTTTTTTTATTTATTTTTATTTTTTTAAAGCATTACTACTAGTCATTATGGCCAATCAACGTAATGGGCATCGCTTATTTGCCGATGAATTTTGGCAAACTATGTTTTCTAATAATAACACAGGATTACAATCTGATATTATAACAAGTACCATTTATCGCTCCATGGACGAAGAGATAGAGTCGTTTCGCAGGACGCATGCAGGGGCTTCACACACGGGTGAACTTTCTAGTTTTAAATTTTTTTTTGCTCAATTTAATATTGGTACTTTTTTTTTTTGTGAACAAGTTGGTACTTATTTGTTTGAAATGAATTTATACAAATAATTGTCTCTCGTTATTGTTATGCTTTTATATATATATATATATATATAAGTATAATTGTCTCTATCTTTATTATTTAAAGTTGCAATCCCAACTTGAATCTATTTATCAATTCGTCTCATAAATAAATTTGAGTTGCTAGGAGAAATATTTACATCATCAAACACTAGTCTACAATAATTAAAAAGCCAACAAAATCTAATAACCAATAAACTAAGCCTACTAAGTCCGGCCCCAAACCCAATAACTACTAATTATAAACGATCTCAATAATAAGAGAGAAATAAATATCACCACAAGCAGGGCCGGCCCTGAGATTTAGGGGGCCCAAGGCGACCTTCAGAAATGGGGCCTTTCTTACATTGAAAAAAAAAAATTTGATGGATAAAACGATAAGTTACAATAACTTTTTTATTTGTTTGTAACCACAAAAAAATTTACTTACACATATTAAGAGGAAAATTAGGGCATGAAATTAGGACAAAAACTTTCTCCATTTAAATGTGATATATATATATATATAGAGAGAGAGAGAGAGAGAGAGACTCGCGGTTTTGATGCTGTAGACACCCCATTACAAAAAAAAATCAAAAACAGAAATACAAAAAACAAGCCCAGAAAAATAAAATAAATACAAAGTCCAAAAAAAAAAAAAAAACAGATCTTGTTCTTCTTCTTCGTCTTCGCAGATGCCGACCACATGCCAGCTTCATTTACTCTGCTCTTCCGTCGCCGAGCTCTTCCTCTTTTTGTCATCGGCCTTCGAAGGCCCTGCCTCAATGTTTCCGGCAAAAGAGTTGACTTTTCGCCGACCATCAAAGGAAAAGTATGCCGGCGCTCCGAACTGGTCCAGACAAATGGTCTGTCGTTTTACCTCTCTACTCTCCATGGAGGTAGTCTTCCGTTTCAGTTCTTTGTTCTCTGCCTTCAGCGCACAAACCTCCGCTCGTGCATCCCTATACATCTGCTGAAGCAGATTAAGTTGGGCATTAACCCGATGTAGCTCACTCGTCTTGTTTTGCAGACGGTGAGACAAATTAGTGACCGCGGCCACTGTTTCCATACACGACTTCAGCGTGAGGTGGTTAGCATCAATATCAGTTTGAGCAGCCATCACTTGCTCAACTGTTAGGGTGGGAAGACTGGGATGAGTAAGAGCAGGGGCACTTGGCCCAGAGGAGCTCGATGGATCATTAAGATCCGGAAACAGAGAGAGAGGGCGAGACGAAGCCATGTATAGAAAGAAAGAGGAAAGTAGTCACAGAAGAGTGGCAGAAAATAGAAGAGGAAAAGAAAAAGGCGGAGGAAGATGGAAGAACAAGAAGAAGGCGGAGGAAGCTGGAAGAGTAATGGAGAAGGAAAAGAAGAAGAGAATGGTTAAGAAGAAGAAGGCGGATACTGAAGAGAAGAAGAAGACGAGAGAGAAAGACAAAGAAAGGGAGAGGGTCGAGGCAGGCTTGCAAACCGAGGGGGCTGCTTTTGTCGGCCAATCGACACAAAAGCAGAGAATGAGGATTTTTTATGTTCATCAAATCTCTTTGAGTTAAGAATGAGGATGCATGCAATTAAAAATATTGAGTTTGGCCAAAATTATTTTTATATTCGATTTGTTTTTTTATATTGAGCCCATCCTCATTTTTTTTTGTGTGTGCAAATTTTTTTTTGAAAAGTTTAAAATACTATTTTTTGGAAACAGTTTAGAAATTGAAAATTAGTTTGCCTATGTTTTAAAGAAAGATAGAAAGAAAAAAAATTGAAAACACAATGAATAAAAAAAAATTTAAAACACAATGAATAAAAATAAACAAAATTAATTGCTTGGGCTGGGCTCAATTTGTAAAGACTTCCAGGTGGGTTAATGTAGTCAATTAATTTTGTAGCCAATCAGTTTTGGGCCTGGCTCAATTTGTAAAGACTTCCAGGTGGGTTAATGGGCTCAATTTATTAATGATTAATGTAGCCAATTAATTTTGTTATGGGCATCTATTATGAATATTATTGGGCCTCTATTATGATATATATATATTTTTTTTGGGCATATATTCAATTGGGCTTATAACATGTGAATTTTTTTTTTTATATCTAAAACAAAAAATCAAATTTTGAGGCCCTATTTTTAGCCCAAATCTGGGGGCCCAAGGCGCAGGCCTCTTGGGCCTTCCCTCAGGGCCGGGCCTGACCACAAGAGTATCAAATTTCTTTCCACTGGAGTTAAACTCAAAAACTCACGTCATTTGGGAAGTGGGTTTTTTTTTGTAGATTTTTTTTAGTTATAAGATATTATTGGAGAAATTTTTTTTTTGTGTTTGGGCATCGTTGATTTTTTTGTGGTTGGATGTGATATTTGTGAGAGAAAAAGTGAAATGATTATGGGGTTTGATGTGATATTTTGTTTGAATTTATTTTTTTTGGTTTTGTAACCAATTTGCCTTTTAGTGAAAAGAACAAAAAAGAAACCTAAAAAATTTGTTTCCAAAACAAATAGCACTTTTTCTTTTCTTTTTTTTTTTCAATTAGTAAGAGAAACCCAATAATCACCCAATTCAATAATCATCAAAAAAAATAGTTCTGAGAAGAAATAAACATTTACACACATCTCCCAGACCATAATGGGAGAAAACTAACACCACAAAAAATATTAAATTTATCCACATAAGATAACATCACGTCACAATGTGACTTTTTTAGTAATTTTTTATGAAGGAAAATAAAATTAAAAAAAAATAGAAAAAATATAAATGAATCTTTTAACTTTTTCATATATAACTTTATGACTATATTAACTTGTTGCAAACAGGTCTTTAGTCGAAAAAGCTATTCAAAAACCCACTTGTTTATTTTAGCTAACCATTTTTTTAGTCTGCACTTCAACGAGACTTTTCTTTTCTTTTTCTTTTTTCTTTCCATATATATATATATATATATTTTCTTCTGTTGCAAGACTCTGTTCTATAGCTATCTTTCTTTAAAATATTTTTTCTTTTAATTTTCTTTTCAAATACAACTACAATTTTTTAATGATTTTATTTTTCGCCAAAATTCATTTTATCCCTCATGATTTGAGGTTGGAGCACTTCACCCCTTTATAGTTCAAATATAGTTAGAAAATCCAAACATCACTGTTAATTTTTATATCGAAACTGACGAAAGGTGTATCACATATACTATTTTTCAGAATGGGTTTAACTTTCTACAAAAATAAAATACAATTAATATAGCAAAAAGGACAATTTTATCCCATCATCTCCAAATCTAAAATTATATTAAGATATTAATTAAAGTAAAATGTAATTGAACTAAAATATAAAATAAATAATAATTAAGAATTAACTTAAAATATAATTAAATTAAAATTAGATTAAGATGTTAGGAATTACAATAAACAGTTAAAGATTTATGATTAATTGTAATCTCAAATATAACTAAATTAAAATTAGATTAAATAGTTAAAAATTACAATAAATAATTAAAAATTTGTGATTAATTGTGATTTGATTAAATTAATATTAGAAATTATGTGTATAAGAGAGGAGAGAGAAAGACCAAAAAAAAAAAGATTTGAAAGTATTACAATCGTTTCACATCTATAGTTTTGTAACTTAATGTTTATAATTTGATCCATAACCACATAAAAATTTTCTAATTATATTTGAACCATAAGAGATAAAATATTCCAATTTCAAACCACAAAGAGGAAAAATAAATTTTGCTCTATATTTTTCAATGTTAAATATTTTTTAGGGAAAAAAATTCCCAAGATTTAACTTTAATAACAAATCAAACCATGGGGTTTTCAATTTTTTACAATTCCAATCCTAAATATTTTATTTGATCTCAATCCAAGCCATCGTCCATCTCTGTTTAGAAAAATTAACAGAAAATTGTTTCCAATACATGTGACATTATCTTGTTTGCTGTTTGAGATTAATACTATAAATATTTTTCTACCATACAAAATTCCAATCATCATTTATTAACATTCATTTATATCTTACCACGTTGTGAATCACATATGATAAAAAATTAACTTTTGACTTTTTACTAAGTTTTTTAACTTTTTTGAAAAGTGATTTGGGAAATTGGTAAAAAATTATTTTTTTACTTTTTTGTATAATATTTATTTATGGTGTCACATCACGTTAAAATGACTAAAATACACCACCAAGCTTAGAAAATTTACTTTTTGACCCATGTGATTGTTTGAACAATTACGCAATTTCATGGAGGGCAATTACGTAATTTCACCACCTATGTTTTTATCGCTTCCCAAATCAACCTGCTTGCTTTTTTATGCTGCCACAAAACGCAACTTCTTGCTTTCTTCCCAAATGGCCACGCAGTCTCTACCAGTGACTTTCACTCCCACAACACCTCCTAAATATGGCACCGTATCCCCTAAATTATTAATTAGACTCCTAAATATATAAAAATAAAATAAAATAAAATTTAAATGTTTAATAATAATGGTTAGAGAAATTTTAATATTATATTTTACAATAGAATAATTTTTATTTCACAAATACCTAATAAATTCTTATTTTTATTTTCAAAAATAACACGAAATAGTTTATTCCTGTAAACTTTTTTATTTTTTACCATTTCTCTCCCTAAATTTTAAATTTTATGGTGTAACTAAAGATCATATATGGATTGGCAATGACCCGACCCTGTAATATTTATTGATGCTCAAAGAGCATTTGGGCGGGAAATAAAGACATCAAAACCATTGAAGTTGAGGTGAGACAATTTAAACCATTGGATCAAAATGTATTTCTAAGATAAATTAGATATTTTCAAAAACCTTTCTCCCTTATTATATAGATATATATTTATGCAATTTATCTATCTTTACTATTAAGTAGAGCCTACATCTGAAATAGTGTAAATAGTGTTTTCATCTTCATTGCAATGGATAAAGTTACATGACACTAATAAATCATTTATAATTGTTAAGTAAGTATAAATTTTAAAATCTCTCTACTATGATGATTGACCATTTCACAACTATAGATCATGAATTGGACATCTCCATCCTCTCCATCTAATAGAGAGGATACAATCTTTGATATTCCACTACCAATCCTTCATTATGTATCTCTCAACTGTTTGATTATATCATCTATAAGATCAAACAGTCTTTTTGTAGTTTAATTCATTTGTTGTCATTTCAATTGTCCAGTTTCCTTCTTAATTTGTTGGAGGCTATATATATATACGTCTTCAATTCTTTTTACTCATCATTTACAGAGAAAACTAAGTGGGCTGCTGAGGAACAACTAAAATTGATTGTAGGAGTTGCAAGTTCTACTACGCCAGAGACAGGTCGAAAGAAGTAAGTTGTAGCACAATCAAAAATTACAAGAAACTGTTTAGCACACCAACATTTAACCATGACATCCTTGTGAAAACAAACCCTTATAAACTTTATGAGGGAGAATTACAATTCAATGTAATAGACCAAAACTAATTCCAAGGGGTGATGGATGCAACTCTTCATGTGAGTTTCTTACACAACGAGAGTTGCGTTGTGTAATTAATTTGTCTTTTTTTTGAACTAATTAGTTTTAGTCTATTATACTGAATTGTCCACTTTAGGGCAAATCGTTCATATGTACCAAAAATGCTAGACTCCCAATTTTAAGAGAAGTTGTTTAGTTGTCTTGGGATATGCCTAGGTTGGTGGTGCCCAAAGAGTGTTGTATTTGGTGAAAGGGGTAGGGAACAAGAGGCATAAGGGAACAAGAGGGGACTCGATATTTGGTGATTGGATGGGGACAAGAATATGTGGCGCCCTTAGACCACCTAATATTTTTCCAATTTTAGACCTTCAATTTCACACAATGATGTGACAATAAAGTTGGACCTACATAATTAAGTGTGTAACAAATCAAAAATTAACAATTATTCTATCACATCATTGTAGGTCTAATTGAAAAGGTTTTGCTTGGGGTTTCAACTTAATTTTTTTTTTCATTTATATATGAGATTATGCAGCTGGAAGTATATGGCAGAAAACTATTTCACGGATTCAAAGCGAAGAGAAAACAACAAATTGAAGGTAAAGAGCTCACATGCAAACTTTCCATTCTGCATCGTAACTTTACTCATTTTAGCACTACTTACAGAAAACCAAGAACCAAGAAGCATATGGAATTCACCACTGAGATGGTGGCTTAGTGGAGAAAGTATTTTTTTTTTTACAAGTGTGACCTAGATTCGAATCTTGGGGGGCCGAAATGGTTGCTTTGCAGCTGGCTCTCTTCGGAGACCTCGCTCTATACTCCAATCAAAACTTGGGCTCATCTGTGACGTATAGTTGAGCTCTATTAGTGCCTCGATAGTAGGTCCCTTCCTATAGGTTAGGTCAAATTAAGCCGGTAACCGGTTATCCCGGAACCTAGGCTTACAAATGTCATGATAACACCTCAAAATATCCTTTTTTCTGATAAAAAAAGAAGAAGAAGAAGAAGAAGCATATGAAATTCTCCAATATATATACATAAAGAGAGAAGGAAATAGTAATCACATGGCATAGTTATCTAAAATGTGGAGGGAAGCACAAAGCCCAGGTGTGGTTTTATTTTCAAATTGCGATTTCAATTAAAAAAAAATTCAAAATTTATAACCAAACATACGATTCAAAAATATATTAAACTTAATTTAAAAATTATTTTCAAAATTTATAACCAAACACACAACTCAAAACTCTTTTCAAAACTCAAACCAAACTCTTTCCAAAACTTTATTAAAAAAAAAAAAAATTCAAAATAATATTTTTTTTATTTTGTTTTTTACAGTTATTTTTAAAAATAATTATTTGAGTGTGGAATTATATTTTGAATTATGAGTTTTAAGTTGAGTTTTAAAAACCGAAAATTTATTTGGTTATGAATTTTGAAAACAGTTTTGAGTTATATTTTGAAATTTTTTAGATTTTTTTTAAATATTTAAAAATTTCCTTAATTTTATTTTTTTAGGATAAATATTTTATACTTAAATATTTATTTATTTATTTTAATGTGCATTGTACTTCATACATTTGTGTATTGTAGTTTTTTTTTAAATATTTGAAATTTCTTTAATGGAATTTTGAAAAGAGTCTTAAAAAGAGTTTGATTATGAGTTTTGAAAAGAATTTTTAAATTGAGGTATATGTTTAATTATGAGTTTTGAAAATGAATTTTTTTTTAAGATCTCTGATATTAAGTTTTATAAAATAAAAAACATATAATATTTTCATCATAGTTAAGGTCCCTCAACATTTCTACAGAGAAAATTCGGCTCAGAAAAATTTCACCCCGACTCAGAAAAATTTCAATTCTCACAAAGAAATTTTGCCAGAGAAATTTTGAATTTTCTCTGAATTGGTATTAAAATTTCTTTGAGTCAGGCAAAATTTCTCTGAGTTGAATTGTCTCTATGAAAATGTTGAGAAACTTTAACTAATAAAAAATAACATCTTAAACCTCTCTTACTACACAAAGTTAGAGATGGATGTTTCACTAATTTTCCTTTTTGAAAATAGTTTTTGAATCCAGTTAAAAAAAAAAAAATTAAATTGAATTTAAGTTATGTGTTTGGTTACAATTTGAGGGTGGAGTTGTGTTATGAATTTAAAATATTAAAAAAATTAAAATATTTAAAATAAAAAAATAAAATTTTTTTAAGCATTTTTAAATATTTAAAAAAAATAAATCCAAAAAATTTCAAAATACAACTCAAAAACTCAAAATACAACTCAACTCTTTTCAAAATTCAAAAACTCTTTTCAAAACTTCTAATCAAACAAATTTTTTCTTTTTAAAACTCAACTCACAACGCTTAAATCACAATTTCATACTACAACCATAATTCTAAAACGAAACTAAATGAAGCCAAAGATTTTCTTATATGACGAAACAAATGAAACTTGAAAGATTTATTTTGTTTCAATTAAAAAAAGTCGTTTTTTGGTTATTTAAGCTGCAAAAACATTTTACTTCTTTATAAAAAGATCATTTTTGGCTATTTAGGCCTCTTTTGGCATGCGAGAGTTTTAGTCTAAAAATCAAAAAGTTACTAAAAAAACTAAAAAGTCTATAGCCTATACCAAAAAGTTAAAAATTCATTTTTCCCTCTACTTTTTGTACATATTTTTGTCAAAAACTAAAAAATCATTCCAAACATACTAATTTTTTTTTTTATCTCATGTTTTAACTAAAAAACTAAAAAGTTACTAAAATACCTTGTTCCCAAACGGGGCCTTAAGCTAAAAATATTTTGGTTGTTTAGTTTTTAGTTAATTTAGCTAACAATTGAAAATAATAATAATAATAATAAAACAAACAAACAAACAAAAGAAACGCTTCTATATCAGGATCCACTCTATCTGGCATGAGCTAAATAGAACATATTTTTTTCTAATTCTTTTTACATTCAGCAAAAAAATTTTTAACTTTTCAAGTCTTTCTAGCCTAGAAAAATATAAATAAAAGAAATTCAAAAAAAATTCACTAAAGATTAAAAAAATTCAAAACCCACCTAAACTTTCCCAATAACAAAAAGTAACTTCTTTTAGCATTTTCCAAACACATCAACTTTTTTTAACAACAATTGTATCCCCTATAAAAAAGAAAAGAATACATATATATATATATATATATATTAAAAGTAATTGCCAAAACAGCCTTGAGAGTAGCACTCAACCAAGCTAAACGTTCACATAATAAAGAATTTATCATGCTTAGTGAATTTGATTAAGATTATTCCTACTAAATATGTTTAGAGTCCCATATTTTTCATATAAAAGAAATATAAGTAGTGTGATAGCAGAATTTGTATAGTGAAATAAATATTTATTCCATGTATTTACATTCAAGAGTTGATAATTGCCCTAATGATGTGGTGCATGCAGCAAAAGTGGAAAGACTTGAAGAAGCACGCAGAAAATAAAAAAGATGATAGCCAGAAGGAGTTCTATATGATGGTTGCGATTGTTGAAGCTGAAACACAAAGGAAACCAGATGAAAAAAAAAAGTTCGATAATGTTGTTAAAGAGTGGTCTGGGGCACTGCAAAAACAAGATCAAGTAATAATGGCTCGGGCACAACAGCTGCTGACCATGGTAAAAAAGATGGAGCCAGAACAACAACTCAAAAAAATAAGGGATTGGGTGACAGAAGCAGAACGATGCCATGCATATGGTAACATGCCTTACTGGGAGTTATCAAGTGGCATCCTTGATGAACCAGGGACAGCTGCATGAACAAATGGCCCAACTGTAATCTCTTGAGTTTAATGCTTTTTCTTTTTTTCTTTTTCTTTTTTGCCTTTTTTGGATTAGCAATCTTAAGCTAATGCTTGTTGTGTGTTTAAGGACCTTAATAGTTTGCAGTGTGGCTTTGAATATATTAGTGTGAGTTTGAATGTCCCAACTTGTGTGGATCTTAATCTACTTATATTTGTTTAAATTTTATCTTTTTAAATTTTCAAATTTTTTTTATATGATTAATATGTTATGTTTGATTTTAATTGTGATTGTTATTTTGGGTATGCCGCCATCATCATAATAACAAAAATGGGTGGCAGTTTTATTTTAGGCGTACAAGTAATGTAATCGTCTACACAAATTTTTGAACCATTGATCAAATTTTGTCTTAACAACCTGGTTCAAGCCCAAGTCTTCATGCTTAGAAAGTGAATGAAACCAAAAGCAAAATCAAAATCAAATATATAAAATTAAATACACAAACAGTGAAAGTATACCGCATAAATCAAAATCCATCAAGGTGCCTGACACATCACCATAACAATTCCTCTCTTCCGCATCTCTATTTGTAGGCCTTAAATAAAACAACCTCTGAGAGCCATCACGAATAAAACATTAAAATATCAAATCTGGGAGTAGCAAACCTCAGATCAATTTCAATCAGTGTTCTCTCTTTATAGATAGATTTCAATCTAGAAGCCAAAATGGACGACAAAACATTACAATTCAGAAGTACTATGACTGAGATTCTGGATTCCAGAGAAAAATAAACACAGTTCATATTTGAAATAAATTCTTGTTAAGTATAGTAAGTATATTATACTTAGAAAAAATTTATAAAAATTAAAAAAAAAAACAAAAACAAAAACAAAAAAAAACAAAAACAACACAAAAAAAGATTGTATAGAAACATATACATACCATGATCTCCAGACTTTGGTGCTACCACAAGCAATATCTTTGATGCCTCCGACCGTTGTGATCTTTAATGCCGCCATGAGAGAGAGGGTGTGGATGAGAGATGAATAAAGGTGAACCAGGAGAATAGAATTAGCCATTTAGGAATTTTGGTTAATGATTTATGAGGACTTTTATCGCTTATGGGCATGTGCCCTGTATAGATTGTAGCGTATAAAAATATTTCAAAAAATAATAAGGGTAAGTCTCAGTGACCACTAATGAAGTTTACAAAAATATAATAAATCGCATCAGTTTAGCATAATTACACAGACTCACCTTCTAATAAGTGCAAGTACTATGTTATTATGAAGATTTTAAGCTGGAATATTAGAGGAGTGGGAAGACCTGAGAAAAGAAGGAAGATAAAGAAGTTATTATTTAAAAAGAGAATTGATATGGCTTTATTCCAAGAGACAGAGAAATCAAGGACCTCTGATTTGGAGGTGAAATCATTGTGGCATAGAGACAGTCTTCAGTCTATGATTGTTGATGCTGAAGGTATAGCTGGTGGTTTGCTCTGCATCTGGGACCCTGAAGTATTTGCACTCTCAGAGTGCTGCAGCAACAGAAACTTTATCTTGCTGTCAGGTATTATTCAAAACTCATTTGAGTGTGTGATTGTAAATATATATGCTCCAAATGATGTGGTGAAAAGAGGTAAACTTTGGGAAACATTAGTGAACATAAAAAGCATTTTTCCTAAACCATGGTGCCTTGGAGGGGATTTTAATGAAATAAGGAATGTGGGTGAGAGGATAGGGTGCTCAAGAAGAGATAGGGGTATGAAAGAGTTCATTGAATTCATAGATAGGTGTGAGGTAACTGAAATTCAAATGCTAGGAAGAAAGTTTACCTGGTGTAATGCTCAAGATGGCTCAAAATGGAGTGAGTAAGACAGATTTCTTCTATGTCCTGAATGGATGGAGAGGTTGAAGTTTAAATTATGGGGTTTATCAAGGATAATTTCAGACCATTGCCCATTAATTCTAATGGAGGATGTGAGGGATTGGGGCCCGAAACCCTTTAAATTGCTGAATGCTTGGTGTTTACACCCAAAATTTGGATCTTTTGTAGAGAAGGTGTGGAGAGAAACACATATTCATGGGGCTGCTGGTGCTGTTATGCATAAGAAACTACAGGCCTTAAAATTGGCTTTGAAACAATGGAATAGAGAGGTCTATGGCAATGTTGCATCAAAAATCAAGGATGTGAGGATGAGCTGGATAACCTTGACTTGGAAGCTGAAGTTAGGCCATTGGATGAGGCAGAACTGAAACAGAAAAGGGAATTAATGAGTGAAGTGTGGAAGCTTAGCAGAATGATGGAATGGGAATGGCTCCAAAAATCAAGATTGGATTGGAACTTAAAAGGGGATAGGAACACTCGTTTCTTCCATGTTACAGCAAGTTGCAGACATAATAGAAATGCTTTGAGTAGTATATCAGTTGGAGGGGTTGTGGTTGAAGAACCTGATCAAGTAAAGCAAGAGGTGTGGGATTATTTTAGGAATCATTTCACAGAAGATTGGGTTAGTAGGCCTGTACTAGTGGGTGACTTCAAGAGTGTTAGTCATAGTCCGTGTTCTGACAGATTAGAAGCAGAATTTTCTGAGGAGGAGATTTGGGCAGCAGTTAAAGGTTGCAATGGGAATAAAGCACCTAGCCCTGATGGGTTTAATTTATTGTGCTTTCAAAAGCATTGGAAGGTGTTTAAAGAAGAGGTAATCATATTTATGAAAGAGTTTCATAGTAAAGGTAGGCTAGTTAATGGTTTGAATTGCTCATTCATTACTCTCATCCCAAAGAAGGAGAATGCAAGTAGCTTAGGTGAGTATAGGCCTATTAGTTTGATTGGGTCTATGTACAAGATACTAACAAAGGTACTTGCAATAAGGATGAAATCAGTTCTAACTGAGGTAATTAGTGATACACAATCTGCATTCCTGGGTGGGAGAAACATTTTGGATGGGGTGTTGATAGCAAATGAAATAATGGATGGGTGGAGGAAATCAAAGAAAAAAGGGTTGTTGTTTAAGCTGGATTTTGAGAAGGCATATGACTCCATTAATTGGGAATTTTTGTTTTCAATGCTCTCAAACTTCGGATTTGGAGAAAAATGGATCTCTTGGATGAAAGAGTGTGTAACAACAGCTAGGGTCTCAATTCTAGTGAATGGATCTCCAACCAAAGAATTTTGCCCACAAAAAGGACTTAGACAAAGTGATCCTCTGTCACCATTTTTATTTACTGTGGCAGCAGAGGGTTTGAGCATTTTACTAAGGAGAGCAAGGGAGTTGGGAATTATTAAAGGTGCGGAGATTGGTGCAAAGAGAGTTGTAGTGTCTCATTTACAATCTGCAGATGACTCATTACTTTTCTGTGAAGCAGACTGGGTGGAATTATTAAATCTTAAAAGGATTTTAAGGTGGTTTGAAATTTTATCAGGGTTGAAGATCAACTATCATAAAAGTGTGGTGTGTCGGGGTGGGAGTCTCTGATACAATGCTGAAACAATTTGCACATCTGTTAAACTGTAAGATCACAAGCTTACCTTTCAATTATCTTGGTTTGCCATTAGGTGCTAGCCCAAGTAGGAAGAAATCTTGGAAGCCAATTGTTGATAAGGTCAAGCTTAAGCTCGTTGGATGGAAAAGAAAGTTTCTATCATTCGCTAGTAGACTGACTTTGATCAAGGCAGTGCTTTCCAATTTGCCAGTGTGCTATCTCTCTTTATTTAAGATGCCAGAAGGAATAGCAAGGGAGATTGAGAGTATTTAGGCTGCCTTTATATGGGGAGGATCAGATTTGAAGAGGAGAATACACTTGGTGAAGTGGAAGGAGGTAACAAAAAGTAAGATGCAAGGAGGTCTAGGGATTAGAAGAATTAGAGATTTTAATGATTGTCTTTTGATTAAGTGGTGGAGGAGGTTTGCTAATGAAGAGGAAGCTCTATGGAAGAAGGTGGTCTGTAGTAAATATAATCTAAATGGGGAGCATGGTTTCCAACCTTGAACCAAGGTAAGAGGGTATCAAAGTTGTGGGGTGATATCTTAGCTGCTGCAGAGCAAAAGCCTATGTTGTTTAATTTTTTTACAAGCAAAGTTCAAATTAGGGTGGGTAATGGGAACAGAGTGAGGTTTTGGCATGATAAATGGTGTGGTAATGGTTGTTTCAAAGAGAAGTTTCCCAGGCTGTTCAGGTTATCCACTGATAGAGGAGGTTCATTAAGGTCTTTTGTTGATAAGGAAGGAAGTACTGGTGTTTGGGAAGTTAGCTTCAGGAGGAACTTATTTGATTGGGAGCAGGAGGATCTTAACAAGCTTAGAGAGGAGTTATGTTTGGCTCCATCACTTATTAGAAATGAAGAGGATAAACCTGTTTGGTTAGTAGCACAGTCAGGTCAGTCTATTGTCTCAATCCTATATAAGCAGACAGATTTGATTGCTGGTGAGAAGTTTAGAGTGAGCAAACTGGTTTGGGTGAATTATCTCCCTCCCAAAGTGCAATTCTTTGGGTGGCTTGCATGGAAACACAAGGTGAAAACCTCTGATATTCTGCACAGGATAGGAATTCTGGATGGAAGTGTGTCTTATCAGTGTGTGTTCTGCAAAAATAAGCTAGAAACAGTTCAGCATGCGCTGATCTTATGTCCCTTGGTTTGGAAGGTGTGGACTGGTTTACTACAGTGGTGGGGGATGCAATGGGTAGTTCCTAAATCAGTGGAGTGTCTGTTACAATGGTGGGATGGTATCAGATTCAAAAAATCTGAGAGGAGAATCTGGATGGCTTTACCTCTGGTGGCTTTGTGGTACATATGGAAGTCTAGGAATGAATGCTTGTTCAATGGTTTCCAACCAATGATGGAGGAGCTGAAGGAATCAATCATCATCAAATTAGCTATTTGGTTGAAAGCTTCTTTCAAGGAGTACCAGTTTTCTATTACTGACTTCTTGCATAATTTAACACAGATTAGACAATGTATAGGTGGCTGATTGTGAGTTCAATGAAAGTCTGCTTTATGAATTGATGAAGCTGCTGCTATGGATTTCTAGGCTAAGGATTTCTGGGCTGCTGCTGTGGATTTCTGGTGTGTGTTCTGCTATGGTGTGTATGCTGTTGTGCTGGTGTGTATGCTGTTCTGCTATGGTCTGTGTGCTGGTGTTTTGCTGTTCTGCTATGGTCTGTTGTGCTGGTGTGTGTTCTGCTATGGTCTGTATGCTGTGGTGGATCTGGTGTGTGATCTGTATGTTGTGTGTTTGTGGTTGAGTTTGGGTTTTGAGGTTACGCTCTGTATGCTATTCTGTTTTGTTAGTTTTTCTTGGGTTTGTGCTTCTTCTAGGCTTTCCCTCTTGCGGGGTTTGGTCTCTCGCCAACCCTCTGTGGTTGAGCTTGCAAATGATTAGGCTCTCTTCTCGGTGCCAACCTAGTTGGGATTGGGATAGTTAGCTATGATGCGTTCTGCTCATCCACTCCTTTATTTGATGTAATCTCATTTGTTTTATGGTTTTATCATCAATAAAGGTTTCTTTTTGCTGTTCAAAAAAAAAGAAAAAGAGACAGGTCGGAAGAGGTAAGTCAGTTACAACACAATCAGAAATTACAAGAAACTATTTAGGACACCAACATTTAACCATGACATCCTTGTGAAAACAGAAACTTGTAAACTTTACAAGGGAGAATTACAGTTCAGTGTAATAGGCCAAAACTAATTACAAAGTAGAGGGTGTAACTCTTTTGTGCGGGTTTCCTGCACATGGAGAGTTGCAAGCCCATGTTTGTGAGTTGTAGTCTATTACATCGAATTGTCCACTTTACATTATATAGAGCAAACCTTTCATATGTACTACAAATGCTAAAGACTCACAATTTTAGGAGAAGTTCTTGAGTGAACTTGGGGTACCTCCAAGTCAATACCCCAAGTGGTGCCCTAAAAGTGTAGTGTTTGGTGGAAGGGTAGAGCCCACTACACTGTTAGGGCACAACGAAACAAGATGGGACTCGATATTTGGTGATTGGTGGGGACAGAAACACGTGATGCCCCTAGACCACCTAATATTTGTTCCAATTACAGACCCTCAATTTCACACACAATGATATGAGAGGAAAGTTGGACCTATATATTTGAGTGTGACATTAAAAATTGACAACTATCATATCACATCATTGTGGGTCAAATTGAAAAAATAAAATAAAATGAATTGGGGGTTTCAAACTCTTTTTTTTTTTTTTTTCATTCATATCTGAAATTATGCAGGTGGAAGGAAATCGTAAGGAAGTATTTCAAGGGTTCGGAGCGAACAGAAGAAAAATTGAAGGTAAAGAGTTCATTTTAGCACTACTTCCAGAAAACCAAGAACCAATTCTCCAATACATATTTTATATATATAGAGAGAGAGAGAGAGAGAGAGAGTGAGGGAAACAATAATCACTTGGTATAGTGATCTATAATGTGGAGGGAAGCACAGATTTTCTTAGATGATGAAACAAATGAAACTAGGAGATTTATTTTGTTTCAACTAAAAAAGTCCTGTCTTTAAACTCATAGCATCTCACTCTAAGCCTTCCTCACTAAGCTTTCGAATGTGCCACCGGGGTGGAGAGGGGTTCAGGCTCCTCTCTCCTCCTTCTAGCCTTTTTCTTCTTTTCTTTGTCTTTTTATTTAAAAATATTGAAAGTTTGTCTTTCCAACCCTTTTTGGCACCACTGCCACCACGCCACCACTAGACCTGTCACCTTTCCGCCTCCATAAATTCACCCTCCCTAGATCTAGCCTAGAGAAATATAAAAATAGATCTAGCCTAGAAAAATATAAAAATATATATATTTTTTTTTTAAAAAAATTCACTAAAGATTGAAAAAATTCAAAACCCACCTACACTTTCACAGTAACAAAAAGTAGCTTCTTTCAACATTTTTCAAATACATCAACTTTTTTAACAAAAATTTTATCCCAAAAAAAAAAAAATCAAAATATTAAAAGGAAAATTAGTCTAAGATCCCTCTTCCATTTTTGGTAATGAAAGAGATTCACAATATTATTTTATGATGTCTAAGGTCCCTTCAATCCCACACCCATATATCACAGAGAAATATGACTATCTCAAATCAAACTTCATTTCTCTCTCTCTCTCTCTCTATATATATATATATATATCGATATTGTTTAAACCCTAGCTCTCACCAATCTTCTCCTTCTCTCTCTACAAAAATGGCAAACAACGGTTGACATCGCCGTCGTCGACAGCTCAATGGCGAAGAAGAAGACGATGACGACGATGTTTATGGCTATGGCGGCACTGTTAGTTTTGCTGATGATCTCTACCTTCCATGTCGATTCAGTTTTGGGGGGCGAGATGGAAGGTTATGCTGTCCGTACAAATAATAATGATCGCCATAGGAGTTTTTCAGGATCAAGCTATCATACAATAACTATCTATAGTCACCAATCCCACCGTAGTAGTAGTACTAGTATACCAAGAACATCTTATCAGAAACTCAATTCATTATCATCAGCTTCGACCGATTCTAAATCCGAACGAACAGCGATTACGATTGTGTTATTTGCTGTTCTGTTTATTGTTGTCATGATATTTGTCTTCAAGTGCTCCCAGTCGCAACAAAGCAAGGATTCTGTGTTCATGGTTTAGGTTCTTCATTAATTGATTTCGCTTTGCACAAAAACACATTTTAATTTATATATATATATATTGGTTGTTGTTGTTGCTTATTCACTCATATTTGTGATGAAGTTCTAGTTTGGATAGTGAAAACTATTGTGCTAAAATTTTTCTAGTTTGGTTAAAACAATTTTCTCTGGTTTAAAATTGTGAACAAACACAAAGAAACTTGTGAATAAAGCTAGAAATTCTCTGGGTTGATCCAGAGAAATTATCTGGTTTGGACTACTTTGATTGATTGGACTACAGAGACGAAATTGTTTTCACATATGACCGAGCGATGGAGATTCAAGCTTTTCATGGCGACGATCTTAGCGATTCTACTCGTGTTTCTTTAGAACCTGAGTCTCTATTTCTCGCTCACTCTGAATGTCTCTTTGTTCTCTAATTTGAAGAGTTTAATTTGATTGAATACACAATGTTGGCCTTGTTGAAGTTTCGAGACAGCGTGGTGAGAGATCCATTCAGTGCTCTCACGGACTGGAATGATCTTCTCTCTCTGCTTTGAATTGAAATTTCTCTGGATCGGTCCAAAGAAATTCTCTGGTTTGAACTAAAATTTCTCTGGGTTGGTCCAGAGAAATTCTCTAGTTTGAACTGAAATTTCTTTGGGTTGGTCCAGAAAAATTCTCTGATTTGAACTGAAATTTCTCTAACCCAGAGAAATTCCCTGGTTTGAACTGAATTTTCTTTGGGTTGGTCCAGAGAAATTCTCTAGTTTGAACTGAATTTTCTCTGGATTGGTCCAGAGAAATTCTTTGGTTTGGATTGAAATTTCTCTGGATTAATTTGAGGGACCTTAGACATTATAAAAATATTTGATATCATTTATGCTATAAAATCTTAATACCAGGGACCCTAAAATGTTAATACTCCGGTGACCTCCTTTAACACTTCTAAAATGTCGATCTACACTCTTAGAGTATAGATCTATACTTCTAGAGTATAGATTTGAGCTTTCTATATCTCGAATGGGGGTAACTCACAATGATTCCCTCTTCTCTTAAGCCCTCTCTCATACCATTGTTGGTGTTCTTCCTCTTCAACTCTTACTTCTTGCAGTGCCCCAAATACGGCGGCAGAAGTGGTGGAGTTGGGCAGTGGCGACAGGACAATGGCAACAACAACAGCTAGTGTTAAAGCAAATCTTACATGGTTTGATGCAGATCTAATTTTTTAAACATCTTTGATAAGATCAGTTGTTTTCCTTGTATCATAACTGATTTTTTTAACAACTTGTTACTTTTTTGTTGTTTGTAGTTTGTTGTTTGATTGTTTGTTTGACCCTTTGGCGTCTTCTTGTTTTTCTTTTGTTGTATGTTATTTATTTTATTAATATAACTGTTTTTCATGTTCTCTTAAAAAAAAAAAATGGCTTGGAAGTTTTATTTGAAGTGTACAAGTAATGCGTAATCATTTACACAATTTTTTGCACCATTGATCAGATTTTGTCTTAACGACCTGGTTCAAGACCAAGTCGTCTTGCTTAGATTTTGTAAAGTGAATGAAACCAAACATAAAAGCCAAATCAAATATATAAAATTAAATACACAAACAGCGAACGTATACTTCATAAATCAAAATCCATCAAGTTGCATGACACAACACCATAAGAATTCCTCTCTCACCTTAAATAAAAACACCTTCGAGAGCCATCACGAATAAAACGTTAAAGGGCAATTTACAGCATTAGTCCCTATATTTTGATCCTTTTATTATTATTATTTTTTTGATCAGCAAAGAAAATGAACTTTATTAATAACGCAGAAAACTATTACAACAATAAAGGAAAAAAGAAGATGAGTGCAAAAAGTATCATAGTGAGCCAAATCAATGCCAACTATGTTGGCACTAATAAGACCGCCCAATCATATGCTAGCACACCATCAAGAGTTGGTGAGGAACCAGCCACAAACACCCAAATCAACCTCACCCAAGTAAAAGCTAACCAAACCTAAAACATACCAAACAACCCAAAACTACCAAAAACAATAAAACAGGACGACAACAAAATAACAGCTGCAGCAAACACAATAATAAAACAGAACACCAACAAAAAATCAGCTGCAGCAGCCCAATTAAAAGATCATTGCCCACACAAAACCAGCAGCAACCCATATCAACAAAAAGTGGACATCAAGCAAGAACATCAGCAACAGCAGCCAATAGAAAGGGATCACTGCCCACACAGATCAACCACCTTGGTCTCTATAATTTCAATTGACTCGATTTTGACCTTGAATTTTTTCCCTTTGTTTTAGGTTGGTCCAATTGGTTCAATAATTAGCATGTTTTTTGTTGAAAAATATGCATATGAGTTGCATGTGTCATACTTTTAGGAACAAAATTATAAACGTGATCAACTCCGTGAGTTAAACTCAACAAACTCAGTGATCATTTTTTGTAAAAAAATTCTAACAGAATCATCAATTAGACCAAATTGACACAAAATCTAAAATCAAATATCAGAATTGAGTCAATTGAAAATGTAAGGACCAAAATAAAACTGAAGGTAAAATGTAGGGAGGGACTACTAGTGTAATTTGTCCAACGTTAAAATATCAACTCTAGGAATAGCAAACCTCAGATCAATTTCAATTGGTGCTGTCTCTTTATATTTTAGATATATTTCAATCTAGAAGCAAAAATGAAAGGCTAAAATATTATGATTCAAAAGAACTATGACAGAGATTCTAGATTCTAGAGGAAAATAAACATAGTTCATATTTGAAATATCTTCTTGTAAAATATAAAAAATATATCATACTTAAAAAATTAAAAATTTTAAAATTTTAAAAATAAATAACTAAATAAAAACAGATAGTATAGAAAAATATACATACTATGATCTCCAGACTTCACTGACAGTTGTGATCTTTGATGCCGCCATGAGAGAGAGGGTGCGGATGAGAGATGAATAAAGGTGAACTTGGACAATAGGATTAGCCGTTTAGGAATTTTGGGATAATGATTTATGAGGACTTTTATCACTTATGGGCATGTGCGCTGTGTAGATTGTAGGGTATAAAAATATTTCAAAAAATAACTAGGGCAAGTTATATTGACCACTAATGAAGTTTAAGAAAATACAATAAATATGATTAGTTTAGCATAATTACAGAGACTTACGTTGTAATAAGGCTAAGGGCAACCCAATTACGAAATAGAATTGTACCTTACTACTGCTATCCTTTCTAAGCATGGTAAAGTTATGTTCAAAAGCCTTTGACTACTCCTTTATTATTACTGTTAAAATGAAACTCAACACAAAGTCTTTGACTACTCCTTCTAGACTGACAAGGTTTGATTTACGCGCGGTGGGTGGGGGGGGGGGGGGGGGGGGGTTCTTCTATTCATTTGAATTGCAATTGCAATTTATAGACAACAATTTCTTAAAGAGATTCACGAGAAGATATTATTCATTACCCCAAAATGATTACAGATCCTCTCTTTATATACACACATATACTACACATATATCAATAACCGTCTAACTACACTTGAGTTATCTAATTAACACTTAACCTAACTATCACAACCATGGTTAACTAACTCACTCATCTTCTAACAGATTCAGTTGGAGTAGCACACTTGTCAGTTAGAGCAGATGGCTTTGTATGCTCTGTATGCTCATCTAGCTCATGTATCTTATCATTCCCTCACAAGCACATGGGAGAGGAAGTGACCATGAGCTTGCCCTGTAGATAATGAAAACGGCTCACTGATAAAGGTTTGGTGAGGATATCAGCAATTTGATCAAAAGTAGGAATATGCTGAATACACAACTGCTTGGCAACCACTCGCTCACGCACATAGTGGTAATCGACTTCAATGTTCTTAGTGCGGGCATGAAAAACAGGATTACTAGTCAATGAGATGGCCGAGAGATTATCACACCATAAGGTAGGAGTGGAACGAACAATCTGTAAATCAAACAAAAGCATGGACAACCAACTGAGTTCAGCTGCCATGTGAGCCATTGCGCAATATTTTGCCTCAGTAGAAGAGCGGGAAACAATAAATTGTTTCTTGACAGTCCAGGAAATCAAATTAGAGCCCAAAAACACACAATACCCAGAACGACGATCAAGAGAGCTACCAGCTCAATCTGAATTAGAATAAGCATTAAGAACCAAGGGACCCAAGGAAAAATATTATTATATTATGTTTGATTATATCATATCCAACAGTGTGTCAAATCCTTATGCCAAAATTGTTTTAGCTATGCCCTCATAAAAATAAAAAGTCCTCCAATAATATCTTATATCTTGAGTTAAAATTTAATAAAGCCAATTGACACAATATTTGACTCTATAGAATTTTACTATATTAGCAAATATTATCATTATCAATAGATGATTTTTAAAATATAGATTCAATGGTCAAAAAAAATTATAAGAGAATTGATTATGCCAAAATAGCATAGGAACCATTTGAGTAGTTTAAGTATCTTCTTTTTCTTACACCGTAACAAAGTAAAAAAATGATTTTGACGCGTTTATAATTGAATTTGTTAGGATCGAATAAAAATATATAATTACTTTCATTTGTTCTTAACTTCAAATTTAATTTTGAAAAACTTGAAAGAATCATGGAGCCAATCACAAGTCACATTTTAATGATCTAAATCGTTTATTTTATGAAACTCTCCATGTATATCATCTATGGGGAAAAAAAAAATATGTTGATCAAATAATCGTAACTTTTTATTCTATTTTATTATGTTTGTCTTAAAAAAAATGTTCTATTTTAAAATAGAAACATACTTACTATCCATATTTTGGAGACGTGAATAAAAAAAATATTACAGTTGTTTTGTGAAAACTTATACCTTTTCTGAAAAAGCTTACACCCTTTGTGAAAACTTACACCTTTTGTGAAATATTCTCTTTGTGAAAATTTATACCTTTTTTTAAAACTTACACCTTTTGTAAAAAAATTTATACATTTTCTGAAAACTTATACCTTTTGTGAAACTCTTTTTGTGAAAATTTACACATTTTGTGAAAACTTACACCTTTTGTGAAAAAACTTAACGCCATTTATGAAAAAACTTACACCTTTTTGTGAAAACTTACACTTTTTGTAAAATACTCTTTTTGTGAAAATTTACACCTTTTGTGAAATACTCTTTTTGTGAAAATTTACACATTTTGTTAAAACTTATACTTTTTGTGAAAACTAATACTTTTTGTAAAAACTTACACCTTTTGTGAAAAAACTTACACATTTTCTGAAAATTTACATCTTTTGTGAAAATACTCTCTTTGTGAAACTTACACCTTTTGTGAAAATTTATACCTTTTGTAAAAAAATTTACACCTTTTGTGAAATACTATCTTTTTCACAAAAGGTATAAGTTTTCACAAAAAGGCGTAACTTTTAACAAAAGGGGTAAATTTTCACAAAGAGAGTTTCACAAAAAGTGTAAGTTTTCATAAAAGATGTAAGTTTTTTCACAGAAGGTATAAGTTTTCACAAAAGGTGTAAGTTTTCACAAAAAGAGTTTCACAAAAGGTGTAAATTTTTATAAAAAGTACAAAAATGTTGGGCCCATGGGGGCCCACTAAGGACTCTCTTTTGATAATCTAAACCGTTGAACATGTAGAACTCGTTGATTAATATATTCCTGTAAAAAATCACGTTGATCGGATATCGTTAACTATATGATCAAATCAGTTTTGTATAAACAAAACGGATGGTGTGATAGTTAACTGTTGAAAAAAAACTAGTATGATCATATAGCTATCGATATCCAATCAACGTGATTTTTTACAGCCATATAATACTCGACGAATTGTACATATTGAACGGTTCATATTATTAAAATGAGACCCATGGTGAGCCCCACGGACCAACCATCACTGTCCAAAAGTTATTTGCCCCGAAAAAGTTGATTATTTTTCTGTATAGACATGCTGGGCCAACCGCAGGCAGCCGTACAATCAATCACCTTTCTTCCACTACACACTGTATTTATACAATTTTTAATTACACATTTTTTCATAAAAAGACAAAAAGTTAACCCAAACATCCATCTTTTTTTCAACTTTTTAGTTCAAAAAGACAAAAAGTGCACTTATTTAGGACACCCCAAACAACCCCTAAGTTTTCAGAAAAGGTGTAAGTTTTTTTTAGAAGCGGTGTTGAGTTTTTTCACAAAAGGTATAAGTTTTCACAAAATGTGTAAATTTTCACAAAAAGAGTATTTCACAAAAGGTGTAAATTTTAAAAAAATGTATAAATTTTCACAAAGAGAATATTTCACAAAAGGTGTAAGTTTTCACAAATGGTGTAAGTTTTTTCAGAAAAGGTGCAAGTTTTAACAAAATGTGCAAATTTTCACAAAGAATATTTCACAAAAGGTGTAAATTTTCACAAAGGGGGTAAGTTTTTTCACAAAAGGTATAAGTTTTCAAAAAATGTGTAAGTTTTTTCACAAAAGGTATAAGTTTTAACAAAAGGTGTAAATTTTCACAAAGAGAATATTTCACAAAAGGTGTAAGTTTTCAGAAAGAGTGCAAGTTTTTTCACAAAAGGTATAATTTTAATAAAAGATGTAAATTTCACAAAAAGTGTAAGTTTTCACAAAAGGTGTAAGTTTTTTCACAAAAAGTGTAAGTAATTTCACAAAAAGATGTAAGTTTTACTTATGCCTTTTGTGTAAACTTACACCTTTTTATGAAATTACTTACGCCTTAGTAGGTCACCATTTTGTAAGTTTGAACAAAATTTGGTATAACTAATAACACAAATGTGTATAAGCCAAAACATAAAAGGTGTAAGTGCCTTGCATATGATATGCAAGACACACCAAAGAAAGATCCTTATCATCATCTCTCTATTAAAAAGTTGTGTGAAACTTTTTAATTAGCTAATGGTCAAAGTTTGACAACATTTAAATCAATCCCCAAAATTCTAGTAGTACCATAATCAAACGACTGAGGAAAATTATCATCATCTGTCTATTAAAAAGTTGTGTGAAACTTTTTACTTAGTTAATTGCCAAAGTTTAAAAAAACATCACAAAATTGTATGCAATAATGCAACTATAAAACGGGTAATATTTCCTTCACTTACAACAATCAGAGTCTCTCAAACTAGCTTGCAATTTGTACCATTACTTTGTAAGTTTCTTTCTGCTATTGTTTTGATTCAATTTCTAGTCTTCAATATGGTCATTCAGCATTCAAGCTTCTCTGTCTATCTATGCGTGCGTGTGTTTGTGGGTATGTGTAATTGGCCTTTGGGGCTACCTTAACATGCTCAAGATTCTCTACTCCCAAATCTCTTTGTTCTTTTATATCAAAATACTTACAATCATTGAATCACTAAACTTTTCGACATGCAATAATCTTAATACATGATTCAATGGATATTAATGTTTTGTGATAGAAAAACATATGGATTTGGAAACAGAGAATCGTGATAGAAAAATGTTATTTATCACCAAATTTATCTCACTGTTTTTATTTCACCTCTGGTATATTCATATAATGAATGACATATGTATATGTAAGATTCACCATAGTTTTTTTTATTATTAAAAGAAAATGAGAAACCATATAGGATGTTAAGAGTTGTGATGAAATATTCCGATGAGATATAACAACTCTCTAACATTTATAGACCCAATTTAGTGCAACCTTCTGATCTACAAGAAGTTTTTTTTTTTTTTTATCAACAAAAAGGAAACAACTTTATTGATCTACAAGAAGTTGTGCGTTTGTTTTTTTATCTTCACGAATCCATGTTAAGATTGTTTGGTGTAACTTATTTAAACTGTTTATAAACTTTTTTTATATTTATTTTGGAAGTTTGCATCAGATTATTTGATGCAGCTTCTGTTTATAGTTTATAAGGTAGCAATAACTTAATAAGCTATAAAAAAAAAAAACTTATTTTACGAAACTGTGTGAGGAATGCTTTGGCTTATGCTTTTGGATTATTAATTTTTAATTAACAATAAGCTGTATCAAATAGTATCAATATTTAGTGTAACTTCTATTTATAACTTATAAAATAGAAATAATTTATACAAACTAATACTAAAAATAATTGATTATCTAAAAATTAAGAGATGAGAATTTTTAGATTCACTCTATGAGTATGAATTTTTGACTTTAGAAAAACTGCACCAAACTAACTCATAATATTTTGGCTTCTTTCATAACAGTTACACGCTTTTATTTTCTTTTTATTTTATTTATTCCACCTAACACATGTTAGAGAAAAGCTTATCAACAAAACTATGAAATTTTTCTGTAGTAATAAATTACTTAATGTATTAAGCTTATTTTGTCTTTGTTAACCAGGTTTTCTAGCATTGATAGTTCAGGATGTCACAGTAGAAGCAGTGTCTGAAGCACTAGATTTTCTTTGTGAAAATTCTGAAGAGCTCCACATTCTCGTCAATGACAAATTCAGCCTTGCCTTCCTCTGGTAAAGATCTATTTATTTTTTAATTACCAAAAAATAAAACTCAATGTTTGATTTTTGTAATAAAATAAACCTTAAAATTTTTATTTTATCAATTTAATTCAATATCTTTTGATTTATTTTTATTCTAAATCATCCACTTATTTTTGTTAAATAAAACTATCCGAAAAAATATCTTTTAGTCATTAAACTCAATAAAAACAGATATTTTAGATTTTTTGTACACTTACACATTGAGTTTAATGACTAAAATATAATTTTTTTTGTTAATTTTACTTAACAAAAATAAGTAAATGATTCAAATTAAAAATAAATCAAAAGATCATGGTTTACATTCATAAAATTAAAAACTAAAGATTTATTTTGTTAAAAGGCTCAAATTTTGAGTTTTTTTTTTTGGTGGGTAATTTCCTCTTTATTTTTTAATTTATGCGTTTATTGTTTGTAGTGATTGACACTCCTATGTCATATATCTATATAAAGGCTACTGGCAACCTTCGATTTAATAATGAACGTTTTTATCACTTGAGCAACACACATTATATGAGAATTTTTTTTGGCATTATTTTTATAATATTTTATTTTTTGAATTGTACACATATTACATGCGTAGACCACTATTATTCTTATAATATTATAATCAATTATATCATTATTCTAAGTCATTTTATTAGTTGACCTAATCAAGTAAATAAGAAAGTATAGATATCTCTTTGCTTTTTAAAATTTTAAAAAAAAATGACTTGTATATCTTGTATGAATGATTTATTAAAATTGATATTATTAATTATGATTTAAAATAGTTAGAGATCATCTAATTATATATTGAAAAATGTTGATGAATTAAAAAAATAGTATGTGATTTTATAAAATAGATAGCATCCCGTTTTATATTTTATAAATCATCTTATTATATATTTTATAAATAATCATGAAATATTTGGTGGCATGGACACCACCTGTTCCTACACAGTTTCGCCGTGTATACCTATTGATAAAATGGTTAATTGGCCATTACGATCAGGAACAAAAATAAGAGGACTACAATAAAAGATAAAATAAATTATTTGTATAAAATAAATAAATAAATAATTCATAAATTCCTAATCACCTTTGTTCATACGTCACCAAAACGAAATTAAAGGCATTTTTACCGACAAGTTTTACTTTGAAAATTTGTTGAGTCTTTTCCACAAAATAAATTTAACTTAAAAACCATATTAAGATATATATATATATGTCTATATATATCTATATAATAAAGCAGAATAGATTTTGAAAACATATAAAATGTATTAGAGGTACAATTTGAATCAACGGCTTATATCAATCCTAAGTATATCTCAACGGTTGAAATACATTTTACTTCCCGCCCAAACAGTAAGCTTCCCACTTACCCACGTCTCCCCTCTATTCTATCTTTATCTCTCTCCCTCTGTGTTCTCACCCACGTCTCCTCCCCATTCCCTCTTTATCTCTCTCTCTCCCTCCCTATTCTTCTTCTTCCCTACCCTCCCTCTTCGCTCGCTCCCGAAACTGCTCTCCACCCAAACTGCTCTCCAACCTTGACTGGCAAGGTACGATACTCGCTCCCCTTCTCTTTATGTTCCCCTTCTCTCTCTGTATTTCTGCCTCTCCCCTTTTCTCTTTGTCGGGCTGTATTTTTGCGTCGCACTCGCAACCCTCCTCTCGATGCTCAATCTTTTTGAGCAACCCTCCTCTCGCTGCTCAATCTTTTTGAGCTTTCTAGAATTCTCTCTATCGAGCTATGAACAGGTTATTTTAGGGTTGTTTGCCTATGCAATTTTTTTCATTTTTTTTTTTAAATTTTGTGTTCAAAGTTTGATTTTTGTAATGGAAAAGTATTTGATTGATAATGAAACTTAGAATCTGTTGGTTTCAGATTCTAAGAATTTTTTCGGTTCATTATGGTGATTTCCAAGTTGATTGCTTTTAAACAAAGCAATAATAAGTTTTTCCCTGATTTATTTTTTGAATTTGTTGAGTCAAGATTCTAAGAATTTTTTGAACTGCTAATCGTTGGGTGTTTGTTCCATTGGGTTGTTTTTTTTAACCATTTCGATGCTCTGTTTTTTTTATTTAAAATTTTGTATTCATAGTTAGATGTTTTGTAATGGAAAAACATTTGATTGCTAAGCTTTTTAGTTTCATTTGAGATTTAGCAGGTTGAGTTTACTTATTTTGGAACTTTGGATTATTGACTCTTCAAAGGAACAATGCCTTAGCCTTAGGTGCTGAAATACATGTGTATGCATTATATTCTTTTAGATATTATGACTGGCCTTAAAAATTTAATAGACAAAGCTTGCATAGTTTTCATCTGCCTACTTTTGTGTGCAAAACACACATGCACATGCATGTATGCATTACATATATATCTCATTGGATATGTGACAAAAAAGTCCATTTGTGCTCATATATATTTTTTTAAAATTTTGTGTTCAGAGTTTGATTTTTTTGTAATGGAAAAGTATTTGATTGCTAATGAAACTTAGAATCGGTTGGTTTTAGATTCTAAGAATTTTTTTGGTTCATTATGGTGATTTCCAAGTTGATTGCTTTTAAACAAAGCAACAATAAGTTTTTCCCTGATTTATTTTTTGAATCTGTTGGGTTAAGATTCTAAGCATTTTTTGAACTGCTAATTGTTGGGTGTTTGTTCCATTGGGTTGTTTTTTTTAACCATTTCGATGCTCTATTTTTTTTTTTTTTTTTTTTTTAAATTTGTATTCAAAGTTAGATGTTTTGTAATGGAAAAGCATCTGATTGCTAAGTTTTTTAGTTTCATTCGAGATTTAGCAGGTTGAGTTTACTTATTTTGGAACTTTGGATTATTGACTCTTCAAAGGAACAATGCCTTAGCCTTAGGTGCTGAAATACAAGTGTATGCATTATATATAAATAATAAGGGAAGAGGGTTTTTGAATTTATCCTAGAGACATTTGTCCTAGGACACTTTAACGATTATGATTCATTTCTGTATTTGAATGATAGTTCTCGCCCAACTATTTCACACTGTAAAGAGTCCTACCTACCCACGTCTCCCCCCCTTCCCACGTCTGAACCCCCACATTCCCTCTGTATCTCCCTCACTCTCACTCTCTGTTCTCCTTCCCACGTTTGCATCCCCCCACCTTCCCTCTCTATCTCTCTCACTCTCGGTTCTTCTTCTTTTTCAACAGAACGAAAAAAACCCCATTTTGTCTCTGTTGGGTTGTTCTGCGTCGCACTCTAAATGATCCCCTCCTCTCGCTGCTCAATTCACTCTATCGAGCTGTGAACATGTTATTTTAGGGTTGTTTACCTATGCTCTTTTTTTCATTTTTTCAAAAAAAATTTGTATTCAAAGTTTGATTTTCTGTCGGGCTGTATTGACTTTTTTTGGGTTTCAGATTCTAAGAATTTTCAGTCGGGCAGTATTCTAAGAATTTTTGCAAAGTCTGCTCTCCACTCTCGGCTCGCAAGGTAAGACACTCGCTCCCCTTCTCTTTATGTCCCCTCCTCTCACTGCTCAATTCTCTCTATCGGGCTGTGAACAAGTTATATGCATTATTAATTTTCTGAATCTGAATTTCCTGTTGGGCTGTATTCTAAGAATGTTTTCAAAGTTTAATTTTGGTTCATTATGGTGATTTGCTTGGGAAAAGAAATTGACATGCAATTCGTTTTTCCTTGATTAATTTTCTGATCTCTATTCAATAAACTTATATTATATGCATTATAAATGAGTTTATATCTCTCCATCTAAGATTCTAAGAATCTGTTGGGTTAAGATTCGAAGAATTTTACATGCATTATTAATTTTATATGCATTATTAATTTTCTGAATCTATTGGGTTAAGATTCTAAGAATTTTTTGAACTCCTAATCGTTAGGTGTTTGTTCCATTGGTAAACCTGCGTGTTTTTGTTCGATATTTTCTGAGTTTATATCTCTCCATCTGGTGTTTTTGTATTCTGTTTTTGTGTTCCATTGACAAACCTGCATGTTTTTCACCGGCTTACCCCAGAAAAAACCCTTAATCTACATTGTGTGCCGGCTCATTTTCTATCTGATTTTTCTGTAATTAATTTGAGTTGTCAGAGGTAATTGTTCTGTACTTCCAATTTTCTATTCTCCTGTTGTTTCCTATCTCCTATGATAGTTTAACATGAACAGCTTTGTTTTTGAAATTTCGATTTATAATCTTGCTCAACGTGGTTTTGGAAACTTAAATTAAGTCATACTGCTGAACCTTTATAATGTGGATTTCTGATTTTGTGTTATGGATCTCTAATTTTACTACCCACTAATTTGAATTCATGTAGTTGGGTTATTGGAACTGCTTATACAATTATATTTAATAATTATGTAATAATTTTCCTTGATTTACTAGCTTTGAGGATGTGTAAGCATTAATTGTTTGCTTCTATACCATTCCTTTGCTTTCATGGACTCTAGAAAAAGTATATTCTTGACATCTAGAGTATTGAGTTAGGGTTTCTCTTGGCTAGTTCTGTTTTTGATTAAATAGAATGATCATTGTAATTTTTTTTTTCAGTTAAATTTTTTTTGATTAAAGGCATTGCAGTTTCTTCCTTAACCTTTTGGTGTGATGATGTTGAAAGCAAGAGCCTAATTATAAAGGCATTATACTGAAAAACAGTTTTTGAGTTTGTTCTGTATCACATGATTCAAACTGTTATATTGTTATATTGTTATAGAAACAGGGATTGTGAGAGAAACAGGGATTTAAAAAAATAAATAAATAAAACTCTAGATGATTGATAGATTGGGGTAAATAGTATAATTATCACTTAGCTGGTTCTGTTTTTGATTAAATATCGTTCAGATAATTTCAGTGTTTTTTTATGTTGTGTTTCACTTGATTTCTGCCTCTCCCCTTCTCTCTGTGTGTTGCTGCAATTCAAACCCATCGTTCTTCAGTTCAACAGATGTAAGTTCTTCAGTTCTTTGTGTTGACAATCCAGTTCTCTGTGTTGATTATTTATGGGCCATTTACATTGTGTTATTTTAGATTGTTATTATTAGAATTCCATTCTCCCAAACCCACAATTTTTTGAATCAATCTAATACATTTTTTAAACAAAATATAAACCCACAATTTGTTTATTAAACCCATCCAAGCACCAAGAACTACATTAGTTTTTGAACTGGTTTGAAGAAGATGATTGGGATGACCAATTTTGTTGTACACTGGTTAGAGTTGGTTTTTTTTTTTCTTTGCACCATTCAGTGTTTTTCTCTTTACCACTAGTTAGTTTTTTTCCCCCCTATTAGTTAGTGTCGTTTGGTTTTTTTCCCCTTAATACAATTTGTTATTGTTTTGTATCTTCATATAATGACTTAATTAAAAGCCAACAGCTACTTTAGAGCCACACTCTCATAATTTTTTTATTAACAGCCTTAACTTCAATAATTGTATCTGCCTAACTTCCTACATCGAATAACTTCCCACCTTTCACAAACACTCACCATCATGGACTTAGCCCATCCAGATTCAGCAAAAACAGAGCCTATCCCATCCAAATTCAGCATCCCATTCAGTGTAACATTTCTTTTGGAGCATTTTTGTTTTTTTGTTTTTAATTGGGCCAAAGGTCACTACATTGAGGGCGCTGAGTTGATCGATTCTGTTCTCGATGTTGTTCGCAAAGAGGCTGATAATTGTGATTGTTCGCAAAGCAATAACAAATTGTGATTGTTTGTAAGGTAACTGTTCTTGGTAGCCATATGCATGTAAAGCAGCATATAAGTTGTAGAAGTAAAGAAAACCCACCAAATAATCCCACAACCCGCTCATTGTTATGACAGATTAATTGAAACCCACTTACTCATTGGTAGATCAAAAAAATCCATCAGATCACTGCCTGTTTCCTTTGGTAGTTGTGCGACCATGGTTTTTGAAGCGTTGAAGCTTCAATCTCCAAGTAGTACGCTCATGCTTCTCAACATTATGTTCACTTTTTCCTTTCACTTTAAGTTTGATGTCTTATAAATCTGTGTTTTTATCAAATTCTTGGCAGGTTAGCTTGGCATTGCAAAGTTCATAAGAGCATCCAATCTAGGTATTGTAGTTCCATTTTGTGGTCGAAAAATGGGAACTTTTGCACTAATGCTTAATTTTCATGTTTTTTTATGGGTATGACTATAAATTGTTGACCATGGTAAAGTTTGGGAGCATGGTATTATTGAACATGGTATTGTATGAGTGGTGAAAAGAACTATTGCTAAATAATATTTATCACATTGTAGATTGAAAATTCACAGTTTCGTTTATTTTGGATTCAAATTAATGTATACTGCAATCTTATGTGTTTTGATGCAATTGTTTGGCTTTGATTTGTTTGTTTGTTTTATTTTCTCATTGTAAGTGTATATCAATGTTTATTCTTTTCATTAATAGTGTTTAGTGCTCGTAAAATTGTTTTTTGTAAAAAAAAAAATTTAAATTGTGAAGTGATTAACAATTTTAAATTTATTTTAAATTGAAATTGATAAGAAAAACCAACCTCATGGGTCATTTGTTTTTTCCTATCCATTCAAGTTGAAGATCCAAAATTCATGATCAGAAATTTAAATTCATTTGAAATTTGAAAGTCAAAACTAACCGGATCTATATTTTATATTTTAGCAACCAATTTGATAAAACAATAAGTATGGTTGCAACATCTACTTGCAGTGTAGTATGGTTGTGGTGTAGTATTTGGTTTCCAATTTTGTGTAGAACACCATTGAGTTCAATTTACTATAAAAAAAAAGTGCACCATTGAGTGTTTATGTTGGTTCTTCATATAGTGACAACATTTTCCCTGCAGGTAAACTGCATACTATATATGGACCTGTTTTATTGAAGCTATTATACTGTGAGAGTATGGACCTGTTTTACCTTTTTTACTTAAAATCTATATAATATTTATTTTTTGTTTGTTTGTGTGCTTCGATTTTTGTTCCATTATGCTTTCAGAACAGTTGGTTTTCGCACTGATTTTTCTACTTTGAGTAAGATTTCAACTTACTCCTTTGGTCGCTGTTGTATTTGGTTGCTCCCTTTGAACTCGCAAGGTAATTTCAGTATTTTTTTTCGGTCGCTGTTGTTGATTATGTTGATTACTTTATGTTGTATTTCGTTTAAGTTAGATACATTGTGTTCTCTCCTTTGTTATTGAGTTCTGATGAAATCTTTTACTCGCTATCGTTGACTTATTTATTCCTTTATTTATTGTGTTTGTGTGCTCTGATTTTTGTTCCATTGTGTTTTCTCTTCTTGGTTGGTTTCTGCGCTAATTTTTCTACTTTGGGGGAAATGATAGGAAAACAACTGTTCTGTAAATCCATATTTTCATTGGGTTTGGTCCCAAAATAAAATTCTATGAGGGAAAGGTAGAGGACGAAGATGGCCGTACCGGCAGTGTATGGGAGGACAACCACTCTTTTTGTTTTTGCTTTGTTATAAAATATGTGTTCAGTATTTATGACTAAGTAAGTTGTTCTTACCCATTCCTGATTTTGAGTTTTTCATTGACAATCTATTTATGATTTTATTTTTATGGCTGTTGAGAGAACAAAGCGTTCCTAGAAGTTTGAATTTGCACGACACTAATAGCTGAACTAATAATCCATGTCTTATGAATTTCTATTTATTTGTTTCTTTCCACTGTATTTGAAATCTAAATGAAATAACCTTACATTTTCTGAAAACTAGAGATTCAATTTTGGATTCGGAAACTTTGCAGGGGTAGTAGAGGTCAACAGAGTTTTACCCACTGATTAATCTAGATATGGGTTATGAATTACACCGTACCTTCAGGCACAGGCATACGCTAATATATATATATATATTTTTTTAAATGTTCTCAAATGCACATATGCAAACTCGTGGCAAAAGTTTAAAATGTGCACACTTCCACATTGCCAACGTGGCATTGTTTTTGGGGTCTTTTTAAAATTTGAAAAAGTCTGGTAACAAAACAAAGTCACTCAGATTTTTCTGGGTGAATAATTGTGTGATAGAAATTAAATTTATACAATGTAAGATCAATGGTGGAGTCAAAAATTTAATATAGGACACCTATTAATTATAATCTAAATTTTTTTTCCCAATCAATAACAATAACATAATAATAATTTTTCGAGCTAATATTAAACACCAAAAATTAATATTCATTACAAAAAAAATTTAATCCCTGATTCAGATATTAATCACTACAAATTAATATTTTTAATTTTAGCACAAACAATAACAAACCAAAATTCCTAATTTTAATATAAATCACCACCAATCAAGATTCATAATTTTAGCATATTAAAATCTCTTATTTTAACATAAATAATAACAAATATAATTTTTTTACAAATCAAAACTTAATAAATGACTAAAGTTCATAATTTTTATTTAAAAGTAAAAAATAATAAATAAAGTTACCTGAAAACAATGAAGAAAAGACACAAAGATTGTAGTGTGGTCCCAAATCCGTGTTATGTGATCTTAATCCGGTGAATCGCGAGTCGGTAAATTTCAAAGTCACAAAGGGAGACAAAGAAAATAAAGAAAATACGGAAACACTTAACAAGTACTGTGAATAAATAATAAAAAAATAAAAAAACTTCATACACTTTTAGGATTTTAGAGGTCTCGTCGCCTAGCAAATATATATTTTTTTAGATTGACCATTTCGTGGTTGGGGTAGTGTGTGTTAGTATTTGATTGGGATTGGGACTAAAAAAACACAAAAAACAAAAAAACGAAAGGTGGGTAAGGCTATGTGTGTCGGTGTTTGGTTGGGATTGGAAGTAAAATAATAATAATAATAATTGAAAAGTGAAGACGTGGGCTGTGTGATGCAAGATTTCGAGTTCTACATACCTTTATAGTGATTTATCATGATTGTAATTATTTATTATCCTATCAATTGACAAATTGTCCTTTGCCTCTTAATTTGTTGAGTTTTTTTTTTTTTAAATATATATATATATATATATTTTATTTAATATGCATCTCTTCAATTCCTTCTACTCGGTGGCCGGTGTTGTGCCACTTAAGACCAAAGAAACCAGAACTGCTGGTAGTGGTCCGTTCCTTTGCCATTTGCATATTTCTGGTGTTTGTTCCTGTAATCTGCTCCTTGCTAAAAGAAACAGGACTTGTGTTTCGGTATACTTCTTTCAGGGTAAACAGACACGCGTCAATGATGAGCCAGATGGAAGCCCATCTCAATCTCGGCTAGGGTAAAGTGAATGGTATCAAACATATTATTTTAGAAGCAGGATATTAATTATGTTGTGAAGTTACTACAATATTCCATAATTTATAGTTTGTTCACCCTAATGTTGGTTTATTCATTTCAAATGTGGATTTCATTTCCCATAGTGACTATGTTAACTGCATTAGGGAGTCTAGCCTGCAGCTTAAATTTTCTAGGACCTAAGGAAAATAACAAGGGGGATTTTAGACTAGAATGTCAAAACTGCCAATCTCTTCGTGGCAATTGAATACTGTCAAATGTTTCATGCTCATGAAGCATATTGATGAAGAATATGTTTCCAGGAACATTGAACCAGAGAGAAAGTGGGCATGTTAGGTTCAAATTCTTTGAACAATATGTTTCCCCACAGAGGCACGCAATAGCAAAGATTGAACCAAAACATAGAACCCCAAAAAATTTGGTCAAAGGAGAACAACATTAAGGATTTAATGAATTTAGAAAGACAGAGTGGAACAACAGAAATTAGAACCAAAGGTCCAAAGCTTTAGGAAAAAGGTTGAAAACGCATAGCAAAGAGAATACATCATCAACACAACGAACTAAAAAAAATTGAAACTAATAGCAAAAAAAAATTAGGATTTAATGCATTTAACCGTCATGAAACCAAAAACCAATTAGGACATAAATTATAGAAATTAGTGAAAAGATTCTTCCATTAAAATGTGTTAAAAGAAACACACGCGGGGGGGGGGGGGGCGCTCACCAGACACCAAAGAAGATAGTAGTCGTTGCCGAGGAATTTGCCAAATAGTTTTAGTTTCAGTAGATTGCTGGATTCCTACTTGTTCATTGTTTTGTGTATGCTGTATGGTATTGGGAAAGAAGAAAAATAAAAAAAAAGGCTTTACTGACGTTTGTCGATAGACTGAGATAAGGGGAAAATTTTGCAATTTGGACCCAATTTTTTTTTATTTGATTTTTTTGGGCCTTTAATGTATATAAAGTTAGATTGGGCCTATCCTGTTTAGAGCTAACTCCTAGTGTAGTATTTCTTATTTTCATAATCAAATTTGATTTATGTCCACACAAATTTCTTGTCTGTAAAAATAAAGACAGAAAAATAAAGTAACAAATATAAATTTATTGATTTAAAATAATGTAAGTACAATCTCCTAATGAAATTTCTAATTAAAGAAAATCCTCGGATTCTTCTCCTCGAAAAAAAATGATTTCAGTGTTTGACAGCTTGTTCTCAAATCGAATAGCTAAATCTGTTCCAAGTAGCGTGGAGAAGACTGTGAATTAGTAGGACTTTGACTTGAAGGCTTGATAGTTTATTCCCAAATCAAATTGTAGAATCCTCCCTAATTTAGTAGAAGAAATTGTAGAATCCTCTCCAATTTAGTAGAAGAAGATAAAATTTGACGGATTTTATGCTTTATGGAGATTAATAGACTTTGGTAAGATTGACAGGCTTTGATGAAAAGACCTTCGGGGCTTTGGAGCTTTAATTCGATGGAGCCTTATCTTGTTTGATGTAGATTTTTGTCTCTATAACTTGATTTTGTGTATGTAAAATTTATATCTGGTGGAGATCATTCCTATTTATAGGCATGGGTGGAGAAAAGTCTTAAAAGACTTCAACTTTTTCGATAATTATCTGAGTTACATAGAGATAAATACCAAAATATCACTATAATAGTGTGTCATAATTTTATTGAGCTGACCATCTCAATTTGACAAGTGACTTAATTTGATTAGTCAAACACTTATTTGCTGCATTACTAACCTAATTTGATTAGCTAAAGACTTACTCCATCATTTTAAAACATGGCAATATTTAATTTGCCTATCATACAATCTTGATTTCAGACCAATTAGACACGTGACAAAAATTGATTTGCCAATAATTGTGTCATATTTTGTGAGCCTTTGTAGTACATGACAAATTATAATTGGCTGAATTTTTACATGCTTATTCATATGTTTATCAATATTTATATCATTTCTTTTTCTTCTTTAGTTTTAGGGTAAGTAATTTTTTTCCTAATTACTATAGTGATTTAAAGTAATATTAAATTTTGAAATTTATGAGGTTCCTAAAATACTTTTCAGATGCAGTAACTATGGCCAAACAGCTCCACTAGAATCCCAGTTTGGTCTTCCTGCTGCAGCTAATGACATAACTAGTCATCATGTCGCATCATCTTCATGGCGCAAAACAAAAAAGTACAGTTTGGAAGAACAACAAAACCTGATACTAGCAATTGTGATACATGGACGAACATATGTTAAACGGCACATAGTATATGTATCTATATTCTATATAGGGTTAATTAGCCTTTTACTTTCAACTATGTCAGTCAACTTTTAAAATTTTAAGTCAAGTTACAACATCACCCTTATTAACAAAAATTGGCATCACATGTGCCATTTTTCTTGCCTCGTTAACACTTCAACACTTTGATCAAAATCTTACTTTGATGCATCCACTTTTAATTGTGGCCTCACAAATATGTGTCACGTGTGGCACACATGCCAATTACATTGATTTCGCTAACATCAAAGGAACGGACAAAAGAGTGCTATTGCAACTTGGTTTGAAGTGCAAGGATTGACTATTGTGATTGAAAGTAATCCCAACTTGGTCTACCCTTATATATATGTATATATATATAATATAGACTTAAATCCCAACTTCTCACTTGAAAGCCTTAAACTACAACAATTTGTGCTCCAACAACTTTGAATGTCAAGTTTCTCTTCCTTTTCCTTCCCCCCAACCCACTAGGTAATACTAATACATATATGGACTGCATGCATATGGCATTCAACCATAAGGTAGAATTTTGCAATTTCATTAACAACCCTTATTTTATAGCACGTTGATTGTTATTTTTTTTCATCGGTATCCCAATTTCTGCAGATGGCAAGAAATCGAGGAAATGCTTAAAGGTACAGGACGATCACACGAAAATTGGAAGGTAAAGAGTTGACTTGCAACCCTTCCATACTACATCATAGCTTTACCCATTTTAACACTATTTAGACCATATTTTGATGTCATTTTTCACTTTTTTTATTGTAAAATATACTTTCTTTTCAAATTTTTTATCATTAATATATATATATATATTCAACTCCCCTAAATTATGACCCTGACTCTAGTTGCACCGTGCTAGTAGATTGTATATATTGCAGTTAATGTTGATCCATGTACTCACTCTTTTTTTTTTTTTTGTGACCATATATAGACATATATATATCTATCTATCTATATCTATACTATTATAAAGTGAACACCCGTTATGGTGTCTTGAAGCCTTTGTTTCTTACGCTGCCACGTGTCTACTTTTTTATTTGAAATAGACAGATGAGGGGAAGAGATTTGAACCTTAAACTTATATATCAAATGAATAAGACTCTTACCACTTAACTAGCACACAATATATGATAAATGTTTTATTTTATTTTTATTTATTTGAATTGCACACGCATCGCATGTGGCAACCTCTAGTATATATATATATTCAAGTATTGCTTATTAGAATATGCTACTACGCTCGCATGAGGTGGTGTTTTTGCCCATTTGGGGTTTGCAGCATAAGTGGAAAGAAATGATGCAAAATGCACGCAATAACATGGACAAGAACCAGAAGTGGCTCCATAATGTTGCTGCTGTTGTCCAATTTAATGTTGAAAAAGATTCCATGGCCAAGCAGGAATTCCAAAAGTGGTTTGAGGAAATGGGAAAAGAAGACCGAGAAAAAAAGGCATTGGCAGAAGAGTGGCTGCGTAACTTAAAAGAAGAAAAGTTTATTTCTATAGATTTAAACCACGCAAGGCTACATTGGGGTCACATATTTCAAAATTTTCAAAAAAAATAAATATTGTATTGAAATATTGATTGTGTAATGAAACAAGACCCTAAGGGTAGTGTCGTGTTGTAGTATCTGAAGTTCTTTTTTTGGATGGGGATTTTAGTATCTGAGGTTGAATGCTTGTGTGGTTTAAGAATCTTAGGGTTCGTTTGTTTTGGGTTGTAGGGGATGAGATTGGACTAAGATGGATGTGGGGTCCACTAATATTGTGTTCGTTTGCAAAATAGGGAAGGGGATTCACAATAACTTGAGACTATGATAGGCCTCCATGGATGGGATTAAGGGCTCGTTTGTTGCCCGTTGTAGGAGTCCGAAGTGGACTCCTAGTGATGAACAGCATTTGTAAATCATGTTTGTTTGGTTTATAGAGCTCCGGATTCATAGTCTGAAGGGGCCTACAAAAGACTTTAGCGAGCAGATTAGGAGTTTGGGCTAGGAGATGGTATTAGAAAATAATCTGTTCGGCTTAGAGTGTTACCGGTTGTCTTGGGAAATGTCCGTCCGGACATCCAACTAGTCAACCTATAGCGATCCCGGTTTCTTCCCGTCATTTATAGTATTCTGGACTCGGGGTTCCGTGATTGTTAGTTGTTGTGTATGTTTTATTTCCATCCTTTAATTCCCTGTATTTGAATTTTGGGATGTGTTGGGCGAGTTAGGAACAGGTTGGTTGTGTGTTGAAACAAATAGTTGTTGCCCAGGATTTTCCTTCTTCGCTCGAGCAAGGCTTTTTGCGCTCGAGCGAGCCTTGGGCGTTTGCTTCTTCACTCAAGCAAAGGTGTGTACGCTTGAGCGAGTATTGTGGGCCTTCAGGTTTCTTTTCAGACGCAGCTTCCGCTCGAGCGAGCTTTCTTGCGCTCAAGCGAGCCTTGTATCTTGTGTCCCTTCGCTCGAGCGAGAAGTCTTGCGCTCGAGCGAGCGTCTGCGTCTCTATTAGACCTGAGGGTTGGTATTCTTCGCTTGAGCGAGCACTCTTGCGCTCGAGTGTGCTTCTATATTGCAAACCTGAAACTTTACATTGTTAGCTTGAGCGATGCTTCTTGTGCTCGAGCGAGGTTCTTTTGTGTCTGGTCGCTCGAGCGACCACTCCTTCGCTCGAGCAAGCCCCGTGTCTATCAGTTCGCAGCAGCGTGTTTTTACGCCATTTTTGAACCTCTTCTTCTTCTTCCAAAACTCTAAATCGACAGCCTCTCTCTCTAAAATACCCCTTCTCTCTACAAATACTCTTGATCTAGAGTTCTTCTACCCTACTCCCTTTGTTAAAAAGTTGGAGCATCGAGTGGGCTATCTTTTGATCCGAAAAAATTTGGGATTGGAGCACTCTCAAATTTCTCTTTCTTCTCCTTTGAGTTTCTTCATTTGAGGTAGGGATAATCTACTCATTTTTATGGGTTTTAACATAAATGTTAGTCATTTTGTATAAATGGTGTTGATTTGAAAATTTTGGGAAGTTAGGGTTTGAGAGTTGAAATGTTTGAAAGAGGGGTTTTCTACTTTTGGGCCCCATTGTGTATGTGAGATCTTGAAATGGGGTTATGTGTGTATAATTGGTAAAATTGGACCTTGGGTGCAATAATAGAGAAAGGGGGATTAATGCCCTAATTTAAATTGAAGAAATCATTTGTATAACTAATGAAATAAATCGTGGAAATATGAAATTAATTTGGAAATCATGAAATTGGATGGAATTGGGATTAATTGGTGTAGTTGGATTGATGAATCACTCACCTATGGAAAATGTGATAAATTACCTGTTTGGTAAGTTTATTTATCTGTTTAGAAATAACTGTTTTGGGCTATCGGTAGAAGATAGTTTTGATTGTTGTAGACACTGCATGACGATTAGGTAAATTGAAACTGATCAATTGAATTGTGTCATTGAATGTGACGGTTGGATTAACGCATTGAATATGCGAATTGATGGGTCATTGTATATGACTATATGTTTAAATACATTGTATATGTATCTTCGTATGGAAGGAGATAGGGGATGTACTCCATTGTGTGGGAGGAGATAAGGGATGGACTCCATTAATAACTATGTTCGCCGGAATGTCCTGGGTGGAAGTCCCGAAATCTTGTATATTTGGGTGCCAGTTCCCTCGGACGTAGTTCCGTAAAATGGCATGTGAATGTAAGTGTTGAATGATGTTTGTTATTGAGGTGTTGTTATATGAGTTGTAGTCTCATTTTAAACTGTTTGGATAATATTGGACTATGTCAATGAATTAATGTGGATAAATAATGGGAAGTGGATTGAATATGATGAAAATGTCGATTGGTTACGGAAATGGTATGAGTTGGTTTATAATTGTTAAATATTTATCGAATGCTTATGTTTTAGTTAATTCTCATATACTGTTTAGCATCTCTCTACTGGGCTTTGGCTCATCCTACTTGGGACACCATTTTCAGGTATTGGTGACATGCCGCCTCCAAGGACATAGCTTGGGAGGTCTTGGGGTTGAAATCACTGTTTTGTCGTTTTATTTTATGTTTATATGTTTTTCTTTCCAAGCCGAGGGCTTTAAATTGTAAAGGGATGACCCTCTCTTGTTGTAACCAAGTTATACTTAGAAAGATGTGAGCCCGTAAGGCATTTACTTTGTTGTTAACATGTAATACAGTTGGTAATCAAGCTAGCTGTATGCTTATTCATGCTCATGGCCTCATGGCCTCATGTTTTTGGCCTCATGGCCTCATGTACCTCATGGCCTCATGGCCTCATGGCCTTGGCCTCATGTACAACTCCTATATAATGGAGCTCATATTTTGGTTTCTAAGATAAGAAGAAAATAGAGTTTATTAGTTCATTCACTTTCTCTCAATATTTCTTTCATGGTATCAGAGCAGGTGTAACCCTGTCTCATCATTTTCGCATCTTCAGTCAGTATTCGAATTTTTCTGTTTTTTTTAATTTTTTGTTTATCTCTTCTGCTCAAAAATATATCCTTCTATTTCATGACTAAATACGGTCCAGCTTTTGGAATGACTATCAACTCATCCTCCTCTTCTTCTGATACTATCAACTCATCCTCCTCTTCTTCTGATATTATCATCTCATCATCTTTATCCTCTCATCAAATGGAAACCTCTCATCTTCCGATCACCGCCCATAAACTGAATGGGCAAAATTATTTGCAATGGTCTCAATCCATATTAATGTTTATACGGGGAAAGGAGAAAGATGATTACATCACCGGAGCCTCGGCGCTACCAGAAACCACAGCATCAACCTACAAAAGGTGGATAGCTGAAAATAATATGGTAATGTCATGGCTTGTCAACTCTATGACCACTGACATTGGCGAAAATTTTCTGTCATTTGATACTGCCAAAGAGATCTGGGACATGGCAAAAGAAACGTTTTCGGACAAGGAAAACACATCTGAAATCATCCAGCTTGAAAGCTCCCTCCACGACTTACGTCAAGACAATCTTACGGTAACTGAATATTTCAATACCCTTACTCGTCTATGGCGTCAACTTGATACGTTTGAGGTTCATAACTGGCAGTGTGTTGCTGACGGTTTGTTGTATAAAAAGATTGTCGAAGGGAAGCGTGTGTTTAAATTCTTGTTAGGATTGAACACAAATCTTGATGAAATCAGAGGAAGAATTATGGGAGTAAAACCGCTACCTAGCCTTCGAGAGGCATTCTCTGAAGTCCGTCGCGAAGAAAGTCGGAAAAAACTCATGATGGGATCTCATCAACAACTGAATATGGTAGAAAGCTCGGCTCTTAAGACTCAATTCGCTCCTATTGACAACCGTCAGAAAAATAAAGAAGGTAGGCCTTGGTGTGATCATTGCAGAAAGCCGGGTCACTCGAGAGAAACCTGCTGGAAGATTCATGGAAAGCCAGCAGATTGGAAGCCACGTCAGCCTCTTGAGAAAGAAGGCCGAGGTAATCATGTAGGTACAAATGAACTATCACCACAACCTGCAACAAGCCCTTTCACTAAGGAGCAAATGGAGATGCTCCAGAAACTAATACAGTCACAATCTGGTTCGTCTTCCAACCACATCATTGGATCCGGAACCTTGGCTCACAAAAGTAATTCTTTGAACGCCTTTACTGTTGGTAAGAAACGTAAAAAACCTTGGATTGTGGACTCAGGAGCATCTAATCACATGACGGGAGATGCAACAATTTTTGATACATATAGCTCATGTCAAAATAATTTAACTGTCCGAATAGCAGATGGTTCACTATCAAAGGTTGCCGGTACAGGTTCAGTTGTGCTGTCTAGGAATCTTATTCTCAACTCTGTTCTCCTTGTTCCTGACTTGGACTGTAATTTACTGTCAATTAGTAAACTCACTAAGGAAAAGAGGTGTGTTACTAATTTTTTCTCCACTCATTGTGAATTTCAGGATTTGGATTCGGGGAAGACGATTGGCAATGCTGAGGAATGCTCTGGACTCTACATCCTTAAGGAATGCCACTATCCACAGGAACAACCTCAAACGGCAATTCGTGGTAGTTCTTTTTCGGTTTCTTGTCCAAATAACGATAGAGCAATTATGTTGTGGCACTATCGATTAGGTCATCCTAATGTTCTGTATCTCAAGCATTTATTTCCTTCATTATTTAAAACTCCAAAACTTTTTGATTGTGAAATTTGTCAATTGTCTAAGCATGTACGGTCCCATTTTCCCATTCAATCCTATAAAGCATCTCGTCCATTCTCACTAATTCATAGTGATATCTGGGGTCCATCAAGAATAAAAAATGTAACTGGTACTAGGTGGTTTGTCTCATTCATAGATGATCATACTAGATTAACCTGGGTCTTCCTCATGAAAGACAAATCTGAAACAAGTCAAATCTTCAAAAAATTTCAAATTATGATTCAGACACAATTTCAGTCAAAAATCCAAATTCTAAAGTCTGATAATGCTCGGGACTATTTCAACTCCATTCTAGGAGAATTTTTAGCAAAAGAAGGGATAGTTCACTTAAGTTCATGTGTTGACACCCCACAACAAAACGGCATCGCTGAACGGAAAAATAGGCATTTGTTAGATGTTGCTAGATCGCTAATGTTTTCCACAAATGTTCCACAATTCTTCTGGGGGGAAGCTGTTCTCACAGCCGCCTACCTTATCAATAGAATGCCATCCAGAGGTACTACAATTCCAAACTCCTTGCAACTTCTTCTAAAATCCTTTCCAACTACTCGCCTCATCTCCACCATCCCACCAAAAATTTTCGGGTGCTCTGTCTTTGTTCATATCCATCAACAGTATCGAAGTAAACTTGATCCCAGGTCACTCAAGTGTATCTTCATTGGGTATTCGTCACATCAAAAAGGGTATAAGTGTTACTCTCCAGTCACAAGGAAATTCTACAATTCCATGGATGTAACATTTTTTGAAACCCAGTCTTACTACCCTAAAATTGTTATTCAGGGGGAGACTCCAACCCAGGAATCTCAATTTTGGACCCTTGAGTCATTGAGTGAGCCATCCATCACCACCAACAATCCCACACCTCCTGAGTCATTAAGTGAGCCATCCATCACCACCAACAATCCCACACCTCCTGAGTCATTGCATCAATCTTTACCTGCTGACAATTCCGAGATCATTGTTGACTTGCGGGATAATGAGCACATCCAAGAGGAAACGGAGGAAGGAGCACTTTCTCAACAAACCCATGAGGCTGAACCGGGTTCTCATCCAAGCAACATTCCAGGTGACAATATTCCTTCCACAGATAGTATTGATAATTCTGAGTTAGAAAATACTATTCTTTATATGCCCATAGCTTGGAGAAAAGGAGTTAGATCATGTACTCAGCATCCCATTGGGAACTTTATTTCTTATGATAAGCTATCACCTTCGTTTCGTGCCTTCACTTCTAGCATCACGGAGATACCCATTCCTCGGAATATTCAGGAAGCTTTCAAGTATCCAAAGTGGAAGGCGGCAGTCAATGAGGAAGTTCGGGCTCTGGAAAAGAATGGTACTTGGGCAATTACTGATCTTCCAAGAGGTAAGAAACCAGTTGGGTGTAAGTGGATTTTCACAGTAAAGCACAAGGCAGATGGTAATGTAGAACGATATAAAGCTCGGTTGGTCGCCAAAGGATTCTCCCAATCCTATGGCATTGACTATCAAGAAACCTTTGCTCCAGTTGCCAAGCTCAACACTGTTCGTGTACTTTTATCCTTGGCAGCTAATCTCGATTGGTCACTTCACCAACTTGATGTGAAAAATGCCTTCCTCAATGGTGACTTAGAGGAAGAAGTTTACATGGACATTCCTGCTGGACTTGAGACGACATCAAATTTCAACAAAGTTTGCAGACTCCGAAAATCCTTGTATGGCCTCAAACAATCTCCCAGGGCCTGGTTTGAACGGTTCACTAAGGCAGTGAAAGGGTACGGTTTTGTTCAATGTCAATCCGATCATACATTATTTGTGAAGCACTCCCTAGGAGGGAAATTGGCAATTATCATTGTTTATGTGGATGACATAATTTTAACAGGTGATCATGAAGAGGAAATTGGCTTACTTAAAAAATTCCTAACAAAGGAATTTGAGATTAAAGATCTTGGAAACCTGAAGTACTTTCTTGGAATGGAGATTGCTCGGTCAAAGAAAGGTATATCAGTCTCACAACGTAAATACGTTCTAGACTTACTGAATGAAACAGGGATGCTAGGATGCAAGCCGGCAGAAACACCTATGGATACAACTATCAAACTGGAAGAAAGTGACGGTAGTGCACCAAGTGATAAAGGGAGATATCAACGTCTTGTGGGAAAACTCATTTATCTTTCTCATACAAGGCCAGACATCGGCTTCTCTGTTAGTGTGGTCAGTCAATTCATGAATAATCCAACCGACAAACACATGACTGCTGTGACCAGAATATTGAGGTACCTAAAAAGGACACCGGGAAAGGGTCTCTTCTTCCAAAAAACAACAAATAGAAAAACTGAGATTTTTTCAGATGCAGATTGGGCAGGTTCAGTGACTGATCGAAGATCAACTTCTGGCTATTGTTCGTTTGTTTGGGGGAACGCGGTTACATGGCGAAGCAAGAAACAGTCAGTGGTAGCCCGTAGTAGTGCTGAGGCAGAATTTCGTGCTATGGCACTAGGTATCTGTGAGGGAATCTGGTTGAACAGGCTGTTAGAAGAATTACGGGTTCCATCTGAACATCCCATGGTTTTATACTGCGACAACCAAGCCGCTATCAGTATAGCTAAGAATCCGGTTCATCATGATCGAACTAAACACGTGGAGATAGATCGACACTTTATCAAGGAAAAGATTGAAGAAGGAGTTTTTCAAGTCAGCTACACTCCAACAAACTGTCAAACAGCGGATATTCTCACAAAAGCCCTTGCTCGAGTTACGTTCGACGATCTGACAGACAAATTGGGAATGATTAACATCTACAACGTAGCTTGAGGGGGAGTGTTGGTAATCAAGCTAGCTGTATGCTTATTCATGCTCATGGCCTCATGGCCTCATGTTTTTGGCCTCATGGCCTCATGTACCTCATGGCCTCATGGCCTCATGGCCTTGGCCTCATGTACAACTCCTATATAATGGAGCTCATATTTTGGTTTCTAAGATAAGAAGAAAATAGAGTTTATTAGTTCATTCACTCTCTCTCAATATTTCTTTCAAATACCCTGTGTTACATGGACTCGGCAGTTGGAGGCGAAGTACCCCTGTCGACACGACACGACACAGGTGTAGGTATGGGATCTGTGTCGGATTCGCCTCCTCTCTCTCGGACACAGCTAATCGAAAAGGAAGAAGAAGATTGAGATACTTACATGGATGTGTTGGGTTCAAGATCTGCATTTGTTGGATCAAAGCCCATTAGCCAAATAAATAAAATAAAAGATTGGGCCTCTTTAGTGTTTGTATTTGTCTTATTTCATCTGGGCCTAGATTGTTTTATTCTGGGTTATTTAATATTTTGGGCCTAAATAAAATAAGTTTGGGCCTATTTAGTTTTTTAGTGTTTTGTATTTGGCCAACATCTTTATGAAAATAAAAATAACTTATTTTATTATATATAATATAATTTATTTTATATCTAACATAATTTTTATTTGTTATTTATATTTTATTTGTTTTTTTTAACAAAATCTATTATTTATTCCTTATTTTTTTAACTCATCTTCATAAAATAAATATATTTTTTAAAAAAAAACTGTTTAACGTATCCCCGTACCCGTATCCATATCCAAATTTAGATCCATATCCACGTATCCTCAATTTTTAATTTTGAAGTGTCCGACCCCTAGATACACACCCGCACCCGATACCCGTACCCGAGTTCGTGTAACCTAGGTAATACCTTTTGTATAGAAGACTCTGATGAATGAAAATATAACCTTTCCTTTATGTTCATGGGAACTTGTGAATGAATGATTTATGTCTTAATTTGAGGGCGTTACACAACCGGCCAAGTGCAATTTTTTCCTTTTTTTTAACATGTTGGGCAGCACATTTTGAGCATTAATGTTTAATATTTTTGTAATTTTGTAAGGTAAAAACTATGGTTTTATCTGTTTTATTATTTTATATAAAAATAATTTAACAATCCTAACACTAACAACCATCATAAAAACAAACACAATTTTATTTAATCCCTTCACTATCAATTCCCTCACTTCTCACTAACAATCTCCTCCAATCTACCTCTGAAAACAAATGGAACCTAATAATCCCCCATGGGAGATGGTATTAGAAAAACAATCCCTTGAGATTAGAGGGGGATAACTATTTTGCTTTAATTTACTTACTCTACTTGATTAGTATGGTCTTTTCTCTATCAATTTTTTTTTATAATTATTTCACCACTTTTCACTCCACCATTCTCTATATCAAAATAATTAATATAAAAATATAATAGTATAATAATATTTATACCAAAAAAAATTATATTAAAAAAATAAAATGGTACCAAAAAAATATATATTTATGAAATATAATTTTTTATATTAAAATATAATTTTAATATTTATATAATATATTTTTAATATTAACATATGTAAAGCATTTATTTGTTGGTATAAGCCTAAATTTGATAGTAATGCAACAAGCTATTTGTAGAATTTTACATGGTTATCTCTCAAAACAAACAGAAACTATTGCTAGTCCATTAGTCCCCTCACTAACAATTCTATCCAACCTATCTCTGAAAACAATCGGGCTCTTAATGTATTAATAGTATGGTTTTGTTGTGCGTTTAAGAATCTTAAGGCATGTTTGATTGGGTGGATTAGAGCATGAGATTGGGATTATTAATCCGTGGGCCCAATTATTCTATGTTTGTTTTAACATTTTGGTTTAGGATTATTAATCCAATGAATAATTAATCCAACAAATTTGTAGGATTATTAGTAATGGGGTAGGGGTGGGATTATTAATCCAATGGATATTAATCCAATTGGATAGTGAATACCACACTAATTTAATAGGATTATTAATATTTCACTATTAGTCTTGTGAATCAAACATGACCTTAATGTATTAAAAGTGTAGTTTGATATATTATAAGTGTGATTTGAAAGCTCAAGTATGAAGTAGATAGTGTTGTTTTTTATTTGGATCTATATGTGGTTGGTATGAAGATCTTTATTTCAAAATATTATATTATAGGTTATAACACATCATTCAAAATCCAAAATCCAAAATCAAAGTCTGTGATTTTTATGCCAATTTTGAAATTTAAAAGATATATGTCAATGCAATTCTTCCACAAACAAACACTGAATTATGAAATAAACATCTCCATCCATCTATGTAACGGAGAGGCATAAGCATTACAATATTAACATTATAATAATGAACATGTCCAATGAAAAGGTAAGAGAAAGGGGACAAACATAAAGAAACTAATGTTTACACAAAAAAGAGATCCAACGCAAAATTGGGATTCATGCTTACTTGGTCTATCATCTGAGAAATAGCTGGTGTTGATGGGATTGTTGCTGTTCTCCACATGGCTGAGTTCAGTGAGGATGGTATTGAAAGATTTGGGGGTTTTGGGTTAGGGTTCTCAATTTGGGGATTTTTTAGAAAATGAAAATTTGTATTTGAAATGGAGAAGATTTGAGATGTGTGTGTGTGTGTGTGTGTGTGTGTGTGTGAGAGAGAGAGAGAGAGAGAGAGAGAGAGAGAGGGGTTTTTGTTGAGAGAGAAAACCAGACCAGAGGGGCGATGAGAGTCGATGTCCTCCGTACCAGAAAGCCTCAATTCATAATTTCGGACTTGTGCGAACAATGTTTTCCCAAAAAGTCAATTTTGCCCCTATGTTTCATTAGTTATCTTCTTTGGGTTTAAGGGCATGGATGGAAAACTCTGTTCAATTGAACAAAACTGTTTCTGGAGTATTGTTTTTTTTTTGTTTTTTTTGATAAATTACAAATACAGTAGTTGAGATTTGCTAAAAATATAAATTACTCCTTGTGATTTAAAAAATTATAAATATTTTTTTAATGAAATTTTTTATTTAACAGAATTAACTAAAAAAATGAAATTCATAATTGTTTTTCTATATAATAATAAAATTACCTAAATTATTAATTGTAACATATTTTTAATATCATTAAAAATTGTTAATTGACTTAATAATTTATAATAAAAGGGACAATTTATTATGAAATTAGAAATCTCATAAGATTGAATGTAATTTTCAAAACTACAGAAACCGATTTGTACTTTAATCAAATTTGAGATGATGTATTTGTAATTTACCCTCTTTTTTTTTTGCTTTTTTTTTTTTCCTTACTCCTCTCCCTCTCCCTCTCCCTCTCCCTCTCTTTCTCTTTCTGTTTCTTTTACGGCGGTGCAACGGTGTTTTCGATTCATGGAGTCTTTAATCCATGGTTCAGTGCATCTCTTTTGGTTTTGCTTGGGGTTTTGTTCTATCTCATTTTATTTCCTACATAATTTTCTTTTTTATTTATTTTTCTGCAGGTTGCCTTGCGCTTGAGCTTGAATAGAAGGATCGATTGAGTTGTTTTGATTTTTTATTATTGCTTAATTATTTTGGCAACTTCTTTTCTTTCTTGTTTTTCTATCTATCTATTTATATATTTTTTTTTTTTAGCTGATTGGATGGAGCTTTAGCCCTGCAATGAAGGGAGTTGACTGGAGTTGTTTGTTAGTTTTTTTTCTTTAGTTATCATTTTTTTTTCTCACTTTTTTCTTCAGTCTGATTTACAATTTCAGCTGAAAATTAGTTGTACATTCAGATTGTATTTTGCGTAGAAGTTTCGTGGGATTTTCTCAGTTAGGAACAGGGTTTCTTCGTCCTTTTTTTAAGGTAATGTGTACTATTTTGTTGGACCATTATTTCTTTGTTATTTTTATGTATGTTTTGTTACGCGAAATATTGCTTTAAATTTTTTCTCGGTTTGTGGATTTTACTTTATGTATTGTTTTTATTTTTATGTTTTGTATTGTTTGTTCTTATCATTGGGATATTTTGTCATGAATGATTGGATTCAAATTTGTTGTTGGTTAGCATTGCAGAATTATTTGATTTTTGGGATTTGATTTGTTCAACGTGTATAAATTTATTTTCTTTTTCATTGTTTTTGTTTTGTTTTCAAAAGCTTTTAGATCACAGAAAGGTTTTTTTTTTTTTTTTTTAAAAAAAAAAAACCAGGAAAATAGGTTGCTTGCCCTTACATTATTAGACCTTTGTTGTGATAAATTATGTATTCTTTATATATAGGTGCTAGACTTTATAATGTCTGATTTACTTTTTTTTTTTTTTTAATTTGTGGCTGTGTAATCATTAATTTAACTTGTACTCATTGAAATTGTACTGCTGTAGAAACAAGTAGTGTTTAAAATATAGTAAAACAAGGATCTTTTGTGAGGAAAGTACTCCTTGGGGTTCATTTGATTTTATGGACCATAATGAAAAACCTGTAACAAGTACAGATTTTTTTGCCAAAAATGGATTGTTATATTTTGGTTTCAGTCACTGCTCTCATATTTATCTAGATAAGATACAAAAGCTTGTTGCTGTGCGCACACTAACAAAATTTATACTTCTTCCATTCTAAAATAATAATTTTTTTTAGTAATACAATTATTACATTTTAAAAATATTAATTTTTCAAAAAACCTTTTGATAGGATATTTTTTTTGAAAATATCAATTGTCATAATTGTATTTTTTGTGTTGTTAATTAATTTTAAAAAATGGAAAAATAAGAAATTTATATTATTTTAGTTCTTAATTTTTGAAAATTGACTAATATTTTAAGATAATAAAAAATAGAATAGGGGAATAATATTTTGAAACAGAGTGAGTAGTTGAAATGTGGTGTTCTTTGCAAGTAATTGGAAAGGAAACAAACTCACAGCTTCTTGATTGCACTAGCTCGTGTTTATTGGAAAAATTCTCTGAAAGATATCAAAACTTGTTTGTTAGATTTGGGATGTGTATCTCTACTGTTGAATGAGTTTTCCTACCCAAATAAATAATTTGCTTCATTATTTACGTTCCATTTCATTTATGAACAAAACATTCAAAATACTAACCTACGGGATTTTGAGGTTAAAACTTGCAAATTCTGACTCTTTGATTTATGTAACCCATAAAGCAAGAGAAATTTATGGCTACATGACTGCCACTCTCTTATTTTCTATGCTTGTAGAAAAAATAAAAATAAATAAAAGATTGCAAGTGTACCAATATTCATCAATGGATTGAAGGGGGCACTATCAAGCAAGTTTGTGAATATGTTAAAGGTTCTTATGCTTGGATTGCATATTTAATATGCATTATTTATAAATTCTTGCAATAATGATGCTTTATGACAAGTTGTGCAAGTACATGTAACAATTTTCTGATTAGTATATATGTTCTCTATAATCTTTACAGTAAGTGTAATGATTTGATTATAAATGGTGCAAGTGAGCATTGTTCAATTAATTATGAGTGTTTTGATGTTTTGTAGCCCATATTTATTGGCATTTTACATTCACAAACAATCAATATTAGTAAAAATATATTCTAAGTCTTTTATTATTATTATTATTTAAAAGCACTTTTAAATTAACACTTATAGTTTATATCTTTTTTTATGAATGATCTATTAAGTATTTAAACCTAATAAAAATAAATAAACATTCGACATATATCAAAAGTACTAAATAAAATAGGAGAAAAGACAACTTGGCATATCTCTCGTGTGTCTCCAAAATGTCTCTGGTGTGTCCCTTGAAATAAATTAATTAAATAAGAGAACAAGTCATGTGGTGCGTTTCATACGTGTTCCCAAAGTGTCCGCATGTCCCTGAAGTGTTCCTGTATCTGATACGGATACGGCATTTGTTTTAAAGTGTCGGTACTTCATAGGCTATGTTACTAGAAAATATTAATATTTTAGCGAATTACGTATTGGTACGCACGGTCTGAAACATGGTATATTTTCATTCCAAAATAGCAAATTTAGTGATCCGAAGTGATTCCAAAAGTTTTTTCCAATATATTTTCTTAAATGTTACCTTAGGAGGAAAAAAAAAATCAAATATATGAACTAAAATCTAAGGTGAATTAAGTTTTGACAAGACAAAAATATAAAAAAAAAATGGGTCATAATTTTCAGAAAAATGATTTGCTACATTAAAAAAAAAAAAAAAATTATTAGATACCTAATAGTTAAAAGAAAATTACTCTACAAGTACCTTAAATTATTAAGTGTAATATATATAAGTCTACTCCTATTGTATCACATTTTAGAGTATTTGGGGTACTACGTTCATGTTCCCGTTCCATGTACCGAAACGATCCACGTTTTAGGTAACATAGTTTATAGGTTATTGTTCTAATTTTTTAAGAATTAGTTACTACGATTCAGTTCCTGATTTACTCTAAAACCGAACTAATCCGATCTGTGTACACCCTCTACTTGAGTACATGTAGTAAATTATAGTAGTGATTTTCAATAAAATACATGCTTATTTGACTAATTGTATTTTTATTATGATTGAAATTAAATATCTGAGTGTCCATCTTATTAGCTTAGATGGCATAGTTTCCGTTGGTGGGTATGCATAGTCATTCAAGTCTTTCTTAGGCTTGGTTTGGCATAACTAAAAAAAGTCAAAAAGTCACTATCCTATTTAAGTCACATCATCTTATTTCAGTCACATCACCTCTCTACCACATCATTTCAAACCTAACCCATACCCAACCCATATTTCATAAAAAGTCAAAAAGTGCACTTATTTAGTTTATCCCAAACAACCCCTTAATGATTTGTTTTCTATTTCCGTGTTGTGAGTTTTCAAAGGTTGCATATTTTTTTCTTTTGATTGAATCGAAAAATATATCATTGATATGGATTATTGTCAAAAACAAACCTCTATCTTAAGTTTCTCTAATAATCAGAACCACCATTTGCCCCTTCGCCTTCAACAGGGATTTTATTTATTACAAGTGTTTAACATTTTTGGGAGTGAATTCTGATTTGTTGTGCCTTGGATTTATGTATGATTTGATAATGAGATTGTACTTGTATAATGATGATCATGCATGAATCTGATTATTTGGAAATTTTGTTTATTTGAATGAAGTATTATTTTTCTTGTCAGACACTTATAGCTCAATGAAGAGTAATATTAGACAATATTAGTTAGTGACACCAATGAAAATACATTAATTTCCCCAATTGATTTATGTTAGCTAAATAATCTGTATTTTAAAAATGTGTAAGGTAATTTAACAATTTTTCAGCATAGGCATTGCTTATACCATGCCCTTAATGTTATTATAGTAACATTGTTTTGTCAGAAAATTGTTGTAATTTGATGTACTTATTGGATTATGCAGCTATTAGTACAAACAAATGCAATGTATTATTTGAAAAGGCTTGGCTAATATTAACAACAGCAACAACAAAAAAAAACATGTATTGTTTGTTGCAACAATTTAGGTGAACAATTTTCATATTAAAGGATCAATATTTTAGTGATAGTCCTTGTGCCCGACGGTGTGAGGCAACCATGTCTTTCATCATAATGAGGACAATTTCTTGGAATGGTTTGTATATTTTTAAAAAACTTCAAATTTTTCATTTCTAATTTAGTTCGTTATAATAGAACAATATGATTTCTATCTCATTATAATTTGTTTATGACCAGCTTATCAAATGTAACTATTATTTGCTTGAAACTGTTTGTCAATAGCATCTAAAATGTAGAACAACATAGATGAGATTGAGAAATCCAAGTCAACACCGCAACAATACAAGAACTAGAATGTCATATCAGCTACCAACATCAAGAGGATGGAAAAAAACATGGGAGACATATTTTATAACTATTTTTATATAGAAAATTTATCTATAAATCTCATCTTGAAGAATGATGATCCGTTTAGAGTCAAAATATTTTTTATAGACCAATTAGTTCCATTAATTTTGGAAAGCTAGATTTAATATATTATTCAGAAATTAGATTTACGATTTTACTCTTATTTCTATTATATATATATATATATATATATTAGTATATGCCCGTGCCTGAAGGCACAATATAAATAAAAATAAGTGAACAAAAAGGGAAAAACAAAAAAATAAATTAATAAGGAGGAAAATAAAAAATGGGGGAAATAAAAAAAATAAAAATAAAAGGAGGAATGTGGGATCATGAGATTGTTCATGGGATCATGATAGGGTGGGTGAGAAAAGGAAAAAGTAAGAGAAAAACGGGAAAGTAGAAAATGTACACATTAAATACATCACAACCGTTATTTTGTAGTTTGAAAAGACCTGAACCGTTCAAATGTCCTAATGGAAAATATGTTGAAGATTCAAAAAAAAACTTTATTACCAACTCTTGGAGTGTGATTTTCAATCTATTTGCAGATTGATTTTAAACTAAATAAATCACAGTATATAGAAATTAGTAGTACTGTCCAAAAAAATAAAGATAAAAATTAGTAGTGACAAATAAATATCAAATGGTTGCAAGTCAAAACTAATATACACAACTCAAAAAAGCAAAAAACATACGAATAGATAAATAAATAGATGCAAGGCCATAACATTCATATAACGACGAATATAGGTCTTGCCAACGGATTATGAGACAGGGTTTCCATGTCTTGTATTATTAGAACGTAAATATAAAAATAAAATATTACATGGAGGAGGAACTGACAATATCCTTGGTTTAGCAACCTTTTTACTTCACACAGTCAAAAGGGTTTGATTGATATCAAATGGCAAAAATCAATCCTGAAAACAATATTTTATACATTTGATCCACTATTTAGGTTTCATTCTTCATGCCACCCAACTCAAAACCAACCATATAAACAACCCATACCCCCTAAAAATAAAAATAAAAAACCCAAGGAATTGGAATTGTAGCAATAAATTTGATTTTTTTTTCCTAGTCAGGAGTTCGATATTGAGAAAAAATGAATTCCATCCAAGGCAACAAAATTCATACCTTGAGCAGTTGGTGAACATGGCCAAGTAACTAATCAATAAGGTGTCATTGTATTCCTGCAAACAGTAGTGATGGAATCAAACATCTGATAGATATGGCGCCAGGGCGACTTAATCAGCAGTCCAGTCCAATATTATTAAATGATATACAATCAAATACTTTACAGTGAAAAAGGAAAGGGGGGAGGCCCAGGAAGTACCATTACAGGCAATCACAATTATTTGATTCTCATCCCAACCTCCTCTTCTTTCCGATAGTTATTCTTGTGAATTGGTTGGAATAAAGGTATATTCTATTGATGGTATAACTGGCTAAGGTAAATTCTATTAAACGTGCCTAAAAAAATGAAGCACCCCTCCTCTCCTCTCCCCTCTCCTCCCCTCCCCTCCACTCTCCAAAAGAATGAAAATTTAAATAAAAAAAGCAATTGGATAAGTTAGGGATTTTTCCCTAGTACAGGCACTTACTATTCAAATTGCTAATTATTTGATTTTACATTCATAGAAAAATGCATATATTCCTTGTGTGCATGTTATCTAGCAAAATTATGCCTAACAATGCTCTGCTTATTCATTTTATAATCTGGGAATTCTTGGAATTGTTTTGGCTAACTTTCAAATATTCTCTCTCTTTTTCTTTCAATATATATAGATATATATAGTTGTTGGCTTTTTTGGCTTTCGAAGGTTAGTATTGTAATTTGAAGCGTGCCAGCAAGGATCAATCAATCCTTACAGAAGATTAATTGTCAACCAATTATCAGATAATTGTGTTTTCAGTTCTTTTAGCCTCAATAAATAGGACTTTTACTAGTGGCTTTGTTTAGGAGAATTTAGCAAAGAACAATTAAATGAAGAACAATTGTAACATTTCATTAAGTAAAAATGAAAAAAATTACAATGATCTGATTCAGTCTCGTAGAGGTTTACAGCAACAAACTACTTGAAACTACTCCCATGAAAAAAGTGCAGTGCAAGAATTTAAAGTACAGAAATGTAAAAAACAAGAAATGTAAAAACTGGAAGGAAAATAAAGTAGATAAAAACTGGTTTATGGATCTGAGTCTGGGCTTCTTTCTGGGGCCTTCTCTGCTATTTATACTTCTCAATGATAACTATCGAAATGAGCTTCTAACCGTCGAAGCATTCTTCCATAATCGCTGATCATGCTTCCTCACAGTTAGCTCCACTATGCCATGTCTGCAGTTAGGCTTCCCTCCTGATTTTGAATTTGAATCTTGTGAGTAACCGTTAGGCCACATCATCTTATATCCCTTGATCATTCCAGTGTTATGCAGACCCATTATTGCCAGTATGGGTTGACACGTGTCTGACTATGGTTGGCTATTTATATTGCCTTCCCAAATTGCCCTTCTCATACCACGTGTTGAATCGTGATTGGCTTATACAATTTATACAGCCAACATTACCCCCCGCACTAGTATACCCAATACTTGGTGATATTAGTGGATCAAAACAATTCACCCACGTCCTAGGGCGTGCATGAATTTTATATCTTCTTAGAACTGCAACCGTCTGCATTAAATTCTTTTCCACACCTTGAACATTTCCCATTATTTGAGCATTCGAAAGGACTGATATAGCTTGCATGGCCAAACAAACTTTCTTTGACATAGATCGAGCATACGAGGAGTTGCTAGATAATAATGTTTGCCCTCGAAAGAATTTTCATGCATTTATTAGCCACTCCTATCCACATTCCTATATTCAAGTCATGGAAGCTTTTGCAAATTTTTGACCTTTAGATTATGAACCTATTGTCCATAATTCTTTGGCCCAAAACTTTGCAAACATGGATATTGGAAGCTCTTCTTCTAACCCACAGCCTTCTGCGTGGGATGAGGCTGCAGCTTCTTCTTCTTCTTCTTCTAAGGCTTCTGGCTGGAGAAGCTGGCCAGAACCTAAGGAGTCCAAGTTGAGAGAGCGAATCAATCATCACTTTGTCGAATTTGTTGATCCTCTAACTTTCCCTCCCTTTGCTCGGAGCTCAGTGGTTTACCCATATGTACCCATCGACCGCCGACGCAGTTTGGAAGACAACTTACTTGTAGCATGGTACACATTCTCCATGCCTACGAAGATAGTTCAAGCCACTCGTTGTCCAGAAGAGGCACAAGGATACAACCCATCATTCTTAGCCAGGAAGGCAAAATTTTGCTCTTCTAAATGGCTTGAATGCGTCAGCAACCCCCAGTTCCCTCCTTCTTTTGAGATGGAAGCTCCTGCACCTCCTCTTCCACAAAACCCTCACTGGATGGAAGAACTGAGACTTACTCTCTTTGAGGACCAGTTTCTCCTCTCCTATAGCCCTTCATCTCCCCTCACTATATTTGAGCAATATCAAGCTCAACTTTTACTTGCGGCATTTTCTCACTTGCCCTTCAATGTTCTCGAGGGTGATGTTCCTCTCAAGAACTTTCGATGGGCTTGTGATGTTATGACCCAGGGTCATGTCCTTAACCCCATCACCCAAGCAGAGCTCTAGATGTTTTTAGACCAACTCCCACTGCTTCATCATTGGAATCAAACTTCTGTGGCCACCACTCGATCTTTGGACCAAATCTCAGCCCGTCGAGTTCATACCCGGTATGAAGCAGAGAACCTTATCGACGAATATAATGATTTCAAGAATAAAGACTCTGCATACTGGAATGACTTGGACATAGATGAGATGGAACAAGAGTTGAAAGAAACAGAGTTTGAAATAAAGGTCGAAAAACTTTTTTATCAAATAAGAGCATATCAGCTTCAGCAACCTAGCCTGGAGAAGATAGAAAGATAGAATTAAAAAAGAACAGAAGTTCATTGACCACAGTTGGAACAAATTCCATGACATTGTCATTTACTCTATTCCTTATTTTTATGAACTTGAATATGTAGCCAAAAAAGGCTTCTAATGTAATTGTTTTTGTCTTAATAAAGAAAAGAGTTCTTCTCTTTATTTGGCATGGTCTGATTTTATTCTATTTGTCAAAAAACAAACAAAATTAGGGCTTCAAATTCACCAATTTTGTCTTTCGAAACTTGATTTGATCATATCCAATGGAATACTGGAAACCCAATTTGAACTTCTCTAACATATGGAGTGTAATTGACAACCTTTGCCTTAGGTCTCCTTTCAAAATCAAAGCTTCGAATTCATCAATTTTGCCATTCGAAACTTGATTTGATCATATCCAATTCCCCAATATATGGTTAATACAATCAAGCAGTTTCGAATCAACTATTTTTGCTTTGAACAAACAGTCTACATTTTCCGAAGTATGGAAACTTCCTTTAAGGATTGCACTGTTTTATTCTAAAAAAGTGATTCCTTTTGTATACTACTAAACCAACTATTGGTTTGAAACCTAGAACAAACCAATTCTAACCGTAACGTATTTCAAACTTTGCTTTGAAGGATTTTAGTTTCATTAAGAAACCTAAAAACAAGTCTTTAATCCTTTTAAAGTAAACAAATACCTAGGCACTCCTGCACTCTTAGGTGTGAAATATGCTTTGAAGTCAACTTCCTGCTTTCGAAGCTATTTGTCACTTGATTTTGGTGCCAAAGCTTGGCTTCGAAGCCAAACATTTGATTTCGAAGCCAATATTAGTATTTGAGATACTCCCTTCCAAATTATCAATATTGAGAAAAACTTTTTGCATCCGTACCTTTAGCACTTCTTTATGAATTCTACCCACTTAAAACGATTGGGTATTTTTCAGACAGAAAGGTTTAAAACCCTTTTATTTCGTGCTTTCAATTCACTTGTTTGCCTAACACACAAACCCTTCATCTCTATTGACTTCTCTTTCCCCTTACCCTTTTCCTCAACTTCGTCTCCTGAAAAAACTCCTGTCAATGGCTTCTTCTTCCTTGAAAATACCGGTTGTGGAGTGTACGAGTCCATCTGTAGCCCTAAAAAGGAGCATTGATGAAGAGTGTGAGAAATACAATGCTGGTGAGAAAAGTGCCATCGACGGACGCATCTTCATTCCCCGTCGCCATGAGCAACAAGAATACGTGCTTGGGCCCATTTTTAAGGAGATTCCCACTAAGCTTCCAGCTTTGTATCCACGTCTGAAAGATCATTGCCTCCTTTATGAAGGCAGTCTTGATTGGGGAAGCTGGAGGATGAACCGACCCCATCGCTGCTGACCCACAGTAAGACTAGAGTGGAAGGAATGGTATGATCGGGTCGTCCCTGATAGGACACTGGATCTTCAGGAGCTCTGCCTCTTCGACGCCCTTCAATTGTCCAGGTTCACCATTTTAGAGGACCCTTTTTTAATACCTGCTGCTCTTTGTTTTTAGAATTCTGCTTTCAATTTAGATGTGGGATGATGGCTCCTACTGTTCTTGACATCTGCCATCTGTTAGGATTATCCCCTACTGGTACCCCCATTGGTCCAGACTATCCTGACCTCAAAACCTCTTTTTCTCTCCCCTCTCTAAACTCATCCTATAGTGACTTTGTCAAGGTTGAGAACAAAAGAAAAAGCCTTGTGACTGATAGGGAATTTTTCTCTTTTTTATTGTATTGGCTTTGCAAATTCTTCTTCTGTACTTCTTCTCAGAGGATCATGCCTGAGTTTGCCCCTCTTACTAAAGCCCTTGTTTTACAAAGAAAGGTGGCCTTAGCTCTATACGTTTTAGATCATGTTTATAGAGCTTGTTCCCATTTTTTGTGAACAATCAAGGAGGCCCATTTTAGATACTCCAACTTTGGTTTTTTGCATACTTCACTGATTTGTAGTCTAAACACTTAAGGTTTTTGGAGCCAAACCCTACCACTCATGGTATGAAGTCAGCCAATGTTTCACTTTATCCTTTCAACTTTGCCTTTTACTTTTCTTTCTTTCACCAACTCCCAGCCTCCTTTTCTTCTCACACCTTCCGCCCCTTTGAAACTACCAATATTGGCCCAGCCTGGCTGAGGACCTTTTTGAGTGATAGGTCCTACTCTACGCCCCAGCACAAAAACATGTGGGCCTCTATTCTGATCCCCAGGAAACTATTCATTCATACTGTGAACCCCAGAGCTTACAAGTGCATCTTTGAGCCTTATTGTTCTGCCCAATTTGCTAGGCAATTTAGATTCTCACAAGAGGTCCCTATCCCTCTCTGTAGTCAGTCCAATTTAAGCCTTACCAGCAGAGATTTGAAGATTCGAAGACCCAGATTGGAAGAAGCAACTTCCAAATTTATCCAAGATTTAATTGATTTTGAGTACCTACCCTTCATTCTTCAAAGCAATTCATTGAAGAGGTACCAGAACTGGTGGATGGCCAACATGGAGGTGCACTTGGCTATTTCTCCTCAAGATTTATTGATGGTAATAGATGTACCTCAAGCCAAGTCCAAAGGGACTAGAGTTGTTATTTCCTCCACTGCTCATATTACACCAGCTTTTGCGCCTGTTACTACAAAGTCTGCTCTTGCTACCTCACCTCCTCCTAGAGTTACTCGAGCTGCCTCGAAGAAAAGTATATACTACTGCTTCTTTTCTTTTCTCCTTATGATGCTCTTGCTCTTACTTATAGTTCTTTCTCTAGTGTAGGTAGTGTGGGTGCCTCATAGGGAGATTCTCCCCAAAAAGTTCAATCTTTAAATCTTCTCAAGAGCAAACAACAACAATAAAGGAAAAGAAAGCTTTTGCTTAATCTTGAAGATGAGGTACCTGAGGTTCATGTAGAAGAAAAGGAAACAGAAAAAGAAGAATAAAAAAAAAAGTAAGCGATACCATTAAAAAGAATGAAGAAAATGACGGTCTCTCTTTCTGATTTCACTAGGGACCTCATTCACGAAGCATCTGCTAAAGTAGTGGAAGCAGAACACTCCAAAGAACTTATTGTATTTCAGAGGGCTGAGAAGATGAGACAACAGCAAATGCTTAGGGATGAAACTGCTGCTGCTAATGAACTCCAAAGAGAAGCTGCAAGGAAACAACAAACTGCTGAACGTTATACCCTTCGCAGCTCTCCAACCATTGCTACTACTTCTGAAACCAGTAATTTCCTTTCGTGTCTCTAATTTATTTTCTCAAGTTCTTGATACTAAATCTTAACATTACTTTATATTTCTTCTTTTGCAGCAACAATTACTCTGCTTTCTCCTTTAATAAGGACTCCTTCAGTTTCGTCTGAAGCTGAAAGACCTCGAAATGTGGAGCCTATTCAAGCAATACTCTCATTCCCTGGTCCTACATTTTTCATACCTTTCTTGAGGCAAAGCATTCTTGCATCCCTATCTTTCGACTTAACTCCATACTTTCCTCTTCTATCCTTCAACTCTGCCCAATTTATTCTCCCTTCAAGCCTTGCTATTCCTTCCCCTCTTGAGGAAATTCCAATTATTACTTCATCTCCAGTGATAGCTGATTCCCTTAGAGAAGACACTGGTAGCTCACCAGTTCCTTGTCCACTATCCCTATCTAGCTCCAGTCCCTCTTCTCTTGACTTACTGGTAGCTAAGACTATAGAAACTGTTAGGGATACTTCATCTTCCTTTCTTATCCCTATGCAGTCATCTCTTCCTCCTACTAGAGCCCTTTCTGCACCAACCATGTCAACAGAAGAGGTGGACATTTTCGAAGCTAGACTAGCTAGCCTTTTCGACATGTCTTCCACCATTCTAACAGCTAGCAATGAAACTGAGCCATTAGTCCTAGCTGATTCTCTCTTAGAAATTTTTGAGAGCTCTTCCTCCACCAGTAGGACTTCCTTGCGTTCATTAGATTTGGACAGCTGTTTGGAGTTGCTAACATTCTTCTCGAGGATCCCCTTCGAAGCCTTGTAAAGGCCTATTATTAAGAATGGCTTCCTCCAGTACTGCAAGGTTGTTGAGCAATCCAGCATAACTATTTCAAGTCATTTATCTCAGACAGCAGCTACCATTAACTTTTATATCAACATCTGTCATGTTGCCAAAGCTGCAGAGGAGAAATTGTTGAGAGACCAGAGATTTGTTTCCCAGATACATGTTGAAGTGTCAGAATTGAAAGAACAACATTCCTCTGTCTCCCAATTTCAAGCTCAACTATTGGAGAAGAAAGCTCAACTAGAAGAAGAGTTATCAGCAGTCAACCTGGCTTTGGATCGAACTACCACCAAGCTGTAGATCACTAACCAAGGACTAGCTGATCAAAAGCAGGAGATGGCTACGGCCATTCAATTGTTCCCATCTCTTAAGAGTAGAGAGTCAATTGTAAAGGAACAACTAAAACATTGTATTGACTTTTGGGCCAATCTATGGCTGCATGTATTCAACTTCTTATGAAATAAAATCTTTATTTGTTATTTGAGTATTTTCATGCTTCTTTTGTTTAGCACTTATTATATTCCTTGTGTTTCCCACACAGTTGGATAATAAGGCTTCAAATATCTGCTATTAATTTTTTTAGGGTGTACATATCCATTCAAATTTCTCAAATGATATGTTCCCCAAGGCAAAACTCTATGAATTTGATACGGCCCTTCCCAATTAGGTGACCATTTGCCAAACCTATGGCTTTTAATCCCTATTGGGAGTATTGTCTTCCATACCAAATCACCTTCATCAAAGCTAATGTGCTTGACTTTCTTATTATAGTTTTTAGTTGCTTTCTTCTTTTGGAAAAGAATGCTATTTAATGCTAGAATTCTAGCTTCATCCACATTCTCTAACTCCAAGCACATACTCTGATGGTACTGCTCAAGAACTAACTGATCCTGGCATCTCACTCTCAAGGACTTGATGTTAATTTCTACAGGTAATACTGCATCATGCACATATACTAAGGCATAAGGAGTAACTCATGTACTTGATCTTGGAGAAGTCCTACAAGCCCATAATACATCCAATAGTAAGTTATGTCAATCCCTGGGATTGTCTTCCACAACTTTCTGTATTCCTTTCTTCAAAGACTTATTGGATGATTCTGCCTGACCATTGGCTTGTGCATAATAGGGGGTAGAATAAACAAGGCTAATTCCAAATTCTGCCACAAAAGACTTTACCATCTTCCCATCAAATACAGTTCCATTATCAACAGTTATAGTCTGTGAGATGCCAAATTTATGGATCAGATCTTTAATGAATCCAATAACTTCGGTCTGGTATATAGCTTTATATGGTTTAGCTTCAACCCACTTAGTGCAGTAATCTATGGCCACTAAGATGAAATAATGATGCTTCGAAGAGGGTGGATGTATTTTCCCTATCATATCCATAGCCCATCCTCTAAACGACCAAGGCTTCATAACCGTATGCAGATCAATTATGGGTACATGTTTTATTGTGCTATGCTTTTGGCATGCCTAGCAACCTCTAGCATATTCTATGCAACCTTTAAGGATGGTTGGCCAATAGTAGGAATGTCTTCGAAGCAGCTATCTCATCTTCACACCAGGCTGATGAGCACTACAGATGCCTTCATGAACCTCAATCATGGCTGTCAATGCCTCATTTGGCCTTAAACATTCCAACAATAACCCATCTATCCCCTTTTTGTAAAGAGCATTACCATATATTATGTATTGCATAGATTGCAATTTGATTTTTCTGCTGGCTTTCGAAGATGGGCCAGCTAGATATCGCATTATTGGATGCCTCCAATCTTGTTCTTGTAAGTCATTATGATTGACTTCTAACACCACATTCCTTTTATTTAAGAGTGGTATTACTTTTTGATATGTTGTTTGGCTTATATTCATTCGAGTGTTATCCCTTTTCCTGAAATTCGAAGCTTTCCGAGCCACATCATTAGCTTTGTTATTCATGAATCTTGGGACATAAGTCATATTTGCTATCTGGAATTGAGAAAACAAATGTAATGCAACAATATAGTATGACAACATGCTTGCACTTTGACATTTAAAAATTCCTTTCACCTAGTTAACCACCAATTGAGAATCCCTAAATATATCAACTGTATGAGCTTGTAATCTAATAAGTATTTTCAGTCCCATTATTAAAGCTTCATATTCAGCTTGATTATTGGAACAAGTAATTTTATCCACTCTGAAACCATGTGTGGTTTCTACCCCTTGTGGTGACTTAATCACTACACCAATTCCAGTTAGACCGTTGGCTTTTGATCCATCGAACCACATTTGTCATGGTTTAATACTAACCATACCAAGATCCATTATCTTTTGGCTTTCTGTCTGGCATGAATGATCTGCCAAGAAATTAACTAAAACTTGTCCTTTTATTACTTTTTTGGAGGATATATTCTAGATGAAATTCTGATAAAGCTAGTATCCGTTTGCTAATTCTTCCTCTCAACATAGGTCTAGACAACATATATTTAACCAAATCTGTGGTTGCAATTACCAAGATAGTTGTAGGCAAAAGATAGTATCTTAGTTTCATTGCATCAAAATACAATACAAGGCACAGCTTTTCTACAGTTGAATATTTACATTCACAAGAATTTAGGAACCTACTAAGGTAATAAACTACTTGCTCTTTGCCTTCTTCATTGTCCTGGGCTAAGAAAACTCCCAGTAAATCTTCTACTGCAGCAATTGTAGACGTCCCCGAACGCCCCGGGAGGGTTAGGTCCCGTTCTGTTCGTATTGGGGTCACTACAGTTCAAGGACTCAAATGTCACGGTTCTTAATCTTGAACCAAAGAGTCCAAACCCGGCAAATCGTTTTGAAAACAGATTTTTTGAAAGAAGTGCCAAACGTGGACTGCTTTGCCAGATACAGAGTCGCCACCTAAATATTTTTTGATGGGAAATTTAGGAAACCCTGACTCGGTGCCAAAGGCCACGTGTCCGTCATCACCAAAGTTGCCTCGGCTCGGGAACTTGGGTACGATTGGGGAAGGTCACTTCGTGAGCACCCCCGCTCGCCCGGTCAAAGACCGGCCTCTACTAACCATGATATCTGTTTTTGAAAACATTGTGAGTTCTTATTCCGGTTATTAGCCTAGGTTACTATGTGATGCTCGCAGCAAATAAGTATAGACTGAGTCGCCTGAATTGGAACAAAACATTTCATGTTTGTTTGTTTGAAAATGGTTTGATGGTGCTACCCGCAGGTAGGTTAAGACGCGGATTTGCCACCCTCAGGTGGGCTTAGAAAACAATGGTTTTGCCACTATCTAGTGGGCTTAAAACAAACAGTCAACGCATTGTCCCAATTCAAGTAACACAACCTCCACCCACAGGCATTCAAGGCAGTTATATCACATAAGCACGTAGTCTCATGGTAAGCATGCTATCATGGCAACACTCACACGTATGCAAGGATGCTAAAGCATAAAACTTACCGAGTACTCCAAGCCAAAACAGAAATCCGATTAGAAATCATGCATGATCCTAATTTATACAGAATTGCCTAATGCAACACATGCAAAGATGCAACTATAGCAGGCTCGGCTATTCTAAACATGGTATATGGAATGCTACAACTAACATGTATTCAATTTGGAATTGAAATACAAATGCAGTTTGTATGATGCGCCGAGCCCGGTGCGTGCAAAACAGATGAATGATGCAAACATGCTGTCATACTGTATGCTAATCGAAATATGCCCTATATCTAACCATCGTAAGCGGGTAAATAAAAGGGAAGAAAGACGTGGGGTTGGAAGACATACATCACACTCACCCACACTTATTACAGTTATGCCCTCGCGCAGAGGGTCGAAATAAATATACAGTCCGAAATAAAAGAATATAATACAGTCCGAAATATACAGATTTCTAATTAATTTAACAAATTAAATTAAGAAAGCTTTAAAATGGCTTGCAAGCCAGGAGGGGCTGCCTCGCGTCTGATGAATGGTGTATGCCGGATGCCTTTTGGAAATCCATTGGGATGCCCAATTTAGCCTCTGTTTGCGATATTTCTCGAAATGCGCGCCAGACTCCAAAAAGTTACTGATTCCTTATTTTGCTGCGACAGAGAGCAGGAAAAGGGCATAGCAATGTATTTCACAGATATATGCATGCCTCGATCCTCGTGCCACCAATCACGCATATCGATGCATGATGGCCGAGGAATCGGATTGCACAACTCAATATAGGGTGCAATACAGATGAATGCTACAGCAAAACCTAACTCCATCATGGATAATCCGGAGTGTCGGTGACTTGGGAATCGAGACCCGTTCCGTGAAACGTGCCTCGTTTCCCGTGCCCGGGCTAACTCCTATCCCGAACACGATGCAATATGCATGATATGTATGAAATGCAGCTAATATACAATTCTAGCATGCACAATGCTATGAAAATGGGATGCCTCGAAATGCGCGCAAGCGGGCACGCGAATCGAGAAAATGGCTAAAGGCATGAAATGGCATACACAATGCAATGATGGGCTTATACCAACATGAGAGGGCCTCAGCCACACTCACACGGGATGCCGTCAGATGAAAAACAAAGTGCCTCGAAATGCGCGCACACGGGCGCGCAAACCGAGGCGATGCATACGGAATGTAACGGGACTAAAATGGCATACGGAATGCAGAATGGACTTACACCAACACGAGTGAACCTCAGCCACACTCACATAAGAGGCCGTCGGATAAAAATGAAGTGCCTCGACATGCGCGCCCACGGGCACGCAAACCGAGGCGATGGCATACGGAATGCAACGGGACTAAAATGGCATACGGAATGCAGAATGGACTTACACCAACATGAGAGAGCCTCAGCCGCGCTCACATAAGAGGCCGTCGGATGAAAAACAAAGTGCCTCGAAATGCGCGCACACGGGCGCGCAAACCGAGGCGATGCACTAGAGCATGAAATGACATGAAAAATGTAAATTGGGCTTACACTAACATGAGAGGGCCTCAGCCGCGCTCACATAAGAGGCCGTTGGACGAAAATGAAGTGCCTCGACATGCGCGCCCACGAGCACGCAAACCGAGGCGATGATATGCGGAATGCAAATGACATACAAATGAAATGTGGCGAATGGCATATGGAGAGTGCAAATTTCAGCAGCTAAAATGATGCACAAATAGCCCCCGAATTATAACAAAATTACACCCGATGCCCGAAATGCGATGTAATGCACCCGAAATGGCCTACGGCCCTACTAAACATGCACAATATGGACATAAATTTTAAAACAGTAGCAAGGCAGCCCCTAAACTAGCATTTTTTCAGTACAAAGCAAGGCTAAATAATAACCACAAGTATGGTAAAACTAACTTGCAAGAATGGGGAAAAAGAGGGGAATTACAAAGCAAGTAGTATATACAATGCTCAAACCAAAAAACACAGTTCTAAAAAATTAAAGAGGGACCAAAAATATGCATATTTACAAGAGATGATATCTCCCAATTCAGTGTGTAGATATGATAAACAAAGCATGCAAAATAATGAGCCAACGAAGGCTATAACATGAGGTACCATAAGCATACACCAAAAAACTTTGGACCCTTAACAAAACATGAAGAATGGGTCATTTCAAGACACTTTCTAAGCCTGATGAAGACTCAAAACAGAAGCTACACAAGCCTAAAAAAGCATGCAATTTTACGGAAAATATGAGGGATATAACATGAAGTACCAAAACCAATCATCGAATGGCTTAAGACTCTTAACAAAAAATGATGAGAAGGCCAAAATAAGGCTCTTTTCAGGCTTGATGGAGACTCAAATCAGAAGCCAAATGAGCCTAACAAAGCATGAAAAACATGGCCAAAGAGAGGTACAAAGAGAGGCCATTCATGGAGGCACCAAACAGGATTGGTCCCTTCTACAATGTTGTAGAGGGACACAAAATAAGCTCAAAATCAGTTTATAGCATGCTCCAAAAATAAATGCATATAAGCTAAAAATAGCATGCAAGTTTACGGTAAATTGGAGGATTTGTGAAGCAAGTGCATGATAGAGAGGCCAAACATGGTCGAGCCCTTCTTCAATGTTGAAGAGGGGCTCAAAATAGGCCCACTCACAGTTTATTACATGCTCGAAAATGGATCACTCATAATCCAAACAAAGCATGCAAAATATTAGCACATAAGAGGATATTGAAGGAAGTATAAGATAGAGGGCTCAAACAGGGTTGAGCCCTTAAACAAACATCAAGAATAGCTCAAAAAAGGACCACTTTCAGTAGTGGTCAGAGCTCAAAACAGTGAGCAAATAGAGTAAAAAAATGAAGCAAAAATAAGCTAGAAAAAGGGAATTAGAGGCTTACCCTTGAAGACTACACTTTTGCTTCCTCTTGCCTTGATGAAAGTTGCTTCTAAGCCTCTGAGGAACCCTTCCTTGCTGTTGGAAATGGAATGGTGATGGTGAGGCTTGGAGTTGATGAAGGAATGGCCTAGGGACTTGAAGAATTTTTAGGGTTTTGGCTATGGAAATGAGATCAAAGGGAGATGAAGTCTTGAGAGGAATTTGTCTAACCCCAACAAAGAAGGAGGCCATGCCCTCAAATAGGCAAGAAAGGGGTGTAAAAGGGGAGGGAAATGCATCCAAGCTTTCCCTCCCAAAATATCCCCCGGAGGGGTGAGATATTTCAAAAAGTATCCGGACAGCTGTAAAGGTCTGGAAAGCAGAAAGCTGGCCGGCCGGCCACCCCAACTGGTCGGCCAGCCACTCACCCTGGCCGGCCGGCCATGGCCCAAAAATGAAGTAAAGAAATGCTGGCCGACCACCACTCCTTGGTGTCCTCCCAGGTGTGTAGAATAAAGCCCCAAGGTTGGAATCTGGCAACACTGAAACAAGAGTCACAACATAGAACTTGAAGGAGAGGCTCAAAAATGAATGTAACAATTACTGGCCGACCACCACTTTTTGGTGTCCTCCCATGTGTGTAGAACAAGGTTCCATGGTCGGAATGTGGCAACACTGAAGCAGGAGTCACAACATTGCATTTGAAGGAGAGGCCCAAAAATGAAATCCACAATTGCTGGCCGACCATGCACTTTTAGGGTCCTCCCATGTGCCCTCATCACAGATATGTAGCTTTGGTTGGAAGAAAATATCCCCAGGGTATTCAACATTAGCCCGGAAGTGAGCAAAACGGGCGCCGGAGGAGCGAAACTGGTTATCTGGGATAATTGCTGGCCTCCCACCCCCCAGTGATCTTCCTGGTGCTGAAACAGAGGTACCTGCCAAAAATCGGAGAAAACCGATGCGAAATGAATGCTCGGGGGCCAAACCGCGAGGTTCGGGGCCCGAAAACCGGCTATAAGCACCGAAAGTGGCATTCAGCCACGAAGTGGGTATCAGGGGCCCCAGTGTTCTTCATAATGATAAAACAGAGGCACTTGCCAAAAACCGGAGAAATCGGAGATGGTTGGGCGGTCCCGAACCGAGGCACACGGCCTGACGGCTCCGAAAATCGGGAACCGGGCTCCGAAATGGGCAAAATGGCCTACGGCCACGAAAAGTAGCGCACGGCCACCGAGAGATAGTCTACAGGACTACTCTCTTCCCTCAGGAAGGAAAACAGAGAAAACCGAGTCTGGTTCGCAAACCGAGACAAGGCACAGAAGAGGATTCGAAAGTCCGAAGGCAGGGCGCACGGTCGCGACTCTGAAACTTCTGAACGAGCACGATATGCAACATCACCGAGCGCTCAATCGGTGACGTCTGAGTCTTAAGGTCGGTCAAAAATGGGGTGTCTACAGTTGCCCCTCTTTGACAGAACTCGGAAGTCACAAGTGACGGGAGTGAATGTCAAAGCCCAGAGACGACCCATTTTTGACAAGGCCGAAGACTTAGACAATCATACAAGATGAACAGAGATGTGCCCGCAGGCGGGGGCAAAATGCAAATGATATGCACAGAGCCAGATGATCATGCAAATGCAGCAAGCTGTAATGAGGCAAGTATTGACAAATAGATGCAACAGTTTTTAAGCAAGAATGCAAAGCAACAACTACATTTCATGCAGTTAGGAATGCGGAGAATCACTCGATTCTCGTCGCGTCTCACACGGAGAAGATACGATACCTGCGCGATTCGTCTGGGCGCACCAACTTCGAATGAACCGTACATACAATATCGCGCCTGCAAAAATAGAGAAATTCAACAAGAACAGTATGCTAACGACATATATTCAATGTGATTCCTATGATTCTGAAAGTTTGACACACGCAGTGTCGGCGGGTGAATGCGTTGCAATGCGAGAAAAGATAATGCGTGACAACGCATGCTCAAGCATGGAGGTATGGTACACCAAGAAATCACACATGACAATGCAAAACATTCATGAGAATGCGAATTATGAGCCAAATAATGCACAACGAGCGCAAATCAGAGTGCCCGTTTGTTGCGAAATAATAAACAAGAAAGCGCGCATTTCGGCGACGACAACTCGATCGCGGCCTCTGATTTACCTCCCGGAGAGGTTATAACATGTTCAAAAAGGATACACCTTGATTTTGATGAATAATGACGAGACACATGTCAGAAATTGCAGCTAAAGTTCCAACGGAGCAATTTCGCGCCAGAAAGTGCACTTTTCTCGAACTTTTTCAGGTCCCGGGAACTCCGATTTTCCTCAAAATTTGCAGAGAGGTAGGGGAGGGGGTGGGACCATGGTCGGCCAGGCCATTGCCCTTGGAGAGGCCATCGGCCAGGGGGGAAAAAGCACATGGCCGGCCAGCCAGGAAAGGTGGCCGGCCGGCCACCTGCCAAAAGCAGGGGCATTTTGGTCATTTCGGCAATTTCTATATATATGCTTGCCCATTGCCTCCGAAATCACACCCCCAAGTGTGAAATTCTCTCCTCTTGCTTCCCAAGCCATTTTCTCTTTCAGATCTGCATTTTATACGCGCCCCTCGGCCTCCCACGCAAGTTGTTTTCGCGATATCCTTCAGATTTAAGCACTTTGAGCCGACTAAAATTTGATTTCGGAGCTTCTCTTCTCATTTTCATCACCTGAGGTAAGTTTGTTTCAATATTTGGAATATTTTCTCGAGAGTTGACTTTTGTTGACTTTTTATTTCCCGGGAGTTGACTTTTGTTGACTTTTTTCAATTTTGGCTCATTTTTGCTCATTTTTGCTCCTTTTTGCAGATTTCTCGAAATGGCAGGCAATTTCCCTTACGGTGGAGGTTTCCCGGGTGCCGGAGATGATTTCGACATTATGGCATTGCCCCCGAGGGTCCGGCCTTTCATTCCCGATCGATACGCTCCAGCGGTACATAGGCTTCCGCGAGCCGTTTTCCGTCATTTCACCGATTTCAACGATCGGGTACCCGGGGATCTTCTTCTACGAGAGCCGGAGCAGCACCTCTCTCATGATGCGCGAGAGGTATTTTACTTTATTTCCCGCATTCTTGTGCATTTGGTAGCTTTGCCACACAGTTGTAGCTTACGACATAGTACTTTGTTTGCACTTTGAACACGTAGTTAAAACACTTGAATTGTCGAACACACGGCTCACATTGACTACGAGTAGAACATACAGTCCCAAAACTCTGATTTTCTGAACACACAGTCCAAGTTGATGATGAACACACAGCCCACACTGATTAGGATTGAACACACGGCCCAAAACATAGATTTACTGAACACGCAGCCCAGATTTGAAGTGAACACGCAGCCCACTGATTAAGAGTAGAACACACAGTCCCAAACTCTGATTTACTGAACACACAGCCCAGATTTGAAGTGAACACGCAGCCCACTGATTAAGAGTAGAACACACAGTCCCAAACTCTGATTTACTGAACACACAGCCCAGATTTGAAGTGAACACGCAGCCCACTGATTAAGAGTAGAACACACAGTCCCAAACTCTGATTTACTGAACACACAGCCCAGATTTGAAGTGAACACGCAGCCCACTGATTAAGAGTAGAACACACAGTCCCAAACTCTGATTTACTGAACACACAGCCCAGATTTGAAGTGAACACGCAGCCCACTGATTAAGAGTAGAACACACAGTCCCAAACTCTGATTTACTGAACACACAGCCCAGATTTGAAGTGAACACGCAGCCCACTGATTAAGAGTAGAACACACAGTCCCAAACTCTGATTTACTGAACACACAGCCCAGATTTGAAGTGAACACGCAGCCCACTGATTAAGAGTAGAACACACAGTCCCAAACTCTGATTTACTGAACACACAGCCCAGATTTGAAGTGAACACGCAGCCCACTGATTAAGAGTAGAACACACAGTCCCAAACTCTGATTTACTGAACACACAGCCCAGATTTAGTTCATTTGCACACAGCTCATTCACTTCATTTGCTGATACATGCATTCGTTCTAAATGCAGGCTGGCTCTCGCACCGTGCGAGGTTATGGCTCCACTGCCGCGAGGGAGTGGTATGCTGAGCTTCCGGAAGCTGTCCGGGACTTGGTTGACTTTGCAGGATTCGGACCATTCTGCAGAGGGTTATCTCATTGTCTTATCAGTAGGACATTGTTTGCCGCTCTGGCGGAGAGATGGTGGGACACCACCAATTCTTTCCATTTCTCTGCCACCGGGGATATGACTATGACCCCACTGGACTTTGCTGTACTCACCGGCCTAGACGTAGGCGGTGGACCCATTCCCTACGACGAGGATATGAGTGAGTGGGAGGCTGCTTGGATTTATCTATTGGGGGCTCGCCCACCCGTAGACAGAGGTACCGGGAGGGTTCGGTATACTTGGTTCTCTTCCCATTTCCGGCGGCCACAGATGGAGCCTGAGTCTCCCGAGGAGGTCGAGCAGTATACCCGTGGTTTCCTCATGTTCCTCTTTGGCACCACTCTGTTTGCCGATAGAGGGAACATGGTCGGGTTGTATCTACTGAGCGCTCTGGTAGACCTATCACAGGTCGGTCAGTATGATTGGGGCGGCGCTGGCCTGGCTACCCTTTATTGTTATATGAGTGCAGTCTCTCGTGGGCGGGGGGACTTACTCGGCGGCTACTGGAGAGCCTGGGAGGTACATTCTGTCCTCTTGATTTACATTTTTGCTCCTCATTACTTATTCACTGCACACACGGCGCACTTTGCATTCTGTATTCTGCCTTTAGCACTTTATATTCACATTCCGCACTGCTTTTCTCAGCTATGGGTATATGCATATTTCCCCACATTAGCCCCGGAGATGGAGGTGGCAGGACCTCCTATGACTCCGTTTTCATTGATGTTTGAGGGCGAGCACCTATCGAGGCCTCGGGAGACTCTCTTCTCTCTGCGACAGTACTTCGACACTGTGAGGGCGACAGAGGTATTTCAGAACTCTCAGTCCTTTTTCATTTTCATCTTTGAGCTGCTTTGTACTCCTTGATTTCTGATTGATTTGTACACTGGTTATCCGCAGATCACCTGGCAGCCCTGGGCAGTCTTTGGCGACGATCTCGAGAATCAGCACCCCGGAGGGTCGACTAGTTCCCAGTATAGGTTCCTGCTCGAGGGACCAGTCGGCAGGGCTCGGTTCCTGGGGGAACGTTTTCAGCGTTAGGTGTGGGGGTATGATTCTCAGGACCCTCCTGCTGTGCCACCACCCACTATGCGGACTGCCGACAGGCTATCTGCTGAGGAGGTCACTAGGGACATGCAGGGCAGCGACCTATCGCCGCATATATCTGATGTCCCCCTTGACGGGAGTACGGGCTCCACCACTGAGGCCCACTGGCGCATCTTCTTCGAGTCGTGCCCGTGCTGCAGACATCCCCTCTTCTAGCAGGGCTGGTGCATCTAGAGGTAGAGGCAGTTCGATTCCTCCGATCCCTCCGACTCTCGATCATCCTGGATGGCCAGATATGCCGACTGAGTTGACGAGTTGGCAGTATGGGACTACTTCTCCGATTCCGATCCCTATGGAGCCTCCGATGCCTGGTCACAGATATGTCAGTGATCCTGACTCACCACCGGTATGTTCTACCATTTTTCATTTATCACACAGACATTTTGGCAGTTGCTTATTTATTGATGAGTTGAGCTTGTGTCTGCAGCCACCTCGGGAGTACATAGACCAGATGCTCGGGGTGGTGGCCTCACTTGAGGGGATGGTCCTGCGTAGAGAGGCACAGATGTCCATCATGGGCTTCCAGGTACCCTTCATCTCTCTTGCATTTATCATATTTCTGTTAACATGCTGGTTTTGAGCATTCTGCTGCACTGATAGGCTGTGTAGAACACATCTGGCACACACCCCACTCACATACTGTACTTGCACCTGCTTTTTATGTTTGAACTGATGTATTGCACTTTTGATTTTCAGATGCCTCCCGTGTATGCTCCGTCGCGGGCCAGGCCATCAGGGCCATCAGGGCAATCTCAGAGAGGTCGAGGTGCTAGACCGGCCCGAGGTGCCGGGCCTCGAGGAGCTGGGCCATCCAGGCCTTACCGAGGAGCTCGAGGAGCAGGGTCGTCACGCAGACGCAGGGCACCCATTGTCGAGGATGAGGAGGAGGAGGTCGCAGACCGTGTGTCAGAGACATCTCCTGGGGAGGGAGGCTCCGGTCTTGGTTCCGGGAGCGGAGGCGAGGCCGAGGGGGATCCGGAGGATGACAGCTCTGATCCGGATGGTGATGATGATGCAGAGGTTATCCCACAGAAGAGGATGAGAGGGCCTCCTCCTTCCCGTTCCCGAGGATACTGATGTTATTTCCTGCTTTATTTTACTTTTTAGCTAGTAGTTTGTAGCACTTTGCACATTATTAGGCAGTTTTTTTTTTCTGTAAAACTTGTACCTTTATTTGTTGTAAAACATGATGGAATGAAACAGCTTTTGAAAAGATGTTTGTATTTGAAATTCTTAGCATCGCATCATTTTGCACAAAATGGAATTGAATGGAAATGTGCCTTGTATATTCACCGGGTCAGGTAATGAACCGACGCAACAAATTAAAACAAACCGACTTACTAAGAAATAACAGAATCTTAGCAAGTTTACAACTCGATAAGCAAAGTACAACAATGTTAACGACTCAATAAACAAGACTCGACAAAATTGCGTAAACAAAAGGTAGCAATTCAAAACACAAAATGCGACAGCTCGACAAAACTTACAACTCGATAAACAAAACAACAACTCGATAAGCAAAAACACAACAGAGTGTACTTCGGATGGACGATCTGGATGATGGAACGCATCCGAAACTGATAGAAATGGAGGCCTTCGACGTTCCCGATACCCAGAAATGCTTCAAGCTTCGTTCCGGGGGGCAAAACAGGACCAATACATGGCCGAAAGCATTTTGTAGCTAGAGATTGGAGGTGGCCGGCCTACTAGAATAGGTGGCCGGCCGGCCACTCCCCCGCACCTCCAGAATTTTGACAAGTGTCCCTTGAATAGTGTTTCACCCTCCTATAAAAGCCCCACCTTGGAACTTATTCATTTCATCCGTTTCTCACAAAAATGGAGGCATTCCTTGCAGAAAATCTCACATCTTGGATTTCTTCTTTAATGGCTCGGAAAGTTGAATTTCCGGGGTTTCGGCTTGAATGCACTATTCACGTTGCGCCGGACTCCGCTACATCTTCCTTTCCTCCATGCCGCGGCGAGGTTTTGGAACCCGGTGACGCATGTTTTCAGCTTCGGAGGGCAAGAGGTATGTCCTACTTTTGAAGATTTTCAAGCCTTGATGGAATCCGAGCGAGGCGAGGAAATCTTGCCCCAGCTCAATTTTGGCTATGCCCAGGCCCTAGGGCGGATGTGCGGAATTAGCGCGCATGATGCTCGATCCCTGATTGGTAACGGGATGTTGGATATCCCAAGCTTGGTTTACCGATTCTCTGATGCTGGTGACCGCGGCGACCATCATTGGCAAGGCTTCCGGCAGCACGCCCTCTGCTTGTGCCTACTATCTCACTTTCTGTTTGTCTCGGGCTCCGGAGGATCTAGCGTCCGTTTGATTGAGGTGGCCCAGGGTTTGAAAGAGGGAAAGAGTTGCATTGCCATGACTCTGGCCGAGACATTAATGGGTCTGGATGCCTTCTACTGTGGGGAGACAACCAGATTTGCAGGGAGTCCACTACTGCTGCAGGTAATGTTTCCCACCCGCACTCACATGTATTTGCTCACATCACTCGGCCCTCGGGCTCGATTTTTCTCACAAAACCCTTATCTCACTTTTCTCTCATCGTACGTCTCTCTATTCTTTATTCTCTCATTTTTCATCCCTTCCCCAGATATGGTTGATGGACAAATTGCAAGTTGTGGACTCTTGCCCTGCATACTCAGCTCGCGGCTACTTCTTTCGGCAACGCCTAGTCAATGCCCCTGATGAGAGCTGGTGGTTTGAATGGATGTGCAATTTGTCAGCCGAACGCATTGCTTGGCGCTGCCCTTGGTTCAATTTCCCAGCAATGAGCTACAGCATGCCTCTGCAGGTTGGGATTCGACTGATAGGCTTGACTCACTGTGTGTCCTATTTCCCATTCCGTATTCTGCGCCAGTTCGGCCACGATCAGACTTGCCCACCAGAGGGGATAGAATATCCGGCTACATTTCCAGTTCGAGGCGTGCAGCTGGCTCGGCAGGCCGCAGCATGGAGAGTTAGAGAACTGTTGGCCCCTGCTCCCACTTTTAGTTGCACTTTGTCTGACGAGTGCTGGGATTGGCTTAATGAAGAAGCACAGATTGGGCCTAGGTCGGCATCAGAGGCTTCAATTAGCTCTGGCAGGGGGGGCAGGGACACTTGACTTGACCATGCCCCAGATTTATTGCTTTATTAGTACTTTCAAGTTTTCGTTCCTGAGTGTAATAAAAAGCAACTTCAATTGTATGCAAGAGCAAGTGAACTCTGTTTTGAAATCAATGAAATTGAAGGTTGTGGTACTGAAAATTCTCCGTTTTGGTCCAAAAATGGTCTTAGTTGTAAAAAGATTAATTTGAACAAAGTCAACTTTTATTAAAACTTTTCAAAACTATTTTCGATATGGATCAGAACTGGACACGCCTGAGATCTGTCACTGAGATGCACAACCCCGGATCCTAGCAACTGGAAAGTTGCCCCTAGTTTGAATGATACCGCAGCACTTCATTGCAACGGAAAGTTGCCCCTAGTCTGAATAGCACTGTACCGGAGATCACGATAAATGCTGATGAATAGAGATGGCTGAGACGATCAAAAGGACAAAGTTGATCGGGGAAAAGTTGTGGCTGAACTTCAAAACGAAGCTGCCTACGTATCCCAAAGATGGGAATCAAGCCTTACGTAGTTCAGGCTCAGGTTCGCTCGAGTATTTTCACTCTCCTTTTGCGCTCTAACTTTTGCCAAGGCCGCCCTTTGCGGGTTTTCAACCTTGCGAGCTCAGTTTTTATAATTTCAAATTTTCTATGCTCTGGATTTTGCCTAGGTCGCCCTTTCGGGTTTTCGGCCTAGCGAGCCTCTCAGGGATAGTATTTCTTCAACTTGTCCATGTTGATCGGTTGAGAAAACTCTAAGCCATCTAGATCCATCAGAACCACAGCTCCACCAGACCAGATTGACTTGATGATGTAGGGACCAGTCCAATTAGGTCTAAACTTGCCCCTTGGGTCGTGGATGGGAGCTCGGTTGTCTTTGAGCACCAAATCTCCTTCCTTCAAATTCCTGGACTTAACCTTCTTGTTAAAAGCCCGGGCGATTCTGCGTTGATAACTTTGGACGTGGTACAGTGCTTTCAACCTTCTTTCATCGAAAAGCATGAGTTCCTCAAATCTGCTCTGTTGCCAGTCTGCCTCAGCTATTTGACACTCGGCCAATACTCGTAATGACGGAACCTCAATCTCAATAGGTAGAACGGCCTCCATCCCATAAACCAGAGAATACGGAGTCGCCCCAGTAGAAGTTCTGATTGAAGTCCTGTAGCCCCACAGAGCAAACGGCAGCTTATCTGGCCAGTCCCGGTAGGTTTCCACCATCTTCTGTAGTATGCGCTTGATATTCTTGTTGGCGGCCTCAACTGCTCCATTGGTTTGCGGCCGATAGGTAGATGACTTATGAAAAGCCACGTTGTATTTCTCCAACAAATCAATCACCTCCTTCTTGAAGTGGGAACCATTGTCTGAAACGATTTCATTCGGGACTCCGTAGCGACAGATGATGTTGTTTCTGATAAATTTTGCGACGTGCGAAGCCTTCAACACTGCATAAGATTGGGCCTCAACCCACTTCGTGAAGTAGTCTATCGCTACCAGGATGAACTCATGCCCATTCGACCCCTTCGGCGTAACTGCTCCAATCACATCAATTCCCCAGACTGAAAATGGCCAAGGCGAAGTCATGTTGTACAGCTTTGACGGCGGAATGTTCATGCGATTTGCATGAATTTGACACTTATGGCATCGCCGAACGAAACCAATACAATCCTCCTCCATGGTGGACCAATAATAACCCTGTCTAAGGATCTTCCGTGCCAACATTACCCCATTCATGTGTGCACCACATTCACCCCCGTGGATGGCTTCCATCAGACGCTTTGACTCTTCGGCATCAACGCACAGTTTATGCATTCCCAGATGACCCCGTTTATACAGTTTACCCCCGCAGATGATGAACTGAACTGCCATTCTTCTGATTGCCCTCTTGTCTTTGGCATTCACCCCTGACGGGTATGCTTCTTTTTCTAAGAAGTTCCAGATGTCGTAATACCAGGGGTGTTCGTCCTGAACTTCATCTATGGCTGCAATTGACTCATAGGCAGGTGCAAACTTCTGATCAATGATGACTGGACGCATCCGGACTCCACAAGGGATGTCTATCATAGATGATAGAGTTGCTAAAGCGTCTGCGAACTTGTTGTTCTCTCTTAGTAGATGAGTGAAACTTAACTTCTCAAACCGAGGAATCAACGAATCCAAGGTCTGGTGATACATCATCATATTTTCCTCTTTTACTTTCCAGTCTCCTTTAGCTTGAGACACAACAAGGTTCGAGTCCCCAATGACGTCCAACCGTCTTGCCCCTAGTTCCAGGGCTGCTTCTAAACCAGCAATGCACGCCTCGTATTCTGCTTCGTTGTTTGAGACTCTGAATCGGAGTTTGAAGGCTAGAGGGATACGGGAATCATCGGGTGCTATCAGCAACACTCCTATCCCATACCCATGTTGATTTGATGCTCCATCAAAGTACATCGTCCAAGCTTCATCGTCGATGTGCAGAATTGATTCATCTGGGAACAGGTACTCAACTGCTTCATCCCCCTCAACCGGGTGGTCGGCAAGGAACTCTGCCACTGCTCTACCCTTTACTGACTTGCGCGTTACGTACGTGAGATCAAATTCGGAGAGCAACAGCAACCAACGAGCTAGCCTACCCGTAAGCGCTGGTTTCTCGAAAAGATATTTGATGGGATCAAGTCGTGAAACCAACATTACAGAGTGAGCTAACAGGTAGTGCCGCAGCTTCCTGGTAGCCCATACCAAAGCTAAACAAGCCTTTTCCAGCGGTGTATACCGGGTTTCATACTCCAGCATCTTCTTGCTCAAATAATAGATGGCTTTTTCCACCTTATCCTCTGATTCTTGCGCAAGCATGCAGCCCATTGTAGTTTCAGTCACTGACAGATACAAAATCAACGGTTTCCCTGGTTCTGGCGGTGACAACACGGGTGGGTTCTGTAGATATTCTTTAATCTGTTCAAATGCAGCTTGGCATCGGCCGTCCCATTGGAACTTCTTGCCTTTCTTCAGGAGACCAAAAAGTGGTTCACAAGTCAAGGTTAATTTTGAGATAAACCGTCTTATGAATTGCACTTTACCCAGAAAGCCTCGCACCTCCTTTTCAGTCCTTGGTGGTGGCATTTCTAAGATGGCCTTGATTTTGGAAGGATCGACCTCGATGCCTCTTTGTGTAATCAGAAACCCCAGCATTTTTCCCGCTGTAACACCAAATGTACATTTCTGAGGGTTTAGCCGCAACCGGAATTCCCTGATCCTTTGGAAAAACTTGCAAGGCGGTGTAGTGGCCCTCTCTTTCCTTGGACTTGACAATCATGTCGTCCACGTACACCTCAACCTCTTTGTGGATCATATCATGTAGTATTGTGGTCGCGGCCCGTTGATAAGTAGCTCCAGCGTTCTTCAACCCAAACGGCATTACCCGGTAGCAGTATGTCCCCCACGGGGTGGTGAATGCAGTCTTTTCTCTGTCTTCGGGTGCCATCACTATCTGGTTATAGCCTGAGAAGCCATCCATGAATGAGAGCAATGCATGCCCTGCTGTGAAGTCTACCAACTCATCGATGTGCGGTAAGGGAAGTCGTCCTTCGGACTAGCTTTGTTCAAATCCCTGAAGTCTACACACACCCGGATCCTGCCATCTTTCTTCGGCACCGGAACAATATTGGCCAACCAAGTGGATACTCTGATACCAGCAGGAAGCCTGCGTCAATTTGCTTGGTGACCTCTTCTTTAATCTTGAGAGCCCAATCCGGGCGGATCCTTCTGAGTTTCTGCTTGACAGGTCGGGCCTCGGGGTCAAGGGGGATCCGATGCTGTACAATCTCAGGATCGATTCCAGGCATGTCTTCGTAGGACCACGCGAAAACATCTTTGAAATCTTTTAATAAAGCGACTAAGCGCTCGCGTTCCTCAGAAGACAACGTGGACCCGATCTGGACCAGCCGCGGGTCCTCCTCAGTACCAATGTTCACGGAAATGATTTCATCCATTAATGGCTTAACAAATCTCTCTTGCTCTTGCTCAATTAAACGTTGTAAAACCGGAGGAACTTCGTCCTCGTCGTTTTGATCAAAATTTTGAAAGTCTGAATTAATGCAATAAATTAGGGGCACAGAAAAGTACTCGGAAACCACAGATAGTTCATTCTCATTAGGTACATCCAAATCGTCCAATTCTTCTGTTACAACAGACTCAAAAGAAAAGGAAAAAGACGACCTGGACAGGACTGTGGCATCCGGGTCAACATCCCCAGGAGTACCAGACTCAGACTCAGTCGAGCTGGAACCTGATTCCGACTCACAGGACTCGGTGGAATCAGATTCCGGCTCACTACCTGACCCGGAACTGCTGGACAAAAATCCCTCCTCGTACTGCCAAGTGAGAGAGGGTGCGATTGATGCATCCAAGATAGCTGCTGGTCGGCTCGCAGCCGTTTCATCCCCAATCATGGACACCTCGAAGTTATCCCCCAAGCACTCTTGGTCGATCGGAGGATCAGAGAGGAGACATGCCAGTGCTACCCCCATTTCAAAATCTGTGCCCTCAGGATCCCCTGCTTTATTCTGCTCAACCTCAGTTGTTGGGTCTGTCTGCTCTGTGGCAACGTCATCCCCGGATAGTTGCAAATCGAAGAAGATTTCGAAGCCTGGGACGCGCTTCTTCTCCGCGTTTATCCACGGCTCTGGGAAGCCGCAAAATGGAAAATCTTCCCCCTCCCGGACAAAGCGTCCGTTCAGGGTACCCCAAATGGGCCTGTGCATTAAGTCAAACGGCTTCCCAGCCTGCTTCGCCCTGGCTCTGCCGGCCATTTCTTTCCTTTCCTTACCCAGTCTTCTTTGGTGGGCAGATAACCCAGTCCAAAGGTATGTGGATTGTGTGGCACTTCGGCCAACGCTGCGACCCCTTTCCTGCCGCTCTTTCCTAATCCCATCCCGGGAATATGTTGTAGCTTGTTCATGAGGTAGACTGATTGGGCACTGACATACACGCCCTCATTCACAGCCATAATGTTCTGTACTACCCGGGCCTCGGCCAAAGTGAATCCTGATAAGAAGACATCTTCTGTGCCATGCTCAATATCTAGGACCGGCGTAGATACCTCCGGAGGTGGGTGGATTGATGAATTCCCGAATACAGTGGCTACTCCCTTTCCATAGGGGTATTTCACCATCTGATGAAGAGTTGAGGAGACTGCCTTTACTTGGTGCAGCCACGGCCGCCCCAAGAGCAAGTTGAAGGTTGCGGGAACGTCCAAGACGTGAAATTCGACATCGTGTTGTCCTGGACCAACCTTAGTTTGGATCTTGACAATCCCCATCACTTCTCTACTCGTGTTATCATAAGCCTTGATCACCTGAGTTGTTGGCGTGAAGTCCGCGGGCTTTAACCCGATTGCATATGCCGTTCTGACTGGGCAGACATTAATAGCAGATCCGGTATCAACAAGTACCACCGGTATCCACTTGTCTCTACACTCAACAGAGATGTAGAGAGGTTTGTTATGGTTCACGCCCTCAGGCGGCAATTCCTTGTCTGTAAAGGTTAATGCCGGGGAACCCCCTCCCGGAAAGACCAGGCCGACCAGCTGCTCTGGTGTAGTATCGATGGAAAGTTTGGCTTTGTCCATAGCAGAGAGGACAGCCTGTCTGTGTACCCTTGAAGCCATAAGCAGTCCCCAGATGGAGATGTCTGCTTGTATTTTTTTAACTGTTCAGTACAGCCTCTTCTTCAATTTGCTTCTCTCTCTGTTTCTCTGCCTCTTTATCTTTCCCGATGCCTCGGGTTGGTCAAGGTGTGGGGGCTTGAAATACCGCCCACTCCTGGTCATGTGGTCCACCTCATCGAGGTACCAAGTATCATCTGGTTGAGCACCTGCCCAATCTTCATCCGTGTGGGCAAGACATAAGTCGTCGTCTTCCCACCACATCCCACTGGCATTCAACAAACACCTATCTGGTTCAGGCATGTTTGTACTCTCAGCATTTTCATCCCACATGCTCACAGCATGTCTTGCTTTCGTGCTCGCAGCACTTTCAATTTCTTCATGGTTCTTGGCTTTGCGGATTCTCTCAGAATCCCAATTCTTCCTTTGCTCCTCCTGTGTTAATTGTTCGGTTTTCAAAATCTCTTGATCCCGAGCGAAATTCTTTGTACCGGCGCTCTCCGGCAATTCAATCTGACTCTCGGCCCTTCCGGCCATTATTGATATCTCTGCCCCTGCCGGGCCTTGCTCTGATTGAAATTCCACGATGTCGGGCTGATCATCTAACCACCCAGTAACTTCCGCTGACTCCCCGTATTCGAACCAGTTGATTGAAGCATTGGCTGATTCTTGGTCGTTGAAAAATTGGAGGTTGGCGAAATCCTGTTCCACTGTAGTCAGATCATCTGCCCCTTGTTCAGATCTGTCCCCCCGGATCATGCACAGTTCAGTCTTCTCTGACAACCCCACACTCAGCTTAGGCTGGCCCATTGGCAAAATATATTCACTGGGATCGTAAGCTCTTCCAGCTAGACTCCCAGACTGTTCCATCCCAGACTCAACAGTTTTGCTCTCCTCGGAAGCCTGCCCCATTCCATTTTCAGTGGTCACCACCTTTGGCTCGGATGGGGTTGTGAAGGTGTCCAACACGCACAAGTCAGTGCTGTCAGGAAGGATCACCTCCGGTTTGGGTAGGTGAGAGGGAGTAATATAGATACTGGGATCGTAGGATACGACCCCAGTTTGGATGAAATTGACTCTTTTGGGTGGTGGATCTTGGTTATGTTTGGGGAGTGGGTTGGTTGTGACGTTGGGTCTCTCGGGGGGTAGAATGATATTTTTGTCAACGAGGTCCTGAATCTCGTGACGCAGCCGGAAACATTGGTCTGTATCATGGCCATGCTGCTGGTGGTATGCACAGTACTTGGCTGGGTTGTGGGAAGGGGGGAGTGGATTTGGTAATGGCCTCGGCTCTAGGGGTTTCAGATGTCCCTTTCTGACTAGAACCCCGAGGACTTTAGACAAAGGCATATATAGTGGGGAGAAGGTTCGTTGGCCTCTGGGTTGGTATCTTGAGGCTTGGTTACTGCTCCCAGATGCATCAGAAAAAGGTGTGGCCGCTGCGGGCCTTGGTTGGGGAGGGGGAGTGGTGGTGACCATACCGACCTCTGGAGTCCTTGTATTGGCAGAGCCACTCGGGCCCGCATTGTTATTACGGTTGAATGTTCTTCGGGGTTGCTCCCGATCCTGGTCAATCAACCCTTGCTTCATCGCGTCTTCGATCTGTACCCCCATTTCGTGTAAGTCTGAAAAGGTGGGGAAAGGGAGTACGATCATTTTCTGCATTAACTTGGGTTGGAGATTGCGCACAATCATCCGGATTTGGTCTTTATCAGTTGGCCTCAAGGTCATCATCGATGCCTTGGCTCTCCACCGAGTGACAAAGTCAGAGAAGGTCTCTTTCTGTTCTTGCCTCGTTGTCTCGAGATCACGTGTTGTAATCTCGATCTGAGTATTATATGAATATTGTGCAACGAAGGCCTCGGCTAGCTCATCCCAATTCCTCTTCACATCATCTTCTAATTTTGCGTACCAGATGGCCGCAATCCCTGACAAGGTTCTGCCGAACAAAGAAAGCTTCTGTGATCGGGTTAGGCCCATTGGCCTCAAGATGTCGGAAAATAGTCGGAGATGGACCATAGGATCTCCAGACCCATCAAAACGGTCAATCTGCGGCATCTTAAATCTGTCCGGCAGTGTCACGGCCACGTCAGTGTAGCCGTCTTCAATGTCTGGGATGGCTTTCACCCCCTGTGATTTCTTGAAGAGCTTTTCCAATTTGCTCAATTTCAGAGCTGTCTGGTCTACCTCGAACTCAAATGGAGAGTCCGGGTGATTAGGTGTAAGATTCTTGGACAGTTGCGGCGGAAGCGGGGGCGGAGCCAGCCCCGTTGGAAGACTCGTGTCCTCTTGAAGGTTTTGGAAGTTTGGCAGAGCATTCTGTGGATTTGGGAGGGTATTCTGGGTGTTCTGGGTATTCTGAGGATTTGGAGGGGCATTCTGGCCAGTAGGTATCTGTTCAGGTAGTGGAGCTCCTGGCGGAGGAGGGACCTGATGCGCCCCTAGTGGAGGAGGGACCTGGTGTGAAGCAGATGCTGCATTCTGCTGTTGTAATCTGGTGATCAGTTCGGACTGCTGGGCCATGACAGCGGCCTGCTGTTTAGAAAATTCCGCTTGGCGGATAGCATCGTCTTGCATCTGCCTCATGCTTTCTTGCATCTGGCGCATCATCGCCTCTACCACTGATGTATTCTGCGGTTCCATCTGATTGACTGGTATGTCCTCTAATGAAGTAACCCACGGTTCCGGCAACCTCTGTTCTGATACACTGCGTTCCCTGGGCTTTCTCCTCTTTCTTCTAACAATTGGGGGTAGAGAGTGGAACACTGGATGTCCGTCAACGAGATCCTCGGATCGGTTGAGTCGGCGACCTCGTGTCCAGAGTGCTTGGGGAGTATCGACTGGTTCGGAAGCAATCGTGCCACAAACTGCCCTAGCAAAAAGATAATAAAGCAAAAAGGAAATAAATAACCAGAAAAACGGGCAGCATAACAGCTTAATTAAATACACACAACACACAGTCGGGCATACAACACACAGTTGATAAGCTGGAAATACACTGTCCTCAACCACTGATTACTGTTCCTGTTTCACTGTTCCCCACAACTGAATCGGATATCCGCAGACAACTGATTCTCAGATACTGACTGATGCCCGCAGGCGTGACTGATGCCTGCCCTTAGGCCTGAATGATGCCCGCAGGCCTGATACCCAAACTTATAGGCTGATACATGCATTCCTGTAGAGACGCACTCTAAAGCACATAACAGATAAGTGAGAGCCAAAACACCCCTATGTTGGGGTAGGGTTTCCCTGTCCTATTTTGTCAGGAACTAGGGTTTCACTACGCACGCAGCGGTTTCAAACAACCTATAAACGGGTAAGCAACCTGTCCTAGTTTGGAATGGTCACTATGGATCCGAATATGCACTAGGTCGAATGGTCAAAAAGGGTGCCCCGGTAAAACCGGGGTTTGTGTTCCCATGCTGTCAGAGCCCAGAGCCGATCAGCCTTACGGACATGACTTGACAAGACAAGCCTCCGGCAAATCGTTCGGGAATGGCATATGGCAAACACAGTGTTCCTAGGCGCACCAATGCAAATGCAATGCAAAGAAACACACAAGTGTAGTCAAAACCAGATATCATGAGTTCGAGTCAAGTTCTCTAAATCCCCAGCAGAGTCGCCAGAAACTGTAGACGTCCCCGAACGCCCCGGGAGGGTTAGTCCCGTTCTGTTCATATTGGGGTCACTACAGTTCAAGGACTCAAATGTCACGGTTCTTAATCTTGAACCAAAGAGTCCAAATCCGGCAAATCGTTTTGAAAACAGATTTTTTGAAAGAAGTGCCAAACATGGACTGCTTTGCCAGATACAGAGTCGCCACCTAAATATTTTTTAATGGGAAATTTAGGAAACCCTGACTCGGTGCCAAAGGCCACGTGTCCGTCATCACCAAAGTTGCCTCGGCTCGGGAACTTGGGTACGATTGGGGAAGGTCACTTCGTGAGCACCCCCGCTCGCCCGGTCAAAGACCGGCCTCTACTAACCATGATATCTGTTTTTGAAAACATTGTGAGTTCTTATTCCGGTTATTAGCCTAGGTTACTATGTGATGCTCGCAGCAAACAAGTATAGACTGGGTCGCCTGAATTGGAACAAAACATTTCATGTTTGTTTGTTTGAAAATGGTTTGATGGTGCTACCCGCAGGTAGGCTAAGACGCGGATTTGCCACCCTCAGGTGGGCTTAGAAAACATGATTTTGCCACTATCTAGTGGGCTTAAAACGAACAGTCAACGCATTGTCCCAATTCAAGTAACTCAACCTCCACCCACAGGCATTCAAGACAGTAATATCACATAAGCATATAGCCTCATGGTAAGCATGCTATCATGGCAACACTCACACGCATGCAAGGATGCTAAAGCATAAAACTTACCGAGTACTCCAAGCCAAAAACAGAAACTAATTAGAAATCATGCATGATCCTAATTATACAGAATTGCCTAATGCAACACATGCAAAATGCAACTATAGCAGGCTCGGCTATTCTAAACATGGCATATGGAATGCTACAACTAACATGTATTCAATTTGGAATTGAAATACAAATGCAGTTTGTATGATGCGCCGAGCCCGGTGCGTGCAAAACAGATGAATGATGCAAACATGCTGTCATACTGTATGCTAATTGAAATATGCCCTATATCTAACCATCGTAAGCGGGTAAATAAAAGGGAAGAAAGACGTGGGGTTGGAAGACATACATCACACTCACCCACACTTATTACAGTTATGCCCTCGCGCAGAGGGTCCGAATAAATATACAGTCCGAAATAAAAGAATATAATACAGTCCGAAATATACAGATTTCTAATTAATTAACAAATTAAATAAGAAAGCTTTAAAATGGCATGCAAGCCAGGGGCTGCCTCGCTTCTGATGAATGATGTATGCTGGACTGCCTTTTGGAAATCCACTGGGATGCCCAATTTAGCCTCTGTTTGCAATATTTCTCGAAATGCGCGCCAAACTCCGAAAAGTTGCTGATTCCTTATTTGCTGCAACAGAGAGCAGGAAAAGGGCATAGCAATGTATTTCACAGATATATGCATGCCTCGATCCTCGTGCCACCAATCACGCATATCGATGCATGATGGCCGAGGAATCGGATTGCACAACTCAATATAGGGTGCAATGCAGATGAATGCTACAGCAAAACCTAACTCCATCATGGATAATCCGGAGTGTCGGTGACTTGGGAATCGAGACCCGTTCCGTGAAACGTGCCTCGTTTCCCGTGCCCGGGCTAACTCCTATCCCGAACACGATGCAATATGCATGATATGTATGAAATGCAGCTAATATACAATTCTAGCATGCACAATGCTATGAAAATGGGATGCCTCGAAATGCGCGCAAGCGGGCACGCGAAACCGAGGAAATGCTAAAGGCATGAAATGGCATACACAATGCAATGATGGGCTTATACCAACATGAGAGGGCCTCAGCCACACTCACACGGGATGCCGTCGGATGAAAAACAAAGTGCCTCGAAATGCGCGCACACGGGCGCGCAAACCGAGGCGATGCATACGGAATGCAACGGGACTAAAATGGCATACGAAATGCAGAATGGACTTACACCAACACGAGTGAACCTCAGCCACACTCACATAAGAGGCCGTCGGATAAAAATGAAGTGCCTCGACATGCGCGCCCACGGGCACGCAAACCGAGGCGATGGCATACGGAATGCAACGGGACTAAAATGGCATACGGAATGCAGAATGGACTTACACCAACATGAGAGAGCCTCAGCCACGCTCACATAAGAGGCCGTCGGATAAAAACAAAGTGCCTCGAAATGCGCGCACACGGGCGCGCAAACCGAGGCGATGCACTAGAGCATGAAATGACATGAAAAATGCAAATTGGGCTTACACTAACATGAGAGGGCCTCAGCCGCACTCACATAAGAGGCCGTTGGACGAAAATGAAGTGCCTCGACATGCGCGCCCACGGGCACGCAAACCGAGGCGATGATATGCGGAATGCAAATGACATACAAATGAAATGTGGCGAATGGCATATGGAGAGTGCAAATTTCAGCAGCTAAAATGATGCACAAATAGCCCCCGAATTATAACAAAATTACACCCGATGCCCGAAATGCGATGTAATGCACCCGAAATGGCCTACGGCCCTACTAAACATGCACAATATGGACATAAATTTTAAAACAGTAGCAAGGCAGCCCCTAAACTAGCATTTTTTCAGTACAAAGCAAGGCTAAATAATAACCACAAGTATGGTAAAACTAACTTGCAAGAATGGGGAAAAAGAGGGGAATTACAAAGCAAGTAGTATATACAATGCTCAAACCAAAAAACACAGTTCTACAAAATTAAAGAGGGACCAAAAATATGCATATTTACAAGAGATGACATCTCCCAATTCAGTGTGTAGATATGATAAACAAAGCATGCAAAATAATGAGCCAACGAAGGCTATAACATGAGGTACCATAAGCATACACCAAAAAACTTTGGACCCTTAACAAAACATGAAGAATGGGTCATTTTAAGACACTTTCTAAGCCTGATGAAGACTCAAAACAGAAGCTAAACAAGCCTAACAAAGCATGCAATTTTACGGAAAATATGAGGGATATAACATGAAGTACCAAAACCAATCATCAATGGCTTAAGACTCTTAACAAAACATGATGAGAAGGCCAAAATAAGGCTCTTTCAGGCCTGATGGAGGCTCAAATCAGAAGCCAAATGAGCCTAAAAAGCATGAAAAACATGGCCAAAGAGAGGTACAAAGAGAGGCCATTCATGGAGGCACCAAACAGGATTGGTCCCTTCTACAATGTTGTAGAGGGACACAAAATAAGCTCAAAATCAGTTTATAGCATGCTCCAAAAATAAATGCATATAGCTAAAAATAGCATGCAAGTTTACGGTAAATTGGAGGATTTGTGAAGCAAGTGCATGATAGAGAGGCCAAACATGGTTGAGCCCTTCTTCAATGTTGAAGAGGGGCTCAAAATAGGCCCACTCACAGTTTATTACATGCTCGAAAATGGATCACTCATAATCCAAACAAAGCATGCAAAATATTGCACATAAGAGGATATTGAAGGAAGTATAAGATAGAGGGCTCAAACAGGGTTGAGCCCTTAAACAAACATCAAGAATAGCTCAAAAAAGGACCACTTTCAGTAGTGGTCAGAGCTCAAAACAGTGAGCAAATAGAGTAAAAAAATGAAGCAAAAATAAGCTAGAAAAAGGGAATTAGAGGCTTACCCTTGAAGACTACACTTTTGCTTCCTCTTGCCTTGATGAAAGTTGCTTCTAAGCCTCTGAGGAACCCTTCCTTGCTGCTGGAAATGGAATGGTGATGGTGAGGCTTGGAGTTGATGAAGGAATGGCCTAGGGACTTGAAGAATTTTTAGGGTTTTGGCTATGGAAATGAGATCAAAGGGAGATGAAGTCTTGAGAGGAATTTGTCTAACCCCAACAAAGAAGGAGGCCATGCCCTCAAATAGGCAAGAAAGGGGTGTAAAAGGGGAGGGAAATGCATCCAAGCTTTCCCTCCCAAAATATCCCCCGGAGGGGTGAGATATTTCAAAAAGTATCCGGACAGCTGTAAAGGTCTGGAAAGCAGAAAGCTGGCCGGCCAGGTAACTTTCTGGAAGGTGGCCGGCCGGCCACCCCAACTGGTCGGCCAGCCACTCACCCTGGCCGGCCGGCCATGGCCCAAAAATGAAGTAAAGAAATGCTGGCCGACCACCACTCCTTGGTGTCCTCCCAGGTGTGTAGAATAAAGCCCCAAGGTTGGAATCTGGCAACACTGAAACAAGAGTCACAACATAGAACTTGAAGGAGAGGCTCAAAAATGAATGTAACAATTACTGGCCGACCACCACTTTTTGGTGTCCTCCCATGTGTGTAGAACAAGGTTCCATGGTCGGAATGTGGCAACACTGAAGCAGGAGTCACAACATTGCATTTGAAGGAGAGGCCCAAAAATGAAATCCACAATTGCTGGCCGACCATGCACTTTTAGGGTCCTCCCATGTGCCCTCATCACAGATATGTAGCTTTGGTTGGAAGAAAATATCCCCAGGGTATTCAACATTAGCCCGGAAGTGAGCAAAACGGGCGCCGGAGGAGCGAAACTGGTTATCTGGGATAATTGCTGGCCTCCCACCCCCCAGTGATCTTCCTGGTGCTGAAACAGAGGTACCTGCCAAAAATCGGAGAAAACCGATGCGAAATGAATGCTCGGGGGCCAAACCGCGAGGTTCGGGGCCCGAAAACCGGCTATAAGCACCGAAAGTGGCATTCAGCCACGAAGTGGGTATCAGGGGCCCCAGTGTTCTTCATAATGATAAAACAGAGGCACTTGCCAAAAACCGGAGAAATCGGAGATGGTTGGGCGGTCCCGAACCGAGGCACACGGCCTGACGGCTCCGAAAACGGGAACCGGGCTCCGAAATGGGCAAAATGGCCTACGGCCACGAAAAGTAGCGCACGACCACCGAGAGATAGTCTACAGGACTACTCTCTTCCCTCAGGAAGGAAAACAGAGAAAACCGAGTCTGGTTTGCAAACCGAGACAAGGCACAGAAGAGGATTCGGAAGTCCGGAGGCAGGGCGCACGGTCGCGACTCTGAAACTTCTGAACGAGCACGATATGCAACATCACCGAGCGCTCAATCGGTGACGTCTGAGTCTTAAGGTCGGTCAAAAATGGGGTGTCTACAGCAATATACAACTTCAAGGGCTTATCACCCTTTGGTGGCATCAGCACTGGAGGCTTGGCCAAGTAGGCTTTGATTCATTCGAAAGCAGTTGGATGCTCTACTGTCCACACAAACTCCTCTTCATCTTTCAACCTTAATAAGGAAGAAAATACTTTAATTTTCCCTGCAGTATTAGAAATAAATCTTCGAAGAAAATTAACCTGTCCAAGGAATTTTTGTACTTCTTTCTTACTTGATGGAGGTCTGGCTTCAATGATAGCTTTGGCTTTTGTTTTGATCAATCTGTATTCCCTTCTTGTGTACTACATAGCCTGTAACGCCCCGAAAATAATCCAACATATATAATACATCAATCCCACATCCACTAAATAATAATGGCGAATCTTCAACCCTTACATCATTAATCAATAGAGTTATTACAAAAATTCCACATGCGAATATAAATTCAAAGGTATGAAAAACACATGAATCTATGACATGTGAAGCATCTAGTCTCAAGTAATTAGAATGCTCTTAAGGGCTTACATCTTCCAAGGCACAAGCCCGGTTACACAAAATGGTCTCTCGGACCCATACATGTTTAGCCCTTGGCTAGCAAAATAAATACAACAAATCGAGTCGCCCGCTCTTCACCAAAAATGCATTCACGCCCTCAACTCGGTGGGATTACCACATCTTTACCTACACCAAATCTCATAGGGGTGAGCATAACGCCCAGTAGAAAAATCCTGACAAAGTATATACAGTTATGCAAATTTTCCAACATTTGATGCAAATGCAAAGGCCATGTAGTGCCATTTCAAAGGTACTCTCATTTCATGCTCTTCTTGAAAACTGCCATAATTTTAATAACATTTTGCAATCTCATCAATTTCAAATTTCCAATTTTAATTGTTAGGGCCGGTAAATACGACTCAGGTAATTCCTAGGTTAGTGCCTGCAAGTAGGCTCAACAAGCACTACCAATACCCCACTTTACCGGTTGCTAACCGGAAGGGAAGTGGTACCTCGTCCGCGCATGTTTTCGGTCTTTCACCCCGGATACTCAGGCCAACTTATCAAATTCATCTACACCTCCCAACCAGACTTACCAACGTATTTAGCCCATAAACACTTCGATAGTTATTTCATTCTCAATGCAGATGATTTATCAAAGCTCAGCTTAAAACTTGCAATAATGCAAAGATAGAAATGCCAATATGATATGTCAAAGCTAAATACTAACTTTATAAGAATCAATCGAACGAAAACGCAATGCAATAATCATCATCATTATATAACATTTCTTCATCATCAATTTTTCTCAACATTGATTTATCATAACCAAACTTTCCAAATCCCTCATTAATATTATCAAACATAATACCCATAATTCCACCCAATTTCATTACAAACAAATACCTACGCATCTCATATTTGATCGACAATTCGCCAACCCATAACTTGTGTAAAATTTTCAATTTGTAACTATCCATCCCCTTGTTTCACACATTCTATGTAATGCATTATTTCTCTTATACATAACAACAATTTGGTTAATTTCAAAGATCCCAACCTATTTCAAAACAAAATCCATAATTTGTGTCTTGACTATTAGGGGGGGGGGGTATCTCCTCACCTTTCAAAAAAACACACACACACACACACACACACACACACACACACGCCTCAACCATCATCTTTTACACAATGTGAGTAAAAACCAAGAAGGATTAACAAAAAGATTTGAGATTTTGAAAGCCCTCTTTTGAAAATCTCTACATTCTTGAAACAAAATCAAAACCTACATACTAACCTTAAGAAAAATCTTAAATCAACATTCACCTTGCAAAACATGTATATATAACTCAAAAGAGTCCCTACCTCAAGGTTTGATGAAGAAAAAAGGTGAAACCCTAGAAATCCAAGATGCTCCAAACTCAATCTCCACCGTATACACCGTGGCTCTAACTTTGATCTTCAAGACTTGTGAGAAAAGATTGACCTAGACCCAAAGGATTGCAAGAAATCAAGGGTTTTGGATGTTTGTTGGGAGTTTTTAGAGAGAAGGAGAAGCAAAAATGGCTTTTACAGTGAGAGAGAAGGGTTAGAAAATGAGAAAATTTTGGCCAAAATGAGATTAAAAAAAAATAGAGTTTTCAGACTGCCAGCGTCCCGCACGTGCGAAGCCTCCTTCTCGCATGTGTGGCCTCCAACCCAGCACGTGCGGCCTCCCTTTCCCCGCAGCTGCTGTGCCTCATGCTTTTATTTCAGTGAGTACAAGTCCTCCCTTGTATTTCGCACGTGCGGCCCTCTCCCGCACGTGCTGCCCAAGGCCCCCGCACGTGCGGCTAGCCAACCAGCCCATAAAATTTTTGTTCGACTCCCGACACACTAGACCGGCTTCGCACCCTCCGAAACAAATGAAACCCATCACCGGAACAAACAAGAGTAAGAATTTTGGGGAAAGTTTCCAAATCACTACAAACCCTAATGATTGACGAGGCTCTAAGTGAAACCCGACACACTAACGAGACAAACTCGAGGTTAAACAAAAAAAACAAGACGGATAACACCCTGGGTCATCACATAGCCCAAGAAGTTTCCAGCTGATACGCCAAAAGCACATTTGAGAGGATTAAGTTTCAACTTGAACTTTCTCATTCTTTCAAAAGTTGTTTCCAAGTGAAACAAATGTTCCTCCTTGGATTGGGACTTTACTACAATGTCATCAATGTAACACTCTAAATATCCTCCAATGAGATCATGAAAGATAGTGTTCATAGCCTTTTGATATGTAGCCACAGCATTCTTCAGACCAAATGGCATTTTAACCCATTCGAAGGTGCCAATGTTCCCAGGACATCTGAATGTCGTCTTGTGGATATCCTCTTCTGTAATACAGATTTGGTTATAACCAGAGTGCCCATCCATCATTGATAAAATCTTGTGTCCTGCTGAACTATCCACCAATATGGGCATGGGGTACTCATCTTTTGGAGTTGCTAAATTCAAGTTTCTAAAATCGATGTATACCCTCATTTTACCATTCTTCTTAACTACATGCACAATATTGGATAGCCATTCAACATACTTGGCTGTCCTAATAAAGCCTGCCTTAAGGAGCCTAAAAATTTCCTCCTTGACTTTCTGAATCACTTCAGGACTCATCATTCTTGGTTTTTGCTTGTATTGCTTAAAATTAGGCTTCATAGGGAGCCTATGTTCTACTAATGACTTATCCAATCCTGGTAGTTCATTATAAGACCATGCAAAACAATCTTTATATCTCTTTAAGACCACCAACAACTGGTCCCTGTTAAGAGCACTTAACCAAGCACTAATGTAGGTGAGTTGCTGTGTAGAACCTTGCCCTAAGTTAACCTCTTCCAAAGGGCCTTGTGACAATCACCTCTTTAGTCAAAATTAATTTAAATTTAAATTTAATTTAAATTAAATTGCATATGTTTATTGTTAATTAAGTGTTTATGTGATTAAGTGCTATTGATTGCCTTAAAAAATTATTGACTTGCTTGATTGAACAGATAGGTGAGAATAAAAATTAAACATGTCCGATTCGCTAATTTTAGCAAGTTATAATTAAATAATTAATTAAGCAATTAGAGCCTAATTCACATTAGTATAATTAAATTAGTACAATTGAGATTATTATATGTAGAGGATTAATTTTAATTTGTGTAAATATGAATTTTATTTAATCTGATTAAATCCTCAATTTAAATCAAATAATTGATGAACTAAATAAAATAAATCCTACTCATCTACCTAATAGGTATTGAAGAGAGAGAGTGTGTAGTTGGTGAAGTCATCTTTTCTTCACACCAACAGACCCACGTAGAGAGAGAGAGAGAGAGAGAGAGAGAGTGAAGGAAAGAGAGAAATGCAAAGAAGAGAAAGTGAAGCAGATTGTTAGAGACGTGAGATTTATAGTAGATAGCTCAATTCCTTTATCTCTAGGTAAGGGTTCTTCTTTTGTAGTTCAATAATTTGTAGAATCATACTACCAATGAGAGCATCCAAGATCATTTTAGGGGGCTATGAGCTTAATTGAGTTGAATTGATAATTAATACAAGAGATTAGAACATGCATGTTAGAAAATTGAAGAAAGGGTCAATTAACCTCATAATCTTTACATGCATGGCATATTCCTAAGAGAACTTGGGTTCTAAACTTGGTTTTAATCATGATTCATGGAGTTTAAGGAGAGATTAAGCATGAATTAGAGCTTGGGTTCAAGAAAATGGATGTTTCATGAAATTGAGTTTCAAAAATGGAAGAATGGGTTTAATTTGATATTTAGAGCCTTATAAAAATTCAATTAAAAATTTGATTTAGGTTTATAAAATTAGATGTAGTCAAATTCAGCCTTAATTGAGAATTAATTAAATTCAATTGAAATTGAGTTAGGCTTAAGATTATGGAAATAAATGTGAAGATTAATTATTTGGGCATTGATTTGCTTGAAAATGGAGTTGAAATTGCAAAATGTGCATATTTATGAGTTTATGATTCAGTAATTTAAACATGACTGAATAATTGTACTTTAATGTGTATGAGCCTAATTTAGGCTTAATTGTGTAATTAGTGAACTTAATAAGGATTGGTTTATGATTAGATTATTTATATTTAATTAGTTTGGTTAATACATAGCTAAACATATTTTAATTGGAGGTTAATAATCTAATTTATTCCTAATGCTAGTCATCCATATTTAAAAGGAATGAAAGAAAAATAAATAAGAATAACTGAATGAAAAATTAGAATCAAATGAGAGAAACTGAAAGACAAACAAGTAACCGAATTAAATACATTGCAGAGTGTAATTGTAATTGTGTTGTGCTTGACTTTATTTGTTTAAGTCGGACGCCGAACCATTAGTACGTGTACCGAGGAGCCCACTGTGAGTAATGTTCAAATTGTATTTATTTTCTGAATGATAAATTATATTATTTCTGAATGGTTACTTTCTATCGATCGAATGATGATTCTCTTTTGAATTGTATTCGTGGCATCCATAGCGTAGTGTTATCGTTATTGTTATTGATATTGCTATTGTTACAGAGATCTCTGTCAGTTCCAAATCTTGGAACTAGTGTTATTGTTTGATGGCCATCAATTGATTGTTTGGTCTTTTAAGATCTAGTGTATTGTTACTATTGGATGTACCACGTATGACCTATAAGAATATGATTGATTGAATCAATTGAATTGAACGATTGATTGACAAATGATAGTAATTGAAGTGTTCTAATGCTAATTGATTATTTCAAAGACTGTAAAGGAATTCATTCTTAACCTCTTTACACATTTGTTATTCACTGGGCTTTAACTCACAGTTTATTATATATATGTAGGTGGCCAGGCACCGGATCAAAGCTAGAGGCGTCGACCCGAACCCTTGTTTTGTCAAGCCAGCTATTGTCCCTCATCGCGAGGTTTCAAACTAGCATGTGCCAAGGCGTTTTTGGGTGGCTTGACTTCACCCTTTTGAGTTTGTTAAGTAAAAGGAATGTTTTAAGACTAATGTTAATACTGTTCCAGATGATGGGATTGATTCCCTAACTTATGTTTTGTCTTGTATATATATGCTTATGGGCATAAATGGTTATGAATATGGCTATGTACATGAAAGTTTATCTCCATTCAGGTCCTCACATCTCATTGGACGATGTATGTTGTTATTGTTTGGCTTCTGCCAGCCCCATTATATTGTATTATTGTCAGTATGTTAAATAGGCCTTCGGTAATTACAGATTACTGGCCGGCTACGACGCTAAACCTATAGGGGCGGGTTTGGGTTGTGACAGGTCTTGTATCTGAAAACTCACTAATACTTCTTTTTTGATTTCTTCTGTCTTCAAAGCAATTTCTTTGCTTTGTTCTGCTCCCAGTTTCTTTGATTCAACATCTTTGCCCTCCTCCGCATAGAAAAAGTCTGTCCATAAGGCTTCTTCCTCCTGTATTTCCTGGACTTTTGTTTCGATGTCCAATACACAGTATTTATCAAAGGTCAAAGGTTTGACCTACTGTTGTTTATGCTTACAGCCAACTATCGTGGCTTCCTTCTCTTGTTCCTGAACCTTTTGGACTATTACTTTTAAGTCCAATGCTATGAACTTAAATAAAGCCAAAGGTCTGGTTTCTTGGGTTTCACCTTCTTGTCTACAACCAGGCATCATTATCATCTTTGACGACGAATTCTTCATCAGCACTCTCCTGTACCAAGTGCTTCAGGTGTGCTACTTCCTCATCAGCCATCACTTCGATTGAACCATCAGGTTTTCTCAGTATACTGAGTGGTGTTACTCCTTCAGTATACAACTTGGCCTCCGCAAAATCAGCACAAGCGACAAAGGGTTGAGGATCTGCAGTGATCTCCTCTGTCTCTCTATTGCATAAGGCCATCATTATTTTATGATGTAGAGAGGAAGGCACACATTTGTTAGTGTGAATCCAGTCCTTACCAAGTAGAGCATTATACTTAGCATTGCTGTCAATGACAAAGAATGCCGTCATGTAATCTCTAGTCCCAACACTCAGGTTGATGGGCAAAACACCCTGAGCCATCTGTTTATCTCCAGCAAAACCAGCAATGGTTGTGCTGGTTGGGATTAATCTGGGGTTACTTTTTCCTAGTTTCTTCAAAGAAGATTTCGGAAGCAGTTTTACTGTTGTCCCATTATCCACCAATACCCGGTTCATCTGTATCCCATCAAAGAAGGCCTTGATATACAAGGGTTTAACATGCTGTGTCATGGATGTTGTAGGATACTCAAAAGGGTATGAGAGGTTAATACTTACTTCCTCACTCTCATCTTTAGTTTCCATTGGTGTGGCTATCTCAGATTCATCTTGAATCATGCTAACTTGTGAGTCTTCACTAGAAATTGGAATATGGTCAATCTCCTGACCTTCTTGGTTTCCATCATCAGCCTAGAACTCTTGTGGCAATATATGCACCATATTCACTGACACTGGAGGAAATGAGCCAAACTGAACTGTCGGCTGGTCTTGTTTCTTTTCCAGGCTAACTTGTTCAGTTACCTCAGAAGCATCCTCCATGCTACACTCTGGAACTTCAGTACTAGTGACTTCCTTCGAATGGCCTGTTCCTGCTGGTTTTTCGACCAAAAATGTCTGTTCAACCATGAAGGCTTCAAACATTTCCTCTTCAACCATCTCTTTCCTTTGGTCTAGGTCAACTTCTCCCTTTGCCTCACTGCCGCTTTCCATCAAAGCCTTTTCAAGACCTGCTAAACTGGATCTTTCTTTGGCTTTCAGTTCAGAATGAACTTTAGCCAACTGCTCTTTGCTGTAACTCTTTTTATCCCGAGGGGTCGATTTTGGACTATGATCCAACTTGGAACTTTTTCTTCCCTCTGTCTGGCCCTTTGGCTAGGCCAATGAAGAACTTTCTCCACTTTCTTTTAGATCCTTTTGGTATTGAGTGTACCTTCGATGGATCTTCCTCCTTTGGGACCTAGAAATTACTGGGACCATATTTGGTTCCTTTGTTTTTGGATGTTTTAGTAACACCCAATTATTTGGAGCCACCAAGGGAGGTTTAACCATCATACCCTGATCTTCAACAACACTTCTTTGGGTAGGTATTTCCTTCGGCTTGTTCTGGATGATAAACCAATCTGAAACCCCAAGCACCCATGAACCTACTAGCTCAGTTGTTGAACTGTCTCCTTCTGCCTTCGAAGCCAGTTTCAAAGCTGCCTGTGAAGGCCACTGCTTGACCCTGACTCCCTGTTTTGGGCCTAATTCAGGCCTTCCATAAGGGTGGCCACTTTCCATCTTATGTGAGGCTAGTCTAGGTGGCCAATTTCTACCTCTGATCTCGTAACTTGAACTCACTTCAGGTCTCCTCTCAGGATGATTGTCCTTCATTCTGTAATAGTTGGGTGGTCTGAACTCATGTAGAGGTCTCTTGCCTTTTGAGTGTACTCTAGTGGTTGTTGGTCTAGCCAAGAATGGCTACTGTCTAGGACCAGTTGGGTATGACCTTTTATTGTAGACACTGGTTGGTTTAGAGCGTCTCTGGACATCCTTGTAATACTGTATCCCATCAATTGGGAGCCCTTTCAACCATTTGTAGCTTAACCGGCATCTGGGACACATTCTTTGCATGACAGCTGCCTCTAAAGAGTCATCATCCAGTGTTTTCTCATCAGAGTCTTCCCTTTGGTCTGCAAAGCCCTGCCCATTCGTTGGTGAACTTCTAGCATCTTTCTTAACAGTAGTCTAACTGGCAACGTGCATCTGCACATTAACCTCTTCCAATTCCTTTAAGGATAAGTTCTGCAAGTCTGGTACAATAACATTGGCTGTAACTTTTCCAATTTCTAGGAATGGATTAGTGTCAATCCTCATAGCTTTCTATGCTTTAGCTGGGAATTTTAGACTCCCTTTTTGTCACGACCCAAACCGCCACTAAAAGTTTGGCATCGTAACCGGCCAGTAATCCTTGGATTACCAAAGGCCTTCCTGTACAATAAAATTATTCGGGGCTTGCGGAAGCAATATACAAAAATACACTAATAGTCCAATGAGCTGTGCATCTATATGAACAAACATTTATCATGCAAAAACGTTAGTTTACCCACGTTCAGTACATAACTTGTAACTTAGCATTAATACATAACGTATGCACATAACGGAAGTTTACTTCACGATCAAAAGCTTGACAACGGCCTTCCAGGCCTAGCCCCAACTCAAAGGCACACAAAACAACTCGGTAGGCTTCAAAACGGTGACTTAGCTATAGACCCCTTCTAGTCTTGCCATCCAAAATGCTCACCTATACATATATATAAAAACAGTGAGCTAAAGTCCAGTGAATAACATTAACGTAAAGGGGTTAGTGAACGAATTCCAAATCATATCATATATAGAAAACCGATCATACTTATCTATCATATCAGTCTCATAATAGCACATAATAATGGTACATCCAAGGGAACATATCACATATCGTCTTCCGACTAGAGTAATCGGTTCCGGATACCGATTAAACACATAACGCCACAATGACGTGGCTAACGAGATCTCGTAATCACATGTATGTCATGGACCCGCACTAATGTGTCGTTCCCTATGACTTGGGACTATCCTTGGATACCACACCAGATTTGCAAATCGGATATTCGTTCATAGAATCAAAATCACATTTCAGAAACATATCATATAATATAGCATTCCGTATAACAATTCAAGTGCAGTGCATATCAACATATCTTTACAGAAATGTTACTCACAGTGGCCTTCCAATACCCGTTGTTCGGTCTTCGAGTCTTGACCTACAAACACAAATATTCATAGCACAATGTCTCAATATACATTCGAGTTAATCAGTCGATTCAGAGCCTTCTTCGGTTTATCCGTTACTTATTCGTTTCAGTTGTTTCTATTCTTTCTTTAATTTCTTTCATGCTTATAATATGCATATGGATGTGTGTGACACGTGAAAATCATGTAAATGAAGGCCCATAAATCAGAAAATGAAAAGGAACAAAATTGGAAAATCTGCTTGAAAGGGAACTTCTTCTTTTACAAAATCAACTTCAAGTCATACATTTCAAGGCTCAAAACACTTGAAAACAACTTGAATTTCTCATTTCTAACTTCAAATAAAAATCATAACTTCACAACAAAATCCAAATGTCCATGTAAAAACTCATGTTCTTAAATTTACAATTTATGTTCAAAAACATTCAAGTTAAGCTCTAATCTTCAATTAAAAGATCAAAATCATAATCTTGAGCTTCAATCGTTGAAATTCATGGAGGTTTCCTTCTCAAGTTAGATAACTCTTGCAATACACTTTCAAAACATGGAAATATTCATGAAGTATAATTCAATTCTCAACTCGAATAAATCAAACTCCTTTTTAATTTTCCAAATCAAGTTCTTAGCTTCCATGAACTCATAACTTTCATCATTTTTCTTCAATGTTTATGTATAAATACTTCATGCATATAACAATCTAGTCTAAATTCCTTTCCATAGCTTTCAAATTATAAGATTGAAATTCAATATAACTCAATCCTAGAATGCATGTAACATATAACTTCAAAATCTAACATATTCATGTATGTATGTAAGGAATCACCTTCTTCTTAACATGCTCAAGCAAAATACATGTAATGGCCCATAAATCCAACTCTATACCATAGGATCTTCAAGGTTTGAGAGACAAATCCTTACCTAGAGTCTTCATAGACACTTAATCTTGCATAATCTTGACAAATCCAAGCCAAACTTGAGTTTCTTCTTCCTTTTCTTCACTTTTCTCTTGGTTTTCCTTCAAAATTTCTAGCAAAGATCTAAGGAATTGAACGCTCCCTCACTCACGGTTCTCTTTCTCTCACCCACGGTTCTGTCTCTCTCTCTCACGGTTTTGCCAAGACAAATATGAAGCACAGAATGCACTCAACAATTAATAAGTAGATTTGCCTACTCTCTCTCCTCATGTACACATATAAAACTTGAAGGTTTAATAATTTATTATATATATATATATATATATATTTTTAATATACACCAACAATGTTAATCAGTTGAGTATAGTCAAATTAGCCATTGGTCATTCATTAGCTTAATTAATCACCTCTTGATTTTTAATTAATCTTAATTAATCATAACTAATCACAAGTCTCACGTAATTTAATTAGTCTAATTGACTTTAATTAAGGTCCAATTAATTATATTTAATCTTTACCATTCTAAATCAGATTTTTGATCAACTTCCAAAAAGCTCCAAATATTAAATTAGACTTATTTCCATTATCAATTTTGATTTCTCAAACTATTTAGGCCTTCAATTTCTAATCAGACTTCAAATTTCCGTTAACAAATTACATATTTAAATTGGACGCCCTATAAATAAATTTAATTCGTAATAATTACAATTCTCAATCCTCATAATTTAATTAACTTAATTAACTCTAATTCAGACCTAATTAATCGAATCTTAATTTTACTAAACTGAAATGAATATTTAATAAAACTCCCAAATGGGTCCATAATTAAAATTAAATTGATTCAACTTCTTAATTTCACTTCCTTAAGCCATTTGGACCCTTAATTTCTAATTCTAAAAAAAATAAATCTTTAATAGAATCATATACGAATCAGATTCCACAATTCTCATAAATCTCAAATTAAATCAAGGTAATGGCTAATTAAAATCCAAATCTCCGTAATTAATCAAATATAAAATATTACACGAGGCAAGGTCGTCACACTTTTCGAATCTGTTCTTGGATCCTGTCCCAAAAAATAATATAGTTTTTAGTTAAGTGAGACCAAGAATTGTGCCATTTACAATACATTTTTCCTTTAAGTTCTTTTGGAGAAGGAATTTTGACTCCTTTTGACTCCTTTTGGTAACTTTAGGAAATTGGCTGCAAGCAAATGATCAAAAATATCATCTGCCTTTGTTAAATCAAAAGAATATTTCCTATGAAGGTCTTTCTTTTTAAACTGCTGGTCTATTGTAGTGTCTTTATGAATTAATGCCTCACAGATCACAAGCTCTTTTCCTATGATCTCTGCTGCATCAATCTCATAATTAGGATCTCTATAATACGTCTTATATGATGCATTACTTCGATCTTGTTCTTCCTCAAGTAATGATTCATACCTAGACACCTTATAGGTCAATTCCACTAAGTCTCGAAACTCAGTTGAGTCAAATTTTTTTCAAAGCCTAAACTCTAAACCATTTTGAGCCAATCTCACAAATTCAGGCTCTGATAGAATGATCCTACACTTGTTTCGTGCTCTTTTGAATCTGGCAATAAATTGAGCAGCCTTCTCATCAGACTTTTGACTCAACCTTGCCAAATCTGCCATAGAAACTTCTGGTTCCGTTTGGAAGAATTGGGCATGAAATGCCTCATCCATTTGTTGCCAAGTTTGGATAGAGCCAGGTGTAAGGTTAATATACCATACAAAAGCTGCCCCAGTTAGAGAATTTGGAAAAAGTCTTAACTTCATGTAATCATTATTGGTAAATTCACCACACTGGGCAATGAACCTAGCAATATGTTCTACCGTTGACTGGTTTCCATTCCCATAAAAAAGAGCAAAGTCTGGTATTCTAAACCCTCTTAGGTATTCGTGTACCCTATCTACCCATTCTGGATATGGTTTCTTGTACACAGGAGTTTAAACCTTCCGAGCCATAGGTCCACACATTTCTCTAACAATATCAGCAATTTGGTCCTTAGGAACCATATTTTATGCTTGTTGAACCACCACTAGATGAACAAACACAGGATTTGGTGGATAACCTTGTGACTGAGGTCCTGTTGGTCCATAGGGAGGTATATTTGGGACTGGCTGTCCTTGTGGTGCTGGCTGCTGTTGAGGATATGGTTGACCTCTCTGACCCTGTCCTGCGAAAGGTGCTGGAATAGGTGTTATGTCTCTTCCAATCGCAGGAAACCCTTCTAACCCCCCGGGTACAAATTCGAACAAAGGATTAGTGAACCCCCTTGTGCTAGGTATGGCTTCAAACATGAGATTTGGAAACATCCTTATGCCATTTTCTTGTGTTGGCCCAGATCCACCAATTTGTATGGTTTCACTGTTAAGTAATGAGGCATTTTGATTTGTCATAGGCCTCGAAAGCGGCTCATACCAAGACTAAGGTGATAGTCTTTCATAATTTTGATTACTAGTTTGACCATTAGTATGTCCATTTGAGAGGGTAATTTATATGTAAATTGGACCGAGCTGGGTAATGGGTCGTTCTGTGGGCCGCAGTAAAAAGGTCTGTGTAAAAAGGCCTGGTAGTTACCATGGTCCGGAAAGAGCCTTGTTGTTAGCTCGGTCACTACGGTCATAGTAGCAGTTAGCTCGGTCATACCATTAAGGACTGGGGTATTTTGGGCTTTTACTCAGAACCTTGCTATTGAATAGCTCGGTCCAAGCACGCTGTGGATAGCGCGGTCTCAAGAAGTGAAACCAAGGTACAAGCTGTAAAAGGAAGAGCGGAGTTAGTTAAAGCTCGGTCGTTTCTGCCAGTTTAGCATGGCTATGTTATCTCGGTCGTTTTGTCATACTATCGAGGTAAAACCATCTCACTTGGTTTAAGCAGTGAGGGGGGTGTTGAAGGATAAGCATTATCTTTCAGGAGAGTAATTCCTAGGAGGACTCTACATAGAGGAGTAAGAGTCCTACTAGGATTGTGCCACACAGAACCTATAAAAGCTCACAACATCACCTATGGGAGGTAACGCAACTTTGATTCCTGAATACACAGAGCTTTTGTCTATTTGTCTATTTTGTTGACTTAGCCATCGGAGCGATATCCGGCACACATCCGCCGACTAGCTCACGTTTGTGTTTTCAGGGAGTAAAGCGATGACGTACGGAGGAGCGCAGACTTGATCAACAGGATTATACGAAAAGAATATTTCTTGCTCGTACAATTGGCGCCGTCTGTGGGAACACCAGAATGAGCAAAACCTCTTGATCAAGTTTTTCTCGCTAGTTAAAAGCAATGGCGCACAATGAAGATTTACTGCAGTCCACCATCGACGGTCAAACCCCAGAGGGGGGTGGGAGGCGCGAAAGTTTGCCTTCTATCCCTCCCATGACGGATTTGGAGCCCCAACAACAGAACCCCCGGAGGGATGCAAGGGGAAGGCAGACTAACAGCTCATGTCGCTCTCAAAGTCTAGAAAAACAGAGGCAGAGGATCGATCCTCAAGTTCTGGAGGATTGCGTAAAGGAACAAGACAAGTTAATAAGGAAGATGGCGGCGGACATGGAGTCTATGAAATGCCATATCAAAGGAAAAGGGGTGGCGACAGGAGAGGGGCGCAAAAATAACACGCCCCCTCGCCACTCAGAAGATCGTGGTAGGCATACCACGCCATCGCAAGCAGAGAGTAGGAGCCTGAGAACAGGCGACACTCAATCAAGAACTCCCAGAACTCGTTACTCCAGGTCTGAGAGAACGAGAACTAAGAGGTCACATACTGAGGGAAGCACCTATCGGCCTTCGCGCACACACCAGACGTCATCCAGGCAGATGGAGTCGCCTAGATCATCCGATTTGCGAACTGTGCTAGAAAAAAGGGCACAATGGAAGGAAGATAACAGGGCGCGTGACCCGCGCAGAGTTTCAGCCCTTCAGTGGTTGGCTCCTCGGTCGCATGGGAGCGTCGAGGTAGGAATGCCGATACCGTGCCTGGCTTACGAACCAACAGACAAAGCATTAACAAGACTGCAGACCTCGCCGTTCGTTCCGGCGATTGAGAACGCTCCCCTACCTTCAGGCTTCCTTCAGCCCAAATTCACCACGTATGAGGGGAAGACAGACCCTTACATGCACCTTAGCCACTTTCGCCAGGTTATGGCAGTATACCGGCGAAACGAGGCTTTGATGTACATCCTATTCCCATCCAGCCTAAGCGACCTAGGTTTAACCTGGTTCGAAAGGCTACCAGAAGGCAGCATAGCCTCCTAGGCGCAATTGGCAGAGGCGTTCGTGACAAGGTTCAGAACAAACACCAAGACACCAGTGGAGATCGATTAGTTACTCTCCATTGACATGGGCGACAAGGAGACGTTGAGATCCTACAACAGTCGTTATTGGGAGACCTTCAACCAGATAGGAGATTGCCTTACAAATCTCGCCATCGCGCAGTACAAAAGAGGTCTTCCAGTCGAAAACAGGTTGAGGGACTCAATCACCATGACGCCACCCCTCACGATGGAGGCCTTGATGGAGAGAGTACACCAACATATTCGGGTAGAGGAGGATGGTGCCCGCGCTAAAGCCAAATCTGGTATATCAGTAGTACCAGATAAAAAGACTACTGTAAAAGTCAACGCGGTAGAACGTCCAAGTAGGAACGGGCGAGGCAAGCGGAACAACGAAGATGACCAAGATAAAAGGTGGTTGAGAGTCCGCACTGCCATTACACAATGTTCAAAAAACCGATCTATCCGATTCTCAGTGAGATACGTGATGAACCTTTTGTCCGATGGCCAGCTAAATTGGGAGAAGCGCAAAAGGACTATGACGAAAGATCTTGGTGCACCTTCCATAAAGAAAAAGGGCACCGCACTGAAAATTGCACACCGTTGAGACAGCACCTGGAGGAGTTAGTGGCAGCTGGGCACCTGGACTAGTACATAGAAGGAGGGACACAACCAGCCCCCCAGAACCACGATCACCCAGACGGAATGCCAATCGACACCCACCTCAAGGCGTGATAAACGTAATACATGGGGTATTCGAACCTGAGCGAGTATGTGAGCTCAGGGGAATGATCAAGAAGGCTGAGCACTTAAGGGAGGTATTAAGTGCGCAGTCTACCATTAAAAAGGGGAGAACAGAGGCCACGAACGTCATGTCTTTTTCAGACAAAGACTTGGCAAGGATATATTGCCCTCACAATGATGCACTGGTTGTCACTCTCCGCATCAAAGATTACGACATCAAGCGAATTTTGATTGACCAAGGGAGCTCATGTGAGATAATGTATTACGAAACCTTCAAACAACTGAAACTAGAGGACAAAGACTTGGCACCTGCCGTATCTCCCCTAATCGGATTCAACTCAATGCTAGAATGGCCAGTTGGCAAGATAATCCTCCCAATCAGAGCAGGAAGCATGACGAAACAAGTGGAATTCTGGGTATTGAAAGTCCCTTTCACTTACAACATAATCTTGGGAAGGACATGGTTGCATGCCATGCGATCAGTAGCGTCAACCTACAACCAAGTAATGCGGTTCCCTAACGAAGCCGGAGTAATTGAAGAGGTCTTTGGACACCAGATCATGTCCAAACAATGCTTCGTCACCGTAAATGGCAGCTGCGCTGCCAAAGGGTTAGTTCAGATGGTGGAAGAACCTGAGAGCAATGAATTGTTTGTGGATGTTGGCAAAGCCGCTGAACAGAAGGCAGTGGAAGACTTGGTACATGTAAGAATAGATGAAAAGAACTTGGAAAAGTTCTTTTTGCTTGGCTCATCTATGTCCAGCACTGAGAGAATAGAGGTCATGGATTTCTTGACCTCTAACATCGAAGTGTTTGCCTAGACGCCGTATGACATGCCTGGCCTTGACCCAAACTTCATCTGTCACCAATTGAATGTCCACCCAACTGCCAGACCAATTATACAATGCACTCGCAGATCAACACTCCACCACGCCGAGATAGTGGCAGAAGAAGTGGGAAATCTTCTAGAAGCAGGAGCTATCAGAGAAGTGCACTATCCCAAGTGGATATCCAATACAGTAGTGGTGCCAAAAAAGAATGAAAAATGGGGCGTCTACGTGGACTACAAAACAGTCAACAAGGCGTGCCCAAAAGACAGCTTTCCCCTACCACGGATAAACCAACTGGTAGACCTAACGGCAAGACACAATCAGCTTAGCTTTCTTGATGCGTACAGAGGTTACCATCAGATTGCTATGTATGAACCAGACTAGGAGGTCACATCCTTTACAATGCCAAGAGGACTGTATTGCTACAAGGTCATGCCCTTTGGCCTAAAAAACGCAAAGGCGACATTCCAGTGGATGGTCACCAAGATGTTTGAACCATTGTTAGGCAGAACAATGGAGGCTTACATCGACGATATGGTAGTCAAAAGCAAGGATGAGAATGACCATCTCAGGGACCTAGGTGAGATGTTCCAGATCCTGAAGAAGCACAAGTTACGCCTTAATGCATCTAAGTGTGCGTTCGGCGTAGGATCAGGCAAATTCCTAGGCTTCTTGGTGACCAACCGAGGTATAGAGACAGACCCCTCTCAGATCAAAGCAATTCAGGATCTAGAGAGGCCCAACTCAGTAAAAGAAGTACAACATCTCACCAGTATGGCAGCCGCGCTCAACCGGTTCATAAGTCGGTCGTCAGACAGATGTCGACCATTTTTTCAAACATTAAAAGCCAAGTTTGAGTGGGATGAAGAATGCGACCGCACCCTAGAAAGTTTGAAAGAATATATGTCTTCTCCACCGTTGCTAGTGACCCCAATACCTGGAGAAGCACTATTTTTATACCTAGCAGTTTCACAGCACGCAATTAGCGCAGTGTTGATCCGAGCAGAAGGAATCCAACATCTGCCCATCTTTTATGTCAGCAAGACATTGCTGGGCGCAGAAACCAGGTACTTACCATTGGAAAAACTGGCCTTAGCCTTGATGATGGCCTCAAGGAAGTTGTCGCATTACTTTCACGCCCACACCATAATCGTCCTCACAACTTTTCCATTAAAAGCTTTGTTTGAGAGGGCGAACTTTTCTGGGCGAATCTTGAAGTGGACAGTAGAGTTGGGACAGTTTGACATCAAGTTCCAACCCAGAACCGCGATAAAAGCCCAAGCTTTGGCAGACTTTGTCGCAGAATTCACACTAGGAAGTCATCACATCTACCTAGTGGACTTAACTGGTACAATCGAAATGGGGATGGAAAGCGCCGCAGGAAGTACGCAACCCCTGATACAGGATGCCCAGCCACATCCCAAAACAACCAGAGTGAAAACCAGCAGGAAGAAGCAAACCATGCTGCACCAAGCAAAGACTCATCAACAAGTAAACACTTGGTACAATCAGATAGTGAGGGACAAACAGTAAGCATGGACTTTGAAGAAACCACCAGCAACACTGGGAACCCCAAGGCATCATCTGATCCCTCCACTTGCTGGAAGCTGTTCGTTGGAGAGATGTGGAAGCTCTTCGTGGATGGAGCGTCCAACAGGCACGGTGCAGGACTTAGCATAGTCCTCATCTCACCAGATGGCCTAACAGTGGAACAAGCAGTCAACCTTGGCTTCCCAGCTTCAAACAACGAAGCGGAGTATGAAGCGCTTCTGGCAGGACTAAAATCAACACACTACATGAAGGCCACCGAGCTAATGGTCTACAGTAACTCATAGCTGGTGGTAAACCAGATTTTAGGCGACTACGAGGCAAATGATGAAAGGATGGCTAAGTACCAAGAGTTGGTCAGAAAAGAGATCATGAAATTTGAAGTAGTACGGATAGAGCAGATCGACAGGGAAGAAAACAGCAGAGCAGACGAGCTAGCAGGCTTTGCTTCGATGGCAGATACATCTATCCCACATCCGTTATTGATTGATTACTTACCAAGACCAAGTATTGAAGAACCCGAAGTAGAAGAGGTATGTTGCGCCGAATTAGGCCCTTCATGGATGGATCCCATTATAATGTTCTTAAAAGACGGCGTCTTACCCGGAGAAAAGAAAGAAGCCAACAAGATTAAAGCAAAGTCGCAACGATTTTGGCTCTCCTCATCAATGGCCTTGTACAAGAAATCCTTCATAGGACCTTACCTAAAATGCGTTCATCCCAGCAAAGTCGAAGCATTCTTGTTCGAAATACACGAAGGCGTATGTGGAAGCCACCAAGGGGGAAAATCATTGGCTTATAAAGCAATTTCCCAAGGTTATTGGTGGCCTTACATGCAAGCGGATTCAGAGAAGTATGTCAAGAAGTGCGAGAAATGTCAGAAGTTCGCACAGCAAATACATCAACCAGCCAGAGAGCTTCTACCACTAACTAGCCCATGGCCTTTCGCAATGTGGGGCTTGGACATAGTAGGACCACTTCCAACGGCACTCAGCAACAGAAAGTTCTTCCTTGCAGCAATAGACTACTTCACAAAGTGGGTGGAAGCAGAAGCACTAGCATCAATAAAGGAGAAAAATGTGAAGAAGTTCGTCTAGCAGAATATCATCACTCGGTTTGGCATACCAAAAGCTCTAATATCCGACAACGGTACTCAGTTCGATGGTAAAATTTTTAGAGGCTTTTGTGAAGAGTACAAGATAGAATTCTACAATTCTACACCGGTATACCCCCAAGCAAATGGTCAAGCGAAAGCATCAAACAAAGTCATCTTGGATGGATTGAAGAAAAGGTTAGAGAAAGCAAAAGGCAAGTGGGCACAGGAGCTCCCTCATGTTTTATGGGCTTATCGTACCACACCTCGGCGGTCTACTGGAGAAACACCTTTTTCCTTGGCCTATGGCATATAAGCAGTAATCCCACTGGAAGTTGGCCTCCCCACAATTAGAAGTGAAAATTTTGATCCAGACTTAAATAGAGAAGCCATAACATTGGAGTTCGACCTTGCAGAAGAAAGAAGAGAAAGAGTACTGGTTCGCATTGCCTCGTACCAGCAAGAGTTATCCAGAAAGTACAACAAGACAGTACATCCAAGGCAATTCAAGGTTGGAGATTGGGTACTGCGCAAAGTAATGGGAAACACCCTGGTACCCGGAGACGGCATTGGGAAGGACCTTACAAAGTGGTTGGGTTAGCAGGAAAAGGGCATACCACTTGGAAGACGAGGACAGCAAAGCCATTCTTAGGCCATGGAACACTGCCAATCTCAAACTATTTTATTTTTAGCTTTTTCTTTAAACATACTTGTAGTTTTTTATTTTTTCAATAAAACAAGTAGTTTCTTTTTCAGCATAAATTGCTTTCCTCTGTAAAAATAGTTTTAGTGAACTAGGAGCAATAAAATCAGAGTTGGTCGGAATAACCAACTTTGAGCTCTCTTCAGTTAGGATTAGGATCTGGGCTGAAGAGGTTGGCTGGAAAAATCAACACTTCTCCTAAACCGAGGGTAAGGATCCAGGCTGCAGGACGTTTGGCTAGAAAAACCAAACACTTCACTCAGAGTTGGCTAGAATAACCAACTTTGAGCTCTCTTCAGCTAGGATTAGGATCTGGGCTGAAGAGGTTGGCTGGAAAAACTAACACTTCTCCGAAGCCGAGGGTAAGGATCCAGGCTGCAGGACGTTTGGCTGGAAAAACCAAACACTTCACTCAGAGTTGGCCGGAATAACCAACTTTGAGCTCTTTTCAGCTAGGATTAGGATCTGGGCTGAAGAAGTTGGCTGGAAAAACCAACATTTATTGCTCTTCAGCTGAGATAAGGATCTAGGCTGAAGAGGTTGGCTGGAAAAACCAACACTTAGTACTCTTCAACCGGGATAAGGATCCAGGCTGAAGAGTGGTTGGCTGGAAAAACCAACACTTAATACTCTTCAAACCGAGATAAGAATCCAGGCTGAAGAGTGGTTGGCTGGAAAAACCAACACTTAGTACTCTTCAACCGGGATAAGGATCCAGGCTGAAGAGTGGTTGGCTGGAAAAACCAACACTTAGTACTCCTCAGTTGAGATGAGGATCAAGGCTAAAGAGTGGTTGGCTGGAATACAACTTTTTATGATCTTCAGCCGAGGTAAAAACCTAGACTGAAGAGGTTGGCAGGTATGACCACATAGACCCAAAGGTTAAGACCGAGATAAGTATCTCGGCCAGAAAATGTTATGCTGCATTCAGATAACAATTGGAAAGTAAATACAAGCATGAAAGTAAATCGAAACAACAGTTGAAACAAAAGAAGATTTCATTGATAAGTGCAGATCAGAAGTACAAAAGGTAGGGCCTCAGCCCGGTTACAAACTCCTTTGTTAAACAAAGAAAATAAAAATTAGGAGAAGAGGTCATCCAAGTCGGCGTCTACAACAACTCGGTTTTCACCCAGAGGTAGCTCGGTTGTGGCAAGCACTTCTAGGTCAAGCTCGGTCAATGGCGCTACAACAGTTGCAACAAGTGAAGGGGGGATGGAGACCACTTGAGTTGGGGAGACAGACTGGCGACCGGGTTGGGTGTTGTCTTCTGGAGCAGGATCTTCGTCCTCCTCTTGCAGAAATTTTTGCTGAATGGCAGCAGCGTACTCCGCCATAGAGCTCGGTATGAAATACGGATGAGGGTTAAGAAAGACCTCAATCCCTGGGCCATGACCGAGCTGCACTGCAGCCGCCCTCCATCCACATTTGAAGAATAGATCTTTTGCAGCTTCACACTGCTTGATATAAATAGCCTCCCCCTCCTTGTAACCGCGGTCTTCCGCATCCTTAACCTTCTTCTCTAGTTCGGCTATCTCGACGTTCTTTTTTCCCTCAAGCTTGGCCAGCTCACGCAGATATTTATCTTTTATCACGGCCGCCGCCTTTTGCTTGTCTGCTTCAGCCGAGCTGACAAGACCGGTCAGACGAGCCCTCTCGGTCTGTAGCTCGGCTATTTGCTTCTTCGCCTCTTCTAGCTCGGCGGTTTTGGCATTGGCCTCTACCATGGCCTGTTTTATTGTCTTGTGCAGTTCCAACACACACTTGTGAGCGATGTGGTTTTTCTGCACGACCTGTAAAAGGGAGGTAAGAAACTTTTTTAGTAAAACCGAGCAGAAAGATGAACAAATCTGAAAGACAAGCAAAGGGGCAACTTACTAGCACCATCGATTTCGTGGCCGAGCGAATGGCCTTCAACTCAGTAAGATGGTCGTGGTGCTCCATATTGGCTGGAAGGCAAACGCTTTTAGCAAAGTTGAATGCCATAAGATGGTCTTTTTCGGCTACCACTGAATCGGAATCAGTGATAGCACGGTTCTGGAATGAAATCTTTGGTGCCCACTTAGAAGAGCTAGCTCGTTGAGAGCGCTCAGGTTGTGGGCTCGGTGGAGTGGTTTGGGGAAGCACTGTTTCACCCTCATCGACAAGACGTGGCTCGGTTGTGGAAGTCCGAGCACGCTTGCTTGCCCGAGATGATGAAGGTTGATGGGTTGGCAGGGCTACCACAGTCTCTTGAATTTGGGCAGCTGGTGGTACCTCGGCCTGGTTTGTTTTGGTAAGGAGGGCCCTTACTGCTCTCTTCTTGGCCATCTCTTGCTCCGCTGTCAATGGGATCAAGTTGACTTGAGGAAGTGTTGGATCAGGCTCATGCGAGGGCTCCAATAAGAAATCGGTCACCCTGGTCTTCCTACGGCTGTTGTATCTGTATGTCAGTTCAAAATTTAGCAGCTCGGCCCAACTTCTATTGGGATATCACAGTGCGGCGCGAAGTGCGTTCAAGTTGGGGTAGCTGTACTTGGACTTGAGAAAATTCAAATCTGCATGAAGTAAAAAAGACAACAGTTAGTACGATTCAAGATAAGAAAACTGAGGTAAAAGAAAGCAGAAAACTAAGCCGAGGTAATTATACCGGCGACTCCTTTATTCTAGTTTATTCGGTCGCCTGGGATCTGGGCTTCTTGGTCTTCGAAGTTCCCAGAAACCCAGAAGAAATCATCGTCGTTTACATCCTTGTCTGGGGTATTCTTTATTATCTTTTCACGCCGGCGCCTTATTCTTAAATAGTAAACCCAGCCATCTTCATTTGAACCTATGGAATATTGGTGGAAGAGCTCGGCTAAACCAAGATTAAGGCCAGCTCGGCGGTTTAGCTCGGCGATGCCATTTATTATGCGGTATGAATTTGTGGAAAACTGGGTAGAGCAGAAGTTGGTTTGTCTAAGGAACTCACAGAGAAGAGGCTGTACGAGGAATCTAAGTCCGGTTTCTACAATGGAAAGAAGGGTGAAGGGAACAAAGCCCTGTTTTTCCCAAGAAGTAGTATCTAGTTTGGCTAAACTAAGGTGAACATCATTAAGGATGTTGTAGTCCCTTCGGAACTCGGCCATAGCTCCTGGTGAGTTTACTAAAAACCTATATTTACCCATGTGGAAATAAATTATGTATAAATTAGCCTCAAGTGCTAGCTCGATGCTAAGATGAGGTTGGTTATCTCGGTTGGACGGTCAAAGGAGTGCCTGGGCAACCTAGTCAAAGTCTGTAAGTGAAAAAGAAACGTGTTAAGCACAGATCGTTAGACCGTGCTAAAAGAAACAAATGCAAGATAAATGAAGTCCTAGCTCGGCTACATGGGATACTGTCCATTCTTAGCCCGGTTTGAGCAAGGGTCTTTAGCCCGGTTAAGCATTTGGGGCAGCATTCTTAGTTCGGTTTTGACTAAGGAAGCTGGTTTAGCCCCAAGTTGTGGCTCGGTCGGTGGTTAGGGCTTTCTAGCGCGGTATTGCGCAAACTTAAGGCAGTTTGCTAGCTCGGCTAAGTAAAGCAAAAGGTACTTGAACCTATTGAAATTACAGATTCGGCATGAAGTTTTAGTTCAGTCAGTTGAAGAGTTATCTAGTTTGGCTGGGTGCACACCTAGAAAGTTCCCTAGTTCGGTTAAACCTAAAAACCTTGAGATTGCCCAAGCAGGTTTCTAGCTCGGTCACACCATGATTCCAGATTCAAGCATTGTGATTTTTGAATCCAGAGGGTGTGCTCTTAAAAACATGAACCTATGGTTTGGGGGTCTTGCTTTTTCTGTTCTTACCCATAACGTGTTTATATAGAGCATGCTTTGTGATATATATGTGTACGTATATATCTATATTATGTGTATTTGCAAAATGAATGGAAAGCAAGAAAATATTGAGTTACTTACGGATTGAAGACGCAAGAATGGAGATCTAAAACCACGAAATGGTGAAGAGGGTGCAAGCTTCACAGGTACTGAGATTGCAAAAATGGAGGCTTGAGCAAGAAAGAGAGAGAAAATGAATAGTGCGAATGGATGGTTCAAGGCCTAGGGGTTTGGTTTTGTGAAAAGAAGGAAAAATGGCGGGACTGTTCAAATATTGCGAAGTACGAAGACGACTGGACAGCTGCATTGGGCCAATAAGAGTTTGCTACGTGTCCTTAGAATGAGAAGCGATTCAGTTACAGAGACTGAAGAGACGTTTTAACCGGACAGATGGGTAGCCCGGTGTGGATTCAGCTCAGTTGAAAAGCTAAAGCTTTTAGCTCGGCTGGTAACAGGTAATCCCTATCATGCTGAGCAGATGGAATTAAGGGGCAATTGAGAGGGTAATTTATATGTAAATTGGACCGAGCTGGGTAATGGGCCGTTCTGTGGGCCGTAGTAAAAAGGTCTGTGTAAAAGGGCCTGGTAGTTACCACGGTCCGGAAAGAGCCTTGTTGTTAGCTCGGTCACTACGGTCATAGTAGCAGTTAGCTCGATCATACCATTAAGGACCGGGGTATTTTGGGCTTTTACTCAGAACCTTGCTATTGAATAGCTCGGTCCAAGCACGCTGTGGATAGCGCGGTCTCAAGAAGTGAAACCGAGGTACAAGCTGTAAAAGGAAGAGCCGAGTTAGTTAAAGCTCGGTCGTTTCTGCCAGTTTAGCATGGCTTTGTTATCTCGGTTGTTTTGTCATACTACCGAGGTGAAACCATCTCACTTGGTTTAAGCAGTGAGGGGGGTGTTGAAGGATAAGCATTATCTTTCAGGAGAGTAATTCCTAGGAGGACTCTACATGGAGGAGTAAGAGTCCTACTAGGATTGTGCCACACGGAACCTATAAAAGCTCACAACATCACCTATGGAGAGGTAACGCAACTTTGATTCCCGAATACACAGAGCTTTTGTCTATTTGTCTATTTTGTTGACTTAGGCATCGGAGAGGTATCCGGCACACACCTGCCGGCTAGCTCACGTTTGTGTTTTCAGGGAGTAAAGCGACGACGTACGGAGGAGCGCAGACTTGATCAACAAGATTATACGAGAAGAATATTTCTTGCTCGTACACATAGGCTGTTTATTTCTAGTCAATCTTTGCTGAGGGACATTTGAAATTTCCTCTATATGCCTTGTGTTAGTTGGTCGATGGGTATTCATCCGATCCATAAAGGATATTGTCCATCTTTCCATTGTGTTCATTAACTGCTATCTCGTGGCATCTACTAGGCCTCCTCATGGATTCATTGGCTGAGTAGATGGAACAGTGGATGGTCCAACTTCATGGCCTCGTCCAATATTTTGAACATGTGGTACTTGTTCCGAAGTGTTAGTCTATTCGACCATAGGTTCTGATAAGACAGATACTTCCATAAGATGTGTTATCACATTATCTTCTGGATTAGGTATTTCTACCTCTCCTTCCGCACCTTCTTCCAAACGTTCATTTTCTTCTTGTCTCCTATGTCTAGCCATTTCAATTAGTCCCACCGGACGTGCCACAAATATATGTTGGCTTTTTTGGCTTTTGAAGGTTAGTATTGTAATTTTAAGCGTGCCAGCAATGATCAATCAGTCCTTACAGAAGATTAATTGCCAGCCAATTATCAGATAATTGTGTTTCAGTTCTTTCAGCCTCAATGAAGAGGACTTTTACTAGTGACTTTGTTTAGAAGAATTTAGCAAACAACAATTAAATGAAGAACAATTGTAGCATTTCATTAAGTAAAAATGAAAAAACTTACAATGATTTGATTCAGCCTCGTAGAGGTTTACAGCAACAAGCTACTTGAAACTACTCCTATGAATAAAGTGCAGTACAAGAATTTGAAGTACAAAAATGTAAAGAACAAGAAATGTAAAAACTGAAAGGAAAATAAAGTAGATAAAAACTAGTTTCTGGATATGAGTTTGGGCTTCTTTCTAGGGTCTTCTCTACTATTTATACTTCTTAATGATAACTGTCGAAATAAGCTTCTAACTATCGAAGCATTCTTCCATAATCGCTGATCATGCTTCCTCACAATTAGCTCCACTACGCCACGTCTACAGTTAGGCTTCTCTCTTGATTTTGAATTTGAATCTTGTGAGTAACCGTTAGGCCACATCATCTTATATCCCTTGATCATTCCAGTGTTATGCAGACCCATTATTGCCAATATGGGTTGACACGTGTCTGACTATGGTTGGCGATTTATATTGCCTTCCCAAACTGCCCTTCTTATACCACGTGTTGAATCGTGATTGGCTTATACAATTTATACAGCCAACAATTGTATATCAGAATGTTCCAAAAATAGAACAATGAAGAATAGTGGGGAGATGAAATGATGAAAAAACCAACCAGTGGTAATGAGAAAAACACTCAATGGTGCTCTACAGGAAATTGGAAAAACTAACCAGTGTACAAAAAAATAAAAACTACCAGTGTACAGTAAATGGTGTTCTACACTCAATGGTCAGCACAACCAGTTCAAAAACTAATGTAATTATTGGTGCTTGGATAGGTATTAGATAGATGATACTTTCATTCCTGCCCAAGCGCTCATCTCTCTCTCTTCCACGTCTGCCCAAACACGACTGCCCCTCTCTACACGTTCTCTCTCACATTCTCATAAAGTGATTGAGTTCCGCTCATTGTCGCTATTGAAGAAAAAGATCGAACTCGGCTCATCAACACCCACCCTCCTCGGCTCCTTTCAAACTCACACTTGCACCCCTCCCTCTTCGTTCGGCTCCCTTCAAACCCATCGTTACTGCAATTCAAACCCATCGTTCCGCTCATCGCCGCCATTGAACCGTTCATTGCTGCCATTGAAGAGGAAGAACAAACTCGGCTCATCGACACCCACCCCCCTCGGCTTGCACTCCTCCCTCTTCGCTCGGCTCCCTTCAAACCCATCATTGCTGCAATTCAAACCCATTGTTCAGGTAAGATTGAGAATTGTTTCAGTGTTTTTTTATTTTTTGTTTCACTCGATTTGTGCCTCTCCCCTTCTCGCTCTCTTTGTGTTTGTTGTGTCTGTTCTTGAATTTCTCTTGCTACAAAACAGAGGTAAGTTCTTCAGTTCTTTGTGTTGACAATCCAGAGGCTTCAATGTTATTTTACATTGTTTATTAGAATTCCATTCTCCTAAACCCACAATTTTATTAATTAAACTCAACTCAACTCATTTCAATATAATACATTTTATTAATTAAACAAAATCTAAACCCATCCAAGCACCGAACTGGTTGTGGTGACCATTAAGTATAGGACACCATTGAGTGTTTTTTATTTTGTTGTGCACTGGTTATCTTGACTGGGGTGATCTTCCTAGGGAAAAACTAACTAGTGTACAACAAAATAAAAACTACCAGTGTACAGTAAATGGTGTTCTACACTCAATGGTCAGCACAACCAGTTCAAAAACTAATGTAGTTCTTGGTGCTTGGATAGGTATTAGATTAAGATGAGTTGAGTTTAATTAACAACAGTTTATTTCAAGTTTGTTATGGTAATCAAAATTTGAACATGAACATGAACATTCTGCTGCAATGACACATATAAATAAATTGATATCCACGAGATTCCTTAATTTGGATAAATTCTCAAAAAAATTCAATTCTAATTTTAATAGGAGGATCACCCTAGTCAAGATAACCAGTGCACAAAAAAAAATAAAACACTTAATGGTCACCATAACCAATTCAATGCTTGGATGGGTTTAGATTTTGTTTAATTAATCAAATATATTAGATTGAAATGAGTTGAGTTAAGTTTAATTAATAAAATTGTGGGTTTGGGAGAATGGAATTCTAATAAACAATGTAAAATAACATTGAAGCCTAATGTAAATGACCCATAAACAATGTAAAATAACATTGAAGCCTCTGGATTGTCAACACAAAGAACTGAAGAACTTACCTCTATTTTGTAGCAAAGGAAATTCAAAAACAGACACAACAAACACAGAGAGAGAAGGGGAGAGGCACAAATCGAGTGAAACAAAAGATAAAAAAAACACTGAAACAATTCTCAATCCTACCTAAACGATGGGTTTGAATTGTAGCAATGATGGGTTTGAAGGGAGCCGAGCGAAGAGGGAGGGGTGCAAGCAGAGGGGGGTGGATGTCAATGAGCCGAGTTCATTCTTCCTCTTCAATGGCAGCGATGAACGGAACGATGGGTTTGAATTGCAGCAACAATGGGTTTGAAGGGAGCCGAACGAAGAGGGAGGGGTGCAAGTGTGAGTTCGAAGAGAGACGAGAAAGGTAGGTGTCGATGAGCCGAGTTCGATCTTCCTCTTCAATGGCGGCAATGAGCGGAACTCAATCACTTTTATGAGAATGTGAGAGAGAACGTGTAGAGAGGGGCAGTCGTGTTTGGGCAGACGTGGAAGAGAAAGAGATGAGTGCTTGGGCGGGAATGAAAGCATCATCTGAACCATTGATGTTTATTAGAATTGATCTGAGCCTTTGAAATAAAATGTATCTCTGATACATTTTATACATTTTCAAAAACCCACCTGTCTTATTATATATATATATATATATATATTTCTTTCTTTTATGCTATAAAGGTAAGATACACAACCTATATGAATCAAATTTGGGATGAATTTTTATATGGAATTTTTTTATATTTGGAATGACTTGAAATGTGAGATTTTTTAAACATTACAAAATGACTACAAAAATGATTAGAAATATGTAATTTTTTAAACATTCCAAAAAAATGTGGGATTTTTTAAACATTTCAAAAGGAGTACAAAAACTTCTTAGTAAGCTTTAGGCAAATGTATAATTTCAAATTATAATACTTCAATGTAACACTCAAACGTAGCACTTCAATATGACACACAAAAAAACTCATTCGTATATTTTTTCCAAATGTAATACTCTAATGTAATACTCCAAAAAAATTCCTTCATATAACACTCCAATACAATACACCGAAAAAACTCTTTAGTGTACTTTTTCAAAATGTAACCAAAAAAAAAAATGATTTGAGATTCTTTAAACCATTTTAAAAGGATGTAAGATTCTTCAAACTATTCTAAATGGAGTATAAAAATTCTTTAGTAAGCATTAGGCAAATATATAATTTCAAACTGTGAGTGTTACGTTTAAAAAAAGTATACTAATGAGTTTTTTAGTGTTTTTGTTATGTTGCATTGGAGTGTATTATGTTGGAGTGTTACGTTTAAGATTACATTGATTGGAGTGTTATGTTTGAAAAAAATACATTAATGAATTTTTTGTGTATTACATTGTAGTGTTATGTTTGGAAAAAGTACATTAAGGAATTTTTTTTGTTATGTTGTTACATTTGAAAAAAATACACTAAGAAGTTTTTTATTGTATTACATTGAAGTGTTACGTTCTTATTCGTAATGTGGAATTTGTTTCGGAATGAGAAAAAAAAAATCCAAAACCTCTATAATGCGGATTACCCAAATGTGCAATTTCACATTTGGAGAAATTCACTTTTCCTCAAAAATTAAATCCAAGCATGTAAGTGACTACCATTTTGTATAATTTTCACTTTAATGGGACTTTTGGGTTCCTAAGAAAAAATGAAAGACTAAACAGTTCACATGATCACATTTTGAGATTTATTGGTGTTTTACCCTTTTTATATTTTTAGTACAGGGTTTGGCTTCCATCCAGTCCGTGATCAGACTGGAGGGTGTTGTTGGGCCCGTAAGGGCCCACCACGGGTCCCGTTTCGATAATCCGAACCGTTTAATGTGTAGAACTCGTCGAATACTATATGCTTCTAAAAATCATGTTGATCGGATATCGATAACTACGTGATCAAATCAGTTTTGTATGATAAAAAAAAATTAGTGGTGAAAAAATAAACGGTTGACAAAAATCTGATTTGATCACATAGCTATCGATATCTGATTATTGTGATTTTTCACAAACATATAGTACTCGACGAGTTCTACACATTGAACAATTCGGATTATCGAAACAGGACCCATGATGGACTCCCACGGGCCTAACAACACCCTCTAGTCTAATCACGGACTGGAGGGAAACCATACCCTTTAGTATATTATGTATCTGCATAAATAGTTCTTTACTTCTTGAGATAGATTCTAGGGCACTCGGTTCATAAATCCAAATTGTAATTTTGTAAGGCGAGAGTTCCAGGTGCTTAGTCAATTTGTCCAAAAGGACAAGTTTAACTAAAATTATCAAAATACCCTTCATATACATATATATTATACTAGCCTATCACCCGTGCTATGCACGGATAATTATAGATATTTATATTTGTTTTAGATTTTTTTTAATATATAAATTATGTTTTTTAAGATTTTTTATAAAAATAATTTAACAATCTTATCACTTATCATAGTGTATGGAAGAAGTTGAAAAGGGTATTGTAATAACTATGCACATGTTGTATCTATAATTATTTGTATGAGGGGATTTTAAATGCTGATCAGGGGATTTTGACTAAATCAATAAATGCAGGCATGTGGATTGGAAAAAGTTAATAAATGCTGATCAAGGGATTTTGATTAAATCAATAAATGTTGAGGTTTTTTTTTTATTAAAATAAAAAATTTAGAAAATTAAGATTGGGAGAATTTTTCATTAGGCCATGAGGGACTCAATTAATAAGTTTGGTGTGCATAGGTTTTAATTAAAGCATTCAATAGTAGAGGAGTTCACATTAGCCTATAGGCTTTGTTCCAATCATAGAGAATGGAAACTACAATTTAATGGGTCAAGACATATATATATATATATATATATATATTTTGCACGTGGAATACACGATGGCAGAATTTTTCATTGGGCCATGGGAGACTCAATTAATAAGTTTGGTATGCATAGGTTTTAATTAAAGCATTCAATAGTAGAGGAGTTCACATTAGGCTATAGGTTTTCTTCCAATCATAGAGTAGAGCACTGAAAAGGAAGTCAAAAAGACTTTGGAAAATTTAATTAATAAATGTTAAGTTTTTTTTTTTAAAGAAAAAAAATCAAAAATTTAGAAAATGAGGATTGGGATATTGAAGCTCCCACAGGTTAGAAACCCCCTTTTGCTTAATCTATCTATCTATCTATATATTAAGCAAAAGGGTCTTTTAAAACCCAAGGCTTGTGGAAGCTCCAACATGCCAATCCTAATTTCCTAATTTTTTATTTTTTTTAAAAAAAAAATTGACTTGGTGATTGGTTCAAAGATTATAATAATTACACTATTGAATAACGCAATAAATGAAATCCTAATTTCCTTACTTTTTACATCCCCAAGAGACCCATGTAATTATTGTGTAAATGGCTCTTAATGTTTTTTCCCTCTTAATTTTTTTGTTTTGTTTTTTGAAAAAACAAATAAATAAACACTTATTAAATTCTTTCAAACTCCTCGGTCAAACCCCATGTATTTAATTTATATATTAAAAAAATTAAAACAAATATAAATATCTATAATTATCCCGTGCATAGCACGGATGATAGGCTAGTACTATATATATAAACAAATGTAGTGGAGTATGAGAATTCTCCAAACTCTTAATACTAAATTCTTATGGATTCTCTCTCCTACGTGTCACTTCTCAAGTCTCCCCTCCCACTTTTTCTAATTTTTAATCATTTGTCAATTATCTAAATTTCAAAAGCCAAAAAGATTATATATATTTAAATAAAATGATAAATATTTAAATATGAACAACAAAGAGGTAGAGATAAAAATATAAAATAAATAAAATAAAAAGATAACTATCCAAATTTCAACTACAAAATAATATAAAGAGTAAAATAAAAGATAAAAAAAATAAAAAATAAAAAATCTTACGAGTCAATTAATTATAAAAATAAAAAGTTAACTATTTATATATGCACAATTAAAAAAAATTTAAATAAAAAAATATTACGAGTCAAATGATTTTTAAAATAAAAAGGTAATTATGTATATATGAATAACAAATAAATATAGATGAAAAACTATACAAAAATAAAAATATAACTATTTAATGAAAATTCAAATAAAAGATAACAAAATATTTAAATTAAAAAAAAGAATAAGATTGGGATATAAATATCCCAAAAAGATGATTTTTTTAACGATCTATATTTATCTTTTGTTAGTTTGTTATAGAATTTCTATATATTTCAACTTAATCTTTTTGAAGTTTATCTTTAAGTGGAACTTAATATTTTATCTTTTAAAATCATCAATTACTTATCCATTCAAATTTTAAACATGATAGAATTCCATATATATTTTTTGTTTAAGCATAATCTTTTTAATATAAAAACAACTTCCTGTAAAAGAAACCATGAATAGAAAATTGGAGGGAAAACAATCAACATTGAGCCATTTCTGATCCCTTTTCGGTGCCTAAAAATCTTAAATATTTGCTTTACATTTGAAATGTGTACTTGCATGAGTTTTTGCATTTGTAAGAAAGTGAGTTCATATAAATGGATATTATTATTATTTTTTAATTTTTTTTTGTTACAATCTGTATTTTTCCTTATTTCTTTCTTTTTGTTAATAATGTGTCATTTAATTGAGATTTTATTCTTTTTTTATATTTACAAAAGCACTGCAATTATCAATTTGTAATTCTCCCACTTATTGATTATTTGTGTTTAATTTTTTTTTGGTGTAGATGTTAGATTGAAAATAAAGAACACATCAAAATTTATTGGATATGGGTTATACTTTAAATGTATTCATCAGTTGATTTTTTATTGTTAATTATTCTATTGAGATAATTCATGATTAAATTTATTTTTAGTAACTCATTTCCTTTGAGAACTAAACCACAAATTTCTTATTTGTTTAAATTATTTATTTATTTATTTAGATTCAGAGTTTGAGCAAATGGAAGATATCTCATATTTAAAATGTTAATTTTTTTTTTTGAATAATTTAAATATTTATATTCTTTATGTTTGTCAATTCAAGTATAATGCAATTTCAAACATTTTTTTTAAATTTTTTTTTATAATCATTCCAAACCTATTTGTGTTTAATGAATCAATATAACGAAAAAACAAATAGCATGTAAAAAATTTTAACTACTAACTAAATATAGTGGGAATTAAAATTAATTTTATTTTAATTTATTATATTATATGAGATGATTAATGTAATATCTACTATTGATTAAGCAAAATTAGTGTTATTTAAATTTAATATATTAGTTATTTTGATTAATTATAATATGCCTTTATTACTCTATTTTTAGTTGTTTGAAGTAATTATTAGATAAATTAGCTATTATACATGTGATGATTTACTAAGAGCATCTCCAACGGTGTACCTTATTTTTCATCAAATCTGAGTCAAAAATAACCCATTTCACCAAATCTCAAATCACCCACTCCAACGGTGCATCAAATTTGCATCAAATTTAGTGGGGCGACCGGTTGGTCAACCGGTGGGTCGACCGGTTGGTCGACCTGTATGTGCAAAATACTATATTTTTTATTTGACCCTTTTGAACTGTTTGCATCCCAGCTGTCTGAACCGGGGAAGGGGGCGACCGGTTGGTCGACCGGCGGGTCGACCGGTCACCAAAATTTTTTTTTTTTTTTTTTTTCCCTCTATTTCATTCCCGAATTGTTTTTCTCATTTTTTTTTTACCTCCATTACATATATATCTGCCAAATGGATTGTGCTCTCACATTAACCTAGTATCCATACACCAGACAAATACGATCATAACTTAAAGAAAACAGAGCACCATGAATACCTTGAAATCCATAATAGTTACTTCATTTTCATCCTCCTCTTCTTCCTCTTCCTCTGATGACTCTGATGAATCTGATGATGAATATATCGTCACACTTTTAGGAGCTTATGAGCAGAATAATAGTAGTATGCTTCAGATTCTTAAGTCAAGTGATAGGTCAAAGAAGATAGGTGGTTCTGTTGTAGGTCATAGATATATATACAGAGATAGAAGGCAGGGTCATGACAGATTATTTACAAATTATTTTGCTACAAATCCAGTGTATTCACCTACAATATTTCGGAGACGTTTTCGAATGCGTCATCCTTTATATCTACGCATTTTGAATGCAATTCAAGCACACAATTCATATTTTGTGCAAAAACAAGATGCAGCTTATGTACTTGGATTATCTCCCCTACAAAAAATGACTGCAGCGATGAGAATATTATCATATGGTGTCGCAGCAGATACAGTTGATGATTACATTCGTATTAGGGAAAGCACTGCAATTCAAAGTTTGCAACAATTTTGTAATTCTGTGATTGAAATATTCGGAGAAGAATATCTGAGATCCCCTACGCCAACTGACATTGACAGATTACTTGCTATTGGGGAGGTTCGGGGGTTTCCTGGCATGTTGGGAAGTTTAGATTGCATGCATTGGAAGTGGAAAAATTGTCCAAAGGCATGGCATGGTCAATATGTAGGTCATCAAAAAAAGCCAACAATTATTCTTGAAGCAGTAGCATCTTATGACTTATGGATTTGGCATGCATTTTTTGGAATGCCTAGCTCACACAATGACTTGAATGTGTTGGACCGATCGCCTTTATTTTCTGATCTTGCGCAAGGTAAAGCTCCCCCTGTCCATTTTACAATTAATGGACATAGTTACGATATGGGTTATTACCTTGCTGATGGTATATACCCTCAATGGGCAACATTGGTTCAAACAATTTCTTCTCCCCAAGGAGCAAAGAGACAACATTTTGCAATGATGCAAGAGGCTGCCAGGAAAGATGTAGAGCGGGCATTCGGAGTTCTTCAATCTCGTTTCGCAATTATACGTGGTGTTGTACGTTATTGGGATTCGAAAATGCTTGGCAACATAATGAAGACTTGCATCATATTACATAATATGATTGTCGAAGATGAGAGGGAGGAGCACCTTGATTTCAATTATGATATTGCATCAACCAACACACCAGTGCAACTTTCCTCTACTCCTACCAATGACTTCCAATCATTTCTGTCTCGTCATTTAGGTATTAGAGATAAGGATGCGTATCATGCCCTCCGTAATGATTTAGTAGAACATATGTGGTATCTTCGTGATGAGCACTAAATTAACCACATCAATACATGTAATTTTGGTTTATACTTTTGGAATGAAAGGTTCTGTTGTTTGTAATCTTTATTTTGATGCAGTATATGAACTAAGTAATTCACAAGTTATGTGATGATGTCCTGTTCTCATATTCAATCTTTAATATTCAGCATTGTGCAGTGTATGAACTAAGTATATGAACTAAGTAAAATAAAAATGATTTTCCTCAATTCTGTGTTGATGTCACACAAATGATAATACCACGTCCATTTAATTTTGGTTTCATAACCATGACTTAACTGGTACGTTAATAATAACATATTAAATTACTGATGGAAATGTGCATAATCATAATGTCTTCAATTATTCATATTGACTTGCATAATCATAATGTCTTCGTTTACTAATGTTCATCTGCATAATCATAGTTTATTAATAATGTCTCATATATGTATTCTTCATTCAATGTCAATTCTTAAATTACTGCATTGTTGTATACAAATTTATTGATCTTCATCAGTAAAAGAAGATATTCATCAATTATGTATCTTCATAATAATATATTGATCTTACATTACTGCATAATTTACACTGAAATCATATTCTCTCCTCGAATTGAATCCCAAGAGTTACAAGCCATGTGGTGTGCAAAAATTGGCACAGATGACAACCAAACCAAACAGGTCACTTGCACATTATTTAACTTTGAATCAAAGTCACATTAGTTCAGATAGATTGGTGTGGTGCCTTCACACAAAAATGGTGAAATCAATGGAGGAAGGCTTAGGAGAACTTGAGTTCAGGTGATAAGAAAGGACATGACTATCTTAAACTAAACTGAATATATGACTGCAAATAAAACCAACTACAGGAAACAGAACCAATTGGGACAAAGGCTTGTTTAGTTTAGTGGAGTGGGAATGTGTTGAGATATTGCTATATGGGGAAATTATTATTCAGTGTAAATGCAGAAAAAAAATTACACATCAATGATAAATTTGTCAAATAAATAATTAAAATTCTAAACTTTTTCATGTATTTGTAAATAATTTTTTAGGACACCACTGAATTGTAATTACCCCTTGCTATATTCTAGATACAAGCTAGTGATATGCCATGGCCTTCTTTAACTCTTTTCTTAACAAATATCTTCTTACATCTGAATTCCTTTTCCCTATCTTTATTCTCTAAATAAGAAAGCTAATGGAATAACAAAAATTTAGTGCTTATGAAAAATTTATTCTTCTGAAATTGAAATGTACCATATTTTGGAAAGGTCTGTTCCAAAATGGAAATTGCTTTGGTACCCTCATTTCCTGGAAAAATATTTTTCAACATTTTTAAAATCAATGGAGGAAGGCTTGCCACCATTCAATTTACAGACACCACCTATCAATGACACCTACCATTCAATTTATAGACACCACCTACCATTCATTGAATGCATGCCATCTACCATGCCTCATTTTTCATACGACTTATGGTAGCTGAGTTGTAATATCCTCACCACCTACCTCAAGAATGGAGGCTCTATATCAGCTCAAAAAAACTTGGCCAAACCTGCCATCAAAATATGAACAACCTTCAATGAATACTATTGCTTCTCTGTCCACAGATTGCCTCTAACACCATAGTCACTGTATTCCTCCACCCACTATCTTCAAATTCGGCTGCAATCCAAAATATAATCCCAAACTCTGCATATTGAGTGTACTATAAGTGTGATTCCACACACTGACCAAGGGAAACACCTGAATCAGGAAAGGCAGGACCAGAACAAGAAGGCAGGGCAGCATCCAAAGGGCAGCATCACAGAGGTATAGGCACGGGGCGACCGGTTGGTCAACCGGTTGGTCAATCGGCCCGGTTTATTTTTATTTTTTTTCTCATTCTTTCATTCTGTGTATGCTCTATATTTGAACTATATTTCAACTGTGTAAGTTGTATTTGTTTCATTTTATGTTGAATTTGTTCAAGTTTTACTTGGTCAAGAGCATGAACTTCATGTTTGAATCAAACTTCATGTTTAATATTTTAAAACATAAACTGGTTCAACTAGGTAAATCTTCATGTTTAATCTTGTAACTGAAGTTGTAAAAGGGAAACATGTATAAAATTGTATTGAGGAAAATGTCTGTCAACTACTAGCAGTTTTACACTGCTCTAAGTTATATTTAAAATCAATTTTGGTGTATGTGGGATTGATATTGGCCCAAGTTCTGAATTTCAGTATCCCTTCTGGTATTTTTTTTTTAATTTCATTAACTCCTACTGATTTCTCTCAACTAGGACTGATTTCTGAATTTGAGTCGCACTTTTTCACTGCTCCAAGTTACATTCATTTTATTCAGCTTTTTCCCATGATGTTACATTTCTGATTATATGCATATTGGCATATGATGTTTTTTGGATTAGTATGCATACTGAAATATGGTAACATTTTTCCATTTTAATATGCATTGTAATGTTACAGATATATTCATTTCAAATTCAACAGATTTTGATATCATGCCTAGAACTAAAAGAGTGAGACCAGAAGTTGGTCAAAGTTCCAACCCTTCACGACGCCAAGAACAACAGGCTCAAATATGGTCACATCCTACTGATGATTTTCTCACTGAAAGTCATGCACTAGCTTTTCCAAACTTCTCTGCCCGACCGATTGTAACAGGGAGAAGGGTAAATCTTCCATCTCAATATGATGCACTATTAATTAGTAAACTTGAAGCAATGGGCTGGCAAAACTTAATTAATTTGCCCCAAAAGGTATATCCACGGCTGGTAGCTCTATTTTATGTTCACCTAAGAGCTACTCAGGAAGAAGATGGAAATTTTACTTTTTTGTCATATGTGAAAGGAAAAGGTATACAGTTTGATATTCCTACTTTGGCAGGCATTGTTGGAGTTGAGTTAGGTGATGAAAATATTCATTTTCAGACTGAGGTTGAGTTAGCTAATATCGTTGGTAATGCTACTGATGTGTTTACTACTATTTGTCGGAACAGATTTACTGGGACTAGTTTACAAGCAAGACATTTAAAACCTTATCTTCGGATTCTCCACCGGTGGATTGTCGAAAATGTCACTCCAAAAAAAGGACACCATGATGCTGTCCCATATTTTAATACATATTTGTTATACTGTTTTGAAGTTGGGCAGAAGTTAGATTTGTGTTACATAATTATGAAAGAAATGGTACTAGCAAATCAAGGTCAATTCACAGGTCGGTCATTACTGTTTGGGGCACTATTAACAAAAATTTTCAAACATTTTAAGGTTAACTTTGCAGATGAAATGGATATCAAGATCCGTTCACCAATTAATCAGTATACAGTGACCCGTGCTGGTGCAGCCTCCAATTTAATGGGAAGTGATAATGCTTCAGAAGATTCAGAAAATGAAGTCCCAAAGATGATGCTCCACAAGATCCTCCTCATGCCAATGTGATGCCATCAACTGAACAACCTCAATATTGGACTGACTTTTTGGCCATGGAAGAGCAACGTTATAATCAACGCGTTCAATGGGAACAACAAATGGCTAATCAGGTCAATTCGTTGGGTACTCAGTTTGATACATTTGCCACTGCACAGAACTCATTAATTCAACAATTTGGTGATTTCCGTGTGGACATTGAGCATCGCGTAGATACGATTGAGCATCGCGTAAATGATATATACCAGCACTACTACCCTTCTCCACCACCACCACCACCACCACCACCAGATAATGACTGTTGATGTGATTCACATTATGTATGGGTATTGGTTTGTATTTTGTTATTTTCAAAACCTTTTGTTGGGTCAACTTGTTATGACATTGGCCTATGCAGTTGTTATTTTGGTTTATATTGTAGTTTTTCATTTTAATGCCTAGTTGACAAAAGACATGATTATGTACATCCTGAAAATGCGACAACAAGGTCATTATCCAGTTATTATTCGTCTTCTACAAATCATGTTATAGTAGTGAACGACTTCACTTTAAATATCATTTTATAGAAGAGGAGGTTAATAAAAAAAAAAAAACACATTGAATTACAGGCCAAACATCTGCCTATACAAAAACCATGGCAAGAATTAGGTATTCAACTTGAAATATGGCAACAATACGTATTCAATTTGAAATATGGCAAAAATACGTATCAGGGTTAATTCATAAAACCAAAAAAACTAACCAATACACGTTAAACGTAACATTTTTAAATAATAAAACCAATACATAAAACCCACAAATACGGAACCTTTCAAGGCAATCTATTACTTGTTCGAAATAAAATCTGTCGTTGAAGATCTTCGTAGTACGCCTTTTGCATAGGATTTAAATTTGTCATGTCCATTGACATAATCTTATGATCTTCATTTCGTTGTTCTCTTTCATTCATCATAGATAGGAGTTTTAGTTGTTCTTCCCTATCTTCGGCCCTTTTTTGACACTCTGCAGCCTTCTGCGCACGGTCAATCGCCTTTTGTTCATGTCGCTGAATAGTTCTAGCAGAGATAGTTGATAACACTTCAACAATTTTGGATTGGTTAGCAGCCATTTCATCAAATCTACTATCATGCGTTGTTTTATTCTTCAACTTCTTTTCGCGGCCTTAGTACCAATTGGTCGTGTTGATGTATTAGATGGTTGTTCGTGCACCGCATTATTGTGGTTGGATTGAGAAGCCTCATATTCACTTGGTCGATTCAAACATGGATCAGTATGTTGCGTGCTTTTTTTTGATTGAAATTCATCCCACTTACAACTTTGGCGCAAAATCTCCCAACATGTATCAAATGTAAAGTGTTTTTTCTGTATTGCATGATACATCCGCTTCGCTTCAGTGACCTACAAAAAAAAGTTACAAAGATTTCAATAACAAGTATAGATTTTAAAAATAAATTTGATATTTAATGACACAAATAAAATTTACCATATCTACCTCGGTTGTTCCACTTTGTTGCCTCAGTTGAATTTGTTCAAGAAAACCACAAAATTTATTAATTGCCTTCTGTATGGCTGACCAACGGTGATTCAAAGAAATACGATTTCGATTGGATTCACCGCTCAATTGTGAATTAAAATTAACAAGTACTCGTTCCCAAAATATAGCCATACTCTGACTATTACCAGTAATAGGATCTTGAGAGACTGCTAACCAAGATCTACATAAAGTTTCATCTTCTATAATTGTGAAGGCTTTACCACGAGAAACACGAGAAGGTTCTGAAATAAAATTATTTTCACTGTTCTGCGTGTTCTGTTCTCGTGAAGATTCCGACATAAAATTAATATGAGTGTTGTGCTCAAACATTTGTTATTCCTCAAACATTTCGAAATCTTCCATAGTTTAAAAAAATATAATACACTTACTGAAAAAGATTGTAATGATATGAAGCTCAAACTCAGAAGCAGATAGTATGAACTAAAATTGGAAGGAAAACAAATATCTAATCACTGAAAAGAAAAAAAATTCACAACATATAAATGCTATTCTGAAAATGAAACACTATGTTAGCTTGATATAGAAACCAGACTTGATTTTATAGAGTACATCATTAACGGTAAATTTTCAAAATACTCTTTTTAAAATAACTCTAATACTCTTTTCAAAATACTCTGTCGATCTAACGGTAAATTATTATAACGGCTAGTTATGAAATATGCATGTCAAATATATTAAAAATGTAAATTTATGACCCTTCAAATTATTGGTAATCACAAATGAACATATGTCCAAAAAAAATCAGCTTAAACAAGTGTTCTTGCAAACCTGTTCGTCCAAGCTGTGCACTGTAGTGGAGTTGGCCCACCCGGTCGACCGGGTGGTCAACCGGCCGGTCAACCGGGTGGTTGACCGGTTGCTCTCGCACGGTTCAAACCAACCAGCTCAGGGTTCAAACGAGTCAGTGGCTGAAATGGTACACCGGTCGACCGGTTGGTCACCCGGTCGGGCAACCGGTTGGTCGACCGGGTCCCCCTCAAACGGTCCGCAACAGTGTTTTGATGAATTCAGTATTTCGTCCTCAATCTGATGAAATATTTGATGAAATCTCAATCTGATATCACTTTTGGTGAACCGTTGGAGGTGTGAACAGTAAGCTTTTCATCAAAATTTAAATTTGATATCACTTTTGGTGAACCATTGGAGATGGTCTAATATATGATAGTTTTTTAAAATTTTTAATAATGTGAAATATTAAATATTTTTAATGATGTGAAGTAAGATTTATATACACAAATTAAATAAAAATGTCAAAAAATATAAACAAATAGCAATTTTTTTTTTTTTTAAAGTAATTATTGATTTTCTAAAACAACACTGCTGTACACCTCCAATGGGGGTCGACCCCAGTGACATGGCACAGTATCATTAGCCCTTTTTTCTCTTTTCTTCCCATCCCCACAATGTCACGTGGCACCAGGGGGACGGTGGGTGGGTGGAGGTGCCTAATCACTGAGGGTAGGAAGCATTTTCCTTTCTAAAAACCTGTGTATCGCACGGGTGACCACTAACTAGTACATAGTATATAGATGTCCCAAAACCCTCACATTCACAATCATACACACTCTCTCTCACTCTCTCTTCTCTATCTCCCTCCGTCGCAGACCGTCGCCACTCTCTCATCCACCACAGACTGCCTCTCACTATCTCTCTCTCATCCGCCTACGACGCCGTCGTTGTCCCCTTCTCCTCCGCCATCGTGAATTGCCGCAACCACCACCTCCGTCGCTGCTCTCTCTCTCTCTTTCTTTTGCGCCGATCTCCTTCCTCCGTCGTCCTCCCTTCTCCTTCTCCTCCTCATCCTTTTCTACCCCCTCTCATCGATGATTGAACAACGTCAGCCTTCGACGATAGATCCGAAGCCGAAGTCACATGTACAAACATGTTTAAGCTTCGCGGAGATCCAAAACCTAAATCAAGATCGAAAGATCAAAACCAGTCCTTCGATTCGAGCTCAAACTTCGTGATCGACGCGGTCGTGGTGAGTTCTTTCCTCCGCCTCTCTCTCTCATCCGCCTCAGATCTATTATTTATTTATTTATTTAAGATTTGAGCTCAAATCTGTTGAGGTGTTAGGGTTAGGATTTTTGTTTGTTTGTTTGTTTTTTAGTAGATTCAACAAAAAAAAATTTTGAATTTTTTTTCCCTATATGTTACTGTTTTTGTTGTTGATGATGATGATGATGATGATGATGATGATGATGATGATGATGATGATGATGATGATGATGATGAAGACATAGATTGTAACAAATTAAAAACAATTTGACAGATAAGACATATCTATTTTGAGTAGATCTGTTCAAATTTTGAACAGATAATAGGATTTACACAGATAAGGAAGCCTTAGACTTGTTCAATTTCTCATTTCTCTATGTGTGAATGTATGTATCTATTTTTTTTTTTTTTTTTGGTTTTAATTGTTGATTGTTGGATACATTTCAAATCTGTGATGTTATTATTATTGTTGTTGTTGTTGTTGATGATGATGATGATATAATGAACCAGATTGAAAAAAGCATATAAACAGATAGCATCATATTAAAAAAAAAAATATAGACGGATAGAGTTTAAACATATAAATAAATTTGAATTCCAACAGATAAAATTAGTTAAAATTGAACACATAATAAAATTTGGACAGATATTACAAATAAAAGAAAAAATTTGAACAGATAGGGAAAAAATTTGAATAGATACAAAAAAAAATTGAATAGATAGGAAAAAAAATTGAACAGATAGTCAACCAAAGTCAACCGATAGATAAGGGGTAAAATTAGAAATAAAATACCCTTCAAAACAAATAAAATGACCTCTTACCAAATTATTTCACAAATGGTGGATCTTTCACCAATAAAAAAATATATTGAACCTAATGTCTTAAACTCCTTTTAAATTAAATTTATCACCAATTTTCTCTAGATTCTATTGGGAAAAAACTCGTTTATGTTCAACTTCTTACTTAGGTCTCATTTGGAAACAAGCTATTTTAGTAACTTTTTGACTTTTTGGCTAACATATGAGGTAAAAAAAACTAGTATGTTTGGGATAGCTTAAAATTTTTTTAAGTGGTAAAAAAAACGATGTTGTATGGGTTGAAATGTTAGGCAACTAAGGAACATGTAGATAAGATGAGTGTTGTAAGAGTAGTACCGATAGAAGATAAGTTGAGGGAGAATAGATTGAGATAGTTTAGTCATATACAATGGAGATCAACAGAGACAGTAGTGAAGAGATGCGATACAGTGACGATAGATGGAAGTGTTAGGGGAAGGGACTGACCTAGATTGACGTGGACTAGTGTAGTAAATAGAGATATGAACCTCCTTAATTTGACTAACGAAATGGCCTTGGATAGAGTCGAATGGAAAAGAAAGATTCATATATTTGATGGGAGTTAAGGCTTGGTTTGTTTAGTTTGGTTTGGTTATCCCATTCTCTTCAGGAGTATAAGGAGCAGTTGTCTCATGAATTATTCCATTTTGTTCACATACAAGTTTAAGTGTGGTTGCATCATATTCTTTTTCCCGATCAGATCTAACTCTTTTAATTTTGCTACTTGAGCCCTATATTTTATAAAATACTCCGTTGCTTCATCTTTGTTTCCTAAGAGATACACTCTAGTGAATCTTGAACAATCACCTACAAAGGTTATGTAAATATCTTTTTCCTCCTCGTCTCATATAATTTTTAAAATGTCCCAAGTCACTGTGTATTAATTCTAGGACTTCTGAACTTCTTTCTACAGTCTTGAAAGGTTTCTTGGTAAACTTAGCCTCTACATTTCACACTTGGATGTATTAGAATTTTTAAAATCTGGAATTAAACTAAGTTGTCTCATCCTTTTAACAGAAGCATAATTTACATGCCCTAATCTACCATGCCACAAATCAACAGGCTCAACAATATAAGCAGAAGAAGTACTAGCTTTATTAGCAAAGTCAGAGATAACATTCAGTGCAAAGAGACCCCCATTACAGTAACCCTTTCCCACAAAGTCCCCATTATGACTAAGCACTAGTTTATCAGAATCAAAAACTAATTTAATACTACCAGCCTTGTTAAGAAGAGATCCAGAAATCAAGTTTCTAGGCATTTCGGGCACATGAAGGGTATCATTTAAGGCTAGGGTTTTACTGGAAGTGAGCTTTAGCATAATTTTCCCCTTACCAACCACACGAGCAGTGTGAGCATCTCCCATGTACATGTGCTCACCATCACCAACAACTTCATAGGTAGCGAACAAATCTTTGTTGCCACAAATGTGACAAGTAAGTAGCCCCAGTGTCTACCACCCACTCAACTGCATTGCTAACCAAATTTGCTTCTGAAACAACAGCTGCTATGATATCAGATTCAGTGAGGTTAGCCTGTGGTTTATGTTGGTTATGGTCTTTGGCTTTGCGAAGTTTGCACTCAAAAGCATGATGTCCTATTTTGCCGCACACAAAGCATGTCCCTCTTTTTTTCTTATAAATGCCCTCTGGTTTTTTGAAGTTGATGTTGCTGTTGTTGTTGTTGTGGTTCTTTTTCCCTGGTTTTTTGTTGTTGTCCTTTCCAAACCGATTTCACAGTAGATTTCACCTCCACCATATTAGCCTTCGAAGTGAACTCATGAGCCAAGTCATTTTTGTCTTTCAATCTGTTGGATTCTTCAATGCGAATATGGACAATGACATCTTCGAGACTAAGATCCCTCTTGTGCTTGAGGGAGTTTCTATACTCCTTCCAAGATGGTGTAGCTTCTCGATCAATGCTGCAGCTTGAAAAGCATCATCCAAATTCATTCCCTCAGCCAGAATGTCATGAATTATATTCTGGTATTTGTGAACTTGTTCCATGACAGATTTCTCATCAATCATCTTGAAATCCGAGAATCTACTCAACATACTTTTTATACCTGCATCTTTTGTTGAATATTTTCTTTTCAAAAGTTCCCTAATCTCTATAGCAGATTTATAAACACACCATATGTCAAACAGAGAATTGGACAGAAAATTTAGAATATGACCACGACAAGTCTTTTTATCTTTGTCATAAAGACAAATAGACTCACTATGAGCCAGTTCCAAAACATCATTAGGAATATGATCATTAAACAGAACATAATCAACACTGATGGACTCTAGGAAAAACAGAATTTTTTCAGACCAGCATTTGTAATGGTTGCCATCAAAAGGTTCAAGTTTGATCATATCAGGAACAGTATTCATTTTGTTAATCAAGAAAATCATTTCTTAAGATTGTTGGATAAAAGAGTTAAAAACAGTGATTGATTAACAAGAATGAGTAAAAACTAGTGAAAAGAAAAATTATTGAAAAAAAGAGAGAGTATGAAAAGTCAAGGCACGGAACTTAATTTGTTGTCCTTAAGAAACGATTTCACCTCCACTCAGTGCAGATGGACTTTTGGCGGTCGTTCTGTAGGATTCACGGACGGGTCCTGTTGGTGTGCACTCACCAATCAAGGCTACGAACTCGTGTATCAAATAGCCTAAGGAAATGGATAAACAGTGACAGAAATTAGAGAAGAGGACAGAATATTTTTTTGTCTATCTTCGGCAGAATGTTTATGCTCATATATATATAGCTTGTCAAAGCTAGGAGGAAAAGGAAACAAAATTATATATATGGATTTCACAAAACAAATCCCTTAAATTATGTTAAGGGCTAATCAACTCCAAAATCAAGATTAAACTAAAAAGGAAAGGGAATCAATGACTTAAAGTTATAAAGAAAAGATTTAAAAGAATGTTATTTTGAATTCACACAACAGTGTACGAGTATATATATATATATATAAATTTGAAGCACCTCCAACATATATATTATCTATTTCCTCTTCAATTTTTTGAGTGGTTTAATGGTTTGCATTGCTGCATTTTTTGATGATGCTGCAACTTCTATTTCCAAAAGTATGGGGTTCATTTCCCCATTGGGGTGTGGGTGGTCACGGAGCCCTATATATATTATAGGCAGCCCACTGAATCTTGTTAGTTATTATGTAGAGCTCGGGTTCATACTTGAGTTGTGTAGGGTTCATTTGAGCTTTCTACACTTAATTTAATTCAGGTTTCCTGGCATTTGAGATGTTAGATTGTTTTGTATAGCTACTTTTAAATGCTTGTCTTGAGTTATTTTTTGTGTAATTGTGATATTGTTGGACCTTTGCGGGATCTTCAGAGCTCTGTACCATTTTTTTCTCTCTTTCTCTCAAATATTTTGTGTTATTTGCCATAATGTATTTTTCGTATCTTTGTTGTCTGTGCTATAGATCAAGCCAGCATTTGTGATTCCGGATCAAGTGAATTGTGCAGTTATCAGATACCATAGTAGACGAGTTACATGTTTGGAGTTCCATCCAACTCATAATAACATTCTTTTATCCGGAGATAAGGTTAGTGTCACCCATACTGTGCACTAACAGTCAGTTGAGTTTGTTCTGACTAAAGCGAGGTTGTTTATTGATAGATCAACTTATATTTTTTTTCTCTCAAATTTTTTTTCTTGATCTATTGTAAAAGAAAGGACAACTTGAAGTTTGGGACTACTGCAAAGTACATGAAAAAATAGTTTATGGGAACATACATGGTTGCATACTTAACAACATGAAGTGAGTGATCCCTTTTTCTGCTTTGTTTTTGGTTTTTATGTTCTGGTATGATATGTATCTGCAAATGGAAATGCATTGCATGTTCAGCTCTTCAACAAGAAGGCCTTTTCCTCTTTGGTGGGTGAATTTGATTGTTATCCAATTACCCGCGGGTTCAACCCCACAAATGATGGAACAGTATATGCTGCATCCTCAGATGGAACCATCAGTTGCACTGATTTGGAGACTGGAATTTCATCATCATTGATGAACCTTAATCCTAATGGGTGGCAGGTATCTCGTTCAAAGTTAAACATTGCTTTGTGATCCAATCTTCTAACCTGGAATTATTTTCTCACTGAAGTTGTGAGATGTAATGATCAAGTTTTCAATGTGAATCCTTTAATCTGGCTTTTCAAGCTTCTTTGCATTGATGAGGATTTTTTATTGCTACTGTGGAACATCCTGAAACTGTAAGTTTGTGGTATGACCATTTAACTTGGATTACCTCCAAATTCAATTAAGTTGTTTGCCTGTCTGACTATGATCTAGTATCTGAATCTATAAACTCAATGCTTTTCTATGACTCTTGTAGTTAGACCTTAATTTCTTTCAACTTCTGAGGAATTTGTAACCAGTGTTATGGATCATTACAGAACTTGGGAACCTTCTTTAGTTTTTGGTTTTTTTGTTCCTTTGTTACATTTCCTTGTAGTATTGTCCTAATTAAAATAATTTGTTTCTTTCTTCATTTTATTTACAATGGTATGCTTGGAAGTAAGAATTGGATGGGGTCAATGAGATTCCACAGAAACATCATACAACTACACATTGTTTAGTTGTGCATACACATGGCTCGTTCACCTCTCAAGTCTCTTAATTATATTCATCAATCATTTGAATTTTTATTTAAATATGTAAGTGTTTTGAATTTTTGTAAGTTTAAAACGTATTTTGGCTACAATTCAGCATATTGTTTACTTATAATGGGCCATTCCAGAGTATTGACATCCGATTATGAGTTATAAATTGTTTTCCTGTAGGGCCCAAGCAGTTGGAGAATGCTTTATGGGTTGGATGTCAACTCAGAGAAAGGTGTTGTGCTTGTTGCAGATAACTTTGGATATTTGTACTTGTACGTATCTGATCTGCTTCATGATTATGTCAATATTGAAGAGATATGGAAGCAAAAGAGAGAACAATTAGTACATGGATATTGTAATTTTTTTTTGGTCAAATCTCATAATTGCTGTTGGCCCTTCATTCAATCAAGTGCTGCTATTTTTTTCTTAGGAAGTTCTCATTTATTCTCCCTTTTTAATGATACAATAGCTATTGGGAATAATCAATGATTATAAAGCAATTGATATACATTTGCTGTTAACCGTCAAATGGGAGTATCTGCCATCTGAATGATGCAATTAATGGGCCGCCTTTGGAATGAATTGTTAGTATGGGGGGTTTTGATTACTTTTTTATGCATGATTTCTGTGGCCCAAAATTTCCTAGATTTATTATTGATGGACGATTGAGATCATATTGTCCTTGTTTTTGGACTTCTCTTAGAATGGTTGATGATTGAACAGTTAGACCTTGTAACTTGGTAGAGATCTAAGGGGACTTATCTAATAGCATGTTATATTATTCTGAAGTTCATATTGAGTTAATTTGGAAACAGTACGAGTTAAAACCTTTTTTGAGATCTGTGGCTGTATGCTGTAACTATATGTATGTGTGTCCCCACTGGTTTTGAAGGTCCAGAGAAAATTGGAATTGAAAAAAGAAAAAGGAATAATTGGAAGTGAAATTTAAAAATGAAAAACCAAGGACTACTGCATCTCACAAATGGGCCGATTTGCTTCTTACCTCATTGACTTGGGGGAAAGAAGCTGATGGTTTTGTTGCTCTTTTGCACATTGATTTTCTACTGTACAGACATCTATTATATATACGTATTACATATATGCATAAATGTATACAGGCTTGTGTATGTAACTATTAGTTGAATGATAAAGTACCCATGACATAGCCTTAGTTTTTCTTCTTATTATTGACATATGTAGGATGGATATTCGCTCCAACAGCAAAGTAGGGGAGCTATTTTGATCCATAAGAAAGGAAGTAAAGTCGTGGGGCTACACTGCAAGCCTGTTCAGCCAGATCTTCTTTTGAGCTGTGGAAATGATCATTTTGTGAGCTTCCTTGTTTAGTAATTGCAACTTTTTTCATTTTGTTCTTATGATTCTTTACAATTGAATAGTAATGGGTTTAAAGAAAAGTAGAATATTGTATGAAAATATCCTCAATCTCCTTAGTAGCTTGCGAACCCGTATAAAGTTATTATTATGTTTGTTGTTATGATGGTCTTTGAACTGAAATGGTTTTTTCATCTCAGGCCCGCATATGGGACATGCGTCGGTTAGAATCTGGATCTTCTCTTTGCAGTTTTGCACACAGACGTGTTGTTAACTCCGCATATTTTTCTCCACGAAGTGGCAGCAAAATACTTACTACATCACAGGACAACTGCCTTCAAGTATGGGATTTTATCTTCGGCAATTTGGGTTCCCCAAGTCGGGAAATTGTACATAGTCATGATTTCAATCGACACTTGACTCCTTTTCGAGCTGAATGGGATCCAAAGGTGATGATATGCCTATTTGTAGCGCGAAATGCATTTACTTGTGTTCAATGCTTAAAAGAGGGCAAATACAAACATTAGTTGCTGCTTTTTTATGTAGGACCCGTCGGAGTCCCTTGTGGTTATTGGACGTTACATAAGCGAAAATTATAATGGAGCTGCTTTGCATCCCATTGATTTTATAGACATTAGCACTGGGAAGCTAGTTGCTGAGGTCATGGATCCGAACATTACAACTATCAGTCCTGTGAACAAGCTACATCCACGAGATGATGTTTTGGCAACTGGTAGTTCAAGGTTTGAACCATATGCAATCATTGATTCAATCTTCTGTGGTGATTATATATATTTGTTGCTGCTATATGTACATCAGATCTTATGCAATCTCAACACGGTCTAAATGTAAAAAAAAATTTCTTCTTTGAATACCCTGCTGTTTCTTGCTTGTTCCTGAATTATGGATTTTAATTGTATGCCTTCACCATGTCATATGAACATGACCTTTTGACAACTTTTGATTTGGTTCAATATTTCATAAATAATGGGTATGCATATACTCCCACACGCACTCATACATGAAACCAAGTAGCGGGGATGCAAAAGTTTGTTGGGTATGGTGGAGTGGAGATGAAGCTTTATAAGTGAATTTATTCTTCTTTGATGAACTGGGAAAGTTTTTTTCATTCCTTTTGCTTTTTTTTCAAATTTTTTTTTTCTTCAGTGGGAGAAATTTACATACAATTGTTATGTTGTCTTATTGCATTGTCTAGATGCTCTACCCATGGTTGGAAATGTAATCTCTACAGTTGCTAGGACGAGGCAGCGTTAACCCTATCTGGTGTAATTTATACAGGGCTGCATCTGTAGACTTGTAGTATGGATTATTTAGTGAAAACAGTTAAGAATTTTGCTGCATAGTGGTAATTTGTCATTCTTCATCTCAACTTTTTTCTAACTCATCTACGACTTTTTCATACATATAGTTATCAGCTAATGTTGATGGTTTGTCTTTGTCCTAGGAGTATTTGTAACATGTGGAACATAACTATTATGAACAAATCCTTTGCGTTGGTTGTTTTTCTTATGATACCTTTGAAATTGCGGTTTTACCTTAAGTGGTGTGATCCAAATTTGCAAATTATTATTGTGTTTTATTTTTTAAATATGAATTTCCGTTTCAGTACAAAGACATACAATTGTGAAGAGGACAGAAAGACGAAAGAAAGTAGAAATAACGACATTGTTGTTAATCTTTATTATTTGGACAAGTGACTAAAATACTCTAATTTAGAAGAACTAAATTTATTGTAAATTTAATGATTTAAGACCATTTCGCTAATTGTTACTTCTCATTGTTGATGTGCCATTTTGTATTTTTTAATCTAAAACATTACTTTTTCAGGTCTATTTTCATTTGGAACCCTAAGGAGAAGTCTGAGATTGTGCAACAGAAGGATGAAAAGAAGATTGTTCTTTGCGGAAAGGCTGAGAAGAAACTCAATAAGAAGTTTGACGGTGAAAGTGATGATTCCGATGATGACATACGCAAAACCAAGGGTAAGATCACCAAATCAAGAAAAGCTGAACCAAAATCATCTCGATGTAGTCTTAAGGGCAAGCGATAAGCTTATGAATGCAATTACCCCGCAATATTTTTTGAGCTGGTAATTGATGGTTCCTATCTGCCAACCTTTGTATATGCTAACTTATGTTTTGGTGATGTAGTATTTAACATGATATGTAGTTTTGTAACTTTTCACATCGTTTTGGTTCTTTGCCATTGTATACTAGGCTTACCTAGTGCTCAAGATAAGCTCTATGTTTTGTGTAATAGTTTTTTTTGTAGCCTACCCGGTTGTATTGAAATTCTATTCAATGTGTTTGGTTCCGGTTTTCCAAATTTTTTATTTGAAAATTTTAGAATTTTTGTTTGGTTAAGTCCAAAAATAAAAAAAAGCTTTCAAATATTTTATTTTTTTGGATGTACACTTCGAAACAGAGATGTGATTTGATGTGATTTGTTCTTTTTTGTTTATTTTTTGATGTGACTTACTCTCTTTTGTTTTGCATTGTTATTTATTTATTTATTTTATGTTGCTGAATGGTTCTAACAAGTTGATTGAAAGTCTAATGTGACAAGATTTTGAATTTTAAGTTGACACAATATTCAATGTGGAGGGATTTTAAATTCAAAAAAAAAACAAAATTAAAAAACACTTTTGTATTTGATGTTATAAAAAGTTGTAAGTTGGTTACTTAATTTTTTTTTTTATGTCAATTTGTAATTAAATTACTTATTTTGTAATTGATGTCATAAAATTTTATGATAAAGTTACCAGTTTAATGATAGGGTATGCACCCTTAAAAGGGTAAATATCAAATTATTTTTTGATATGTACATATATATACATAAAACAAATATGGTAGTACTTTTGATGTAACGATAATATTTTTTTTTCAATTTATTGTTGAATACATCATTTAGATTGCCTTCTCTGTGCGTGTGTGTGGAGGAAAATTTGAATTTCTTTGCAATAGTCAAATCTTTGAAAACCAAACACATCCATTTTCAAAACATAGTTTTGAAATCACTTTTTTGAAAAAAACTCAAAAAATTAAAACCAAACATAGTGATTATTAGTTAAGAATGTGATCTTTGGAATTTGTTTTTATTTTATTACTTATGTATTTATTTTTAGTTTTTGTATATGCTAAGCAAGTAATTATTCACTAGTCCCTGAGCATTAATTCAACATGTTGACAGGGTAGTTTCAGACAATGGTAGTTATGGAAGGAATGGATAGAGCTGACTTATCCATCTTTGGTGTAAGAGACGTGTGTGCAACCTCTAATAATTGTGATATAATGCTACAAGTAAAAATAAAACTCTTTGGCATGTTTGATTTGGTGGATTAGAGTATGGAATTAAGATTATTAATCCGTGGGTCCAATTATCCTATGTTTGTTTTAACATTTTGGTTTAGGATTATTAATCAAATGGATAATTAATCCAACAAATTTGTAGGATTATTAGTAATGGGGTAGGGGTGGGATTATTAATCCCATGGATATTAATCTAATTGGATAGTGAATACCACACTAATTTAATAGGATTATTAATACTTCACTATTAATCTTGTGAATCAAACATGACCTTTAAGCGTTAATATTTTGGAACATTAAAATAAAGATTTGAAAATTGATTTGTTAAGAATGTGATCTTTTTACTTCAGAATTGTTTTGTTTTTTAGGCTTCTTGAGTAGCTATTCATAGTCCTCGAGCACGAATTTAACATGTTGGCATAGTGCTCTGAACAACAACAGTTGTGGTATAGATAGAGCCGAGTTGATCCACCTGGTTGGCTAGGTAAAGGAGACATGGGTGCAACATATGTACATATATGATTATTGATTTTTATTACAAATACAGTATGAAGTAATGATATTTTTCAGTGCCTAGCATATGTACATATATATATATATATATATCCCCTTTGCCACCACTTTAAAGCCAAATCATAAACCAAAACCTAGGTACAAAACATTACAAGGAGATATGTAACCCATGTTCTTATGTCTAGCTAGCTTTTGATTCACCACAAGGCCTTTTGAAAGCCAATTAATTAAGCAGCCAAGACTCCAGAGGTTGGATTGATTTCCAAGTTGTTGACAGCTTTTTGATCTATAATGAAAATACAAGGGCAAGGTTAATTATCAATTAGCTTGGAACTTTTAAAATTGTGCAGCTTGAAACTTTGGGTAGGTAGGCACTTACCAAGTACAATTTCATCAACAAAAAAACATGCGGCAATAACAGTGTAGCAAAGGCACAGAACAACTCCTTTCATGTAGTGAGAATTTCCATCCTGCAGATCATAACCAGAAAATACAAATTTTAATTGGTCATGAGGTTTGTACCCAAAAAAAGTATTTTGAAAGTGAAATGTATGTTGCATTCTATGTAGTCCAAACAAGTCTTTGTACCACATCATAACATGATTACTTGGCCATTTGGGTTTCATTGGGGTAGTGTGGATCATGATCATAGACTTAAATTTGGAGTAAGGGTATCTTTGGTAGTTTTACAGTTGTGACTTGTTGTCGTAATTTTTATGTATTTATAATTGAAAGGATGCGGTAATCTCCATAATCTTGTGTAATTTTTCTGATCATAATGAAAGTGCAGAACAACTGTAGATATAACAATAGTTTTGAGGTGAATCACGTAAATTTATATTCTGTGTGAGTGAATTTATCATTATTGTACATTTGTCATTCTTTCTGTTTTGTGTATCACTGATCCTAGTTAGATGTTATGAATTCCTAACAGGTTTGGCATGGAGTTCTATGTTGGCAGGGTGTTTATATTTAAATCTCTCTTTTCTTTTTATCTGAAGTTCCTCTCAACTACACAATTAAGTTAGATAAATCCTTCATGTATAGTAGAGAAGTAGTTCAGGACAACTGACTAGGGAAGACTCCTATAGAGAATCTGGCATCTCCTATATGATATGTCCTCATGATAAAATATTCATCGTGATAGAGAAGTGACTTAAGATAGGAAATCGAAAAAGATCTCGATAGAGAATCTGACATCTTCAATGTATGTCGTCATGGCAAAAAGATACATCATGTGTGATAGAGAAGTAATTAAAGATAGGAGACATGAGAAGATCCTGACGAGGTTATTATGGCCTCTCCCAATGCATCTCTTTCGTGGTTGTGTGTAGCATTATTTGATGCAACAAGGAATGCAATAATGCTAAAAAAAAAACATATCATTATAGAGAAGAATAGACATGTATATTTACCTGGAGAGCGAATGATGTGACTATAATTGAGAAAGCCAAAGAACCAGTTTCTAGAAGATTGAAGTCAAGATCCATATGGACACCCATTATCCAAGCTACAACCACACATAAAGGAACCTGAAATGAACCAAGTTTAGAATTTGTGTTTTGGACTTTTTATTTTTATATTTTTTATTGAAGAGATATATTATTTTTGTTGGGTTTTAATTAATTAATTTGTTTCAAATCTCACCACAAACATGAAAATTTGAGCTGCAGAACCCAAAGCAACAGCCAAAGATATATCCTGCATATGATACAGAAAAATTAACACTCATATATGGAGAATGAAAAAACTTTGAAGGTAACATTTATATAATAAAAATACATAATTGTGAAATATATATATACCAACTTGTTCTTCAAAGCAAAGATGATTGATCCAGCATGTTCTGTTGCATTCCCCACAATTGGTAGCAATATTACACTGACGAAGCCAACAGAAATGCCCCATGAATCTGAAGCAGCCTATTTCACAAGAAAACAATGTTAGGGTGTATGATTCCACTTATTTGATTTTTAGCTTATTTGTTTTTTCAACTTTAAAGATTTAAAATAAGCAGAAAATGCTATGTTTGAAGTTGGGTTTTTTTTTTTTTTTTGATCGGCAAAGACAAACTTTATTGATGAAAACAACCGAAATACATCAATAAAGAGGAGCTGGGAGCTAGAAGAAGCTCCAACCTCCTAGTTGGTGAGAAACCAACGCACAGGAGAAAAACAAAGGACAAAAAAAAAAAAACAACAGAGCAAAACAACCGAACAACCAAGAAGAAGAACACTAAAACAGCACCAACAGAGTGACAAAACTCCAAAATCTGATTAATCTCCAACCCTTTCAGCACCAAATCTGATAACAGCAGAAAACAACATTGTGATCAATCAGCACTCAAGCTTTTCAACTCTGAGGACACTGAAGCATCCCCAGACTGAGAAAAGCAACCCATACAGCCCCTGAAGTCTAATAACTGAGCAAACTCAAACCAAAACTGAGCAAACTGCAGAAAGAGAGCAAAGTCCCTCAGATCAGACCACAAAGCTACACTGTGGCACAACACTCTGCTTCCAGAACCGATAGCTGAGGAGACTTCATACATGCAACCTAATCTGGTGGAGGTTAGACACAAGATCATGGACTGAATAATCAACCTTGAAGAACCATTTTACCCACAGTGCAATCTGCAATTTCATCCTCTCACATAATCCTTCAAAATCTGGAGCAACCCCTTTACAAACAGTCATTTCTTAACTTCCAAACTGACCACATCACAACTGGAGGAACAACCTGCCAAGCTCTAAAGACCCAAGACTTCAAATTACCCCCTGACCACCACTGTAGCAGACCCTCAATAGAGCCAGGGATGACCCAAGACTGATCCCACCAGCTGGCCATGGTTGCCCAGCACTTCCAAACCTGAGGGCAAAACAGAAGCACATGCTCCAGAGACTCCACCTCGGTTTGACATAACACACACTGGGTCTCTGCATTGGGAGGTAAAACTCCAATCCTATGGAGAAAGGAAGATGTCTTTATTTTGCCTCTCCAAGCCAGCCAGCAGAAGAACTACATCTTTGGAGGTGCCAGACTTACCCACACCCCAGCTGGCACCCTCATACCAAGTCCTTTATCTGCAGCCCACTAACTCCACACTGAGGATACAGAAAACTGCCCAGAAGTAGATGCAAGCCAAGAGCAAGAATCTTCAATTTCCACCCTAAGTGCAGGGGATGATTCCAGTAATTCAGACAGCCTCTGCAGCTCATCTTCCTCCCAAGCCAATAGACTTCTACTGAATTGAAGCTGCCACACCCCTAGACTACTCTTCTTAGCACTAATTTGCTGTAAGGATTCTTCTTTCGTAGTGGACAGACTATACAATCTGGGATAATCCTCCTTTAGACCTCTGACAGTGAGCCAAGCATCAGTCCAAAACTGAATCCTCCTCCCATTACCCACTGATAGCTTAAGATTCTGACCATAGAACTCACCCAAAGGCTGGTTAACTGCAGTGAGTTGCACTATATCCTTCCAAACTATGGACACCCCTTTTGAGCTGTACATAGATGGCACCCAACCCCTTCAAATTAACCATATCTTGAGTAAACCACTGATTTCCACAAGGCTTTGTCCTCTGCACCATATCTCCACCACCACTTTAGCAACATACAATCATTCACCTCACCCAAATCTCTCACACCCAAACCCCCTTGATTTTTACTTTTAGTAACCTCACCCCAATTGACCAGGTGAACACTCCTCTTAACATCAGATCCACCCCATAGGAAATTTAATTGAATTTTAACTAAAGCCTTAACAACCCCCTTGGGCATTTTGAAAATAGAAAGAAAGTAGATAGACAGATAAGAGAGGCCTGATTTAATCAAGGTCAAACGCCCAACAAAAGACAGCTACCTTCTTTTCCAAGAAGACAACTTCTTGCTCACCTTATCCACTATTGGACTCCAAGTGCATTTCCTCTTAGGATTGGCCCCTAAAGGCAATCCTAAAAAATTAAAAGGTAATTTCTTAGATAGGCAGTTCAATCTTTGAGCTAAACCCAAAGTTTCATCCTCTTGGAAACCCACTCTGCAAACTACACTCTTGTGATAATTAATTTTTAAACCAGACATCACTTCAAAACACCTTAACACCCTTTTAATATTTAGCACATCCTCCATATCACCTTCACAAAATACTATTGTGTCATCTGCAAATTGGAGATGTGAAATACGCAATTCATTACCTCCAACTGTTGCTCCTCTAAACAAGCCCTTCTCTACTGCCCTTGCTAATAAAAGGTTGAGAGCTTCAGCTGTAATTATAAACAGAAATGGTGAAAGGGGATCACCTTGTCTTAGCCCCTTCTATGGTTGAAATTCCTCTGTGGCTGTTCCATTAACCAAAACAGATACCTTGGCTGTAGAAATGCAAGTCCTCATCCAACCTAACCATTTCTCTCCAAAACCAAAATTGTTCAACATTAACCACAGAAATTCCCAATTAATTGAGTCATAAGTTTTTTCAAAATCCAATTTTAGAATGATGTCTTTCTTTTTTGATCTTTTCCATTCATCTACAACTTCATTTGCTATTAACACACCATCTAAAATGTACCTCCCACTCACAAAAGAAGACTGCACCTCGCTAATCATAGGTGGCAAAACTCTCTTAAGCCTCCTGGAAAGCACCTTTGCTAAGATCTTATAAACAGAGCTAACCAAGCTGATAGGTCTATAATCCCCCAAGCCTATAGGATTATCCTTCTTAGGAATAAGAACGATGAAAGAGCTGTTAACCCCTTTGGATAGCTTATCATTTGAATGAAATTCATTCACCATTTGTAGAATCTCTTCTTTCAATATAGACTAGCACCTCTGAATGCAAGTAAGATTAAAGCCATCTGGGCCTGGGGCTTTGTTCCCATCACAGTCCTGCACTGCTTCCCATACCTCATCTTCAGAGAATACAGCTTCCAAGTTACCAACATCCATAGAGCTAATAACAGCAAAAGGACCTAAAATTTTTGGCCTAAACTTCTAGTTCTCATAGAACAACTGACTGAAATGCCTAACCACTTCTTGCTTCACCTGAGTTGGATCCTCCAATCTCCTATCCTCCACAAAAACAGAGTCAAGCATATTCTTCCTTTGCCTTCTACTAGCCATAATGTGAAAGTACCTAGTATTTTTATCACCAGAGTGAGCCCACATCTACCTAGATTTTTGATGCCACAACCTTTCCTTGCTCCTACTAAGCTGCCTCACCTGGCTTCTAACTTCTTTTATTCTCTTAAGTTCCTGTTCATCAAGGGACCTAGACTCTGCCTTCAAATCCCATTCATGTAGCTCCTCCTCTGCTGACTTTAACTGAGTGCCAATGTTGCCAAACACTTCCTTATTCCACACCCTTAAGTGATTCCTAAGCATGTTCAATTTTCTCATTACTCTGAACCCTGCCCACCCTTGAACTTGTGCTTCCTCCCACCTCTTTTTGACTTCTGATATGAAGGATGGATGAGAAAACCAGGCATTGATAAATTTAAATGGCTTTGGTCCCCGAGTCCCTATCATCTTCCTTTAGCAAAATGGGACAATGGTCTGAGATTGTCCTAGGAAGACCCCAATGCTTAAAAGAAAACTTTTCCATCCACTTCAAATCTAACAAAAATCTATCTATCCTACTTCACCTGTTCCCATCCAAAGCATTGCACCAAGTATACTGCCTACCTAGAAAAGACATATCAGTTAATTCCAATTTTTCCACAAACTCATTAAAGTCCTTCATTCCCTTTTCTCTAGATGAGCATCCATTCCTCTCCTCCATATATCTAATCTCATTGAAGTCCCCTCCCACACACCAAGGGTTTGGAAAATGTTGGTGGATACTCACCAGAGAGACCCATAAATGTCTCCTCCTAAGAACCTCATTAGGAGCATAGATATTCACAAGAGTGCAATGAAAAGAATTACTAGAGATACCTGATAAAATGATGAAATTTTTGCTGCTGTAGCAGCCCTCAAGCTCGAAGACTTGTGGCCTCCAAATACACAAAAGACCTTATGCACTCCCCTCTGAATCTACCAACATAAATTCCATTTCTTCATAAGGCCAAATAGTTTTCACAAAATGATCATCCATAGAGCTTCTTTTAGTCTCCTGAAGAAAGAGCACATCAACACATCTCTCCCTCACCAAGCTCTTGATCTTTTCCTTTTTTTCTGGCCTTCCCAGCCCTCTAACATTCCAAGATAAAATCTTCATGATAAACTCACTACTAACACCCAATCCCCTCCAGACAGCCAGCTAAGCTCTAGTTGCCCTTTCCTTACCTTCAATTATGCTCAAATCCTTCTCTTCCAGCTCCACAATTTCGCTCACCACCTCCTCTTTTTTGCCTTGGCAATCCATTCCCAATAGAGTACCTACTCTCACTGTTGACATAGCCTCCTCAAGTAATTGTCTCCTTCTACTCGCTGCCTGACTCTGGGAAATAGCCATGAAAGAAGCTGCTGCATCAGCAGATGCTCTAAGGATGGCGCCCCTTTGAAAGCCAAGTCTGCCAAACATGCCTCTCATTCGTTCAATACCTTTTTTCCATGACTTTCCCCTTTTCTGCACCGCGACTTCCTTTAGATTGCTCCCTTTTGCAGTCTGTTTGACCATGTTTATGTGAGTTTTTTGGGCTATAGTTGGCCTAAGTTGAGTTTGGGCCATATTTTCACTCAAATCGGACTCCAGCCCCTAAAACAATCCACTAGGCTCAGCCCCCTTCTACACTCCTTCAATTAAAACTTCCAAATTTATACTGGGCCTTGCTTCTACTGGTCCACTCAACTCCTTTAAGAGTCATGTGCTCTACTTAGCCTTATCTATAATTTGAACTTCGCTCATGATTAACTGACGGGAGTTGACATCTTGCTCCACCCCTCTCACCTTGGAACATGCACCTTCATAGCCAGTCCCCACACTCCCCTCTATGTCAACCCTTGCATTTGTATGCTTACCATCATTATCCATACCCTGCACATCAGATCTGCTCATCACAGTCTCCAGAACCTTACTAGCCACCTCTAATCCTTCACTCACCAACCCCTCTCTTCTCGCAGAAGCTTCCCTTACACTCTTGCTTCGTCCACAATTGCCAGACAATTGGTCTACCTTTTCTTCGCCATTGGAATCCAATCGGCCTTGATCTTTTCCTCTAGTCTCAGCAGGACTTGGAAATAAACACCTGGGCAACTCTTCACAAACTCTAACTGGAATGTGACAACCTTTGTGCTTCAAAAAAATTGTTGTGTTGATCCACTCCAAACATCTCGTAATCACTCTAACTTTAGTTTGTTGAAATGTCATTGGGTTGTTGATATCCTCTTCAAATTGAACTATCTCCCCCCAATAACTACCTATGCTGCAAACTGTCGTGATGCTCCATAAATGAATGGGAATGCCAAAACAATTCAACCAGACGCACCTCTCTTGCTTTACAAACTGGCCTTTTTCCCATTCATTGATGGACTCACACCACTGCTTCCCCCACCCCTGCAACAGTCTCTTTTCTTCCTGCATGTGCTGTGTTGTGGGAAAAGTTAATAGGACTAGTTTGCCACCCCCCCTCTTGCTACTACATCCCTCATGCCTCTATTGCTCAATTCCTCTCTGAAATCCTTGAAGGCTAAGAAGCTACTCGGCTGAACTACTAAACTTTTATACCTCCACCCATTACCTTCCTCATAAGCTTTTAGCACCACCTTTTCTTTGTCTCTAGCATCATCACTTAGTAATAACTCTACATAGGATTTCTGGACTCTGTAGACACCCCATTTTTGACCGACCTTAAGACTCAGACGTCACCGATTGAGCGCTTGGTGATGTCGCATATTGTGCTCGTTCTGAGGTTGCGGAGTCTCAGCTGCGAGCCTTGCCTCCGGACTTCCGGACTCTTTTGTACCTTGCCTCGGTTTGCGAACCAGGTCCCGTTTTCTCCATTTTCTCTTCCCGAAGGGAGGGAGAGGTCTCGTAGATCATCTCTCAGTGGCCGTAGGCTATGTTTCGTGGTCGTAGGCCATTTTTCCCGTTTGGAGCCCGGTTTCTGATTTTTCGGAGTCGTCGGCCGTGTGCCTCGGTTCGAGACCGCTTAACCACCTCCGTTTGCTCCGGTTTTTGGCATACACCTTATTTCCTCCCTTTTGAGGGACACTGTGGTCCGAGAGACCAACTTCGTGGTCGAACGCCACTTCCGGTGCCTAACAGCCTGTTTTCGGGGCCCCAAACTGCGTGTTTCGGCCCCCAAACCTCCGTTTTGCATCCGTCTTGGTTCATTTTTGGTGGAGACCTTATTTTCATTGTTAGAAAGGTTGTAGAAGAGTGGGAGGCCAGCAATTTTTCTGAAAAATCAGCTTTTTTTGGTCAAAAGTGATTTAGCATGAATCCGGGAAGGAGGAAAATATCTGCGTGGCTTCACCGAAACGGGCATAACTATTTGCACAGGAGGAATTAAGATATGAGGCCACCACCGTTGGAAAGCTTACTTCCGGGGCTTCATTTTTCACTCAAGAATCTCCTAGAGCCAAGTCCGGGTGGAGGAGATATGGTTGGTTGAAATTCGTTTGGACCGAATCTGCGCGGCTTCACCAAAATAGGCGTAACTTTTTGCACAGGAGGAATTTTGATGCAAGGTTTACGGCATTGGAAAGCTAACTTCTGGGGTTCATCCTAGGGGGTGGCCGACCACCTTGACCCTTTTGACCTGGTCGGCCGGCTACCTGAACTAGTCGGCCGGCCACCTTGCCTGGCCGGCCGGCCACCTGAACCTTTTGAACCTGGTCGGCCATTTTTGCCCTCCTGAGTGTGTTCCAGCTGTGCCAGCTATTCTGCACTTGACCCACTGTCCGAGGGTCTGCCCTTTTGGGAGGAAATTTGAATTGGTTTTTCCTCCCCTTTTCTTTGCTTCTCTTCCTCTATAAAGCCAGCACCTAAGCTTCATTTTCAAGGGTTAGAAAACCAGCTAAGGCACACACCCATCTTCCTCCATAGCTCTCTCTCTTCCAAGCTCAAAACATCCATTGTTCTTGACCTTTACACTACACCTCCAAGCCTACTACCTCCACACTCCATTCCAGCACCTTGGAGGCCATTTGAAGAGGTTGAAAGCCCAGAATTTTGGTCTAAAAGCCCCTGATTTGCTACTCTTCTAGGGTAAGTCTCTATTTCTCTTAAACTTGCATTTTCTTGCTTCATTTATAAGCTATACTTGCAAGCATTTCTGGACTTTACTATAAACTGTAAAGTGTCATATTTTGAGCTCATCTTCATGTTTGTATAAGAACACTTTTCTGTTTGAGGTCTTCTACTCCCCCTTTGTGCTTTATCTTTCTTTTAGGGCCATTTTTGCATAATATTTTAGCCCTACTTGTGATCATTTTCGAGACTTTATGTAAAATGAAAAGTGTCTTGTTTTGAGCCCCTCTTCAACTTTGTTGAAGGGCTCTTTGCTGTTTGAGGCCATCTGCTGTCCTTTGTGCTCAATCTCTCTTTTAGGGCCATTTTTGCATCATGTTTTAGCCCTACTTGTGAATATTTTCGAGGTTTGATCTAAACTATAAAAATTCTTGTTTTGACCTTCTCTTCAAGTATTCTTAGGGTCACTTTTCTGTTTGGGGTCATCTTCCCCCCATGCATGCTTCATCTCTCCATGATTAGGGCCATACATGTGATCATTTGCATTGGCCTTGTTTTAGCCTCTTAGCCACTGAAATCCAGTAGATTTTCAGTGGCCTTGATGTGTTTTTGAGAGCCCAAATTGGAGGGGGGTGACCCCCTCTCTCCTTGCCTTGTTTGATGTTCTTTTTGGCCTTCCAAAGAGACCCTACCTTGCATGGTTTGAAGTCACATTTCAGGGCCAATTTGATGAGTTTTAGGACTATCATATTTGATTTCCAGAGTTTATTTTGCCATGCTAAGTGTCCTTGATGCATGTGCTTGATAACCCCTTGTATGCCCTTCCAAAGGAACCCCTCATTTTTACATGCGTTGGCTGCATTTCCATGTTTATTTGGGCATATTTTCACATATTTTGTTCACTAATTTTTGCTGGTTTGGTGAGATTTCATATGCTTCATATACATGCCATGTAAACCATGTTTGCTAGTCAAAAGTTGCATGCTATTTTAGTCCATCTTGCTAGCATCTTTTGGCCATGCTTTGAACTAGAAATGTTCATATTTTGGGACTGCCTTGGTTCTGTCTTTATGCTTCATGATCAAATAATGCATGCTTTGTATAGCTACAAGTCAATATATGTGCCTAGTTTTGAGTTTCGGGGCTCATCTCATGCATCGGGTGCCATTTATCCATGTTTCGGGATCATTTTGCATCACATTTCAGTGCTGGAACTTGCATGTTTGTATGTCATATTTCATGCCTTGCCATGCCTTGTTAGAGTGGCATTTGTGCCTTAGGATCGGTCTTCGGTTTGCGTGCATGTATGCGCGCATCTCGAGTGTCTCATTTTCATCTTATGGCCGCGGATGTGAGTGTGGCTGAGGTCCACTCATATTGGTGTAAGCCCATCGTGCATTGTGTATGCAATTTCAATTCATAGCATTGAGTATGCTAAGTTGTATGTTAGAGCATCGTGTATGCCATGTTACATCGTGCATTGTGTATGCCATTTCATAGCATTGTGTATGCTAGGTTGCATGTTAGGATTGCATTCATGCATGAAATGCATATTGTATTGTGCTTGGGATAGGAGTTAGCCCAAGCACGGAAAACGAGGGACGTTTCGTACTTCGAGTGACGGAACGTGTCTCAAATCCCGGTCGCCGACACTCCGGATTATCCATGATGGAGTTTAGGCCTTGTTGTGTTTTCATGTGCATTCATTCCATATTGAGTCGTGCAAATCGACTCCTCGGCCATCATGCATCAAGATGCGCGATTGGTGGCACGAGGATGGAGGACTACGCTCCCTGAAGAGTAGTCAAGCATACATATGTGAAAATACATTGCCATGCCTCTTTCCTGCTCTCTGTTGCAGCAAATCAGAAACCGGCAATCTCTTGGGACTTCGCGCAATATTCCGGGCTTAATTGTAAACAGAGGCTAATCGGGGCATCGCGATGGATTTTCCGCGCCAGGCAACCCGAACATGCATCATTCATCATCCGGAGCAGAGTCGAGGCAGTCCTTAGCTTGCATGCTAATTTACTGCTTTCCTAGATTAATTTGTTAATTAATTGAGATTTTGTATTTATTCGGACTGTATTATTTATTCGAGATTGTATTATTTATTCGGACCCTCCGAGGACCCTCCGAGCGAGGGCACAATTGTAATAAGTGTGCGTGCGTGTGATGTATGTCTTCCAACCCCACGTCTTTCTCCCTTTTATTTACCAGCTTATGATGGTTAGATTAGGGCATGTTTCAATTAGCATACAGTATGATAGCATGTTTGCATTCATTCATCTGTTTTGCATGCACCGGGCTCGGCGCATCATACTAACTGCATTTGTATTTCAATTCCGAATTGAATACATGTTAGCTGTAGCATTCCATATGCCATATTTAGAATAGCCGAGCCTGCTATAGTTGCATTTTTGCATGTGTTGCATTAGGCATTTCTGTATAGTTAGGATCATGCATGGATTTCTAACATAGTTTATGTTTTGGCTTGGAGTACTCGGTAAGTTTTTACGCTTTAGCATCCTTGCATGAGTGTGAGTGACTGCCATGATAGCATGCTTACCATGAGGCTATTTGCTTATGTGATATAACTGCCTGAATGTCTGTGGGTGAAGGTTGGGTTATTTGGATTGGAACAATGCATTGACTGTGAGTTTTAAGCCCACTAGATAGTGGCAAAACCATCTTTTCTAAGCCCACCCGAGGGTGGCAAAATCCGCATTTTGAGCCTACTTACGAGTAGCAAACCATCTTTCAAAAAAAAACATAAATGTTTTGTTCCAATTCAGGCGACCCGGTCTATACTTGTATGCTGTGCGCATCACATAGTAAATCTAGGCTAATAACCGGAATAAGAATGCATAAGGTTTTCAAAACTCGATATCATGGTTAGTAGAGGCCGATCTTTGATCGGGCGAGCGGGGGTGCTCACGAAGTGACCTTCCCTGATCGTACCCAAGTTCCCGAGCCGAGGCAACTTTGGTGATGACGGACACGTGGCCTTAGGCAAACGAGTCAGGGTTTCCTAAATTTCGCCAAAAACAAAATATTTAGGTGGCGACTCTGTATCTGGCAAAGTAGTCCATGTTTGGTACTTCTTTCAAAAATCTGTTTTCTCAATACGATTTGCCGGATTTGGACTCTTTGGTTCAGATTAAGAACCGTGACATTTGAGTCCTTGAATTGTAGTGAGCCCAAAATGAACAGAACGGGACTCACCCTCCTGGGGCGTTCGGGGACGTCTACAGTTTCTGGCGACTCTGCTGGGGAATTAGAGAACTTGACTCGAACTCATGATATCTGGTTTTGACTACACTTGTGTGTTTCTTTGCATTGCATGTGCATTGGTTCACTTAGGACACCGTGTTTTCCATCTACTATTCCTGAACGGTTTGCCAGAGGCTGCGTGCCATAAGGCTTACCGGTTACGGGCTTTGCCAGTATGGAAACACAAAGCCCGGTTTTACCGGGGCACCCTTTTGACCATTCGACCTAGTGCATATTCGGAATCCATAGTGACCATTCCAAACTAGGACAGGTTGCTTACCCGATATAGGTTGTTTGAAACCGCTGCGTGCGTAGTAAAACCCTAACTCCTGACAAAATAGGACAGGGAAACCCTACCCCAACATAGGGGTGTTTTGGCTCTCACTTATCTGTTATGTGTTTTAGAGTGCGTCTCTACAGGAATTCATGTATCAGTTCGCAAGTTTGGGCATCAGGCCTGCGGGCACCAGTTCAGTATTTTGGGATTCATTTTACCTGAGGGTATCAGTTTACGGGCAGAATTCCGTAGGGGCACAGTCATTCAGCTCTGCTCATATGGGTTATCGTGAAATCAGGCTGAGATGTTGTCTGTTTTCTCTTTTGCTAGGGTAGTCCTGGAACCATAGCTTCAGAAGGCTCCGATATCCCCCGGGTACATTGGACTAGTGCTGATAGACTTTGTTAGGTCAGAGATTCAATTCAAGGGCAACCAGTGTTCTTTCGCTGAGGCAAGGCAAAGAAAGGCCAGTCAGGGCTCACCGGTTCATCTGATCCGACAGTCACCAGTCACATCATCAGTAGGCCCGTGATGGCACAGGGTTCGGAAGAATTAGTGGCCGTGATAGCAGCGTTAAATCACGGGAACTGCCGTGCAGGATGAGACTAATGCTGAAACGCAACGCCCATCTGGGGCATCTGCCTCACATCTAGCTTCGGGGCCCCAGCCGAACTTTGACCCACTTCCGCCAGCTGAAAATTTGTAGGGTCTAGATCCCCAAGAAGGGTTGGCTCAAGCCCGAGTTGTCAGACCCTTGGTGCAGCCTAATGAGAGACTTTATCCCCTTGATGGTAATGACCTCGATCCGACCGTGGTGAAAATTGCGAACCTTGAGAAGCAATTCAAGAAAGCACAAGGCCTTAACTCCATTCCCGACATTGAGGATAGGCACACCAAGTCTGCCGTACGGCTCCCAGACAGATTCAAAATGCCATATATTGACTGTTTCGACGGGTCTGGAGATCCAATGGTACATATTCGACTTTTCTTGGATGTCCTGAAGCCGATGGGTCTGACTAAGCCACAGAAACTCTCTTTGTATAGAAGAACCCTGTCGGGTGTAGCAGCCACTTGGTACGCTAAGTTGGAGGACAAAGTGAAGCAAGACTGGGAAGAATTGGCTGAGGCCTTTGTCGATCAGTATTCCTACAATACCCAAGTTGAAATGACCATGCAAGAGCTTGAAACAACCTGCCAAAACCCAACAAAGCCTTTTGTGGAATTTGTTGCAAGGTGGAGAGCAAAGGCAGCACAAATGACAGGTCGCCGCCCTTCTGAGAGGGATCAAGTGCAGATGATGGTGCGAAACCTTGAGCATGATATGTTGCAAAAGTTGATAGTCGCTCCGCTATTCACTTTCAAAAGTTTGCATGAACTAGGGGTTCAGATCGAGAATGCGTTCAGCAGTGGGATCATTCCCAGAACAAGTGAAGCGACAAGGAGGGTGATTTCAGGGAGTGCCAATGCTGGTAGTAGCGCTATTCCCAAACCCGCAGAAATCAATACAGTTGCCACAACCAACCCTTTTGCCAAACCAAGCCTACAAACCGTTGGCCCAGCCCGAGCTTAGGGCAGAACTTTCATCCCTCTCTATATGAGCCTGACTAGCGCACTAAAAGTCCTGATGGAAAGAGGGTATCTCAAACCCCTCGATCCTCAACCTCTGCCTGACCCACTCCCAGCCAGACATAACCCCTCCAAGTACTGTGTGTACCATCAGCAGCGCGGTCATGGCACCGACCATTGCTACCGCCTTCGTTATGAGGTCCAAAATCTCATCGACAATCGGACAATAGCTCCACCTTCAGACCCCAATGACCAAACATCTCCTGCATACCTCAATCTTATCCATATACTGCCATCCACCTATGACCCCAGCATATACATCACCCCAGCCCATCTACCCAAGCCTGAGGTGTTTATCCTAGAAAGCATGGACTTATGCATGATGGGTGCACCTGAACCTCAATCATCTCAAACCCGTGAACCCACTACTTCTGAGCTGAAGAGAATGATCGAAGATCTTCAGAGAACTGTGACAGATTTGGCCTCCGGGACATTGGCTCCGTCATCAACCACATCACATACCAGGGAGTTCACGTCAAAAGGCTCCCCAGTCTTGGAACGGGCTGCATTTAAGGAATGCCAATCCCTTGGCAAAGTGGAGACGAGTGGAAAGAACAAGATAGGGGGGACATAGATCCCCATGAACATCTTCAGTTGGCTGTTGAGGCTTTGAAAGCCGAGAGACTAAACAAAGAGCAAGTGCTCGCAGTTGTTGCAAAAACTGTGGACGACAGTTTCGCCACTCAAGTTGGGGGCAGTTTGAATCAAGGGGCAAGCCGGGAGAAGGGTCATTGTATCAGAAACATTCCTTTCAGCTATAATCCTGCACTCGGAAGAGATCAACAAACCAGGCCAACACCTGCCAATCCCTTTACTGGTGCGTCCAGCAAAAATCCACAAACCTTGAAGTACCAACCCCGAGGTCAGAGGGTCTTCCATGCCCTCTATATGCCTTTGTCCAAAGCTCTCCAAGTCCTTGTTGGACAAGGCCATCTCAAACCCCTTGAGCCTCGGCCTCTCCCAAATCCTCTTCCGGCTACGCATGATGCCGCCCAGTACTGTGCCTTCCATCAGCAAACTGGCCATACTACTGACAACTGCTTCCGTCTTCGCCATGAAGTACAGGATCTATTTGACAATGGGGTCATTGCCGTGCCAAGCTCTGCAAAGTCTATCAGCACTGGATCGGTGAACTTGGGGGATAATGTGACCATGTGATCGGGGGATGAACCAGCTGCGGGTGGCACTCAATTAAACTCCAGACGTGGGAATGGCACGCATTGTTCTGAGCAATACGCAAACACCAGTTTTTGTGCTTTCTAACTTAGGCATTGGGTCAGTCTTGTTGTTTTGTATAGAGTCAGTCTTTTCTTACTGAGTCAGTTGGGTCTGTCTTGTTGTACCGAGTCAGTCCTATTTTGTTGGAGTCGGGTGATTTCGGGGGTGTTACCTCGGACATCACTTGCTTGTTTTGTGTTTGTCTTTTCGTTTTCTTTTGAGTCTGTTTTTGCCTTGGAGCCAGTAATGCCAACAGATTTGAATGAACAGCAGTGATTTTCACATTCTTGTGTTCGCTTCTGCCTTGTGCCAGTTGTGCCAGAAGTTTTGAATGAAATGGCAGTGTTTTTCGCCTACTTTTCTGTGCCTCGAACTCATTGCATTGACCTAAGTTTTTCAAAACCTTTTGAACACTGTGATGAAAACGAAGAGGAAAGAATTCCTCGAGATTTGCAAAAATTTGATCAATTGAGAGAAAGAGAGGCATGCTAAGCCCTTAATGAATGAAATCATGTTTGTTAACGTGAGTACTGAGAAGGATCCTAGCTTGATCCAGATTGGTTCTACATTGTCTTTCGCGCGAGCGATTAGTCGCTTTCTTAAAAGATTTCAAAAAAAAAAAAATGTTTTGCGCAGTCCTGTGAAGACCTGTGTGGAATCGCTCTTGAGATTGTGCAGCTTAGGATCGCTCTCAGCCTTGAGACTCGACCCCCCTTCGCTTTCTGACCTTGAACCTTAACTCAGAATGTTCAACGGTCAACCGCAATGTGAGGCCTGTGTGGCCAGATTCGAAGTAGCCCTCGACCTAGGGGCAGAAAAATGTCAGATGTGCCTGGAGAGCCGAAGATGGATCATCCTGCAAATCAATGAAGACTGGCAAGAATGCTAAATCCCAGAAGAGAAGAAAGAAGAAAGTATTGCTGAAGAACAACTGAGTTCCTATCCACAACACTAGGGGCAAATTTAGCCCCCATGGGATGGACTCCTGCATCGTCAGCGAACATCAGTCACTCTCCTGGATTTAGACGGATTCGAGATCTCAGAACCATTTGACATGGACCAAGCTACACTTTTACCCTTGAGAGGCTCGCTGGGCCGAAAACCCGAAAGGGCGACCCAGGCAAAAGTTAGAGCGAGAAAAAAGAGAAGAAAAGAACAAAAGAGAAAATTACAAAAAAAAAAAAAAAATAAAAAAAATGAAGAAAATGCAAAAAAAAGAAAAAAAAAAGAAAAAAAGAAAAAGATGGAAAAAAGAAGAAAAGAAATGAAAAAGAATTGAAGAATATAGCTCGCAAGGTTGAAAACCCGCAAAGGGCGGCCTTGGCAAAAGTTAGAGCGCAAAAGGAGAGGTTAATACCCGAGTGTACCTTACCCCGAACTACGTGAGGCTTGATTCACATCTTTGGGATACGTAGGCAACTTCATTCTGAAGTCTAGCCGTAAAACACTTCAAATTCGACTGTGTCCATGTGATGGTTCTGGTCATCTTTGTTTTCTCTGTATCCGAGAGTTCGGTTGTGATCGTCATCCTGAGGACTGATTACAAAGTGTTGCGGCATCATCCAAACAAGGGGCAACTTTCTATTGCCATTCAGTATGCTGCGGCGTCATTCAAACAAGGGGCAACTCTCCGTTGCCATGCAGTGTCCTTCAGACAAGGGGCAATTTTCCATTGTTATGGGTCCGAGGTCGTGCATCTCAAGAGTAGGTTCCATGCTCGTTGAGCAGTGGCCGTTTGCAAAAATAGTTTTTGAGAATTTTTACTGAAGTTGACTAATTCTCTCGAAAATTATTCCATTTTTCTAAAACTGGACCATTTCTTGGACCCAAAAAGGGAAAAATTTCAGTGCTCATAACCTAACTTGCATGATTTTCAAATAAAAAATCGAACAAGCATGTTAATCTAACTCTCATTTTGGTTAAAATTGTTTTAGTAAACCAAAACAAAAAAATGGTCAAAGTGATGAACTAGGGTCATAGTTGAGTCAGGCTTCCTGTCTTTTCCCCGTTGTCAATGCATCTGCCAGAAAGGGCACCATACTTGCCAAGAAGGGCACTCTACCTGCCGAAAAAGGGCACAACTAAAGCTAACAACAAAGGGCTGAAAGCTCTCTCATCCTCTAAGCAGCGAGGTATCAAGCCAAGTGCGAAGCACGAATTAGAATAGGGTGAGACATTCCACTCCCTTATCTGGACAGATCCGATGACGTCCAAACTCCCCAGCAGTGCATTGACAACCAATGTCAGCTGCAGATTTGCTGCACACCCAGTTGTAGCGCAACCCCTCTGTGGGAGAAACTCACTGGCTATGAGCGGAAGAACAAGAATCTGGTAGGATACCATGGGCAAGAGCCCACAACTTCCTGCTTATCCATCAACCACCTAGGGGAGGGATAAAAAATGAGAGATTGAAGAATAGAGAGATGTGCGCTGAGAGAAAAGTAAGGAAAGGGCTTTTTCAGAAAAACAGAGCTTGAGGGCCGAGTGATATGAGAATCACAAAATGAGAAAGGGTGGGAAACAATACCCGGAGAAACTGGCTCCTCGTACACCGAAAGGTCTCTTGTCTTTGTAACACAGTTGAGTGTTGTGTTTGTGTGTTTTTGTTTATCTCGATTCTTGTTTTGAGTCGTTTGAGGGTCAATAGATGTGTTTAGGTTGTTTTACCTTGTTTTTTCTTTGTTGAGTGGTGTTTAGGTTGTCTTACCTTTGTTTTCCGTAGTTGAGTCATTTTGTTGTGGCAAGTCGTAGGCTCAATACCCAGTTGAAAACTTATTCTCACTCTCGATTTCAGAATAAAATCGTTTTGTGCTCAAAGTGCTGTGCCATTATCCACATTTGTGCAAAACAAGATTCTTTCTTTCATAAACCGCAGGGTTCAACCCAGGTCATGTGAGAACAGTAGAACAAGGACCTATCTGAAGCTATACAGGTTCCAAACTGCAAAGCAAAAGAAAAGAGGGAAAATTTGGAGCACCTTAGTGTGTTCCAACTTCGGCAAATTCCAAGACTGCATTCCAGGTGCACCTTCTCAGGCCTCGCCATTTCTCTGGAGTATGAGTGTCTCTCGACCCCAAGTGTAAGCTTGCTTCAAGTCAGAATGGCAGTCCAAGCAGCATCTGTGGTTTTCACATGCAGATGTCATCTCTTACTAATATAGACAGGGTGTCCCCTTTTGAGCTGAGCGTGTTGCCAAGTCCTCCGAGAGGTAAAACAGAGGCACCAGAGTACATGTTTGATGCCCCTCTATTGCATAGAATGTGCACTTTCATATATACTTCTGTTACATGCGTGCCGCGTATTGTTATGATTCATGCATAGAATATGCCTGCTTTCGATTCCGCATAGAATATGCTTGCTTTCGATTCTGCATAGAATATGCTTTGCTTGTCTCATGCATGGAATATGCTTTCAAAACTTGCATAGAAAATACTCGTATCTTTTGCATAGAAAATGCATTCTTCCTCACTTGTATAGAACACGCATTTTATCGCACTTTCTTGTGCATTGTATCTCACTCGCACTATTTTGTGCACTTACACTTTGTATCTCACTCGCACTATTTTGTGCATTGCATATCAATCGCGCTATTTAGCGTATCGCACTGTTTAGTGCATTTCAAATCACTCGCGCTGTTTAGCGTATCGCACTCTCTTGTGCATTCAATCGCGCTGTTTAGCGTATCGCGCTGTTTAGTGCATTTCAAATCATTCGCGCTGTTTAGCGTATCGCACTGTTTAGTGCATTTCAAATCAATCGCGCTGTTTAGCGTATCGTACTGTTTAGTGCATTTCAAATCATTCGCGCTGTTTAGCGTATCGCACTGTCTTGTGCATTTCAAATCAATCGCGCTGTTTAGCGTATCGCACTGTCTTGTGCATTGCATTCATTCGCGCTATTTTGGCGCACCTCAATCGCACTGTTTTGTGCAGTTTACATTCGCGCTATTTTGCGCATCGCGCTATTTTGCGCATCTCATTGCATTTTGCATGCATTCACTCGCGCTATTTTGCGCATCGCACTGTCTTGTGCATCACATCTCATTCGCGCTATTTTGCGCATCGCACTGTTTTGTGCATCTAAGCCGCATCGCACTGTTTTGTGCAATTTACTTTCGCGCTTTCTCGTGCATTGTACTGTTTTGTGCATTACATTGTATCATTCGCGCTATCTTGCGCATCCCACCTGCACTTGTTAGTGCATTGCATTTCATTTCGCGCTATTTTGCGCATCGCACTGTTTTGTGCGCCTTACTTGCATTGTGCATGCATTTTATCGCGCTATCTTGCGCACCTTATTTGTATCGCATTGTTTTGTGTACTCACCTGGTCTAGGAGACCTTAAATCCTGCATCTTCATTCGCACTGTCTTGTGCGCTCTCCAGTCTAGGAGACCTTAAATCCTCTAAAGGTGCAATTCCTTTGGTGTTTGTCGTGCCCAAACGACTTCTAGTGGTCTGGTATAGCCACCTGCCTGTGTTTGCGGTGAGTTCCTAGGAGACCAACTGAGACGGTGGAAACTAGAGTTCGAATGGCTCATGCCTAGAACGCAAAGGTTCGGGATTTCCGAGACTAAAGTCTAGTTTAAATACCAAGGGTGTATCCTCGGCTTGAAATCTGTATGGCAGCCCCATAGATTGAGATAGCATATGTATGCGCCTCAATTCTGGATACTGAATCAACCTAGTCTGTCACCCTGTTGGAGAATAGGGAAAGCTGCGACCATAGTCAGGGAGAAAAGTAGTACCTGTGGTTCAACCGAGAAGAATGGGAAGACCCCTACATCAGCACAAGGTAGGACATTGCCGAGGTAAGTTATTGCCAGTTGCTCCTATGAGGTACCTTCCTCTCCTAGCTATTACATTGCATTGTTTTATTACATTGCGTTACATAAATCCTGCATTTTCAAACCGGCTTCGCGTAGCGTATAAGCCCAATTTTCAAACCGACTTCGCGTAGCGTATAAGTCCAATCTTCAAACGTATAAGTCCAATCTTCAAACCGGCTGTAGACACCCCATTTTGACCGACCCTAAGACTTGGGCGCTTTCTTTTGATTACCCGATGATGACAATTAGAATGGGTTTCTCACAAAATTCTCAGTAAGAAAGATGGAATTTAAGTTTTAATCCCAACCTTCACCCATTTTTGGCCAAACTATTTTAGACCTTAAAACCCTCTTTTCAAAATATGTTTTTTTTAAATGTTTCTACAATGTCCCGAAGTTCCTATTTCGATTAAAATGTTGCACTTTTCAGTAAACCGAGTAAGGACAAAGTGGAAATAAATGGAAGGGAGGTGAACTTTTTTGAAAAATATTTAAAAACATCTTCTTTATAGGTTTAGAGTTAAAGGAAATAGGAGGGGATGAAAGAAAACTGGTTTAGGAAAAGAATGAGTATCAAATCATTAAGAAGGAAATAAGCAGCCTTCACTAAATTAGGCATTTCTCTTTGTACACTTGGAATTTAAATGTGAGGCCACCACCATTGGAAAGTAGACTTCTGGGGCTTCAATTCAGACCCAAGAACCACCTTAGACCAAGTCCAAATAAGGGAGATATGCCTATTTGAAGTTGGGCTTCAAAGCAGATTTTGTTGACCCAGCCCGAGACAGCCTTTACTAAATTAGGTATATCTCTTTGTACATTTGGAATTTAAATGTGAGGCCACCACCATTGGAAAGTAGACTTCTGGGGCTTCAATTTGGACCCAAGAACCGCCTAAAACCGAGTCCATATGGGGGAGATATACCCATTTGAAGTTGGACTTAAAAGCAGATTTTGTTGACTCGGCCCAAAACAACAATAGCCCATTTTTTCTTGGTTTTGGTTCGGTTGGGACAACCCATTTACCTATTTTCTGAGCCATTCAAGTGCATCCACTCATCCTCCATTATACCTACTCATCCCCCATTGTCAAAAAGAGGTTTTGTTTGCATTCATAAAGGAGTATCCCATGCAACCACCTTGAAAATTTGCCCTCCTATCACACTCTTGTCTCCCACCTTCTTTTTGACCTTTACTCTCCCTCATTGCCTATATAGAATGATCATATTGTAAGAGAGAAAAAAGAGACCACGAAATTGAAAAGAAAGGAGTGAGAAAAGAGTGAAAAAAGAGAGAAAAATTGAGTTTTTGAGCCAAAAATATTCCTATCTTCCATATACACCCCATACCTTCCATAGCTACTGAAATTCCTCATTTCCATACACCAAAACCACTCTAAAAATTTGATATAGCCAAAGATCAATTGCCTTGATCATAAGGAAGAGTGTTTAGTGATTGAAAGTGAGAAAAACTAGAGAGTTAGCCACTTTTCATACCATAAACTCCATAAACTCCATAATTTCGAATTGAGGATTTGAGAACACACTTCCTACACTTGAGGGTGATCAAGAGGAAGTTTGGGAATCAAGAAGTTCAATCTTTCTTTGGAAGGTGAATTTTTAGTCTTTCATTTTCTTATATTTTATATCTCATATTTATTTTCTTGCTTCTTATTTCATAGTGTTTTGTTATAATCCAAGTGGTTCGTTTATCTCATATTTATTTTCTTACTTTATATTTCATAGTGTGTTGTTATAATCCTAGTGGTTTGTTTAGCTTATAATTATGTATTTATTTATTTTTATTCGCATGTTTTAATTTCATATTAGTTTGTTGTAATCTTGCATGTTCTACCTCATATTTATTTTTTTTCTTGTATTAGTCTCATATTAGTTTTGTTGTAATCTTGCCTGTTCTACCTCATATTTATTTTTATTTTTTGTATTAGTCTCATATTAGTTTTGTTTTAATCTTGCATGTTCTATCTTATATTTGTTTTATTATTTTAGGTTTATGTTGTAAGTTTGTACTTTTTATTTTATTTTATTTTATATTTGTTTTCTTATTTTTTAATCTAACCGGTAGTGGTTAGTTGAGCCACCTACATATTTTTTGTTTGTGCCTTTTCTTGGCTTCGCAACAAGACATGTTTTGCTTGGCCTAGTTGGCCGGCCAACCTATTTGGCCGGTCGGTTAGCTTATTCCGAACAAGATGGCGTAATCTCCAAATGTTGACCAATTTCCGCCGGCGGTTCCAAAGAACATGAAGCTTTTATTTTATTTATTTTTATTTTGAGTGTTTTGCGAGGTTTTTATTTTGATGTAATATTCTCCTCATCCCTCTCTAATTTGGTTTGTAATTATTCTTTCGAGTGTTGTAATAATTCCCCACCCCGCTTCTTTCAATCCCGTTCTTTTACTTGCTTTCTTTATCTGTGAATATGCATCATATTTTGTCTTTCATTATATCCATGCTTTGCATCTATGTTTCATGCATCTTGATTCGGCTAAGTTTGCATTTGTGGATTTAATCAAATTCCTATGTGATTATGCGCGCTACCTCATGTTCTTGAGATGATTCACATGTCATATCTTAGAAGCCGAATTTTTAATTGCATCTCATGAGTGGATTGCATTAGGATTCTGTATATAGGATCATGCATATTTTACTAACTTTGTTTTGTAGCTTGTTCGCGGGACGTCAGTCAATCTGTGAGTTTTTATGCTTTAGCATCCAATTTGTGTGTGTTTTTCTTACTATGTGCTAGCATTCTACCATGAGGCTACTTGCTTACTTGATATAACTATATGAATGCCTGTGGATGAAGGCTTGTTGCTTAAATTGGAATGATTCAACGATTGTACGTTTTTAAGCCCACTTTGTCAAGTGGCAAATTCAAACTCCTTTTCAAAAAACAAACATGAAATTGAATTGTTCCAATTTGAGCAAACTAGTCTATACTTGTATGCTTCACATAGTAAATTGTAGAATTTATTAAATAATCAGAACATGAACATATAAAGAAAATAAAATTCATGTCATGGTTTAGTAGAGGCCGATTTTTTGATCGGGTGAGCGGGGGTGCTCATTATTGACCTTCCCCTCTCATACCTAAGGTTCCGAGCCAAGCATCCTTGGTTACGACGAACAGTGGCTTTGGCACCGAGTCATGGGTTTCCTAATTTCCCGAAATATTAGGTGGCGACTCTGAAATCTGATGACGCAGTCCATTTTTGACAAAATTGCAATAAAATGGATTTTCAATAAAAGTTGCCAAATCTGGACTCTTATCTATGTTTCACATTACACTCGTGAGGCTAGATCAAAGAGATCTCGGGAGTCCGAACTATTTAACGCGTGCAGGTACCCCCCGGGCATGTTACACCGGCTTCGCGTAGCGTATAAGTCCAATTATCAAAATCTTCCTACATATCATTTTGCATCTTGTCCCTGAATTACGCTGGTTTGATTTCTTGTAAAGGGATACGTAGGCAGCCTGCGGGCGCAACCGTTTATTTGTCTATGTTTTGTTTGTTTGTCCAAGTCTTCGGCCTTGTCAAAAATGGGTCGTCTCTGGGCTTTGACGTTCACTCCCGTCACTTCTTGACTTTCGAGTTCTGTCAAAGAGGGGCAACTGTAGACACCCCATTTTTGACCGACCTTAAGACTCAGACGTCACCGATTGAGTGCTTGGTGCTGTCGCATATTGTGCTCGTTCTGAGGTTGCGGAGTCTCGGCTGCGAGCCTTGCCTCCGGACTTTCGGACTCTTTTGTACCTTGCCTCAGTTTGCGAACCAGGTCCCGTTTTCTCCGTTTTCTCTTCCCGAAGGGAGGGAGAGGTCTCGTAGATCATCTCTCAGTGGCCGTAGGCTACGTTTCGTGGTCGTAGGCCATTTTTCCCGTTTGGAGCCCGGTTTCTGATTTTTCGGAGCCGTCGGCCGTGTGCTTCGGTTCGGGACCGCTTAACCACCTCCGTTTGCTCCGGTTTTTGGCATACACCTTATTTCCTCCATTTTGAGGGACACTGTGGTCTGAGAGACCAACTTCGTGGTCGAACGCCACTTCCGGTGCCTAATAGCCTGTTTTCGGGGCCCCGAACTGCGTGTTTCGGCCCCCGAACCTCCGTTTTGCATCCGTCTTGGTTCATTTTTGGTGGAGACCTTATTTTCATTGTTAGAAAGGTTGTAGGAGAGTGGGAGGCCAGCAATTTTTCTGAAAAACCAGCTTTTTTTTGGTCAAAAGTGATTCAGCATGAAACCGGGAAGGAGGAAAACATCTGTGCGGCTTCACCGAAACGAGCATAACTATTTGCACAGGAGGAATTAAGATATGAGGCCACCACCGTTGGAAAGCTTACTTCCGGGGATTCATTTTTCACTCAAGAATCATTAGAGCCAAGTCCGGGTGGAGGAGATATGGTTGGTTGAAATCCGTTTGGACCGAATCTGCGCGGCTTCACCAAAACAGGCATAACTTTCTGCACAGGAGGAATTTTGATGCAAGGTTTGCGGCATTGGAAAGCTAACTTCTGGGGCTTCATCCTAGGGGGTGGCCGACCACCTTGACCCTTTTGACCTGGTCGGCCGGCCACCTGAACTGGTCGGCCGGCCACCTTGCCTGGCCGGCCGGCCACCTGAACCTTTTGAACCTGGTCGGCCATTTTTGCCCTCCTGAGTGTGTTCCAGCTGTGCCAGCTATTCTACACTTGACCCACTGTCCGAGGGTCTGCCCTTTTGGGGGGAAATTTGAATTGGTTTTTCCCCTCATTTTCTTTGCTTCTCTCCCTCTATAAAGCCAGCACCTAAGCTTCATTTTCAAGGGTTAGAAAACCAGTTGAGGCACACACCCATCTTCCTCCATAGCTCTCTCTCTTCCAAGCTCAAAACACCCATTGTTCTTGACCTTTACACTGCACCTCCAAGCCTACTACCTCCACACTCCATTCCAGCACCTTGGAGGCCATTTGAAGAGGTTGAAAGCTCAGAATTTTGGTCTAAAAGCCCCTGATTTGCTGCTCTTCTAGGGTAAGTCTCTATTTCTCTTAAACTTGCATTTTCTTGCTTCATTTATAAGCTATACTTGCAAGCATTTCTGGACTTTGCTATAAACTGTAAAGTGTCATATTTTGAGCTCATCTTCATGTTTGTATAAGAACACTTTTCTGTTTGAGGTCTTCTACTCCCCCTTTGTGCTTTATCTTTCTTTTAGGGCCATTTTTGCATGATATTTTAGCCCTACTTGTGATCATTTTTGAGACTTTATGTAAACTGAAAAGTGTCTTTTTTTGAGCCCCTCTTCAACTTTGTTGAAGGGCTCTTTGCTGTTTGAGGCCATCTGCTGTCCTTTGTGCTCAATCTCTCTTTTAGGGCCATTTTTGCATCATGTTTTAGCCCTACTTGTGAATATTTTCGAGGTTTAATATAAACTAGAAAAAGTCTTGTTTTGACCTTCTCTTTAAGTATTCTGAAGGTCACTTTTCTGTTTGGGGTCATCTTCCCCCCATGCATGCTTCATCTCTCCATAATTAGGGCCATACATGTGAGCATTTGCATTGGCCTTGTTTTGGCCTCTTAGCCACTGAAATCCAGTGGATTTTCAGTGGCCTTGATGTGTTTTTGAAAGCCCAAATTAGAGGGGGGTGACCCCCTCTCTCCTTGTCTTGTTTGATGTTGTTTTTGGCCTTCCAAAGAGACCCTAGCTTGCATGGTTTGAAGTCACATTTCAGGGCCAATTTGATGAGTTTTAGGACTATCATATTTGATTTCCAGAGTTTATTTTGCCATGATAAGTGTCCTTGATGCATGTGCTTAATAACCCCTTGTATGCCCTTCCAAAGGAACCCCTCATTTTTACATGCGTTGGCTGCATTTCCATGTTTATTTGGGCATATTTTCATATGTTTTGTTCACTGATTTTTGCTGGTTTGGTGAGATTTCATATGCTTCATATACTTGCCATGTAAACCATGTTTGCTAGTCAAAAGTTGCATGCTATTTTAGTCCATCTTGCTAGCATCTTTTGGCCATGCTTTGAACTAGAAATGTTCATATTTTGGGACTGCCTTGGTTCTATATTTATGCTTCATGATCAAATAATGCATGCTTTGTATAGCTACAAGTCAATATATGTGCCTAGTTTTGAGTTTCGGGGCTCATCTCATGCATCGGGTGCCATTTATCCATGTTTCGGGATCATTTTGCATCACATTTCAGTGCTGGAATTTGCATGTTTGTATGCCATATTTCATGCCTTGCCATGCCTTGTTAGAGTGGCATTTGTGCCTTAGGATCGGTCCTCGGTTTACGTGCATGTATGCGCGCATCTCGAGTGTCTCATTTTCATCTTATGGCCGTGGATGTGAGTGTGGCTGAGGTCCACTCATATTGGTGTAAGCCCATCGTGCATTGTGTATGCAATTTCAATTCATAGCATTGCGTATGCTAGGTTGTATGTTAGAGCATCGTGTATGCCATGTTACATCGTGCATTGTGTATGCCATTTCATAGCATTGTGTATGCTAGGTTGCATGTTAGGATTGCATTCATGCATGACATGCATATTGTATTGTGCTTAGAATAGGAGTTAGCCCAAGCACGGGAAACGAGGGACGTTTCGTACTTCGAGTGACGGAACGTGTCTCAAATCCCGGTCGCCGACATTCCGTATTATTCATGATGGAGTTTAGGCCTTGTTGTGTTTTCATGTGCATTCATTCCATATTGAGTCGTGCAAATCGACTCATCGGCCATCATGCATCAAGATGCGCGATTGGTGGCACGAGGATCGATGACTACGCTCCCTGAAGAGTAGTCAAGCATACATATGTGAAAATACATTGCCATGCCTCTTTCCTGCTCTCTGTTGCAGCAAATCAGAAACCGGCAATCTCTTGGGACTTCGCGCAATATTCCGGGCTTAATTGTAAACAGAGGCTAATCGGGGCATCGCGATGGATTTTCCGCGCCAGGCAACCCGAACATGCATCATTCATCATCCGGAGCAGAGTCGAGGCAGTCCTTAGCTTGCATGCTAATTTACTGCTTTCCTAGATTAATTTGTTAATTAATTGAGATTTTGTATTTATTCGGACTGTATTATTTATTCGGGATTGTATTATTTATTCGGACCCTCCGAGCGAGGGCACAATTGTAATAAGTGTGCGTGCGTGTGATGTATGTCTTCCAACCCCACGTCTTTCTCCCTTTTATTTACCAGCTTATGATGGTTAGATTAGGGCATGTTTCAATTAGCATACAGTATGATAGCATGTTTGCATTCATTCATCTGTTTTGCATGCACCGGGCTCGGCGCATCATACTAACTGCATTTGTATTTCAATTCCGAGTTGAATACATGTTAGCTGTAGCATTCCATATGCCATATTTAGAATAGCCGAGCCTGCTATAGTTGCATTTTTGCATGTGTTGCATTAGGCATTTCTGTATAGTTAGGATCATGCATGGATTTCTAACATAGTTTATGTTTTGGCTTGGAGTACTCGGTAAGTTTTTACGCTTTAGCATCCTTGCATGAGTGTGAGTGACTGCCATGATAGCATGCTTACCATGAGGCTATTTGCTTATGTGATATAACTGCCTGAATGTCTGTGGGTGAAGGTTGGGTTATTTGGATTGGAACAATGCATTGACTGTGAGTTTTAAGCCCACTAGATAGTGGCAAAACCATCTTTTCTAAGCCCACCCGAGGGTGGCAAAATCCGCATTTTGAGCCTACTTACGAGTAGCAAACCATCTTTCAAAAAATAAACATAAAATGTTTTGTTCCAATTCAGGCGACCCGGTCTATACTTGTATGCTGTGCGCATCACATAGTAAATCTAGGCTAATAACCGGAATAAGAATGCATAAGGTTTTCAAAACTCGATATCATGGTTAGTAGAGGCCGATCTTTGATCGGGCGAGCGGGGGTGCTCACGAAGTGACCTTCCCTAATCGTACCCAAGTTCCCGAGCCGAGGCAACTTTGGTGATGACGGACACGTGGCCTTAGGCAAACGAGTCAGGGTTTCCTAAATTTCTCCAAAAACAAAATATTTAGGTGGCGACTCTGTATCTGGCAAAGTAGTCCATGTTTGACACTTCTTTCAAAAATCTGTTTTCTCAATACGATTTGTCGGATTTGGACTCTTTGGTTCAGATTAAGAACCGTGACATTTGAGTCCTTGAACTGTAGTGAGCCCAAAATGAACAGAACGGGACTCACCCTCCCGGGGCGTTCGGGGACGTCTACAGACTCCCTTACCTTTCCACTGTTTTGAGTGCACCCACCGATTCTCCACTCGACCTTCATCTCCTCTGCTCAGCTCCTTGGGCTTTTGTTGACCCACTCTTTGAGGCTTTGATACTCTGCACACTTAACCCTTAGTGCCTTGTTATCACACCACAAGCCATCTGCCTTCTGTATCGCCACCTGTGAAGCCACCTCACAGTCGTTTCTTACAAACCCAAATTTGGACCTTGAAGCTTTCATCCTCTTACCAGGGATAAACACATCCTTAACTAGACCAAACTTTTGAAAAAGATTAAACAAGCCTTTAGGATCTATTAAGTCAGGGATGTTATCCATGAAAATGGTGAACAAGACTTCCTCCTTGGAAACTCCAAGCTGGCTTCCCACTTTTCTCCTACGTATCACTGGGTTCCAGCCCCTCCGATCCATTTTTAAGATCACTTCTAGTCTAATCCTTTTCTTCTTATCCCACACACAAGTTGAATGTTATCAAACAAAGTTGAATGTTGTTTGAAGCTGGGTTTTAAATGCATTTTTTTTTAAATTTTAAAAAAATAAAAAATAAAAAATAAAAAAAATGGATAGGCTAATAATCAGCTTTTTTTTTAATTAGAAACAAATAGATAGGCTATAAATCCATTAAAAATAATGGTAAATATTAGATAGATAAACAAACAAATCTTACTAAATTTTTACTCACTGATGCAATATGCAGTAATTAAATTTTGAAATTTGAAACAAGACCTGCTACAATAATATGATAAGTGTCACGTCAATTAAAAAATAAATAAAAATTCTAAAATTATTTGTTTATATATAAAGATGAAATGAGTTTGCATACCTCAATTGTACTGACAATATACTCAGATAACCAAGCAATGATAACTGTCATCCCAAATAGCCATATAAACGCACTCCAAAACCCTATCACAGCCTTCTCTTCTTCAGAAGCCCCATCATCCACCTCCTGTCCATTACCACACCACAATATGAGTTAGCATTTTGAGATGGGATTGATTACCATTTAGCAGCAAATGAATTGGACTGTTCGCGAGCTCAGTTAAAAGTGTAAGGATCAAATTGTTTAAATTAAAACTACAATGACCAAAGTGAAATTTCGCTTAAACTAGAAGGACCAATGGTGTAATTTACCGTTAAATTTACACCATACATACACTTTCTGAGTAAAATTCAGAGTAAATTTTGATGGTCTCCATGAGAATAAGAATCACCTCTTGGGAATCAAACAATTGCCTGTGGGTTTTCAATTGAAAGAAGAGATAGGAAACATATGCCAAAAGCATAATAATGCTGCCTGCTCTTGACAATTGAAGAATTGAACTTGCAGCCATGAGAGTGTTATGCTCAATAGCACCATATCTGCACATCAATGGCAGCAGAAGACAAAGCAATCCAAGCAATAGAAGTAGCATGTTCACATTACTTTGCTTCTGTCAAACAAAAACAAAAACAGCCATGAAATGATCAGAGATCACAAACCCTAGTAGTGAAGAGCCTGAAGTTTAGTAATTCTAGGCATCCAGAAAATGTGTTTTACCCAGAAAAATTGTTGTACGATCCTTAGTGAACTTCTATTTTAAAAAAAGTAATAATAAATGAAAAAATTCTTCACTTTTAAATCCTACTAGATTAGAAGATCCCGAAATTTAATATATATATATTGAAAAAGATCCATTAAAGAAGAAAAAGAAAGGCTAAAAAATGCTCTCTTTTAAAAAAAAAATCTTTAGTGAATTTTTTTTTTGTTTATTTTTTTTTTAAAAACTTTTTAGATCCTTCTAATATAGAAGGACTTCAAAAGTATTTTAAAAAAAAAGTTTACAAATTTATTTATTTTCTTATATAAAAAATCACTTAAACAAAAAATTCAGAAAAATGTGATTTTTTTAACCATTGCAAAATAGAATTTAAGTGTAGATCTCACCGTATAAGAGTTGAATCTAAATTATACTATTTTCTCATATTAAATTTTTAGTATATATGAATCTAAATTACAAACTATTTTTCTGGATAACGTTTTGGGTTTTTTTCCCCTTGAATACATAGACTTACTACTTGAAATTACAAGAATTGAGATAGGGTTTGAACTAATTTGTGTTTTTAGTATATGTACATTGTCAAATGTTTGTTCCTTTTGGAGGTTGGCCAGTCCTCCACAGAACAGAGAGGTCCCAAGAACAAGAAGAAGATTTGAGAGAATGGAACCAAAAAGGGAATATTTCACCACATGTATTTTCCTTTCGTGAAGAGCAAATATAGATATTATCAGCTCTGTAACATTGCCACATGTTGCATTAAGAAGCCCTCCAACTGTCAAAACATATTAATATAATGAATATGTCATTCTTAAATAATTATAAGTTTGAATACATATCAAAGTTCCAAATAAAAGTATTGAGATATGAATTAGTATTGTTATAGTATCAAGAATTTTAAACAATATGAATCGAGAATTGGGTAAAACAGTTGTAAATTTTATAAAAAATTATCAATCACCAACAAGAAAAGAAAAGAAAAAAACTTTATAGCACTAAACTAAATGTATGAGCTGTGAATCAAGTTGTGAAATAGGCAAGCACTGATATACGTATTGGATGATGTAATGCATGATATTTAAAATTTTTATATAAATATATTAAATTAATATTACTGCTCTAATTGTTTTTTTTTTTTTAAGGGTGAGAAAGTGATAGAGAAATACCTGTTGGACCAGTGTAATATGCAATTTGTCTTGAGTTTTTGTTGACAAAAAACAAAAAACAAAAAGAAAGAACTTGTTAGAAACTTTGTTAATTGACATAGGATAATCATCTAAAATTTCAGAGAAATAATAGAAATTCACACTTTCATTTATTAGGTGTGTAACAAATCAAAACTTAACATATATCATTTAAAGCTAGTGCATTTACTTTGGCTTTAAATGGGACCTCTGCAAGTGGACGATGGGATTAGTCCCTCAGTCGAGATGTAGGTAAATTGATCTGAACACTCGCTTATCAAAAATAAATTGTGAAATTTTAATTGTTTTGGGAAGTCTCAAAACATTTTCCAAAATTATATTTACTACCAATTAATCAAATATTAACTCTAATTAAATGCTCACAACCAAATAGACAAAATAAGAATCTTACTCTGTCAAAAAACTGATACGTTCAGCAAGTGGGATGAGTCCCAACAAACTCAGACCAAAAATCCAAACCTAATTAGTTGGGAATTAAAAAAAAAAAAAAAAATCATTAGGAGAAATAATTATTGTATTTTTTCTTAAAAAATAAAAATCAATGAAACAATCAAAAAGAAGAAAAACAGTGAAATTTCACAAAACCTAATTGGCTAACACTTACTCTTCCAAAACTGTAAAACTCAGCTAGGATTGCCAAAGGAATGGCAGGGAAAAACAAACAAAGCTTGGTTCCAAGTATCACTTCTTGAAGATTTCCCAGAAATTCTCTCAGCATTCTGCACTGAACCTTGGATAAAAGTGTCGGATCCGACTTTTTTCGTATCAACAACGATGATAGATTCTCAGTCGTCCGGCCAATCAAGTTCTCCGTGTTCCGGTGATCCAGTGAACCCATGATAGATATAGCTCTTTTCTTCAATGTCTCTTCAATCAATAGAGTTCGTATTAGGGTTTCAAAGCAAAGAACACACAAATTTCTCTCTCTCTCTCTCTCTGTTGATATTGGAAGTGAAAGAGTTCATGTTAGGACAATGAATGTACCAAATGTACGTTGTTGAAGTTTCCTGGAATTTTCCCATACTTGTTTCCTTCTTGCATGAAGATTTTTACACGTACGTATCCATAAATGTACAGGTGGTTCCTTCTAAAAATGTTAGCAACCACAAAATAAATATGTATAAATAACAACAAAATATATTTGTAAATATATATATATACATATATCAATTAATAATACAAAAAAATTAATGTGTGATCCATACTCATAATGAATCTAGTCACATATTAATTTTTGTGTGCTCATTTTTGTAATTTTTTTCTTTTTATGCATGTAGTATTACTATTGATATGTACTTCTATACTATTATTATATGTGAACACTTGACTTGAAGTAATGTTAAAATAAATTATTTTTCCAAAATACCCTTGTGTGAGATGGCTATTTTGTTTGTTTCTTTTCCACAAAGGGGGCAAGTATGTAATAACAAACCAATACCCCTTAATAATAATAATAATAATAATAAACCTTATTCGGTTTCAACGGTCAAATCTCTTCTTGATTTTAAAAAATAATAACATATGCTCAAAATGTTATATATATTAGATTAATTACGTCAACACACCCTAAATAATTAGTGAATATTATTTTATACTCCATTTTATTTTGTTGTAACTTGAAACTAATGGTAGCATTGATGGTGGAGTGATAGTGGTAAAGTGGAGCAGGTATTGCCAGTGGTGGACTTGTATTGATAGTAGTGAAGGTGGTGGTGGTGGTAATATGGTGATATTGATACAACTTGAGTTTTTTTAAAATGATTTTATTTTTTTTATTCTTTTAATATCTGTCAAATTCTTTTATTTTTTTAAGTGCTTTAGTCTAAACGCACCTAATAAATTTTAAAATAAAAATAGCAATTTTTTGTGTTTATTGAATTTTTTATTTTTATTTAACTTTTTAAATTTTAGGAGGCTCAAACTAAAAATTCCTAGGAGTTTAAAAAAAGAAAAGAAAAGAAACAAGGGAAATGCTCCGATATGCAATGCATACTGTAACGCCCAAATTTTCAAGCCGTTAATAAATCAAATCAATCTTAAATTTATAACTCCAGATAACTAATAACTTTAAGGGTAAATTACACTCACACCCCTTGAGATTTAACTTTAATACAAATACGCCCCTCACGTTCTAAAAATTACATTCCCCTCCTCGAGATTTAAAATCACATTACAACTTACCCCCTATATTTATTGACTGTTAGTTGACCTAATTGAAGTTATTATGTCAGCTGTTAAATTTTCTTAAATACCATTTTACTCTCACTTTATTTCATTTCTCTTATTGTATTTATTTATTTCTTTCTCTCTCATGGAAGACACACGGCAACTACCGTGCCCTCCTTCCATCTTCCTTCCCTCCTTCACTATAACTACACTTCCTGCCTTTTACCATTACTGTACGGGAAAGAAATAAACCTTCTCGTATAATCCTATTGATCAAGATTGCGCTCCTCCGTACGTCGTCGCTTTACTCCCTGAAAGCACAAACGTGAGCTAGCCGACGGGTGTGTGCCGGATACCTCTCCGATGCCTAAGTCAGCAAAATAGACAAATAGACAAAAAGCTCTGTGAATTCGGGAATCAAAGTTGTGTTGTCTCTCCAAAGGTGATGTTGTGAGCTTTTATAGGTTCCTTGTGGCACAATCCTAGTAGGACTCCTACTCCTCCATATAGAGTCTTCCTAGGATTCACACTCCTGAAAGATAATGCTTATCCTTCCACACCCCCCTCACTGCTTAAACCAAGTGAGATGGTTTTACCTCGGTAGGATGAACATACAACCGAAATAACACTGCTATGCCTAACTGGCTGGCAGGGCCGAGATAACTGTTAGCTAGGCTCTTCCTGTCCTTGCTTCTACCTCGGTTTCGCATGCCAAAACTGAGCTATCCGTAGAAGAGTTAAGCCGAGCTAACCCAAAACAGAGTCCTGAAAAAGGCTTAGCTTACCTCGGTTTAAAGGATACGACCGGGCTAACCATACTGGCCGTGGCGACCGGGCTATCTGCAACACTCTCTTGGATCGGGATAACAACAGGCTCTCTGGGACTGAACTAACTTTAAGGCCTCCTAGGACCGGACTAACTTCAAGGCCTTTTTACTCAGCCCTTCGCATTGTGGCCCATAACGACCTATTGCCCAGCTCGGCCCAATTTTTACATAAATTACCCTCTCAATTGCCCCTTAATTCTATCTGCGTAGCATGATAGGGATTACCTGTCTCGCAGCTGAGCTAACAACTTTAGTCCTACGACCGAGCTGAACCTTCAAGCCTTTCCAGCCGAGCTAAAACTCTTTAGTCTTTCCAGCCGAGCTAAACCACATCGAGCTCTGCTTGTCCGGTCAAAACGTCTCATCAATCACAGTAACTGAATCGCTTCTTATTCCAAGGACACGTGGCACACTCTGATTGGCCTAATGCAGCTGTCACGCCGTCTTCGTACTCCGTGTTTTTTGAACAGTTCCCGCCTTTTTCCATTCTCTTTTCACAAAATACACCCTAATGCTTTGAATCAACCACTTTACTATTCACCTTCTCTCTCTTGCAAGCCTCTGAAACCTCCATTTCCACACTACATAAGATTGTGCTCTCGCTGCTGTTGCATCCATCCTTAGCATTTCTACCTTGATCTGGTAAGTAACACAATCTCTACCTCCTCTTTGCAGTTTTTAGCACCTATTTTGCAATACATATCTCGCACACTTCGTATGTTTTTCAAAATACACTATGCCTGCTTCCATTTTTTTGCTTAGTTTTGTGTTTTCTGGAAAAAACTTAGTAATAGAACCACTTGGATTCACGAAATAATCTGAGAAACACCAGTTTTGATCCAAAATCACGATATAACCGGAGTAAAAAGTTGTTGGTAGTGGATGTCAATCTAGGCAGACCATTCAACCGAACTAACACTTCATGCTACACCAGTAGTTTTAACAAGTCAAACCATTTTTTTGATTTATCTTAGCCGAGCTAACAAACCGTACTAAGGCTGCGTAATAGTGTGCTTGATAGTCTTAATCACGGCCGAGCTATAACTTGGGGCTGAACTAGCCTTCGTAGTTCAAACCGAACTAAGAGCGCTGCCCCTAAAGGCTTAACTAGGTTAACAAACCCTTGCACAAACCGAGATAACAAACCCTGTTGCACAAACAGAGCTAGGACTACATTTATCTTGCCTTTATTTCTTTTAGCACGGTCCCACGATCTGTGCTTAACACTTTTGTTTTTCACTTTGCAGACTTTAGGTTGCCCAGGCACTCCTTTGAGCGCTCAACCGAGTTACTCAGCACCTTTCTCCGACCGAGCTAAGACAAGTTTAATTTATTCATAACTTAATCCATAAATGGGAAAGTATAGGTTTTTAGTAAACACACCTGGTGGAATGGCTGAATTCTGAAAGGATTATATCATCCCTGACAATGTTCACCTTACTTTAGCCGATCTAGATACCACACCATGGGAAAACCCCGGCTTTGTTCCCTTTACCCTTTTGTCCATTATAGAAACCAGACTAAGATTCCCTGTACAGCCTTTACTTTGTGAATTCCTTAGGCAAACTAGGATATGTCCCACCCAGCTTTCCACGAATTCATACTGTATAATAAATGGCATAGCCGAGCTAAACCGCCGAGCTGATATTAACCTCGGCTTAGCCGAACTCTTCCATCAATACTCCATAGGATCAAAAGAAGATGGCTGGGTCTATTATCTAAGAATACGCCGCCGCCGAGAGAAAATAATAAAGGACACACCGGATAAAGACTTGAACGACGATGATTTTTTCTGGGTATTTGGGAATTTTGAAGATCACCAAGCCCAGATCCCTGGCCGTAGAATAAACTGGAATAAATGAACCCCCGGTATAATTACTTCGGCTTCGTTACATGCTTCTCTTTATTTCGGTCTCCAATTCCTGAACCGATCTAACTTTTGTCTTCTTTATGCAGATTCAGCCCACCTCAAGTCGCTATATAGTTACCCCAATTTGGACACACTTCGCACCGCACTGCGATATCCTGAAAGAAGTTGGGCCAAGCTACTGAACTTTGAACCGACATACCGATATAGCAGTCGGCGAAAAGCGAAGGTAACTGATTTTTTGCTAGAAGCCTCCCCTGAACCGGACCCAAACTTGCCTCAAATCAACCTGGTCCGTACCACTGCTGAAGAAGAGATGGTGAAGAGGAACAGAGTAAGGGCCCTCCTAACCGAAACACACCAAGCCGAGGTACCACAAAGTGGTCAATCTACCGAGGCCGTGGTAGCTCTTCCCTCTCAACAACCCTCTTCATCTCGCCCCAACAAGCGTGCCCGGACTACCCCAACCGAGCAACGCCTCGTTGATGAAGACGAAACCATTCTTCCACCAAGCCCTTCACCGAGCCCGCAACAGGAGCGCTCCGACCGAGCTAGCTCCTCCAAGTGGGCACCCAAAATTACTTTTCAAAACCGAGCTATTCAGGACACTGATTCTGTGGTTGCCGAGAAGGATCACTTAATGGCATTCAATCTTGCCAAGAGTGTTTGCCTTCCAGCAGATATGGAGCACCACAATCATTTGACCGAACTGAAGGCCATCCGCTCGGCCATAAAATCCATGGTGCTTGTAAGTAGCTTCTTCTGTTAATATTTCTAATTTGCACGACTTTCATCTCGGTTTGATTACAAGTCTTCCCCTTCTTTTGCAGGCCATGCAGAAGAGCCACATCGCTCATAAGCGTGTGCTAGATCTTCGCAAGACTACAAGGCAAGCTCTGGCCGAAGTAACTGAAAAAACTGTCGAGCTGGAACAAGCCAGGTAGCAAATAGCTGAGCTAAAATCTGAGAACGGTCGTCTGACCGGACTTGTTAACTCGGCTGAAGCAGAAAAACAAAAAGCTGCAGCCATGATAAAAGACAAATACCTGCGCGAACTGGCTAAACTTGAGGGAAAGAAGGACGCCGAGATAGAGAAGCTGAAGAAGAGTGCTAATGACGCCGAGCTTTGGGGTTACAAAGAGGGGGAGGCGACTTACATTAAACAATGTGAAGCTGCCAAGGATCTCTTCTTCAAATGTGGGTGGAGGGTGACTGTAGTGCAGCTCGGTCACGGTTCAGAGACCAAGGTCTTCAACGCTCCTGCATATTTCATACCGAGCTCCATGACGGAATATGCTGCTGCTCTTCAGAAACAATTTCTAGAGGATTCAGATGATGAAGAAGAAACCGTGCCCAAAGATATCCCGGTTGTCAATGACCCTGTCGATCAGTCAGTTCGGTCGGAGCCAATGGTGGAAGACCTGACCAACGAGCTGTCCACTGAAACCGTGCTTCCAATCGAGACCGTGCTACCGAATGAAACCGGGCTCCGAGTTGACCTTGATGCTGATCTTGATGATTTATTTGCCTGATTTTGTACTTCTTCTTTTTGCTTTTTTCTTTTCTTTGCTTTTGGAAACAGATTGTAACCGGGCTAAGGCCCCACTCTTTGTTCTTGCTTTGAATTTTCAATGAAGTCTGTTTTTTTGTTCCAACTCTTATTTCGGTTGATCTCCATGCTTGTACTTTACTTTCTAACTGAAGTCTTGGATGAGGTACAGCATTCACTTGCCGAGATACTTTATATCGGTCTTAACATTTGCAACTATAAGTATACCTGCCAACCACTCTTTTAGCCGAGATACCTACCTCAGCTGAAGAGTACTTAGAGTTGGTTTAGTCCAGCCAACCACTCTTTTAGCCGATATCCTTACTTCGGCTAAAGAGTACCAAGTACTGGTTTAAGCCAGCCAACCACTCTTTTAGCCGATATCCTTACTTCGGCTAAAGAGTACAAGTGTTGGTTTAAGCCAGCCAACCATTCTTTAGCCGATATCCTTACTTCGGCTGAAGAGTACTAAGAGTTGGTTTAATCCAGCCAACCTCTAAATTGGTTATTCCTGCCAATTTAGAAAAATGTTTGGTTATTCCGACCAAACGTCTTGCAGCCTAGATCCTTATCTGGGGCTTAGGAGGGGTGTTGGTTTAATCCAGCCAACCTCTAAGTTGGTTTTTTCCAGCCAATCTAGAAAAATGTTTGGTTATTCCGACCAAATGTCCTGCAGCCTAGATCCTTATCTGGGGCTTAGGAGGGGTGTTGGTTTAATCCAGCCAACCTCTAAGTTGGTTTTTTCCAGCCAATCTAGAGTAAAGTGTTTGGTTTTTCCGACCAAACGTCCTGCAGCCTAGATCCTTATCTGGGGCTTAGGAGGGATGTTGGTTTGTCCAACCAACCTCTAGATTGGTTTTTCCACCGGACCTAGAGTAAAGTGTTTGGTTATTCCGACCAAACGTCCTGCAGCCTGGATCCTTATCCTGGGCTTAGGAAGGGTGTTGGTTTGTCCAGCCAACCTCTAGATTAATTTTTCCAGCAAACCTAGATTAAAGTGTTTGGTTATTCCGACCAAACGTCCTGCAGCCTGGATCCTTATCCTGGGCTTAGGAGGGGTGTTGATTTAATCCAGCCAACCTCTAAGTTGGTTTTTCCGGCCAACTATATTTACAATGTTCCTAACTCGCTAAAACTATCTTTTATAGAAAATAACTTATACTGAAAAAAATCTACTTGTTTTATTGAGAAAGGAAGAGGAAAATTACATATGCTTGAAAAAAGTTAAAAATAAAATAATTTGAGATTGGCAATGTTCCATGGCCTGGGAATGGCTTTGCCGTCCCCATCTTCCAAGTGGTATGCCCATTTTCCTGCTAATCCAACCACTTCGTAAGGTCTTTCCAATTGGGCCCTAACTTGCCATCTCCTGGTACCATGGTGTTTCCCATCACTTTGCACAGCACCCAATCGCCGATCTTGAATTGCCTTGGATGCACTGTTTTGTTGTATTTCCTGGATAACTCTTGTTGGTATGAGGCAATGTGAACCAGTGCTCTTTCTCTTCTTTCTTCTGCAAGGTCGAGCTCCAATGCTATGGCTTCGCCATTTAAGTCTGGATGAAAATTTTCGCTTCTAATTGTGGGAAGGCCAACTTCCAGTGGGATTACTGCTTCCATGCCGTAGGCTAAGGAGAATGGTGTTTCTCCTGTTGATCGTTGAAGTGTGGTGCGGTAAGCCCATAAAACATGGGGAAGTTCCTCAGCCCACTTGCCTTTTGCCTTCTCTAACCTTTTTTCAGTCCATCCAAGACAACCTTGTTTGATGCTTCTGCTGGCCATTGCTTGAGGATATGCCGGTGTAGAATTGTAGAACTCGATCTTGTATTCTTCACAAAAGCCTCTAAAGATTCTGCCATCAAACTGAGTGCCATTGTCTATATTAGGGCTTTAGGTATGCCAAACCGAGTGATGATGTTTTGCCAAACGAACTTCTTCACGTCTTTTTCCTTGATTGATGCTAAGGCCTCTGCTTCCACCCACTTTGTAAAGTAGCCGGTTGCTGCGAGAGAAGAACTTCATGTTGCCTGGTGCTGTTGGAAGTGGTCCACTATGTCCAGCCCCACATTGCGAAGGGCCATGGGCTGGTTAAGGGTAGAAGCTCTCTGGCAGGTTGATGTATTTGGTGTGCGAACTTCTGACATTTCTCGCACTTCTTCACATACTTCTCTGAGTCTGCTTGCATGTAAGGCCACCAATATCCTTGCGAGATTGCTCTGTATGCTAGTGATCTTCCCCCTTGATGGCTTCCGCACACGCCTTCGTGTATTTCGAACAAAAATGCTTCAACTTTGCTGGGATGAACACACTTTAGGTAGGGTCCTGAGAACGATTTTTTGTACAATGCCAAAGATGGGGAGAGTCAAAATCGTTGTGACTTTGCTCTTATTCTGTTGGCCGCTTTATTTTTTCCAGTAGGGTGCCATCTTTTAAGAACAGTATGATGGGATCCATCCAAGAAGGGCCTAGCTCGGCGCAACGTACATCTTTCTGCTTCGAGGTCTTCAATGCTTGGTCTAGGTAGGTAGTCGATCAGCAATGGATGAGGAATGGAAGTATCTGCCATTGAAGCAAAGCCTGCTAATTTATCTGCTCTGCTGTTTTCCTCCCTGCCGATTTGTTCTATCCTGACTACTTCAAATTTCTTGATTTCTGTTCTGACCAACTCTTGGTACTTAGCCATCCTGTCGTCCTTTGCTTTGTAGTCGCCTGAAATTTGGTTTACCACCAGCTGTGAGTCGCTGTAAACCATTAGCTCGGTGGCCTTCATGTAGAATGCCGATTTGAGGCCTGCAAGAAGCGCTTCATACTCCGCTTCGTTGTTTGATGCTGGGAAGCCAAGGTTGACTGCTTGCTCCATTACTAGGCCGTCTGGAGAGATGAGGACTATACCAAGTCCTGCTCCATGCCGGTTGGATGCTCCGTCCACGAAGAGCTTCCACATCTCTCCAACGAATAACTTCCAGCAAGTGGAGGGATCAGATGATGCCTTGGGGTCCAGAATGCTGCTGGTGTTTTCTTCAAGGTCCATGCTTGCTGTTTGCCCCTTGCTATCTGTTTGTACCAAATCTTTATTTGTTGGTGAGTCTTGGCTTGGTGTAGCATGGTTCGCTTCTTCCTTGCTTTCTTTACTCTGGTTTGTCTTGGGGTCTGACTGAGTATCCTGTACCAGGGGTTGCGCTATTCCGGCGTCAACTTCTATCCCTAGTTTGGTCGTGTCAGTCAGGTCGACTGGGCAGATATGATGACTTCCTGGGGTAAATTCAGCGACGAAGTCTGCCAAGGCTTGAGCCTTTATGGCGGTCCTGGGTTGAAACTTGATGTCATATTGTCCCAACTCTACTGCCCATTTCAAGATTCGCCCAGAAAAGTTTGCCCTTTCGAAAAGAGCTTTTAACGGGAAAGCTGTGAGGACGACTATAGTGTGGGCGTGAAAGTAGTGCGACAGCTTCCTTGAGGCCATCATCAAGGCTAAGGCCAGTTTTTCCAGTGGCAAGTACCTTGTTTCGGCGCTCAGTAATGTCTTGCTGACATAAAAGATAGGCAGATGTTGGATTCCTTCCGCACGGACCAACACTGCGCTAATTGCGTACTGTGAGACTGCCAGGTACAGGAAGAGTTCTTCTCCAGGTATTGGGGTGACAAGCAGTGGTGGGGAAGACATGTATTCTTTCAGGCTTTCCAGAGCGCGGTCGCATTCTTCGTCCCACTCAAATTTGGCCTTTAAAGCATGGAAAAATGGTCGTAGTCTGTCTGACGACCGGCTTATGAACCGATTGAGTGCAGCCGCCATACCGGTGAGATGTTGAACTTCTTTTATTGAATTTGGCCTCTCCAGGTCCTGAATTGCTTTGATCTGAGAGGGGTCTGCTTTATAACCCCGGTTGGTCACCAGGAAGCCCAGGAATTTGCCAGATCCTACTCCGAATGTACATTTAGACGCATTGAGGGCAACTTGTGCTTCTTTAGGATCTCAAACATCTCACCTAGGTCCTTGAGATGGTCATTCTCATCCTTGCTCTTGACCACCATGTCATCGATGTAAGCCTTCATTGTTCTGCCTAACAGTGGTTCAAACATCTTGGTGACCATCCGCTGGAATGTCGCCCCTGCGTTCTTTAGGCCAAAGGGCATGACCTTGTAGCAGTATAGTCCTCTTGGAGTTGTAAAGGACGTGACCTCCTGGTCCGGTTCATACATGGCGATTTGATGGTAGCCTCTGTATGCATCAAGAAAGCTAAGTCGGTTGTGCCCCGCCGTTAGGTTTGCCAGTTGATCTATCCGTGGTAGGAGGAAGCTGTCCTTTGGGCATGCTTTGTTAACTGTCTTGTAGTTGACGCAGACACGCCATTTACCATTTTTCTTTGGCACTACGACTGTGTTGGAAATCCATCTGGGGTAGTGCACCTCTCTGATTGCTCCTGCCTCTAGCAGGTTTCCTACTTCTTCCACCACTATCTCGGCGTGGTGGAGTGCCGATCTGCAGGTGCGCTGAATGATTGGTCTGGCAATTAGGTGGACGTTTAATTGGTGACAGATGAAGCTTGGGTCAATGCCTGGCATGTCGTACGGTGTCCAGGCGAATACTTTGATGTTGGAGGTCAAGAATTCCAGACCTCTATCTCTCAGTGCTGGACATAGATGAGCCAAGCAAAAAGAACTTATCCGGGTTCTTTTCATCTATTCTTACCTGTACCAGGTCTTCCACTGCCTTTGTTCAGCGGCTTTGCCGACATCTGCGAACAGTTCATTGCTTTCAGGTTCTTCCACTGAATGAACATATCCCTTGGCAGCGCGCGGCTGCGTTTACCGTGACAAAGCATTGCTTGGACATAATTTGGTCTCCAAAGACCTCTTCAATTACTCCGGTTTCGTTGGGGAACCGCATTACTTGGTGGTAGGATGACGCTACCGATCGCATGGCATGCAGCTATGTTCTTCCCAAGATTATGTTGTAAGTGGAAGGGACTTTCAGCACCCAGAATTCCACTTGTTTCGTTACGCTTCCTGCTCTGACTGGGAGAATTATTTTGCCGACTAGCCATTCTAGCATTGAGTTGAATCCAATCAGGGGAGATACGGCAGGTGCCAAGTCTTTGTCTTGTAGCTTCAATTGTTTGAATGTTTCATAATACATTATCTCACATGAACTACCCTAGTCGATCAAAATCCGCTTGACGTCAAAATCCTTGACTCGAAGAGTGACAACCAGGGCATCATTGTGGGGACAATATATCATCGCCAAGTCTCTATCTGAAAAAGACATGATGTTTGTGGCCTCTGTCTTCCCTTTTTTGATGGTAGGTTGTGCACTTAGTACCTCCCTTAAGTGCTCGGCCTTCTTGATTGACCCTCTGAGCTCGCATACACGCTCAGGTTCGAAGATTCCATGTATCACATTGATTACGCCTTGAGGTGGGGCGTCGATTGGCATCCCGTTCGGGTGGTTGTCGTTCTGGGGGGCTGGCTGCGCCCCTCCTTCAATGTATTTGTCCAGGTGACCGGCTGCCACCAACTCCTCTAGATGTTGTCTCAATGGTGTACAATTTTCAGTGCGGTGCCCCTTTTCTTTATGAAAGGTGCACCGTGATCTTTCGTCGTAGTCCTTCTGAGCCTCTCCTAGCTTAGCAGGCCATCTGACGAAAAGTTCATCGCGTATCTCGCTTAGAATCCGGTAGATTGGCTTTTTGAATACCGTGGTAATGGCAGTGCGGACTCTCAACCATCTTTTATCCTGGTCTTCTCCGTTGTCCCGCCTGCCCCGTCCGTTTTTGTTCGGACGTTCTACCGCGTTGACTTTAGCCGCGGTCTTTTTATCTGGTACTGCGGTCGTGCTAGACTTTGCTTTAGCACGGGTGCCATCCTCTTCCACCCTAATGTGCTGGTGCACTCTTTCCATTAAGCCTCCATCGTTAGAGGTGGCGTCATAGTGATTGAGTCCCTTAGTCTGTTCCCAACTGGAAGACCCCTTTTGTACTGTGCGATGGCGAGATTGTAGGACAGTCCCCAATCTGGTTGAAGGTCTCCCAGTAGCGACTATTGTAGGATCTAAGTGTCTCCTTGTCGCCCATGTCAATGGAGAGAAGCTGGTCGATCTCCACTGGTGTTTTGGTGTTTGTTCTGAACCTTGTTACGAACGCCTCCGCCAATTGCGCCCAGGAGGCTATGCTGCCTTCTGGAAGTTTTTCGAACCAAGTCAAGCCTAGGTCGCCAAGGCTTGATGGGAAGAGGATGCACATCAAAGCCTCGTTTCGACGATATAATAGCCATAACCTGGCGGAAGTGGCTCAAGTGCATATAGGGATCTGTCTTTCCTCGTACGTGGTGAATTTGGGCTGGAGGAAGCCTGAAGGTAGGGGCGCGTTTTCAATTGCTAGAACGAACGGCGAGGTCTGTAGCCTTGCTAATGCTTTGTCCGTTGGTTCGTAAGCAGGCCGTGGTAATGGCATTCCAACTTCGACGCTTCCATGCGTCCGAGGAGCCAACCGCTAAAGGGCAGATACCCTGCGAGGGTCGCGCGCCCTATTATCCTTCTTCCATCATGCCCTTTCTTCTAGCACGGTCTGTAAGTCGGATGATCTTGGCAACTCCGTCTGCTTGGTAGATGTTTGGTGCGTGCGCGAGGGCCGATAGGTGCTTCCCTCAGTAAACGACCTCTCAGTCCTCGTTCTCTCTCAGACCTGGAGCAACGAGTCCTGGAGGTTCTGGATTGAGTATCGCCTGTCCTGAGGCTTCTACTCTCTGTTTGTGATGGCGTAGTATGCCTACTGTGATCTTCTGAGTGGCGAGGGGGCGTGTTGCCTTTACGCCCCTCTCCTGTCACCACCCCTTTTCCCTTGATCTGGCGTTTCATGGCCTCCATATCCGCTGCCATCTTTCGTATCAATTCGTCCTGCTGCTTTACGCGGTCCTCCAGAACTTGAGGATCAATCCTCCGCCTTTGTCTGTCAGGACTTTGTGAACGAGAGTGACGGGGGCCGTTATTCCGCCTCCCTCTAGCATCCCTCCTGGGGTTATGTTGTTGGGGCTCCAAGTCCGCCATGGGGGGAACAGGAGGCAAACCTTCGCGCCTCCCACCTCCTTCTGGGGTTTGTCCATCGATGGTGGACTGCGGCAAATCCTCGTTGTGCACCGTTACTTTTTAAGGAAAACTTAATCAAGAGGTTTTGTTCGTTCTGTTTCTTCCCACAGACGGCGCCAATTGTACGGGAAAGAAATAAACCTTCTCATATAATCCTGTTGATCAAGATTGCGCTCCTCCGTACGTCGTCGCTTTACTCCCTGAAAGCACAAACGTGAGCTAGCCAGCGGGTGTGTACCGGATACCTCTCCGATGCCTAAGTCAGCAAAATAGACAAATAGAAAAAACTCTGTGAATTCGGGAATCAAAGTTGTGTTGTCTCTTCAAGGTGATGTTGTGAGCTTTTATAGGTTCCTTGTGGCACAATCCTAGTAGGACTCCTACTCCTCCATATAGAGTCCTCCTAGGATTCACACTCCTGAAAGATAATGCTTATCCTTCCACACCCCCCTCACTGCTTAAACCAAGTGAGATGGTTTTACCTCGGTAGGATGAACATACGACCGAAATAACACTACTATGCCTAACTGGCTGGCAGGGCCGAGATAACTGTTAGCTAGGCTCTTCCTGTCTCTGCTTCTACCTCAGCTTCGCATGTCAAGACTGAGCTATCCGTAGAAGAGTTAAGCCGAGCTAACCCAAAACAGAGTCCTGAAGAAGGCTTAGCTTACCTCGGTTTGAAGGATACGACCGGGCTAACCATACTGGCCGTGGCAACCGGGCTATCTACAACACTCTCTTGGATTGGGATAACAACAGGCTCTCTGGGACCGGACTAACTTTAAGGCCTCTTGGGACCGGACTAACTTCAAGGCCTTTTTACTCAGCCCTTCGCATCGTGGCCCATAACGGCCTATTGCCCAGCTCGGCCCAATTTTTACATAAATTACCCTCTCAATTACTACCCCATCGAGATGGGAATACACACCTTCTATATATGTATGTGTATATATAATTTATTAGGATTTAGGAAATGAAATACATATATATATATATATATATATAAAAGATTATGAAGCTCCTAACACCTCAAAGATTATATGAAGTATATATATGTATATTTATATAAGATTATCAAGCTCCCAGCTTTAACTCATCTAAAGCATCTACAATAATTCTCATTCAGGGACTGCACAACCATGGCAAACGCAAATCACAAACCTAGAATTCAATGCTCATCCATTATTAAAAAAAAGAGGAAGACGAACTTAGATCCAATTTTGAATACAAACACAGACCCATTTTTGATCAGGACAAATTAATTCTTTGAAGCAATAAACCATGCATGTTACATGCATAATTTGCTACAATCTTCAAGCTACCTCATGGAAACCACTCACAACCAACCAAAAAAATTACAACCACCCACCATTACAGCCCCATATCCACACAAAAAATAAAACCCATGTCCACCACCACTAACCCCTCCACTTTGTACAGCAATCCAGCTAAAAATCAAACCCACACAAACCAGACCAACAACAAACAAGAGTAGAGAGAGAAAGTGTGAGTGCGAGTGAGAAAGAGACAAAGAGTTGTGATAGTAGAGGGAGTGGTGGCGCTGTGGTGGCTGAAAAAATGAACCCCATTGTTACCGTCGGTGAACATGGAGTGGCATTGGGATGAAGGACTTGGTGGAGGAATGTAAGGGAGGCTGTGTATGTTCCCAATTGTTGAGTAATGGTTGTGGTGGCCGGAATTAATGGAAAAGAGGAAGAGATTGCTGACTGTGGAACTAGACAGAGGGTACAGGGAGTTCAGAGGGTTAGGGGTGGATATCGTGTATGGTGGAGTGGAGAGTTTGGAGATGATGAGAAAGTGTTTGGGGTTGCAATGGTTGGGTAGGTTGAGAGGGTAATATAGTAAATTAAAGTCTTTATATATTTTTTTTCCCGTAACTTCCGTTCACAGATAATTTCTGACAAGGGGGTCAGTGTAATTCTTAAAATGTCAAGGAGGGAGTTGTATTAAAATCAAATTTTAGGGGGTGTTAGTATAATTTACCTTAACTTTAAATATACAAATCATCTCCAAAAATAATTATACAAATATTTTCAAAATATAATTTATACAAATCTCCAAAAATAATAATAGAGGTAGACCTGAAAATATCTAACTCAATAAATCTTTTAAATGCTTCAATCCCGATTGCCACTAAATTGCTCCACATCTGAAAAATAAATTAATTCGGAAAGTATACAATATGACATGATGAATAACAATGCTCGGATAGAAAACAAATTAATAGGGATCCAATAAATGACGACATTGCACAAACGATTCGATTTGATTCAAATTAACAAGTAATTTACCACATTACACAAGTAAATCAACTTATCACATGATAATTTATCCAGGACTAAATACTTGGTCCTACTTAGTACATGATTAGTGACCGGCCTCACCCACCTCACCTAAGCACAACCGCTTATCTAGGCATATTAATGCAAGCTACTGGCAAGGTCAACTCAATCCATGTAAGAAGTATTTTCACGTCTTTAGTCAGACAAATTAACATTGTCAACACAGAATAATTTCACATAATTAATCAAATGACTAGTATAACAAACCGAGTATAAATTGGAAGTAATTAAAATAACACTCTTTGCAAAGAGATTTAAAAATGGTATATTGTATACCACCTCTCAAAACCATTCATCTGTCACCAACATTTTAATCATCTGCTATTTCTTCATAGATCTCCAAATAAATGGCAAATGAAAATTTTAATATATGAGATATGTAAAATTTGACAAAATTTATAACTCTCCTCTTTGTAAAATTATTAACTCTCATTGTAAATATTCCCAAATTAAACTCAAAATTTAGTAATAACCAATCAAAGAGAACAATTTGAGAAGAAGAAGAAAACTGAGTGGGTAAATGAGGACCCGCCCCTCACTTGCTCAATTTATAGGGAAAAGTCTTACAGCTAAAGAAAAGGAAATAAATAAATCTATATATTATATAGGTAAAAGAGATTTCTAATCCACAAAACTTCTAAGGGTTTTAATATTTTAATCTTAATTTTTTGATTTTTGAATTTAAAAAAAAAAAGGGGACACTTATTAGTAAGTCTCATATACAAAATTTAAAATTCATCTAATTCTAAAACAAAACATTTGCACCAATTAGTCTTATATATTTTTAATTGTTATCAAAATATTTTTTTTATTATATAACTTTAAAAACGCTGCTATATCTCACCATCGCCAGACTTCCATCAAACGGTCACCAGAGGCTCGCCGGAATATTCAACATCACCGGAAAGTCGGCGGAGTATTATCGAAAATGCGCCGGAGTATTACCGAAAATGCGCCGGAGTGTTTTGTACGTCATTGGAAGTCGCAAGAATGTCCAGAATGTTTGTTGAATTGCAAGAATATTATCGGAGATTCACCGGAATATCCAGAATATTATTGGAGAAAAAAAAGAATAAATGGAGAAATTATAGTGAAAAAATATAACAAAACGTGTTAAATATTGATAAACTGAAAGGGGGAAAAAAAATTACAACAACAAATAACAATGGGAAAAAATATATATTATTTTTTAATATTTGTAGGGTTTAAGCAAATAATTTTCAATATTGATTAAACTGAAAAGTAAGTTTTGAAACTATAAAATGTTATAGTTTCAAAAGCATGATTCTATTAAACATTTATCCTTATTAATCAAACTAGAAAACTTGTTATGAAATTACAAAATTTTACAGTTCTAAAAAATGTTATGAAATTATAAAATTTTACAGTTTTAAAACATGATTCATTTCAACACAAAAAAAACTGAAACTGTAAAATTTTACAGTTTTCATCACCTGTAACTAAAACTCAAAAACAACTTATTCAGAACTTGAAAATTTTCTCTATTGAAACAGGAAAATAGAAGTGTGTTGCAGAGAAAAAAAAGAAAAATTGAGAAATCAAAGGAGAGAAACAGATATAGAGAGAATATTGTACTCTAACAACTATTTTTGATTTAGATCTAGTCGGATCTCATGTAGATTTACTCAGATCTGAATAGATCTGCTCACCTTCTTCGTCGGGAAGTTGTCTCTTTCGCCATCTATGAGGGTAAAGTAAGGAGTCGATGGTTACCCGTGAACCTCAAGCAATGATGGTCGTCGGTCACCAGTAACTATATATTAGAAAGAGAAAGAGAAGAAGTAAGGCATAGTTGCCGATCACCAAAAATCATGAAGAGAATGAGGTAGTAAAAAACAAAGGCATAGAGAAAAATGAAGATGAAAAATACGTAGTGGACTTTTGAGAGTATTCAAAAGGTTGTGAGACTAAATAGACTTGTTTTCTGTTCTGAATCTGGCAGTCAAGGATAGTGCATTATGGTTAGCTCAAAGTTCTTGTCATTCCCTAGTATCTGCTTTTTACAAACATACCAATCTTGACTTTGGTGATAATGTCAGTTACAATAGTATGGCATAGATTAAATACCTTCCACCCAAAGTGCAATGTTTTGGTTGGCTTGCAAGGAGAAATAAGGTCAAAACATCAGTGTTTCTGTATAGATTGGGAATTCTAGATCGAAATACTTCTACTTTATGCATTTTCTATAAAGCTAGTATTGAAACATCTGAACACGTGCTTATAGGGCTGAGTAAAGAATCCGTGAAATCCGTAATTCGATCCAATCCAGTCAAATCCGGTAGATTTGGATTGATTTTTTGAATCCGTGGTTCGGTTTCGGATTGAAGAATTAAAAATCCGTAGTCCACGGATTGGTTCCGAATTGAACCCCACAGTTCCGGATTGGAACCGATCCGGACCGTATACAAATAGTCTATATTTTTATTATACATCATCCCCCCATAGTATCTTCTCTTATTCTATACAAAACCTAAACTCAAACCTAAACCCGCATAATATCTTTTTTTATTACTTTTGTTTGTTAGTTTTTAGTTTTAATTTGTAATAGTCTAAATACTTATGACGAAACTAGTTTTCTTATGGTTGTTTAAATTCTAGAACAGTATGTCGCTATTATAGAAAGACATGTTGTTATTGTGGAACTAATATAGCGCTATGTTTATGTTTTTATTGTTATACATATATATTTTTTTTGTTATTTAATTATGTGAATCCGTGGTCCTAAACTGATCTAATCCGTGTTTAAATGGATTGGTTCGGATTGGTTCCATGATTTAAATGGATTGAATTGGTTTCAATTTTTTAGGAACCGTAGATAAGGGATTGGTCTTGGTTTTACCCCAATCTGATTCAATTCGGACCATGCTCACTTCTACGTGCTTATCCTTTGCCCTTGGTATGGAGAGTTTGGTCAAGCCTATTGAAGTGGTGGAAGGTTACTTGAGTGGTGCTTGTTTATGTACAAGGCTTGCTTGACTGGTGGTCAAGGCACTGCTGCAGGAAAGCTGAAAGAAGAATTTGGAGTGCAATTTCTCTGGTAGCTCTTTGGTCAATTTGGAAGCACAGAAATGAGTGCCTCTTTCAAGGTTCTCAACCAAAGTTGCAAGAATTACTGGAACTCATCATCACAAGAATTGCTATCTGGTATAAAGCTGCAACCAAGAGGACTCCATTCTTGATTGATGACTTCCTTCATAACATTTCACAAATCAAATTCTGTTTAGGTGGAAGGACTTAGGAGATCTGTGTTGTTGGGGTTTTGTGGGGTTCTTGGGGTGTTTGCAGCATAAATCATCCCTGGGGTTTTGTGGGGTGTTTGTATTTTAAGTTGATCTGTTTGCAGCTCTGGGGTGTTTGTAGCTCTGTCACTTTCTAGTAGCTAGGTGAGTGCTGGATCAATTTGTGGAAAATTGGTTTCTGCTTTGTTATGCTGTTATATGAGCTATATTTGGCTATATTTGGATCAGTTTGCAGCTCAGTCACTTTCTGCTTTGTTATGCTGGAGTGTGGCTAAGTTGGGATCATGAGATCTATTTGTAGCTCTGTAATTTACTCTGTTTGCAGCTATGTCTCTTTCTATTTGCAGCCAAGTGAATCTGGTGGATTAGTTTGATCTGTTTTTGTTTAGGTTGGGCTTTGTTTCTACTGTATGCTAGTTGTTGGGATGTTTTTGGTTGGTTTCTCACCAACTTTGGTGGTACTTGCAAGTGATAGGATGAGCTCTTTGGTGCCAACCTAGTTGGGATCATTTAGCCCATTATGATACTTTTGCACTTCCCTCTCTTTATTAGTGTTGTTTGGTATTTCGTACTCCTTTCATTCATCAATAAAGTTTCTTATTTGCCGTTAAAAAAAAAAATAGACTTATTCTCTCTTAAATAGGATTTCTAAGTAATTTGCTAAAAAAAAAAAAAAAATGACTCCCACCCACCCTTCAATTTGATTTTTTGAATTTTAAAAAGCCCTAAACCCTAACTTTCCTAAACTATATTTTTTTATTTTCTGCCTATCATAACTTTAGTTGAAACAGTCAATACCAGTAAATAATTATCAATGCGCTTTATTATTTTTCCTTCATTGATTCTTTTTAATGCTTGCTTTTATTTTTGTTACTTTTATTTTTTATTTATTTAGTTTTTGTTATGATCAATGAATGAACTATAATATTAATTTTTTTCTCATCTATTTAAAATTTTTTTTTTTTATTGTGGGCGTTGAAGATTTATTAGGCAATGTGGAAAAAAAAAAATGTTGTATTTTTTAATTTACTATATTTTCATATTTTCTTAACTATACTATTGCTTTTCTTCTCATTTGTTTTTTTATTGTGAGGATTGAAGATTTATCAGACGGTTTTTTAACTAACTGTATTTTCTCATCTATTTTCTTATTGCGGGTGTTGAAGATTTATCACATGGTGAGAAAAAATATATTATTGTATTTTTTTAATTGGTTGCGTTTTTTTACATTTCGTTTTGATCACATGGTGAGAAAAAAAATTTGTGATTCAGTTATTTTTAACTTACTGTGTTTTCTCATCTATTTTCTTATTGTGAGTGTTGAAGATTTATCACACGGTGAGAAAAATTATGATTATATTTTTTAACTGATTGTGTTTTTTCCCACTTTTTTTAATAATACGGTGATTGTGTTTTTTTACACTTTATTTTGATCACATAGTGGGAAAAAAAATTTGTGGTGGAGTTTTTTAACTCACTATATTTTTTGAAAAAAAAACTGAAATGATTGTATTTTTTAACTATCATATTTAGATGAATGACCAAAGATCATTGAATTACAAAAAAAAAAAATATTATAACTAAAATCCCTTACCAATCCCTTAGCAAGGAAATTAACAAAGAAATTTGTATATTATTTCAATTGTTAGTCTACCATATAGATTTCACCATTTAAAAAAAATAAATCTGTCATACAGATTACTCTCAGCTTTCTAAAGGCTCTAATTATCACTGTAACTCTAATACATATTGCTATCTATCTATATATTATGGGTGAGTTTGGGAAGTGGGTTGACTTTTTGGCTTTTTGGCTTTTTTGGCTATTTTAGCCTGGGCTTAAAAGCTTGGTTTGAGAAGGGCTTTTTGACTTTTTGGCTTTTTTGAGTTTTTTTGTGAGAGAAGAGTGTAATGATTATGGGTTGGATGTGATGTTTTGTTTTTTTGGGGCTAAAATAGCCTGTTTTGTCTTTTGTGGCTATTTTAGCCCCAACCCACTTGACAACTAAAATGGAATTTCTAATTCACAAGACTTTCAAGAGTTCCAATATCTCAATCTTAATTTCATGATTTTCGAATTAAAAAAAAAAATACACTCTCGCCCACCCTTCAATTTTAGATTTTTTAAATTTTAAAAAACCCTAAACCCTAACTTTCGTAAAACAGTCATACATGTAAGTAATTATCAATTCGGTTTATTGCTTTTCTTTTCATTGATTCTTTTAATGCTTGTTTTTCTTTTCATTACTCTTTTCTATTATAATCAATGAATGAGCTATACTATTGATTTTTTTCTCATCTATTTTTTTACTGTGAGTATTGAAAATTTATTAATTAGATAATGTGGAAAAAAAAATGTTATTGTATTTTTTGATTGACTATGTTTTCTCATCTATTTTCTTAACTATACTATTGCTTTTCTTCTCATCTATTTTTTTATTGTGAGTGTTGAAGATTTATCAGACGGTGTGAAAAAAAATATTCTTTTGTTTTTTATCTAACTATGCTTTTTCATCTATTTTCTTATTGTGGATGTTGAAAATTTACACACGGTGGGAAAAAAAAATATTATTGTATTTTTTTAATTGATTATATTTTTTTACATTTCGTTTGATCACATGGTAAGACAAAAAAAATTGTGATTCAATTTTTTAACTTACTGTGTTTTCTCATCTATTTTCTTATTGTGGGTGTTGAAGATTTATCACACAGTGAGAGAAAAAAATGATTGTATTTTTTAACTGATTGTGTTTTTTTACACTCTATTTTAATAATACGGTGATTGTGTTTTTTTACACTCTGTTTTGATCACATGGTGGAAAAAAAATTATGATTGAGTTTTTTAACTCACTATATTTTTTGAAAAGAAAAATAAAAATGATTGTATTTTTTTAACTATCATATTTAAATGACTGACCAAAGATCATTGAATTAGACAAAAAATTTATAACTAAAATCCCTTACCAATCCCTTACAAGGAATTTAACAAAGAAATTTGTATATTATTTCAATTGTGAGTCTACCGTACAGATTTCACCCTTCTAAAAAAAATCTATTATATAAATTACTCTCAGCCTTTCTAAATGCTCTAATTATCACCGTAACTCCAATACAGATTACTATCCTTTGTCTTTTTCCTTAACTCTGATCGCAGGTATTAGACAAACAAATAATGTATTTGATTAGGGGATTTGGGAAGAGATTTGAAAAGGGAAAGAGAAAAAGTACGTGAAATGTGAATAGAATATACTTATATTTCACATAATTTTGGCCATAGTCCTTGGGTGTGTTTCGCTATAGTCCTTGGTCAAGGGAGTTTTTTGGCCATGGTTCTTTCGGCCGAGTCCGGATTCTCAGCTGCCCTACTCGGCAGCCCTACCCTGCAGCCCCCAAAACGACGTCGTTTTGGGGGTTTTTGTTTTTTTTCTTTCTTCTTCTTCGTTCTTTTTCTCTCTCTTCGAACCAGAGGGGAGGGGAGAGGGAGAAGAGGGAGGAAGGAGAGGAAGAGGAGGAAGGAGGAGGAGGAAGGGAAGGGCCGGACTGGAGGGGGCCATAACCAGTGGGGGAGGAGGAGGAGGAGGAGGAGGAGGAGGCGAAGGCGGCGGCGGCGGTGCAGGTACTGTGACGAGGCGACGAGGCGACGGCCGGCGGCGAGGCGGCGAGGCGACGAGGTGACGAGCTGCGAGCTGCGACGACGAGCTCGCAGCGTCGGCGGCGATGGCCGAACGAGAAGAGAGAGAAAGCAAGAACGAAGAAGAAGAAAGAAAAAAAAAAAAAAAAAAAACCCCAAAACGACGTCGTTTTGGGGGGCTGCCGGGTTGGGCTGCGGGTTGGGCGGCCGAGGATCCTGATTCCTTTCGGCCATGGGAGGTGTGATGGTAGTTCTTGGTCAGTTCAACAAAACTGCATGGTGGCAGTGTTTCTTACACGTGCGTCATGATTTTTGATGCTACAGATCAGTGTACTTCAGGCATGGGGTATTGTCCTAGGCTTGTGTGCGGTATTGAAAAGATAAGTGTTGTAGCTTTTGGTGTAATAGAAGAGTATGGGTTGGTGAAAAGAATTGTGATTTGGGTTGAAAAGTAGAGTGTGGTTTGTTGAAAAGAGGAGTGCACTAAAATGGGTGTTGAAAAGAAGATTTTGATTTGTTGAAAATAGAAGTGTAGGAGCAGCATGAGTGTTTTTGTTTTGGGTTGTGTGGGTTGATTTTGCAGGGATTTATGTATTTTTTTTTTCGACAATGCTACGTAACTCAAATTTTGTGGCTCAAAAGTGGCTCAAATGGCCAAAACGACGTCATTTTGAGTATAGAACAACATAAAAATGGCCAAAACGACGTCGTTTTGGCCATTTGAGCCACTTTTGAGCCACAAAATTTGAGTTACGAGACATTTTCCTTTTTTTTTTTAGTTAAGTCCTTTACTTTTTTATTTTTTTGGTCTGCTTTTTATTTTGTTTAAAAAAAAATAAAATTTGTGAGGCCAATGAGTTGGTTGTATGGATTTGAGTAGGGGTAATTTGTATTTTCTGAATCTCTCTTGATGAATGTCATCTTTCTGTACCTTTAATTACATACTATTAGTGAAATTTTTCTTTGTTGATAAAAAAAAAAATTTCACATAGTTTGACACATATTTTCTCTTTTATTTTTCAAATCTCTCCCCAAATTCACCAACCAAACCTAGCGTTAAAATGCTAATGCTAGATTGTAGAGCATCTATTTTATATCTATATATATAAGAGGCGCTTAGCTACTTGAGATTTGTATTTTCTTTTTGATTTTGCCATTTCATTTTAAATAATTTACTAATAGTGATTTATATGTTGAGTGAACTGTTTTTCGTAAATATACAAACACTCTTGGTCAATTATGCAACATATTTTTTCGTAATTATGCAAACATTCTTGGTCAATGATGAAACAGGTTTTCCCGTAATTATGCAAACATTCTTGGTCAATTATGAAACATAAACCTTTTATTTTTTTAACAAATTACAAATATACCCATAAGGTTGGTTTAAAATATGAATTAATCCTATAATATTAGAAATTACAACTATCATTTGTTATAAATTTTAATTTAACACAATACTCAGGGAAAAAAAATTCTCCCATACAATAATAAATTATCAAAATTGTTTATTGAAAAATATTTCTCATATCATTAAAAATTGTTAATTAACTTAATGATTTATTTATTAATAAAATGGTTAACTGAAAAATATTTTTCATATCATTAAAAATTGTTAATTTACTTAACGATTTACTTATTAATAAAATTAGTCATTTGTTATGCGAGTATGATACATATATTAATAAAATTAGCCATTTGTATATATATATATATATATGTATTTTTTTTTTGCTTCTTTACTAGTTCAGTGAATTATGTTAGTAGTTTTTTTTAGATTGGAGAATTATTTTAGTATTTGTTTTACATTGATCTTTTGAGAAAAGTTGCACACCATAATTTTTTATATATAAATTCAAAAGAAATGTTAAAGACTCATAAATTTACCAAAAATGATATGATAATAGAATTAGAGTCTACATCATAATAAAACAAAAAATGATACATATCATACCACATAATTTTATCATATATCTAATGATTTGTTCTATTCAATTTCATAGAATAATATTTTAATTTTTAAAAATTATCAAAATACAAAACTTAAATATACTGTAATAATAGCCCGTGCCTTGCATGGGCCTTTCGAAACTATTATATATATCTATCTATATAAGAGGTGCTTAGTTGCGGGAGCTTCTATTTACACACACCAAATCCCCTCTTTGCACATCCTTCTCACTACACACACCAAAAAAATTAATTCCTAATTCTTTTACTCACTGCACACACATTTGATTCCACATCTATCCTCACACACACACATCCCCCAGACCCTCAAACCCAGCTCTCCCGACGGTGCACACCCATTGAAGCTGCATCTCTTACATTGCTCTCCCAACGGTGCAAATACACCCATTGAAGCTGCGTTGCATCTCTTACATTGCTCTCCCAACGGTGCAAATAGCTCCCTGCTTCACACAGTTGGGGTAACTTTTTTCACCAATCTTTAATTTTTTTCATTTGTCAAATAGCTCCCAACGGCTAGCATACCCCATGTTCTGTTGAAATTAATGATTATTTTTTCATTTGTAATGTAGAGTTTTGTATTAAACCATTTTCAAAACGAACAGGTCATTTGGAACTGGTTTTCCGAAAGATAACAATTTGTTCGGACGTAGAAATCCGAAAATAATCATTAATTTCAACAGTAGATTTTTGAAATTTTTTCATTTTCTCAATAGTCAACTTCCGAAAATTTTGAATTTGGACAACGCTCAACTTCCGAAATTAAGTTTGTGTTTCGGTTTTCAACTTCCGAACAGGTTTTTTTTCCCCCCCCCTTCTTTTGTATATTCTTGTTTGAAGGGAGCTTCTATTTCCACATCCCCATTCCCCTCTTTACACACACTTAATAAAAATTATTTTTATTATAATTTTATTTTCAAGTGAAATTACTATTATAGACATTAAATAAACACATTCGAAAGTTGAATGTCAAAAAAATAAAAAAAATTCTGAACTCTACTTCCGAACAAGTTGTTTATTTTCGAAATGCTACTTCCGAACCAATTGTTTATTTTCGGAATTCTACTTCCGAACCAATTATTTATTGAAAAAGATGTGTAAAGAGGGGAATGCGTGTGTGCAAATAGAAGCTCCCTTGTTTCAATTGTATAGTCATTAAACATATTATTTTTTGCAGATAATATGGATTCTGAATGTCAACAACATGTTCCACCTACTACTTCAAATAGACGACGTCGTGAATTGGATGTAGACCATGAACGGGGACGAGGGCGTGGGCGAGGACGAGGTCAAGGTCGTGGTCGAGGTTGTGATCCAGTTTCGATAGAATATGATATCCCCAGTGCCAGTCAAAGCCAAAGACGAGTTCAAGGTTATGATATGCCTGACATTGCAGTGGAGGATGCCTCTTTACCTAATTCTCCTCCTGTCCAGGAAGAGGACCTTACTCATGCTTTTCCATGTGGACCGACTGATCCATCAATACTGCAGTGTTTCAATAGTCATGTCGCTGCAGCTGTTTGGCAAGGGGAGGTAAACATTCCTAAGTAGAAGTGAAATTCATTTGTATATGAATTTTTTTTTTTTTTTCTGTGTGTTGTATGGTAGTTTCTAATGAGATATTATTTGTGTTATAGGAACCAGGGCTCCTAAAGTGTCATAATCATTCTTCGAAGATCCTTGCATGGCCATGGTGGTCAGTAGACAACAACACCAGATTCAAAGCCATTATTGAGCAGTCTGGGCTGTCACAGTTAGCTCGTTGCATTTATCGGTTCGTCAACAAGCTTCTAATCTTCAGTTTTGTTGAGAGATGGCAACTTGAGACGAACACATTTCACATGATAGTTGGTGAGATAACCTTGACCCTGGATGATGTTGGCACTATTCTTGGCCTTCCCATTGTAGGCAAATCAGCCAACGTACCAGATGTGACAGATCATCATGGAGTTACACTACTGGTTTATGGCTTGGGAATTACTGAACGTGCAGTACATGAAAAGGTTTCTACTGCTGGTGGCAATTCAGTCAGGCTTGAGTGGTTGCGAAGTCAGTTTGCTGGTGTCACAGATTCAGACCCCGAGGAGGCTATACAGTGTGCTGCTAGAGCTTATTTGTTGTTTCTGTTGGGATGTAGACTCTTCAGTGACAAGAGTGGCGGCAGGGTTCCTGTTATTTACCTTAGCTTATTGATGGATTTGGAATCCATCCATACTTACGCTTGGGGTGCTGCTGCATTAGCATTTTTATACAGACAATTGGGGTATGCTAGCCGGTCCGGGGTTAAGCAGATAGGTGGTTAGATGACTCTTTTGGAGGCGTGGATTTATGAGCACTTCCGAGCATTCCGACCTCACCAGAACATGGGCTACAATGAAGACATGCCACACATGTACCATTGGGCATCTAGGAGAGAGGCGGGTTCCTCCATTGATCATTTGAAATCTTTTTGAGCCGAGCTTGACAGTTTGGTAGCTACTGATGTAAGTTTACTCGTCCTGAGATAATTTTAACACTTTCCATTTATCTTACCCTTTATATACTTTAATTCAAAAACACTTTACATTTACAGGTTATTTGGGATCTATACCACAGCTGCAGAGACCGGCATCCATGTAACCCGGTTATGTTCTACCATGGATGCTTAAAGTGCTTAGACGTTGTCGAACCCTATCATCCAGATAGAGTTCTGAGGCAGTTTGGCAGGGTTCAAACCATCCCAGATGCACCGCTAGCTCCCAGTCGTGGTGCTCGAGGCAACATATTTGCACGATATATAGTCATGTATAGATACTTGGATAGGATCTGGGAGGCTTGGGATAACCACGTGTTATTCGACATCCTCATTGATTTTACTAGGCTATCGAGAGTATGACGCATGTCCTTCAAGGTCAGCACATTGACGAAGTTGGACTTAGTTCTGCTGGACCTAGTTATACTGGAGGTCGCTTTCCATCTCCGACATTGACATACAGTCATAGGCCTAGGCGTAGGCATACAGCTAATTCGTGACATGTTATTTGTTAGTTGATAAATTTTTTGTGGTGTTTTTTGTAAGATGATATTGTTGTAATGGTAACAGTGGTTAATATTTTCTTATTAGAATGGAATGGCAACAATGGTTGATACCATTGAAAATGACATTTTATTATTAGAATGGAATGGTAACAATGGTCGTTGATTTTGTAAATGATATTTTCTTATTACAATGGAATGGTAACAATGGTCGATAACATTCAATCCATGCCACAGAACACATCAACATCAAAAACACATCCATTAATTTCTTCCATAATTCTAACATTGTCAAATGTATACATGTGTCATGCAACATCAACAACATCAAATGTCTCTTGAGTAGCTACATTATCATGAACAATGTCCTTGAAATGTTGAATGCGATGGACATATGCATCATCCCAGTCGACAACGCAAGGGTGACGGTATTTTTTCCAATTAGTGGCTATAAGAGGAATTGGATGGCCTGGCTGCAACAAAACCTGCACTAAATATCAATTGAGTTAGTGGTCATACCTCATAACTTCTTGTACATGCACAAATTTATAAGTTTCTGTTATACCTGGACGAAATGATTTCCGTTGACAAACCCAATGGCAATCTCACATCTATCAAGTTGAGGTACTGGCACTGTTCTAAGAGGTAAAAAGGTGAGACATTGCTGTAATGACAAGTGGTATAACACAAGATTATAGCACGATGCAACAAGATGCCCCATGTCTGGCATAGTCATCCAATGTGAGTATCCAGGACTGTCTTCAAAGTATGACAATATGCTTGTTAATTCTTCAAACCTTTCGTAGGACCCATAAAGTGTAATGTATTCCTCTTTGTGTGTGTGTAGCTCACCCAATAGATCATGCCTAACCTGAGCCTTATCATCTTCTGTATGACCAATTGAAGCAGCTATAGCCCTGAAACCACAATTCCATCTGCAGCTACATCTTTGACAAACTTAATGTAGGGTTTCAACCTAGAAGGGAAAGCAACAACATATGCACCAGGTTTCACTGTTCTAGTAATGTATACCTTCCCTTTCGCATTCACCTTCTCCTTTCCCTTAACAGGTCGCTTCTTCTTGGTCTCCAGAGTAAAAGTTAATGTAGTGATTTGAGTGTCCCTAGGTGAGAAGGAATCATGTCCAGATTGCACTAACTCAAATGCACACGGGTCACGACGGGTAGAAACATTGATCTTCTTATGATCCCGAGGACATGTTTTGGGCTTCACCTCCAGCTCAACAAGAAAAGTGCTTCCCGGATATACAATCTCTTTCAACTTCTTCAAAAGCTCCAACCGCATGGTTCTATCACTTTCATTAAACTTGTTCACAAACAACTCTACTTTTGCATGACAACTCACCTCCATTTCCTCTTCTTTCTTGCATATGGAGATATGAAGTTGCCTTTACTGTGAGTGTATGGTAGCAAGTGGTATAGGACGATTTGTCTGATGTAGTCAGCAATCTCATGGGCACAAGGTAAACCATGAGTGTGGCGAAGACGCATCCACAAGCTTCAACATCAATACAATGGAATTGGCTCTTTATCTCTTTACAAGCAAATACTCCAATGCAGAGATAGACACATTACCCCATAGCTCCCTGAACTGAGAAGGTTTAAATTGATGTTGCACAACAGTTAGACTTTTCTCAAATGAAGCCTTGATATCAGTGTGTTGCAACTCAAGCAAACTGTGTATTTTCTCAAATGATGCCTGAAATGAGACTTGACATGAACCCAATTGTCTTTTAAGTTTTGCATGTGCACTCTCAGCCCTATTCAATTCAATGTAAGTAAAATTAAAATCAAGTACATGGCACTTATTAATAACATATTGAACAAAAGTAATCTTACCGGTTCGTTGTAACATTGCCACAATGCATACACGTGTCTGTCCATGCCGCCACAAATTTCTCCTTGTAAGGAACCAACCAAGTATCCATGATGTATTTGACTGCATCAGGATAACTACTGAATTCCTTAAGTAATGATTTAAGACGCTCATCGTATTGAATTTCAGAAGATGAATACACTAAAGAGTTCCACTCATGGTTGAACTTCTCTCATTTCTGCTGTGTCTCAAACATTTTCTTGCATTTGGTCAATACATTCTTACTGATATGCCAATGACATTATAAATGTCTGCCACTCAGGAATATCTTCTGTATGGCAGTCATCAAGGCTAGCTCTCTGTCAGTAACAATAATTGTTGGCACAACAAAACCATCCATGACATCACGCAATGTAGCTAACATCCACGCATAGTTATCGACCCTCTCATACTGTAAGTATGTGAAAGCTACAGAGAAAGTCATTTCAGTTGATATCACTCCCACAATTTCAAGAAGAGGAAGACGATATCTGTTGGTTTTATATGTGCAATCCATAATTAATATACGTGGGAAAGACCGAAATAAGTCCAAACTGGTAGGATGTGCCCAAAACAAGTCTGTCACAGTCATCGTGGACTCTTCAGACCGATGGCACTCAATGTAATTATACTTGGCCAATGCACCCAATAAGTGTTGCATCTGTGATCTTCCAGCTCTCTGTACCACCCTATTTCGATGGCGTACATTGTAAATGGTTTTAAGTGTGCTTACATTGAGGGCATCTCGCTGTTTCAAGGTTACTAGGATTTCTTTTGGCCGAACCATGCTCTTTGACATATCCATTAACAATGCTTTCTCATCCTTTGATAGCCTCCCCGCATATGAATGTCCCTCAAGGTGCTCTGCAGGTGGATGGTTATGCAATCCGCATACTACGGTCAATGTCCATTCATCATGTGTGGTAAACCTGTGAGCCCTCATATCAAAAGGACAACCACACTTCTTCGTACTGGTTATTCTTGATGTATTGTTGCCATCATGTTTTAACTTCTTTGTCGCTCTATATTGGCCACTCCTCTCACAAGCAAGATACATCATGGGTCTTTTTTTCCCTCCACCATAGTCTGATGTTTTGATTACAATGACCAAACCATTTCTCTTTCGAACTTCACGTACCCAATTCAGCAATTCATCCTTACTTTTGAATACCTGCAAAGTCAAATAAATATTATCAAACATTTACATTTGTTGAGCAATTCGAAACATAATCATTATAATTTCGTAGAGTGAACCTGTTCAGTTGTGAATTGAGTAGTGTAATCCAACACAAAATCCACGCAAACCTGACTTCCTTGAGTTGACACATATTCCTACATATTTTGTATAACATTACAAATTTTTAATGGCATTATAAAGATTAATTTGCAATTCGAAATTGTAAATTTTGTATGCAGTTTGCAAATTTGGAATATAAAATAGGAAATTTTTTTTTTTTTTTACTTCATTCGGAAGTGTAGACGTGCTCCCGGGAACTCTCCGATATCCGCGCTCACGATGGGGCGCAAATCTCGTTTTGTTTTAAGCTACTACAATTCGGATTCAATGTCACAGTTCTGAATCTAATCTCGCAAAGTGCAATGCAAGACCGATAAATCACTAAAGAGTCCAAATCCGGCAAATCGTTTTTGGAAAACTGATTTTAATAGAGAAGTGCCAAACATAGACTGCTTTGCCAGATACAGAGTCGCTACCTAAATATTTTATTTTGGGGGAATTTAAGAAACCCTGACTCGTGCCTAAGGCCACGTGTCCGTTATCACCAAAGTTGCCTCGGCTCGGGAACTTGGGTATGAGAGGGGAAGGTCATGCAACGAGCACCCCCGCTCGCCCGATCAAAGATCGGCCTGTACTAAGCATGATATTTTGTTTTTGAAAATACATGTGCTCTTATTCCGGTTAATTAACTAATCTTACTACGTGATGCGCACAACATACAAGTATAGACTAGATCGCCTAATTTGGAACAAAACATTGCACATTCGTTTGAAAATGGTTTGGAGTTTGCTACTCGTAAGTAGGCTAAATCAGAGATTTTAATGAATTGTTCCAATTCAAGTAATCCAACCTTCACCCACAGGCATTCAGGCAGTTAATCACATAAGCAGTTAGCCTCATGGCAAGCATGCTTTCATGGCAATCAATAACACACATGCAGTATGCTAAAGCGTAAACACTCACAGTGTACTCCGAGCCAAAACAAAGAACTAGTTAGAAATCATGCATGACCCTAGTTCATGTTAAGATGGCTAATGCAACACATGCCAAAATGCAACTTAGATAGGCTCGGCTATTCTAAGATGTCATGTGAAGTGCAACTTGATAACATGCTGTTTGAACACGTATTCAAGTAAGTATTGAACTACTATGCAGTTAGTATGATGCGCCGAACCCGGTGCATGCAATATAGATGAATGGATGCACACATGCAAGCATAAGGTATGCTAATCGAAATATGCCCTAAAACTAACCATCGAAAGCGGTTAAGTAAAAGGGAGAAAGAAATGGGGGTTTGGAAGACATGCATCACACACACGCACGCTTATTACAACAATTGACCCTCTCGACGGAGGGACCGAATAAGAAGCTAACTAGCTAATCTAAGCTAATTGAACTAATTATTACATCACAACGAAGCTAATTAACTAATCCTAGTTAACTAACTATTACAAAACAATTAAGCAGCTAAACACATTAACTACTTAAATACAAGCCAAAGCATAAACTAGCTGATCACATTAGCTAAGTAAAGCAATAAAACAATGGTCCTTAGAGGGAGAAGAATGCATGCATGCCCGGTCGCCTCGTTCGGAAATCCGTCGCGATGCCCCGATTTGCCTCTGTTTGCAAATGCTCTCAGAAACTTGCACCAAGCTCCAAAAAGCTTCTAACTCAACTTGGGGACCTGTGGGAGGGTGGCCGACCAGATGTTGGTGTTTGCAGCCACCTGCCGACCACTTTTTGCTACTGCAAACCAGAAAAAGTGGTCGGCCAGCTAGTTTTTCTGGCTAGCCGACCAGTTGTTGCTGCATTCCTCCAGTTTGCTGCAACAGAGAGCAAGAAAGGGCATGGCAATGTATTTGCAAGGTATGTGTGCATAACCACCCTCCCTATCATTTCATAAGCTCAATGGGGTGTGGTTCTCGACCCTCGGGCCACCAATCACACATCTCGATGCATGATGGCCGAGAGGCGAAGTTGCATAATTCAATATGAAAATGAATGCACAAGTAAACACATAAGACCTATAACTCTATCATGTATGATCAAGAGCGTCGGCGACCGAGAATTGAGGCACGTTTCATCACTTTAAGTATGAAACGCCCCTCGTTTCTCGTGTTTGGACTAACACCTATTCCAAACAAAATGCAGCACATAACATGGCATGCACAATGCTATGTAACATGGAATATGCGAAAATGCAATGCAACACAAGCATGCAAATATGCAATATGACTTGAGCATGCGAACATGCAATGCAACATGAACAGCCTAACAAGGCTAATGACATGCACAATGCTAATGCATGCATACTCAATGCAAGACAACATAAGCATGCAACAATATGATACAATGCAACTAGCATACACAATGCGAATGTCAACTAGCATACTCAATGCGATATGATCATGGCATACTCAATGTAAATCAAGAGTATGGCATGCGCAATGCAAACAATAACATAACATGCACGATGCGATGTAACATGGCATACACAATGCTCAATAGACTTAAACCGAAAGTGGGTAGACCTTAGCCATGCCCAAATCAGTGGCCATAACATCAAAATAAAGGCACAAAATACAAAGCATGCATGAACAATGCATTGGCCAACCAAGTAGGCCTAAGAGCACAACCCTCAAGAAGGCTCAAGGAGTGATAAATGCGGAAGTGTAACAACACTAAATGCACTGAAATTAAGTAAGAAATGATGTGTAGACGTCCCCGAACGTCCCGGGAGGGAATCCCATTTTGTTCATTGGGCTCACTACAGTTCAGGACTCAATGTCACGGTCCTGTATCTAATCTCGCAGAGTGCAATGCAAGACCGATGAATCATCAAAGAGTCCAAATCTGGCAAATCGTTTTGAAAAACAGATTTTAGAAAGAAGTGCCAAACATGGACTGCTTTACCAGATACAGAGTCGCCACCTAAATATTTTTTATGGGAGAATTTAGGAAACCCTGACTCGTTGCCTAAGGCCACGTATCCGTCATCACCAAAGTTGTCTCGGCTCGGGAACTTGGGTACGATTGGGGAAGGTCAGCTATGAGCACCTCTGCTCGTCCGATCAAGATCGGCCTCTACTAACCATGATATCTAGTTTTGAAAACATTATGCATTCTTATTCCGGTTAATTAACTAATCTTACTATGTGATGCGCACAACACAAAAGTATAGACTAGATCGCCTAATTTGGAACGAAGCATTGCATATCCGCTTGTTTGAAAGATAGTTTGAGATTTGCTACTCGCAAGTAGGCTAAAACACGGATTTCAACGAGTTGTTCCAACTCAAACAATCTAACCTTCACCCACAGGCATTTAGGCAGTAAATCAACTAAGTAGTTAGCCTCATGGCAAGCATGCTTTCATGTTAACATTCACACTCATGCGAGATGCTAAAGCATAAACACTCACCTAGTACTCCAAGCTAAAACAAGGAACATGTTAGTAATCAAAAGCATGATCCAAGTCCATGTTAAGATGGCTAATGCATCGCAAGCAAAATGCAGCTAGAATAGGCTCGGCTAATCTATGGATGGCATATGAAATGCAACTTGACATGTATTCAAGATAGATTTGAAATACTATGCAATTAGTATGATGTGCCGAGCCTGGTGCATGCAATACAAATGAATGGATGCAAACATGCTATCATAAGTATGCTAATCAAAACATGTCCTAATACTAACCATCAAAAGCAGGTAAGTAAAAGGGAGAAAGAAGTGGGGGTTGGAAGACATGCATCGCACACACGCACACTTATTACAAATTCGCCCTCGCTCGGAGGGACTGAAAGAATAATACAATTTAATCAACTAACAAGCTAATTAAATAGTTACAAACCAATTAACTAGTTAAGCAAATTAACTAAGCTAATAAAGCGATAAAACAGCCTCGGGAAGAGGGTCCAATGCATGCGTGCTCGACTCCGCTCGGAAATCCACCACCATGCACAAGCTGCCTCTGTTTTTCTCCTCTGAGGACTGCACGAGTCTCAAAGTTGTTTCTGAAATACTCCCTGAGGGGTTGTGGGAGACCACCGGCCAGAAGGAAACACCACCGGCCATGAGGAAGTGATCATCGACCACAAATGAAGATCTCAGCCAAATATGGATAGCCGGCCGGCACTGAAGATGGCCGACCGGCCATCCTTTTCTGCAGAACCCTGTTTTGACAGCAGCAGAGGGCAACCAAGGCATGGCAATGCATTTTCAAACAATATTTGCACCACCAACCTCCCCATCATGTTATGGACTCAAGGGAATTTGGTCTTCGACCTTCGGGCCATCAATTACACATTTCCATGCATGATGGCCCAAGAAGCCAAGTTGTGCATTTTGATGTCAAATGTAATGCACATAAACACACAAGGGACCCAACCTTTATCATGGTAATTCAAGAGGCAAGGCATGCATGCAAAATGCAACCTAAGTATGCGAGCTAAGCATGCAACATGAGCATGGGAACAAACATGCAAACATGCAAGCATGTGACAACCTATCAAACATGTGAAAAAGCAATGTATACTAGGCACACAACCTAAGCGAACAAGCATGTACCAAGTATGCGAGTTAATCAAGCATGCAAGATGCAATGTAAACATGTAAGTATGCAAGACATGTAACACGTTAAGCAACTTAATCAAGGAAGTGCATGCCAAATGCAACGTGATTCAAGCATGCAACAACATGCCGTAGGCCAAGCATGCAACAACACGCAAGGTGAGCATGCAACAATATGCGAATAATGGACTTATACCAATTTAGGCAGCTCTCAAATAGGCCCAAAACAGTGGCAAAATGCCAAGGAAATGAAGGCAAATGCATATACAAACATGCATGCAAACATGGTCTAACACTTGGGTATCAAAGAGCAACTTTTAAGCACACTTAAAAGGGACAAAACATGGACAAATGGCATACATTATAAGCTTTGAAAATCATGTTAAGGATGGTGCCAAACCAACTAAACAAAGCAATCAAGGCATGCAACAAAGTCCAAGGACTTAAACTATGGTCATGTGACACATGAAGCAAATGACCAAAGTAAACCAAAACAGTCCTAAACCATGCCAAAGTAAGCCCCCAAAACCACTTAGATGGCATCTAAATGGCCTAAATCTAGAGGCATGCACAAAGGTCCAAACATGGAGCATAAAACACAGACCTTTTGAAGCATCAAAGGAGCCATAAATGCAAGCATACAAACAAGCTATATGGACTGAAATGACATGATAAGTGGTGCCAAACCACTGAAATGATGCAAGGAGAGCATGCTAGAGGGACCAACACTCGAGGCCTATAAGGGGAGATTGCATGGTAGCTATACAAAGCAAGTCATGGATGGCCCAAACAACCAAAAACAGACCTCAAGCATACTAAAACATGCATAAAATCTTCACAAAGCTAAGCCAAAATCATGCTAAAAACAAGGCTCAAAGCACAAAGCATGTTAAGGCAATTTCATGGCATTACAAGACAAGTATGCAAAGCATGCATGGTGTATCTAAACCAACTTAAAATAGAGGTAAACCATGACAAAATACTACCAAATACCAGCTAAGACATGGCCAACATGGACTTAAACAAGGTGCTCACACATGAGGCTAAAATGGCAAGTATTGAAGACAATAAGGAGAGGGGATGGCCCTCTCCTTCTTAGGACCTTAAAACTCCATCCCCACCACTGAAATCCAGAGGGATTTCAGTGGTGGGAAGGCCAAGACAAGGTGGTCCCGGAGCTCACCAAAAATGCACAAAAATGAGGCCAAACAAGGCCTAAGAGGGGTCAAACAACCCCAAACACCAAAACAGCCTTAAACAACTATTTTAAGCACTCAAAATCAGAACTTTTATTAGTTATACACAAAGCCTAAAAACGGATGCAAGGATGGCTAAAAGCCTAAGCAAAAATGGGGAATAAAGGGGTAAAGTTCTTACCCTTGAAGACCTCTTCAAGAACAATGCTCCAGCTGGTCTCTCCAAGCTTAGATCAACTCAAGAACTCTGAAAATAACTCCTTAGCACCTCAGTAGCCAAAGGAAAGTGTAATACTAAGTGTTTGTATGCAAAACTATGGACAAAACACCTTAATACACACACAATATGGAAGAGAGGGAGATATAGAGATAGAATAGATACACAATCCTCTAACCCTAATCTCAGAGCTCTGGAAATTTTTGGAACCCTTGAGGAGGGAGGAGAAGCCCTCCTCTTATAGGACTCCACTCTTGCAAAGCTTACAAAACAAGCTAAGCAAGAGGGAAATCCCTCCATACACATGTATGGAGGGGGTGCAAAGTGGGTGCCAACTGTGCCAGCTGGCACAAAATATCTGCCAAAAGCAAATGAACAGTGGTCGACCAACAAAAGTGGCCATTTGACCAACAAGGTGGCGGCCGACCACCAAGAGTGTCGACCGGCCATCACTAATGGCCGGTGGCAAGAAAACATGGCCGGTGGCCTCAAGCCATGGCCGGTGAGGTGTGGGGATGGCCAACAAGCTATTCCCTGCCCTCAGAAGCAAAACAACAAGTATTTGGTGCAAAACCAAACACAAAACAGTCAAGTTGAGAGTTTCTAAGGCAAGACACGTAGCCGAGGCCTCTGAGAACTCAAAACGAACACGAACACGGATGATCATCGAGTGTTCAAACGGTGACGTCCAAGTCTTGAGGACGGTCAAAAATGGGGTGTCTACATGATGCCAAATCATTCAAACAAACACAAGTATAGCATGCAAAGGTCCTAAAGCATGAAAGCTAGCAAAGAGGATTACAAAGGAGACATGCAATACATGGCACATATGCATGAACCAACCACAAACAAAGCTCAAGTAGGTCAAAACATGGACCAAAGCATGCTAAGATGGAGGCTCAAAGGCTTAGGCATGCAAGCATACACACTAGGCCATAAGTAAGGCAACAATGCACAACACTTAAAGGCATTCAAAGCATGAAAGAAGTGGGAACATGGCAATGCTATAAGCTCTGAAATGAAGTATTAAATGATGCCAAATCATCTAAATAGCTCAAAGATAGCATGCATGAGTCAACAAAACACAAAGCTAGCAAGGCCAATTGCACTACAGCTATACAAAGCATGAAGGATATGGCAAAGGCAATCCAAAACAGTCCTAGAACATGTCAAAATGATACTAAAACAAGCATGGAAGAAAGCCGAAACAAGCTAGCATGAAAGGCATAAGGCATGATGCATACAAGGCAAATAAGGTGGATTACACTACACCTATTAAGACCAAACATGGGATGACTTAACCAACAAAAATCAGAGTTATATCATGACAAGATAACCCCAAAAACACATTGAAATGATGGCTCGCAAGCTAAGGTATGAAGGCATACGCAATGATTCATGTTAAGGCATAAAGGGGCAAACCCTCCAACGCATTGAATGAGTGATAAATACATGCATGGGCATGAAACATGGACTAAAATCACATATGAAATGATGCCAAATCATTTAAATAGGCCAAGTAAAGCATACTAGTGGACTTGACACACAAAGTAACAAGCTAGAATGCACTATAGCTATACAAAGCATGGCATGCATGACCAAAACAACACAAATCAGAGCTAGAGCATGCTAAAACATGGACAAAAGCTTCTTGAAGTTAAGCTAAAAGCATGCTAGAATGACATGTTAAAGCATGATGCATGTTAGGCTAATTTATGGAAATACACTACAAGTGCATGGAGCATGCATGGAGTGACCAAACCAAGTAAAAACAGTGGCATGCCTCAGCAAAATAAGCCCAAATACAAGCTAAGATATGGCCAACATAAACTTAACAAATATGCTCACACATGAGGTATTCAAGACAAGTATTGAAGACACAAGGAGAGGGGATGACCCTCTCCTTTTTGGGACCTCAAAACACCATCCCTACCACTAAAATTTCTCTGGATTTCAGTGGTGAGAAGGCCAAAACAAGGTGGTCCCAAAAGCTCACAAAGAAGGCACAAAAGCAAGACCAAACAAGGCCTAAGAGGGGGTAAACAACTCCAAATACAAAAGTGACCTTAAACAAAGATCTTAAGCACTAAAATTCAGAACTTTTTGTAGTTAAGAGTTAAGCTTAAAACAACATGCAAGTAGGGCTAAAAGCTTAAGCAAAAATGGGGATTTAAAAGGTTAAAAGCTCACCCTTGAAGACCACCTTCAAAGCTGCAACTCCAGCGGCTTCTTTAAGTTCAAACCAGTCCAAGAACTCCCAAAAACAACTTCAAGGGACCTCAGCTCCAAGAGTATGGTGTTTGAGTGTGTGTTTGTGTACAAAAGTGAGACAAAATGACACTTTAAGGCACACAAATGAAACAAAGAGAGATATAGAGATAAAAGGTATATCTATCACTCTCTAACCAAAAAAACTGAACTTGGAGGAGGGAGGGGAAGCCTCCCTCTTATAGAGAGCAAAAGCACAAGCTTCTTCAAGAAGCTAAGGCTCAAGGCCATCCCTCCATACACGTGTATGGAGGATGGTTCTTGTGCTCTCTAGCTGTGCCAGCTGGCCAAAAATATCTCCAAAAAAGTGACAAAAAGTAGCCGACCACTTTAAGTGGTCTCCCAAGAAGACAACTGGTCGGCCATGGTGGGAGATGGTCAGCAGCATGAAAACAAGCAAAAGGTATGGTGGCTGACCACTTTTGATGGTCCAAAGATCAAGGAGACCAGTTGTCAGACCAGAAAACTGGTTGGCAGGAAGAAAAGTGGTTTGTGGGGAGAGAAACTAGTCTCCCACCCTTGTACCACCTTCCAAACAAGGAAAACAAAGTTTGAACAAAAAAACAAACCAAAACGGATGCAAAATGAAAGTTCGGGAGGCAAAACGCGCAGCCGGGAGCCTTGAAAACTAGCTGACAAGCACCAAAAGTGGTTTATGACCACAAAAGTGGTCTCCCAAACCACAGTGGCCCTCTAGGCCAAGGAAACAAGGTGTGGTTCAAAAACCACGCCAAACGGAGAACGTTAAGCGGTCCCGAGATAAGGCGCGCGGCCGAAGGCTTCGAAAACCGGAAACTGTCTCCAAACGGGAAAAGTGGCCTACAACCACAAAAGTGGTCTACGATCACAAAAAGGGGTTTGCAAGACCTCTCCTTCCCTCAGGTAAGGAAAACAAGGTTTGGTCCGTAAACCGAGCTGAAACACAAAAAGTTCAGAGGCCCAGAAGCAAGGCACTCAGCCGAAAACTCCGAAACCTTGAAACGAGCACAACATGCGCAATCACCGAGCACTCAATCGATGACGTCTGAGTCTTACGGTTGGTCAAAAATGGGGTGTCTACGGGAAGTAGTTGTCCAAATTCATTTTAAAATTTCGGAAGTTGAATGTTGTAAAAGTTAACTTATTTCGAACAACAACTTCCGAAATTAAATACTTATTTCAGACAACAACTTCCGAAATTAAATACTTATTTTGGTAGTAGATTTTCGAACAAAATAATATAATTCGACTCTGGTTATCTGAACGACGCTGGAAAAAAAAAGAAGAAGAGAAACTCACATTTCCTTCGCTATGTTTCTCATAAACATTTATTTGCTGATTTTCAGAAGACAAATCCTCGATAACAATGATGAATAAGGAAGAAGCTACGAATGAGGAAGGTTGATGCTTTCCCTTCTAGCTTAATGTATGATAAATGAGTGCATTGAGAAGCTACGAACTTGAAGCTTAATGGAAGAAGCTACGAACTTGGAAGAAGCTACGAATGAGTGAATGAGTGCTTTCACTTCTAGCTCAATGGAAGAAGCTACAAACTTGGAGCAGATGTGAAGTCTAGATGGATGTGTGCATTGAGACGTTTTGAATTGGTATGATGTCTAAAATAGTAATTTCACTTAGGAATAAAATTGTAATAAAATTAAATATCATTAAGTGTGTGTATAGAGGGGATTTGGTGTGTGTAGATAGAAGCTCCCCTTAATTGCTTGAGGTTTGTCTTCTTTTCCAATTTTACCCCTTTTTTGAATAATTTATCAATAGTGGCCTATATGTTGAATGAAGATTTTTTCGTAATTACGCAAACATTCTTAGTCAATTCTGAAACATAAATGTTTATTTTTTAACAAATTACAAATACACTCATAAAATTTGTTTAAAATATGAATCGGTCCTATAATACTAGAGATTACAACTATTGTTTGTTATAAATTTTAATTTAACACAATAATCAGAAGAAAAAAATAACTATTCTCCTATGCAATAATAAATTATCAAAATTGTTTATTGAAAAATATTTCTTATATCATTAAAAATTGTTAATTTTTTTAATGCTTTATTTATTAACAAAATGGTTAACTGAAAAATATTTTTCACTTAAGGGTAAATTACACTGACACCCCCTGAGGTTTATGTTTATTACAGTTTCCCCCTCACCTTTTGAAAATTACATCTCCCTCCCTGAGATTTAAAGTTTCATTACAGATTTCCCCTTCAGTAATTTAATTTTTTTAAATACCAATTTTGCCCTCACTGGGTAAATTGCATTGACACCCCTCACATTTTAGAAATTACAATCCCCTCCCTAAGGTTTAAAATAGCATTACCAATTGCCCCCTCGGCTAGTATTAGTTGGAAAAAAAAAATTCATTGAAAAAAAAAATTAATTAGAAAAAAAATTAATTGAAAAAAAATTTTTAGTAAAATTTTTAAATTTCTGTTTAAAAACTAACGTAAACTTATTTTTTGAATTTACGTTTTTTCCTCAAATTAACAAACTGAGACAACAATTTATAAATCAAAAAAATTATCAAATAAGTTTTTATGATAGTTTTTAAAATTTTTGTAAATATAACTTGAAAACTGAAAAGGAAATGGTTACCAAACAGACTTCAGATGGTAAAAATGTCGTAAAATTAACAAATAATTAAATAAGTTATCAACGTAAGAAATGACTTATCAAAAGATTCTTAGGCTATGTATGGTTTGATTTTTAGAAATTTTTTTAAATTTAAAAATTAATTTGGTTAAGAATAAAAAATAAAAAATAATTATCAATTTTATATAATTTTTATCTTTCGAGTGGCTACAAATAATTTTTTATAAATTAAATTGAAACAGCCATACGTATGTATATAACCTGCACAAAAGTTAAAATGATAATTATTTTTTATTTTTTATTTCTTAACCAAATTATTTTTTAATTTTTAAAAAAAATTTCTAAAAATCAAACCATACATAGCCTAAGAATCTTTTGATAAGTCATTTCTTACGTTGGTAACTTATTTAATTATTTGTTAATTTTACGACATTTTTACCATTTGAGACCTGTTTGGTAGCTATTTCGTTTTCAGTTTTCAATTTATATTTACAAAAATTTTAAAAACTGTCATAAAAACTTGTTTGATAATTTTTTTAGTTTATAAATTGTTGTCTCAGTGTGTAAATTTGAGGAAGAAACATAAATTCAAAAAATGAGTTTACGTTAGTTTTTAAACAGAAATTTAAAAATTTTACTTACAAATTTTTTTTCAATTAATTTTTTTTTTAATTAATTTTTTTTTCAAATAATTTTTTTCCAATTAATTTTTTTTTCAATGAATTTTTTTTCCAACTAATAGTAACCGAGGGAGCAATTGGTAATGCTACTTTAAACCTTAGGCAGGGGATTGTTATTTCTAAAATGTGAGGGGTGTCAATGTAATTTACTCAGTGAGGGCAAAATTAGTATTTAAAAAAATTAAATTGCTGAGGGGAGAATCTGTAATGAAACTTTAAATCTCAGGGACGGAGATGTAATTTCCAAAAGGTGAGGGGAGAATTAATTATAATAAACATAAACCTCAGGGGGTGTCAGTGTAATTTACCCTTTACTTAATGATTTACTTATTAATAAAATTAGTTATTTGTCACGTGAGTATGGTTTATGTATTAATAAAATTGGTCATTTGTATATATATATATATATATTATATATTTTCTATTTCTTTATTAATTTAGTGAATTATCTTAGTAGTTTTTTTAAATTAGAGAATTATCTTAATATTTGTTTTATATTTATTTGTTGATGGAAAAGCTAATGGCACATTATATTCGTAGTACATAAATTAGCAACAAAAATTAGAACATTATATTCATAGTACATAAATAAGAAGCTGTTAATGTGCTTTGTGTACATTATATTGTTGTCTAACTCATCTTTGAGTAATTTATAACTCAGCTTTGTTGAACGAATAAATTAGTAGTTTATTGATTTGTTACTCAAATATAATGTGCTTTGTCACAATTGTATTTGTTTTAAAAGTGTAAGTGATTTTATGAATATTCTTTTTTCAAATCAACAGTTTGTTTCGAATAAATTGTAATTTATATGTTCCAAACAAGGTGTGAAAGCATAGATTCAAACAAGATAATAGATGCTTTGGAAAGTAATAATAAAAATAAAAATAAAAATAATCTCGGTATTGGGTTCTCATTTGCGTAATGCGTAAGTGGAATGCATTGGATTAGCTTTTAAAAGGAATCAAAATGACAAACATGGGATATTCTTTCACTTCTTCTTGAGTGATACTTTCCAATGTGTAACACATAAATAGGTAATCGCTCTCCTCGGTTTTTTTTTTTCTTTTTCAAATAAGTTAAAAAATGAAAAGAAATCACTATTTTTATATGATTTTTTTTCTTTGGGTCAAAAATATATTTTTTTAATTTAATTTATTTTTAATTTTTTTGTGTTTGTTTTTAAATAGAATATTATCGGAGTACCACGTTTTCATACTCCTTAACCAATCATCATTTATCATATTGTTCATATTTCTCAATCACTCAATATAATATCCCGCTTATCCATTTTCTCTATCAGTCATAATACTAAAAAGTACCACATGTCCGTATTTTGGATTACTTAACTCTACTAAAAATAAATAAATAAATAAAAATAAAAGCAACACCACCATTCATGGGACAAGCGGTGCAAATTCGAACATGAATGGATTTGTGTGAACTTTCTAGCTCTCAACATCTAATAAGTATATAGTTCCAGGAAAAAAAAAATCTAGTAAGTATGTACAAACAAACAAAAAAAAATACAGAATTTTTATAGGGAAGTAACATAACATGTAAACATATAATGTCTATTATTGTAATTAGAATTATAAATGGGTTAATTACACTTTCACCTCTATAGTTCGACTCAATTTTTGTTTTAGTCTTATTGTTTTAATCTGATCTTTAAGTTTAAGTTTTATTTTAATTTGGTCCTAAGATCTAAATTTTTGTTAATTTTATCTACGTATACACATTAGAAAATTGTCAAGTTTCCTAAAATTGTTAATTTTAATATCCAATTTAGACGAAATGACCAAATTAAAACTATATTTAAATTGTAGGGATCAAACTGTTCAATTTAAAATTAACTAAAATGAAATTTGAATCAAACTATAAGGGTGAAAAGTGTAAAACCCTTTATAAATATATCATTGTTATATCATTTTTGTAACAAATTCTATTTAAAAAGTCTAATAATTTAGCATTTTTCCTATTTTAATTGCACACCTAATTCATGGTTGTTTTTTAGAATTGACTATTTTAATTAATTTTTTGATTTTGTAAAAAAAGACATGCAAAAAAATAAAAAGAAAAATTAAGTTTTTTTGTAATGACTGCTTGTGACGGCTCAGGTCTATACTCGACCCATTTGGCCTTCCAATATACTTGCACGCGAACCGTATCGTCTTATGTTAATCTAATTGTCATTGTTGTTGCTATTTTAATTCTCGCACTTGTGTTTTGAGTTGTTGATTTTTGATAGAGTAATTGAAGAGTTTTGATAGAAATTTTGGGTTGGCAATCGATCGCATTTGGGTAGCGATTGATCGCTCTTCATTTTTTTTTTTTTTTTTTTTTTGGGGCAAACTAAGCATTGTGTAAAGATCGAAAATGGATTGATCTCATTGGGTCGATTGATTGCTCTTGGTGTTGCGATCGATTGCTTTACCCATTTATTTTGAGAGAATTTTCAGCAATGTGTAGTGACTGATAGGGGATCGATTCATTTATAGGCAATCAATCGCTTCCTTAAGTGCAATCGATCGCCTTGTCGAAAGAAACTTAAATAAGCTTTTCTCTTCTTTTCCTCTCTCTTTCCTTTCTTCTCTCTCTCTCTCTCTCTCTCTCTCTTCTATTTCGAAAACCAAACACTCTTTCTTTAAAACTCTTACATTTATCACACAAAATTGTTGGAAATAATGGTTTTATAGGCTTATTTTGGGCTAACTTTGAGCCCAAATTTGAGTAGGGTCTACACGTCTTTTGAGATGGGTCCAAAGAAGTGACATGTTCCTTGCCGCATGGCAAGTCACACAGTGAAGACGGTTCGTCAAAACCATATATGAGTGAATGGGAACTTGATGTCATTTCCGGATTCGTATAATAGTCATTTCAAGAAGTAAAATGTGGGTTTCCTTGAAATAGGTTGTTCCACATTGAAACTTGAAGAGAGCTTATGTATGTATATAAGCTCTAAGTGGCAACACTGAGTTGGGCCCCAAGAGGCACCCCAAGTTTGTAGAAGTGAGGAGTTATGGGCAAAGTGAACCTTGGCTCAAACCACCACATGTGCGCGTGCGCCGCTGCCCGTTTAACCGGGTGTAAGTCGGGTCGGTTCTTATATTAATTTTATGGATAAAATTTATTTGAATTTTTTCCAAAATTCTTGCGGGAAAAATTAATTTAAATTTTGCACCAATTTTTTCTGTCCAAATAGTACCCGATTTCAATCCATTTTCCAGTAGGTTCAACAGGTTCAAAATGTTCAAACAGATCGAAAAACTGCCCAACAGTTCTGGACAGTTTTATAACTGTTGCAGTTAACAGATCTATTCAAACTGGTTCTGCACCTGTTCAATTTGAAATAAGATCTGTTTAATTCAAATAATACCTGTTCAGTTTGATTTTCAGATCTGTTCGGCCCTATAAGTACCAGGACATCTTTCAGCATTTCTACATTCCAAAATCATCTTCTTGCTTTCCATTTCTTGCTCTGTTTGCATTATTCTTCATATTAGTTATTTAGAGAAATTTAGAGGGTAAAGTACACAGGTTTTGTTCGCCATTGTCACGACCCCATTCCGCCCCTAGTAGAGTGGTGCCGTGATGGCCAGTAATCCGAGATTACCGAAGGCCAACTTACAAAGATTCACACACAATCAGAGTATACATATGGGGCTTACATGTGCGGAAGCAATAAATTTAAATCAAATTAGTCCATAAGAGTTGTGCATAGATCAAATGAAATGACATACATCTTAACATAGTTTTACAACTTGAATACAATAAAACAAAGTATATGCTACATCTTGATCAAAAGGCTTCTCGAGCCGACATATACAAAATACAATGAAATACAAGCTAAGAAGCATAGTCTTCAAGATGCTAGCAAAATGAATCCGAAAACAACTTGCAAAACACATCTAGGCGTCACTGCCTCTTGCTCGACACCTACATATATATAAGGAGAGGGTGAGCTTGGATACTCAGTGAATGGTATAAGTAATAAAGGTTTGAATGAATGATATCCGAGATCTTTTTCAAAACAATACATATCATAACTTTACAAATCAAAGGGATGAACCAAGTTCATCTATCAAATCTTTCAAAGCTTCTTGGATGTTAATAACACCTACATAATACCAAACGATGACATTCCGGACAAACAAACCCACGCGGAAAACCGTCAATGGCAAAACAAAGGGAGATATCTCAAACAAGGGTGCAGTTGCATTATAGTCCCCTGGCACTAAGGACTTTCAAAACAAGGGTGCAGTTGCATTATAGTCCCCTGGCACTAAGGACTTTCCCAGAATGTCATTAAAACAAGATAATACTTGATACAAAAATTAGGGATAATCATTCATGCTTGAACAAACACTTTTCCAAGAAGAAACAAGGCTTTATCAAAACTTTATAACATAACTTTATTAAAAATACCACTCACATAGCTCTTCAGACGTCAGGGTTAAAGCAAGGGTCCAAGTCCTACAAACACATAATAAAGTCTACTGAATGCACTTGAAGAAGACAAGAAGAGATGCTCAAAGATGGGTATTTTCATGAGTGCAAATGATCCCAGCATTTCTTTCAAAACTAGGTCAAGTCAAAGCAAAACATGCTGGAAGTTAAAACACTGTTTTTCATCTCGAGGAAACATGCTGGGTACCAACCAGGTCTTTGCCGAGGTCCCACACCTCTTGGCCGAGGTGTGGTTACCAAGGCTTCGGCGAACGGCTGCCTGCCGAGGTGTTCATGCAAGATAGACTAATGGTGCAAGTGATCATGCAAAGTAGGCCAAGGTGAGATATGATGCTTGGCCTAAGTGTGAGATCTAGGCAAGAGTGGTCTCGGTGACCACACCTAGGGAAAGGTGAAGTCTGGAAATCTGGGTTTCCTTCCTTGAAGAACCTGAAGAACATGAACATGAAGAACATAAAGAACATGAATGCTAAAATCATAACTTCTTTATTCAAAATCTGAGATTTCATGGGATGAGTTCAAAAACATGGACCTGGGTACCCATACTTGAAGATCTTATGAAAACAAACACAAAAACATGGATCTTGGTACAAACTTTCGGATCAAAACGTGGTTTTATTCCAAGAACACAAGAACATCATTTTCTTTTTCTAAAACAACTTTAAACCAATGCATGGCTCAAGAATCATGCAAAATCATGCAATGCGATTGAATAAACATAAAAAATAACAAGAGCAAATCAAGAATCTAACCTCAACACTCGGATCAAACGGTTTAGACTCTAAGGATCAAGCTTGGAAATCTACTTCTCTCTCAAGAACTCCTCTTCCTATCTTCCTAGAGCTTCTCTCTCTTCCTAGGACAAAGATATGATAATATGATATGTTTTCTCTACTGCCAGCAGACTTAACCCTTTGCTGGGACACGTGGTACCACCGGATTGGGTTTCCTCAAAAAGGTGACTGACTGACAAGACAAGAGCATGACAAAGTGTACACAACAAGTAAGATGACATGGGCACTTCGGCAGGTAATGACCTCGGATCAAGACATAGGCTTCGGCAAGTAAGGTCTCAATGATCTCGGCTAGAAAGGACAACACTTGGCCTAGCTGTGCCACACCTCTGTCTAGATGTGCCACACCTCGGTCTAGGTTATACCAATCCAGGAACAAGATCACCAGGTGTAAGGATAACATCTCGGCCTAGATAATACACATCTCGGCCTTGGTGATGAACACCTCGACCTAGATAATGACATCTTGGCCAACATGCCAGGGTGAAGGTGGAGGTCAACCAAAGTGGTTTCAAGATGGTCCTAGGTGTAAGAGGTTCAAAGGTGTAACCTAGGCTTAAGATGACCTCGGCTAAACACACACCAAACAAGGAACAAAGCATGCAACAACACTTAGATAAAACAAAACAGGATCATATGAATGCAACTTAACAAGACAAAATCATTTAAACGCATGTGAGCATGACTAAGGCAAAGTGAGGGTTGTTACAGCCATACAAATTGTTTGGAGTGCTACTACAATTTGTGAAGATCATTGTATTTTGGGAGATAGATGTCATTTTTCTGTAAGCACCGTAGTGGAGCGAATCTGTGTTAAGGACAAAGTGTTACACACTCGACTTGATCTTTTAAATATTTTTCGGTTCGGTAAAATAAATTTTGTAAGTAATCTATTTTTATTTGCTTGATTTGTTTCAAATTATTTATTTTACATAGAAGATTGTTTCAACAATCTTAAGACAGATTCAAATTATTCTGTTTATGCATAATTTTTCGTTTGTTTCTTTCTTTTTCTTACAGAAATTATTTTCTGTGATTTTACAAAATAATATTCTGGTTGGAAAAATAAATAGTAGTAATATACTGTTTGACAAATTGTAGTAATATACTGTTTGTTTTCTTTGACAACTAGTAGTAATACACTGGTGTCATTAACAATTCAGAATATTTATTTGTGAAGTTGGTCAGAAATTAATTTTGATTTTCAGAAATAATTTCTGAGTGTTCATTAATTAAAATTCTGTTTTCAGTATTTTAATTTTTGAAGTGTTACAGAAATATTTTTCTGTGTGGAATTAATTTGTTTAAATAAAATTTTATTTTATTTTCAAATTAATTAGAAATAAAAGTTACAATTCTTTTTTCTTTTATTTTTTACAGAATTTAATTTTGTGGTTTTGGTTTAAATTTTCTGTGTAGTATAAAATTCTAATTATAATTTTGTTTTATAATTTAGAATTCATGGCTACTGAAACTGGTAAAACTAATGCTCAAACAAGTACTAGTGTAGTGGCTGCAATTGCTCCAAACTCTCCAATCACGGTGACAAGTCAGAGAAGTTCTCAGGAACTGATTTTAAAAGATGGCAGCAGAAAATGTTGTTTTATCTCTACTCTCAACCTGGCGCGTTTCCTTCGTGAGGATGCTCTTACTCTGAAAGAGGATGAAACCGACTGGCAAGTGGTTGCTACGGTCGATGCTTGGAAACATGCTGATTGTCTTTGCCGGAACTACATCTTGAACAGACTTGATAACACATTATACAACGTCTACAGTCCTATCAAAACAGCAAAGGAACTTTGGGAGTCTTTGGAGAAAAAGTACAAAACAGAAGATGCTGGCTCAAAGAAATTTGTGGTTGGCAAATTCCTGGACTTTGTGATGGTTGATCCTAAGACTGTCGTCAGCCAAGTTCAAGGTCTCCGACTCATTTTGCATGACATTCACGCAGAAGGCATGTCTCTCAGTGAATCATTCCAAGTTGCAGCCTTAATTGAGAAATTACCACAAGGCCGGAAGAATTCAAGAACTACCTCAAACACAAGCACAAAGAAATGTCTTTAGAGGAATTAATTGTGCGTTTGAGGATTGAGGAGGATAACCGCAATTCAGAGAAGCCGGCTGGTAAGCATCCTATGGAGTCAAAGACAAATGTGGTGGAATGTGCTCTAAAAGCCAAGAAATGGAAGTTTTCTGGAGAAAGTTCCTCACAAGTCTCTAAAGGAGGAGAAACTAAAAAGTACAAGTTTAATGGCAAATGTTACATCTGTGACAAAGAGGGGCATCATGCCAAAGATTGTCGTAGCAAGCGCAAAGACAAAGGAAGATCAAGCAAGAAACCTACTCAAGCCAATATGACCGAAGTGGACATAATTTCCAATGGTATAGATGACATAAATCTTTCTGCAGTTATTTCCGAGGCAAACCTTATCGGAAATCCTCTCGCCATATCTGCGCCGACAAAAAGATGTTCACATCTTATTCAGTGATGGACAACGGTGAACAACTTTTTATGGGCAACTCCTCAACTTCCAAAGTTGAAGGACAAGGAAAGATTATTCTAAAAATGACATCTGAAAAGGAACTCACTCTCAATAATGTGCTGCATGTACCGGACATTCGCAACAATCTAGTTTTCGGATCTCTGTTGAGTAAAAATGGGTTTAGGCTAGTTTTTGAAAGTGACAAATTTGTACTTACCAAAATGAGATATATGCAGGAAAAATGTTACATGTCTGATGGCTTTTTCAAAATGAATGTAATGACTGTTGTACCCTCTGTTATTAATAAAAATACATTTTCTTCTTATTTGCTTAAGTCTTTAAATTTATGGCATGGTAGACTTGGACATGTCAATTATGAATCTTTGCATAGATTAATTAATATGGAATGTTTACCTAAATTTGACATTGATTTAAATCTTAAATGTGAAATTTATGTTGAGGCAAAATTATCCAAAACTCCTTTTCATTCAATTGAAAGAAGTACGAAACCACTTGAATTAATTTATAGTGACATTTGTGATTTTAAATCAATTCAAAATAGAGGTGGGAAAAAATATTTATCACTTTCATAGATGACTATACTAGATATAGTTATGTTTATTTACTTCAAACCAAGAATGAAGTTTTGGAAACTTTCATTCAATATAAGATTGAAGTTGAAAATCGACTTGGTAAGAAAATTAAAAAACTTAGAAGTAATAGAAGTGGTAAATATGAATCACCTTTTGGTGAGTTTTGTAAAGAACATGGAATAATTCATCAAACCATCGCTCCTTACTCACCTCAGCAAAATGGAATTGCTGAAAGAAAAAATAGGACTTTAAAAGAAATGATGAATACAATGTTAATAAGTTCAAGATTACCTCAGAACTTGTGGGGGGAAGCAATAATGTCTACTAATTATATTTTAAATAAAGTACCCCGAAAGAAAGTGAATGAAACACCTTGTGAATTGTGGTATGGGAGAGTAACCATCCTACAAATACTTAAAAGTGTAAGGGTGTTTGGCTAAAGTGACTATTCCTAGTCCTAAAAAGACTAAGATAGGTCCTAAAACTGTTGATTGCATTTTCATTGGTTATGCCATGAATAGTAGTGCATATCGATTTTGGATTCATAAGTCAGAACATTCCGAAATGCATGTAAATACTATTATTGAATCTCGGAATGCGTCTTTCTTTGAACATGTGTTTATAAAACTGGACAAGAGACTAGTACTAAAAAGATCTTATGATACTATTACTAGTCATGATCAAGAATAAGATCAAGAACAAAAGCAAGAGATAGATCAAAATGAGAAAGAGGAACTTAGGCGTAGTAAACATGCTAGAATCTCAAAATCTTTTGATCTAGATTTTTTAACATTTTTGTTAGAAAATGAGCTCTTAACTTTTAAAGAATCTATGTCCAGTCCTGAGGCTCCTTTATAGAAAAAAGCTATAAATAGTGAAGTTGAATCTATCTTGCAAAATCACACTTAGGAATTGGTGGATTTACCACTAGGGTGTAAACCTCTTGGATATAAGTGAATTTTCAAAAGAAAAATGAAAGCGGATGGATTAATTGACAAATACAAGGCAAGACTTGTAGTCAAAGGATTTAGACAAAAAGAATGTCTTGATTACTTTGACACATACTGACTGGTTACTAGGATAACATTCATTAGAATGCTAATTGTCATTGCTTCTTTGTACAATCTAGAAATTCATCAAATGGATGTGAAAACTGTTTTCTTAAATGGTGAGTTAGATGAAGAAATTTACATGGAAAAACCATAAGGATTTTTTGTTCAAAGAAAATAAAAGAAAGTGTGTAAATTTGTTAAATCATTATATGATTTAAAATAAGCGCCAAAGCAATAGCATGAGAAATTTGACAAAGCAATGATGTCAAATGGATTCAAAATTAATGAATGTGACAAATGTGTTTATATTAAAAACACAAGCAAGGGTTATGTTATAGTATGCCTTTATGTGGATGATATGCTCATCATAGGTAGTAATAATGACATGATTAAAACTACCAAGAAAATGTTGAATAAATATTTTGACATAAAGGACATGGGAATTGCTGATGTAATAGTTGATATGAAAATTACCAAAACATCAGAAGGATATACTTTGTCACAATCTCATTACATTGAGAAAATACTTGACAAATTCAGCAAAGATGATGATCATCTTACTAGAACACCTATGGATGTTAATTTGTTTCTTTCTAAGAATGTATAGAAAAGTATTTCTCAATTAGAGTATGCCCAAATTATTGGAAGCTTAATGTACTTGATGAACTGCACTCGCCCGGATATAGCTTATGCAGTAAGTAAATTAAGTAGATATACGAGTAATCCAGGAGTAGAACATTGGAAAGCAATTATAAGGGTTTTAAGATATCTCTTATTTACTCATAATATTGGGCTAAATTATACTAAATATCCAGCAGTACTTGAAGGATATTGTGATGCAAACTGGATATCGGATACTAGAGACTCAAAGTCTATCAGTGGGTATGTCTTTATTCTTAGTGGGGCGACTGTATCTTGGAAATCTTCCAAAGAGACTTGCATTGCTAGGTCTACTACGGAATCAAAATTTATAACTTTAGATAAAGCTGGGAAAGAGGCAGAATAACTTCGCCACTTCTTTGAAGATATTCTAATGTGGCCAAAACCGGTGCCTGCTATATGGATACATTGTGATAGTCAATCAGCAATTGGTAGAGCACAGAGTCATATATAACGGTAAGTCACGACACATTCGTCGTCGACATAACACCGTGAGACAACTACTCTTTAATGGAATTATTTCCATTGAATATGTGAAGTCCAAAGACAACATAGCGGATCCACTAACCAAAGGGCTAACAAGAGAGTTAGTTGAGAACTCATCGAGGGGAATTGGACTTAAGCCTATTAAATAAGAGTTACCACAACGGTAACCCAACCTAGTTGACTGGAGATCCCAAGATCTAGGTTCAAAGGGACAACCAAGTTGTGCATGACTCATAAGGATCACTAAGGAGTCTAATTCTTACCCATTTCTATGATGAAATAGTGATGTCTGCAACGTTTTAGGTTAAGTAATTCTTTTAATGATTCTTATATCTAGGTATACCTAGTGGAGTATGACAGGATACTCTTCATAAGAATCACCTATATGAGTGTGGACTAGGCCGGTTCTATGAGATTTGTGAAGGGCTATAATTCTTTAGAGCACTCATGAAAGATCAAGTTGTTCAGGGCCAAAATGAACACAATAGTGAGAACTAAACTGTTTCTGATAATATACTGTGTGAGTTCTATTCTCTTGGTTTACACAAACGGCTGAACATTTCTAAACATCATGTTCACTGATTAGTTAGTAAATCTGATAGTGTCTTACAAGGGAAGGTTCAAAGCCAAAAGCTACCTATCATTTGTAGAATATTTCCAATTTCTATACTCTCTATAATTAGATCATGTTGTTGCATTTTTTCCCCATCAAATTCCATTCATGTGGGGGATTGTTAGAAATAATGGTTTTATAGGCTTATTTTGGGCTAATTTTGAGCCCAAATTTGATTGGGGTCCACACGTCTTTTGAGGTGGGTCCAAAGAGGTGACGTGTTCCTTGCCACATAGCAAGTCACACGATGAAGACGGTTCGTTAAAACCATTTATGAGTGAATGGGAACTTGATGTCGTTTTCGAGTTCGTAGAATGGACATTTCAAGAAGTAAAATGTGGGTTTCCTTGAAATGGGTTGTCCCACATTGAAACTTTAAGAGAGCTTGTGTATGTATATAAGCTCTAGGTGGCAACACTTAGATTGGGCCCCAAAGGGCACCCCAAGTTTGTAAAAGGGAGGAGTTATGGACAAAGTGAACCTTGGCTCAAACCGCTACACGCGCGCGCTCACACGTCGCGCATGCTGTCTGTCCGACCGGCCTGCCAAGTCGTGCCGAGTGGGGGTTGTGGATCGGGTCAGTTCTTATATTAATTTTTTGGACAAAATTTACTTGAATTTTTTCCAAAATTCTTGCGGGGAAAATTAATTTAAATTTTGTTCCAATTTTTTCTATCCAAACAGTACCCGGTTTTAATCCATTTTCCAATAGGTTCAACAGGTTCAAAATGTTCAAACAGATCAGAAAACTGCCCAGCAGTTCTGGACAATTTTATAACTGCTGCAATTAACAGATCTATTCAAACTAGTTTTGCACCTGTTCAATTTGAAATAAGATCTGTTTAATTCAAATAATACCTGTTCAGTTTGATTTTCAGATCTGTTCAGCCCTATAAATACCAAGACATCTTCCAGCATTTCTGTATTTCGAAAATCATCTTCTTGCTTTCCATTTCTTGCTCTGTTTACATTATTCTTCATATTAGTTATTTAGAGAAAATTCAGAGAGTAAAGTACACAGGTTTTGTTCGCCGTACAAATTGTTTGGAGTGCTACTACAATTTGTAAAGATCATTGTATCCTGGGCGATAGATGCCATTTTTCTGTAAGTACCGTAGCGGGGTGAATCTGTGTTAAGGACAAAGTGTCACACACTCGACTTGATCTTTTAAATATTTATTTAGTTCAGTAAAATAAATTTTGTAAGTAATTTATTTTTATTTGTTTGATTTGTTTCAAATTATTTATTTTACACAGAAGATTGTTCCAACAAAAACACCCAATCTCTCTTATCTGGAGTTAGAGTTTGTTCAAAAGTCGTTTACTAAAGTTGTAAAGTGCGTTGAGGGTTTCGATCTTATCAAGCCCAATCGTTATTTGGAGCAATTTTGAGTTCGAGTCTTTGTCTATCTCCTCTTCAATCTTGAAGAATGGATTCTTTTACATATATAAATTTGATTTGAGTAGTATATGTGATATTTTGATTAATTATGAGATTGTGAAAAATGTAAGAGTTTTTATAGAATTATTGTATCAAAAATTAGGACTTTATTGTATAATCATATTCTTTCAAAAAAATTATTTTCATAAACAAGAGTTGTGCATGAATTTGTCAAATCTATTTCAAAAAGGCAAAAGTCCTAAATTTTTTCAAAACCCTAAAAATTTGAAAGCTGATGAAACGTTGAATTATTACCACTTTTGGGAAATTGAAAATATCCATGAGATTATGATGTATTAAGATAATTGTTTGTGGCAATAGGTGGAATGCTGCATTGTTGTGCTGTAGAGATTGATGATTTAAGAGAATCAAAACCATTTGAAAAATCATGCATTGAGCATCTCATATTATTATTAGACACTATGCCTTGGACAAATTATGATTTTTGTCATGTTTATGAAATGATTGAAAATTATTGGAATTTGTTGAATAATTCTGGATGAATCCGGATAGTGTATAAAATGATTTAAAATGTTGAATTAAGTTGGCTTGAGGTCCTCGGTGAAAGACCGAAAATCAGTGTGGAGTAGATATCAATTTCCTTCCAGCTAGCAACTGGTAAAGTGGGGGTGATTTTAGTAGTTCTTTGGTAGACTACTGGTAGATATTTACTTAGAGATTCACTGTATTCTCGAATTAAATAAATACTCTTTTGAATTATGAAAGTTGAGGAAAACGAAAAGTTGTTTGGTTAATTTCATGTTTAAAGAATTGTTTTATCATGAAATGGCACATGTATTGCATTCATAATCATATGCATACTCAATGCCTATTTATCTAGTTAAGCCTAGTGTTTATCCCTTCGTGAAAAATTATTTTCAAGTATTGATGGATTGCTTCCACCGAGATAAGGGCTAGATGATTTTGGGAGCGAGAAGCTCATTTATTTTGTTTATCTTGTAAAGCTTAGGGTTTGTTTTGTATTGGGATGAATCTTATTTTTATTGTAATAGGACGAGACTCTTGGTATATATAAGTCATCAAGGCATTCTCTTTTGAACTTAAGTATTTATATGTGTATGTAATGTCTTATATGACAGTTCCGGTTTAAACCCGATCCATTATCAACCAGCAAAGCATAATCATTTTCAAAATGACCTATTTTTGAATGATAGATGAGGGGGCTATGAAATCAGTTTCTCAGATTGCAGTGCACCTAATTAAAATAAACAAGAAGCTAATTATTATTATTTTTTGATAAATTAAACAATAAGCTAATTATGTTGTGTATTAGCCACTTGAGAATGTTCTGTTTAAAACACACCAGAACACATTATAGTCACAATTGTATTTGTTTTATAAATTAGCACGTTAGAGTATTGGTGTCATACAATTTATTTCTTTTATTTGTAATGATACGAAAAATATTTTTCAGTTCACCATTTTGTTAATAAATAAATCATTAAGTCAATTAATAGTTTTTAATGATATGAAAAATAATTTTCAATAAACAATTATGATAATTTATTATTGCATAGGAGAATTGGTTTTTTTTTTTTTTTTCCCTTGAGTATTGTGGTAAAAGAAAAGAAAAAAAAAAACTATTCTCCTATGCAATAATAAATTATCAAAATTATTTATTAAAAAATATTTCTCATATCATTAAAAACTATTAATTTTTTAACGCTTTAAACAAAATAGTTAACTGGAAAATATTTTTCATATCATTAAAAATTGTCAATTTAGTTAATGATTTACTTATTAATAAAATTAGTCATTTGTTACACGAGTATGATTTATGTATTAATAAAATTGGTCATTTGTATATATATATATATATATTTTCTTCTACTTCTTTATTAGTTTAGTGAATTATCTTAGTAGTTTTTTTAGATGGGAGAATTATCTTAGTATTCGTTTTATATTTATTTGTTAAGAAAAGCTACGCACCATAATTTTTTTTAATAAATTCGGAAGAAATGTTAAAGACTCATAAATTCACCTAAAATGATATGGTAATAGAATTGGAGTCTACATCATTAGGTGTATAACAAATCAAAAATGATATACCATATCACATAATTGTATTATGGGTACTTGGTCCAAAAGTCTAAATTTTAATTTTGCTTGCCCAAAAATCCAGACGCTGAAATACTTTGGCCAAAAGAACAAACTCAAACAAAATGATCAAAATATCATTCTTTATATATATATATCATATATGGTCCAAACCCTACCGTCTCTCTCTCTCTCTCTCTCTCTCTCTCTCTCTCTCTCACATATGTCTCTCTTTATTCTCTCTCCTCTTTCTCTCCCCTCATCTTCCGAAGTCATCGCATCATTCGACACCACTGCCACCTTGCTACCCCTCACCACTGTGAGATCTCTCTGAATTCAAACAAGTTCTCTTTTCCTTCACTCTCACCGACAAGGTGGTCACAAGCGATTCTGGACACGAGTGAAAGTGAGATAGATGGGAAAGACCACCACCACACAGGTTTGAGACAAAAGGTTCAAGATCTGAACGATTCATTTGGTGAGATCTCGCAGGAAAGCTTCGGAAGACGGCAAGATTAGCCCCATCGTCGTCCTTCCTCCTCCATTTCTTTCTTTCTCTCTCTCCTCTATGTTCTCTCTTTCTCTGTCTCTATGTATATATATCACTTACTCATCAAATTTGAAAGTGAGTGATATGATGTAATGGTGATCTCAAACACACACTCTCTCTTATTATTATTGTTGTTAAATCTTCATCTTCAAATCTAAATATCTATCTTAGATCTGAATATGCTATTGCTGTTGTTAAATATGCTATTTCTTAAATCTGCAGATCTATCTCATTGGAAGTATCTATCTTATATCTGAGGGTTTCACATGTAACGCTCCCAAAATAATTACAATAATTCATCTGCAAATAACTAATACAAGATGACATAAACAAACTAATAGATTTTCATTAACCGGAATTAATTTACAAAAATGTGACACGTGCGATATACATTCATATGCTCTACCCTGAATCTATAGCATGTGATACCAACTTAAATGTTCAACAAAATATATGCCCTACAGGCTTACAACTGTCCAAGATTATTCTTGGTTACAACAAAAGAGAGAGTCTTAACCTCCATACATATAAAGCCCTTGGCTTGTGCAAATAGTGAATACAAAATAACAAAACAGAGCCTTCAGCTCCCAGGTCCTTCCAAGCTAAGTCCTTGGAGGAGGTATGTCACCAGCACCTGAAAATGATTTTCCCAAGTAGGGTGAGCCAAAACCCAGTAGAGACAATCTATCACAATATATGAATCTTAACAAAGATATAAGTAATATGCACATGTTCAATGTCCAATGACAAAATCTTTTACAACTCTTTTCCAAAACCAGGTTATGCCAAACTTACATCTCAATTCATTTTATCCCGATTTATTAGTTATACCCACTTCTTCTAATCAATTAAACAGAGGATACACCTCACAGGTCTCCAACTAATATGATTATCATACAAATACATTCACTTGCCATTTTATAGAAATTTCATCCGCATGAATGGCACCCATGTATACGCGTGATTTTCGGGACTTTCACCCTGAACACACAGGCCAACTTAGTTTAATGGAGTCCATCTCCTTTCTTCTCCCAAACATGGAGTATATCCCCTTTCTCCTCCCAAACATCATATATTTACAATGTATACACATCATAATCATATTCAATGATAACAGCTAAGAGATTAGTTTTAATTTGCCTAATCCTCATGCAATTTCTACAACAATCATGGCTATCCTCCACCGATAGCCCGAAACAGATATTTCTAAATAAATATACAATCTTTACTACAAATAAATTATCCAAATTTTCATAGGTGCGAGGTAATACATATCTAACTCCACCATTTATATAAACATCCATTCAATTTCATATTCCCAATACAATTCCATATTTATACAAAATAATTATTCTAGACATTTTAGGACAAAATTCCATTTTCCCCAATTTCATCCCAAATACCAAAATTAACCATTTTAACACAACACAAGCTCATATTTACTCCCATAACCACTTCCAATACATTCATTCAAAAACCCCTCAAAATCTAGGGTTTTGAAATGTTTTAGAGAGAAAAAGATATGAAAAAGTGATGTAAAATGTGGTTGTTACAAACTGATATACATACAGTTCGCTCGAACACAAGAGTTAACGCTCGATCGTCAGACACAATAAGTTGTTCCGCCTGAATGCAAGAAGTGACGCTCGAGCACAGAATGCACACTCCCAGTAATTTTGTAGACAACGAACCAACGCTCAAACGCAAGAAAGGCTGCTCGACTAAGCCCGCTTGAGCTAGAATACACTCTCTCAGTAGTTTTGCAGACCTACAAAAATACTAGGAGTTCACAAAGCTCGCTCGAGTGCAAGAAGTACCGCTCGAGCGCAAGAGCAAAATTATGGCATCAAGAGTTTGGAAACTAAGCAACCAACCTCCTAAACCCAACCACAACAATTCAATAACCAAATTTAAAGAGATACAAGGGAAGCAAGAGGTAAACCACATGAAACCATGAAACCCGAGTCTGGGATACAACAAGGGTCAGATCAAAACCAGAATCACTATATCACACAAGTTTGACAAATCTGTTTATTTTATTTATTTATTTATTTTTTTTTGATATTGTTGTTGATGATGATGAACGAATAGGATTTGGTGATGAGTTCAACAGATTTGTTCATTTTTTAAATTTTTTGATGTTGTTAATGATGATGATGAACAGATAAGATTTGGTGAACATCTTCTCAAGATGATGAACAAATAGGATTTGTACAAATTGTGAATCTTCACTATATGAGAACAAATTGAAGCTATTGAATAGATAAATTTTAAATAGTCAGAAAATTGGACAGATAAAATTTGGACAGATAGAAAATTTACACAAAAAATTTGGACAAATAGATAATTTACACAAATAAAATTTGGATAGATACAAAAATTTAAATTAGAAGACAAAAAATTTGAACATATAGATAACAAATGTGGACAGATAGAATAAAATTTGAACAGATAGTCAACGAAAAGTCAAACAGATAAAAAAAGTCAAAGGGTAAAATTAGAAACAAAATTTCTTTTAGGACTTCCATTAAACTATTTCACAAAATATGGATCTCTTACCAATAAAAAATATCACCTGAAATTAATGCCTTATACACTCTTTAGATTAGATCCATCACCAATTTTTCCTTATATTATATATCTAATGATTTATTATATTCAATTTCATAGAAAAATATTCTAATTTTTAAAGAATTATCAAAATACAAAACTTAAACATACTGTAATAATAGCTCGTGCATTGTACGAGCCTTTTTAAACTAGTGTATATCTATATATATATATATATATATATTAAAGAAAACTCTTAGATATCCTTTGCCTAATATATTCTAGAGCATCTGTTTGACATAATAAAGAGAAGCACAGTGATTGTGTTTTTTAATTGATTATATTTTTTATACTCTGTTTTGATCACACAGTGAAAAAAAAAAAAAAAAAAAAAGTAGTTGTGATTGTTTTTTTAACTCACTATGTTTTATGAAAAATGAGCATATGGTTTTTTTAACTCACATTTTAAATGACATTCTTAATATGAATGAATATTTTACAATATTGATTATGCTTTCATACACTCCGTTTTGATCAGACGGTGAGAAAAAATATGTGCTTGTGTTCTTTTCTTTTTTACATTCCGTTTTAATTTGACGGTGAGAAAAAAAAATGTGCCTGTGTTTTTTAACTGATTGCGTTTTTTTACACTACATTTTGATAACACGATTCCAAAAAAATTGTGATTCTGTTTTTTGAAAAAGAAAAATAACTGATTGTATTTTTTTACCTAACATGTTTGGATGGATAAAAAAGTAAAACATGTGCAAGACATTCTTAAATAAAAATAATTGACTGTGTTTTTTGAAAAAGAAAAATAATTTAGTGTAGTTTTTTACCTAATATGTTTGGATGAATAACAAAGTAAAACATGTACGAGACATTCTTAAAAGAAAAATAACTGATTGTGTTTTTGGAAAAAGAAAAATAACTGAGTGTGGTTTTTTTAATTTTTAATTTTTCTTTTGTGTATTTTAATGTCATTCTTAATATTATAAATATTTTACAATACTAATGTGTCATGAATTTTACTAACTTTGTCAATAGTTGTCAATGCACTCAATTTATGTTAGGGCAAATAACACTAACGATCATTATAATTTGGGGCTTGTGTTATTTTAGTTCCTGAGTTTTTAATTGTAACATATTGGACCCTGAATTTTTAATTTTGTTCCAAATAAGGACAATTGAAAATACTATTGATTAATTTCAAGAGCAAAATCATCAATTTGATAAAATATAAACTAATTTGACAAAAATAAATGTCAAAAAAATATTTTTGAATTTTTAAAAATTATTTCTACCCACTAAAAACAAAATTATGTAAAATTGATAAAACTTTTAGATATTTATTTATTTATTTATTTTACCAAATTAATTTATATTATGTGTTTGGATAATGATCATGTAATGGGTGGTTGTTTTTATTTTCATTAAATTAGTTTATATTTTTCCAAAAGGCAAATATAGCGACAACTTTGATATCATTATTAAACTAATATATTAAATCAAAAAATCCAAAACTAAAAACATTTCATATATTAAATATATCGACTACACATTCAAATCCTAACAACCACCCATTACATGATCATTATCTAAACACATAATAAAAATTAATTTGGTTAAAAAAAATGACTAATAGATTTATTAATTTTACATAATTTTATCTTTGGTGTGTAGAAATAATTTTTAAAAATTCAAAAATATTTTTTCGACATTAATTTTTGTCAAATTAATTTATGTTTTATCCGATTGACGATTTTGCCCTTGAAATTAAGCAATGGTATCTTCAATTGTCCTTATTTAGAATAAGATTCAAAATTCAAGGTCAAATGTGTCACAATTGAAATGTCATTGACCAAAATGACACGAGTTCCAAACTATAGGAACTACTAGTGTAATTCATTCTTTATGTTATAAATTTACAATACAGATATAAATTATTTATATCATGATATGAGTTTGATTTATGCTTTTATTTGATTTTGTTCATCTACAATTAATTTGTCATTTTTAAAATACTTATTCAATCAAGTAATATATTATTTAACCTTCTCTTTCACAATATAAATATAAACTAGCATATCCCTCGTGCTATGCACGGGCTTAGATTTAAAAAGACTAATTATGGTTTTGTCAAACATATTTTAAAATTGTTAGCATAAAATCTACGTAATTATGAAACAAAATGTTAGAATTTGCATGCTTGGTAGTTGTTAGATTTTTTACTTTAATTAACTAACCAATAGATTTTTTTTTTTACATTTTAAATTTCGAAAATCAAGAAATTTATTTTGAGAACTTGGAGCTCTCACATCCCTTCTCAATAGAAACCCATTTTTCTTAATAAAAAAAATACTAATTTCTATTGTGATTCAGTTTGATTTATACTTTTAGGTCAAAAAATTATCCCCAACTATAAATGGATACCAATAAAGATATTTGTGTGTTTTTATCTTTTCTGTTAAAAAAGGATACCAATAGATCTATTTTTCTTTCTTCTTCTTTTTCCCCTTTAACTGTAATTGTTGCACTGATCGTATTCTACCTCATAATTTCTTTTTTTGAGAGCAAAACAAAAGATGCTTCTATATCACTGAACTTTGTTTATTTTTTTTACTTTACACTTCAATTATTGCATTGATGACAAGGCAAATTACACCAATGGTTCCTGTAGTTTGGGGCTCACTTTGGTCCCTGACTTTTTAATTGTGATACATTTGACCCTAAATTTTGAATCTCATTCCAAATAAGAACAATCGAAGACATTATTGCCCCATTTCAAGGGCAAAATTGTCAATTTGATAAAATATAAACTAGTTTAACAAAAATAAATACTAAAATATTATTTTTTATAGTGACTCTAGTTTAGACCCAACCCGTTTGATGTTTTGGATTCGGGTTTCATTGTCTTATATGATTGTTCATGTCTTGTTTCTCCTTATTCCTCATTGAGTTTGGTTATTGGAGCATTTTGGTTGTGTTTGGAATAGGTTGGTGGATTGTTTTTCAAAACTGTTGTTGCCCAGATTTTTGTTTCTACGCTTGAGGAAAGCATTATGTGCTCCAGCGGTATTTGAAAAGTCTCAATACTTTTACAAGTTTGCAAAACTACTAGAAGGGTGCATTCTTCGCTCGAACGGTGTTTTTTTGCGCTCGAGCAGTACTTCTTGAGCTCAAGCGGTCACACTTTTTGTGTCTGGATGCTCGAGCGACACGTCTTGCGCTTGAGCAGTTTGCGCGTATATCAATTTGTAGAAGTCACTTTTTGGATCACTTTTTCATTTTTCTCTCTGTCTCTCTCTTTCTCTAAACATTCTAAAAACCCTAGATCTAGAGCTTCTCTCTTGAGAGGGAGTTTTTATGTACATTAGAGCCGAGCTAGGCCCAGGCATAGTGAGGGGCTGCTTTATGGGCCGGGGTAAAAAGGACTTAGTGAAGTGGACCATAGTGTTAGCTCAGTCCAAGAGGTTACAGTCACCACGGTCGGAATGGGGGTAATTATCTCGGTCAAAGTATTTGGAGCTGAGATATTTGTTCTTCTTATGGTGAACCTTGCTCTTGTTAGCTCGGTCAAGACTTGCTATGGTTAGCTCGGTCTCAACAGCCAAAACTGAAGTACAAGTGAACAATAGTCGAGCTATGCAATACATGGGAAGGCACTTTATTGAGTATGACAAAGGGCTAGTATTAGCTCGGCCATACTGTTATCCAACTGGGGTAAAACCATCTCACTTGGTTTAAGCAGTGAGGGGGGTGTTGAAGGATAAGTATTATCTTTCAGGAGTGTGATTCCTAGGAGGACTCTACATGGAGGAATAAGAGTCCTACTAGGATTGTGCCAGGCGAAAGTTATAAAAGCACACAACAGAACCTATGTAGAGGTAACACAACTTTGATTCCCGAATACACAGAGCTTTTGTCTATTTGTTTGTTTTGCTGAGTTAGGCATCAGAGAGGTATCCGGCACCCACCCGCCGGCTAGCTCACGTTTGTGTTTTCAGGGAGTAAAGCGACGACGTTTGGGGAGTAAAGCAACGACGTTTGGAGGAGCGCAGACTTAATCAACAATTATACGATAAGATAATTTCGTGCTCGTACAATTGGCGTCGTCTGTGGGAATTCCAGAAAGAACAAAACCTCTTGATCGAGTTTTCCTCGCTAGTTGGAAGCAATGGTGCACAATGAAGACTTGCCGCAATCAGCTATTGACGGGCAAACCCGGAAAGGGGTGGAGGCGCGAAGGTTTGCCTTCTATCCCTCCATGGCGGATTTAGAACCCCAGCGACAAAACCCCCGGAGGGATGTAAGGGGGAGGCAGGCTGGCAGCCCTCGTCGCTCTCAAAGTCCTAAAAGACAGAGGCGGAGGATGGACCCTCAAGTTCTGGAGGATCGCGTGAAGGAACAGGACGAGTTAATAAAGAAGATGGCGGCAGACATGGAGTCAATGAAGCGCCAGATAAAAGAAAAATGGGTGGCGACAAGAGAGGGGCGCAAAGGCAACATGCCTCATCGCCACTCGAAGGATCATGATAGGCGTACCACACCATCACAAGCAGGGAGTAGGAGCCTTAGAGCAAGCGACACTCAATCGAGGACTTCCAGGACTCCTTACTCCAAGTCTGAGAGAACGAGAACTGAGAGGTCATACACTGAGGGAAGCACCTATCGGCCCTCGCACACGCACCAGACATCATCTAGGCACACGAAGTTACCTAGATCATCTAACTTACGGACTGTTCTTGAAGAAAGGGCCCGATGGAAGGAGGATACCAAGGCACGTGACCCGCGCAGAGTTTCAGCCCTTCAGCGGCTGGCCCCCCAAAGCGTCGAGGTAGGAATGCCAATGCCGTGCCTTGCCTACGAACCAGCAGACAAAGTATTAGCAAGGTTACAAAGTTCGCCATTCGTTCTGGCAATTGAGAACGCGCCATTACCTTCAGGCTTCCACCAGCCTAAGTTCACCACTTATGAGGGGAAGTCCGACCCCTACATGCACCTAAGCCACTTTCGCTAGGTTATGGCAGTATACCGGCGGAACGAGGCCTTAATGTGTATCCTGTTCCCTTCCAGCCTTGGCGACCTAGGTTTAACCTGGTTCGAAAGGCTACCAGAAGGCAGCATCGCCTCATGGGCACAGTTGGCAGAGGCGTTCGTGACTAGATTCAGGACGAACACCAAGACACCAGTGGAGATCGACCAGCTACTCTCCATAGACATGGGAGACAAGGAGACGTTGAGATCCTACAACGGTCGATATTGGGAGACTTTCAACCAGATAGGAGATTGCCCCACAAATCTCGCCATCGCGCAATACAAAAGGGGTCTACCAGTCGGAAACAAGTTGAGGGACTCAATTACTATGACGCCACCCCTCATGATGGAGGCCTTAATGGAGAGAGTGCACCAACATATTCGCGTGGAGGAAGATAGCGCCCGTGCTAAGGCAAAATCCGGCACAACAGCAATGCCAGATAAAAAAACTACAGCAAAAGTTAACACGGTAGAGCAACCTAACAGGAATGACCGAAGCAGAAGGGCCAATAGAGAGGACCCAGACAAAAAGAGGTTAAGAGTTCGCACAGCCATTACCATAGTGTTAAAAAAACCAATCTACCGAATTCTAAGTGAGATACGCAACGAACCTTTCGTCTGATGGCCAGCTAAGTTGGGAGAAGCACAAAAGGACTATGACGAGAGGTCCTGGTGCACCTTCCATGATGAAAAGGGGCACCGCACTAAAAATTGCACCCCGTTGAGGCAGCATTTAGAGGAGTTAGTGGCAGCTGGGCACCTGGACCAGTACATAGAAGGAGGAACACAACCAGCCCCCCAGGACCACAACAACCCAAACAGGATGCCGGTCAACGTTCCACCTCAAGGCGTAATTAACGTAATACATGGGATATTCGAACCTGAGCGGGTATATGAGCTCAGAGGGATGATCAAAAAGGCTGACCACTTAAGGGAGGTGTTAAGTGCACAACCTGCCATCAAAAAGGGAGAACCGAGGCCACAAATATCATATCTTTTTCAGACAAAGATTTAGCAAGGATATATTGCCCTCACAATGATGCACTGGTTGTCACTCTACGCATCAAGAATTTCGACATCAAGCAGATTTTGATCGACCAAGGAAACTCATGTGAGATAATGTATTACGAAACCTTCAAACAACTGAAATTGGAGGACAAAGACATAGCACCTGCAACATCTCCCCCTAATTGGATTCAACTCAATGCCAGAGTGGCCAGTGGGCGAGATAATCCTCCCAGTTAAGGTAGGAACCATGACGAAACAAGTGGAATTCTGGGTATTGAAAGTCCCTTCCACTTACAACATAATTTTGGGGAGGACATGGTTACATGCTATGCGATCGGTAACGTCAACCTACCATCAAGTATTGCGGTTCCCCAACGAAGCCGGAGTAATTGAAGAGGTCTTTGGAGACCAAATTATGTCCAAATAGTGCTTCGTCACAGTAAATGGCAGCTGCGTTGCAAAAGGGTATATACAGATGGTGGAAGAGCCTGAGAGCAATGAACTATTTGCAGATGTTGGCAAGGCAGCTGAACAAAAGGCAGTGGAAGACTTGGTACAGGTAAGGATAGATGAAAAAGACCCAGAAAAGTTCTTTTTGCTCAGCTCGTCTTTGTCCAGCACTGAGAGAATAGAGGTCATGGAATTCTTAACCTCTAATACGAAGTGTTTTCCTGGACACCGTATGACATGCCTGGCATTGACCCAAACTTCATCTGTCACCAACTGAATGTCCACCCAACTGCTAGACCAGTTATATAGCGCACTCGCAGATCAGCACTCCACCATGCCGAGATAGTGGCGGAAGAAGTGGGAAACTTGCTGGAGGCAGGAGCTATCAGAGAAGTGCACTATCCCAAGTGGATCTCCAATACTGTAGTAGTGCCAAAGAAGAACGAAAAATGACTTATCTGCGTGGACTACAAAACAGTCAACAAGGCATGCCCAAAGGAGAGCTTTCTTCTACCACGGATAGACCAACTGGTAGACCTGACGGCAGGACACAATCGACTTAGTTTCCTTGATGCGTATAGAGGTTACCATCAGATCGCTATGTATGAACCAGATCAGGAGGTCACATCCTTTACAATGCCTAGAGGATTGTACTGTTACAAGGTCATGCCCTTTGGCCTAAAAAATGCAGGGGCAACATTCCAACGGATGGTCACCAAGATGTTTGAACCATTGTTAGGCAGAACAATGGAGGCTTACATAGATGACATGGTGGTCAAAAGCAAGGATGAGAACGACCATCTCAGGGACCTAGATGAAATGTTCTAGATTCTGAAGAAGAACAAGTTGCAACTAAATGCATCCAAGTGTGCATTCGGCGTAGGATCAGGCAAATTCTTAGGCTTTCTGGTGACCAACCGAGGTATAGAAGCAGACCCTTCTCAGATCAAAGCAATCCAGGATCTTGAGAGGCCCAACACAGTCAAGGAGGTGCAGCATCTCACTGGCCTAGCAGCCGCGCTCAATCGGTTCATAAGTCGGTCGTCAGACAGATGTCGACCATTCTTCCAAGCATTAAAGGCCAAGTTTGAGTGGGATGAAGAATGCGACCGCGCCCTAGAAAGTCTGAAAGAGTACATGTCTTCTCCACCGTTGCTAGTAACCCCAATACCTGGAGAAGAGCTCTTTTTGTACCTGGCAGTTTCACAGCACGCAGTCAGTGTAGTGTTGGTCAGAGCAGAAGGAATCCAACACCTGCCCATCTTTTATGTTAGCAAAACCTTGCTAGGCGCAGAAACCAGGTACCTACCATTGGAAAAACTGGCCTTAGCCTTAATGATGGCCTCAAGGAAGTTGTCGCATTACTTCCACGCCCACACCATAATCGTCCTAACTGCTTTTCCCTTAAAAGCCTTGTTTGAGAGAGTGAACTTTTCTGGGCGAATCTTGAAATGGGCGGTGGAATTCGGACAGTTTGATATCAAGTTTCAGCCCAGAACGGCAATAAAAGCCCAAGCTTTGGCAGACTTTGTGGCAGAGTTCATACCAGGAAGTCATCACATCTGCCCAATTGACTTGATTGGTACGACAGGAATAGGGACGGAAAGTGCCGCAGGAAATGCGCAACCCTTAATTCAGGATACCCAGCCAGATTGCAAACCACACAGGCTTGAAGATCAAGAGGGAGGAATAAACCATGCCATTCCCAGTAAGGACTCATCAACAAGTAAAGACTTGGGGCAGTCAAATAATAAAAAGAAAACCCCAACAACAGCTAAGGACTTGGAAGAAAACAACACTCATGACCCCAAGACATCATCTGACCCCTCCACTTGCTGGAAGCTATTCGTTGGAGAGATGTGGAAGCTCTTCGTGGATGGAGCATCCAATAGGCATGTGTAGACACCCCATTTTTGACCGTCCTCAAGACTTGGACGTCATCGTTTGAACACTCGATGATCATCCATGTTCGTGTTCGTTTTGAGTTCCCGGAGGTCTCGGCCGCGTGCCTTGCCTCAAGATCTCTCAACTTGTCTGTTTTGTGCTTGGTTGTGGACCAAACACCTGTGTTTTTGCTTCTGAGGGAAGAGGGTGGCTTGTTGGCCATTTTCTCAACCCACCGGCCAAGGCCTGAGGCCTGAGGCCCTTTTTTCTTGCCATCGGCCAAGAGTGTTGGCCGATCGGCACTATGTTTGGTCGGCCGGCCTTTGTTTTGGTCGATCGGCCACATTTTCTGGCCGAGGCCTTTTCTTTGCCTTTTTCAGGCATTGTGCATGCCAGCTGTGCCAGCTGGTGAGCACAGACTCTGCCCTCCATACACGTGTATGGAGGGATTTGAGCCTTGTTTAGCTTCTCTTGGAAGCTTTGCAAAATTGGATTTCTATAAAAGGAGGGCCTCCTCTCCCTTTCCAGAGGTTCAGCCAACTGATATAGAAGTTAGATATATCTCTCTCTATATCTCCCTCTCTCTAGATTTGTGTGTGTGTTTGAGCTCAAAAGTGTGTTTTGTTCTTACTATTGCACACAAACACCTAGCACTACACTATCCTTGGTTGCTGAGGCACTAGAAGGTTGATTTCAGAGTTTTTGAGTTGGTTTTGATCCAAGAAGGGTGCTGGAGTTGGTGTTCTTGAAGTGTTCTTCAAGGGTGAGTCAACTTGCTTTTGATACCCCATTTTGGCTTAAGCTTTTACACATACTTCTATATTGTTTTAAGCTTGACTCTAAACTACAAAAAGTTCTATTTTTGTATGCTAAATATGTTTGTTTAAGGTTACTTTTGGGTTGGGGGTTGTCTACCCCCTCTTAGGCCTTGTTTGGCCTCTCTTTGTGCCTTCCTCTTTGGGCTTTGGAACCCTTTTGTTTTGACCTTCTCACCACTGAAATCCAGAGGATTTTCAGTGGTGGAGAAGTGGTTTTGAGGTCTTGTATAGGGGAGGGACACCCCTCTCCCTTTGTGTCTCATTTGCTTGTGTTGTTGGCTTATAAGAGTAGCATGTTTACTTAGCATGTCTTGGTTCTATTTCAGCACTTTTTGGTGGTTTTTAGGACCTGCCTTAACTCTATTCCATGTTGGTTTGATGGCATCTTGCATGCTTCACATACTTGTAGAGTAATCTTGCATGTTTGCATAACATGCATCTTGTGTTTGGACCACTACTCTTGCATGTTTTGGCTTGACTCCAAGGAGCTTTCCCTCATGTTTTACCATGTTTAAGCTTTGTTTGGTGTTGATTTGATCATATATGCATTGCTTTGTATAGCCTTAGTTCATCCTAGCTTGTTAAGCTTTGTGCACCAAGTTGCTAGCATGCATTGTTTTGACTATTCTCATGATTTGGCATCATTTGAAATCACATTTCAGTCCATGTAGTGTGGTCACAAACTTGCATTTATCACCTATTCCATGCTCTGAGTAGTTTGTGTTTCATGCCTTAAGAATAGGTCATTGTGCATGCCATCATACTTAGACCTTTGGAATGACATCTAAGTGGGGTTTTGGGCTCATTCTAACATGACATAACTCTGATTTTATTGGCCTAGGTCATGCCATATTTGGTTGTAATAGGTGTAGTGCAATTGCCCTTTTTGGCCTTGTATACGTCTTGTTTTGTGCTTGCCTTTCTAGCATGTTTTGGCCTCATCCCATGCATGTTCTAGCCTTTTTTTGGCCTATCTTGGGACTATTTTGGGTCGCCTTGGTCCTTTGGGGCTTGGGTGATATGGCCATAGTTCAAGTACCTTGGCTAGTTTTGAACTCGAAGTCCATTAGCATGCCTTGTTTGTGTTGTGTGTTTGATTTGGCATCATTCTTAACATATTTTCAGAGCTTATGGTGTCACCCTTTTGCCATGATTGTCACCCCTCGCTCATGATTGAGTGTTGTGACCTTATGCCTTAACTCTTGGACCATTGCACGTGCATGCTCATTGTGCATTTCATTGTATCCCTTCCATCACCTTTGGCTACTGTTTTGGTACGGCTGAGGTCTATCCATCTTTAGTGTAAGTCCTTGTATCATGCATTTGTGTATTGTTGTATGCTTACCGCATTGCATATTGTTGCATCCTTATGATTGGTGTCATTGTTACATGCTCATCACATCGCATGCTTGCATGTTTAGGTTGCATAGTATTGTTGCATACTTGTTACATTCCCATGTTGCATTGTATTTGGTTGCATTGCATTGCATTTTTTCATGCTCGTGTTATATCGCCTTGCATTTCCATGTTGCATTGTACTTGGTTGCATGCATTGTATTGTGTTTGGTTTGGGGTGTCAAACCAAACACGAGGAGCGAGGAACGTTCGTACTTGAAGTGACGAAACGTCCCTCCATCTTTTAGTCACCGACGCTCTTGATCCAAGCATGATAGAGTTCTAGGCATTCATATGTTTTGTCGCATTCATTCCATATTAATTTTCACACTTGGCACCTTTGGCCATCATGCATTGAAATGCATGATTGGTGGCCCGAGGGTCGAGAGCCATACTCCCTTGAGCTCATAGCATGATAGGGAGAGTGGCTGTGTACACATTGTCTTGTAAATGCCTTGCCATGCACTGTCTGTCCTCTGCTGCAGCAAAAACAGGATTCTGTAGGAAGAGATGGTCGGTCGGCCATCTTCAGTGCCGGCCGGCTATGCATTTTTGGCCGAGATCCCCACAAATGGTCGATGACCATTTTCCAATGGCCGGTGGTCCTATCTCTTGGCCGATGGCATCACACAATGCTCAGGGAGTGGTTCAGAGGCAGCCTTAGGACTTGTGCAGCTTTCAGAGGCATAAAACAATGCAAACAGAGGCAACATGTGGCATGGCAACGGGTTTCCGAGCAGGGCGAATCAAGCATGCATCATCCAATCATTTCGAGGCGGAGCTGCGGCGGCCTCTTTAATTTCATACTTAGATTGTTTTGTAATTAATTTGTTAATTAATTAAAGGTTTTGTAATATTTAATTAGCTAGGGTAGTCGATTAATTATTCAGTTTGTATTATTTATTCGGACCCTCCGTCGAGAGGGCAAATTTTGTAATAAGTGTGCGTGCGTGTGTGAATGTCTTCCAACCCCACGTCTTTCTCCCTTTTACTTACCTGCTTTTAAATGGTTAGTTTTAGGTCATGTTTCAATTAGCATACTTATGTCAGCATGTTTGCATACATTCATTTGTATTGCACGCACCGGGCTCGGCGCATCATACTAATTGCATAGTATTTCAATTCCAACTTGAATACGTGTATCGAGTTGTCACATTTCACATGCCATTCTTAGATTAGCTGAGCCCATTCTAGTTGCATTTTGCATGTGTTGCATTAGCCATCTTAACTGAACTAGGATCATGCATGATTCTAACTAGTTTCTTGTTTTGGCTCGGAGTACACTATGAGTGTTTATGCTTTAGCATCTTGCATGTGTGTAAGTGTTAACATGATAGCATGCTTACCATGAGGCTAATTGCTTATGTGATATAACTGCCTGAATGCCTGTGGGTAAAGGTTGGGTTACTTGAATTGGGATAATTCATTGAAATCCGTGATTTAGCCTACTTGCGAGTAGCAAACTTCAAACCGCCTTCCAAACAAACGAATATGCAATGCTTTGTTCCAAATTAGGTGATCTAGTCTATACTTGTGTGTTGTGCGCATCACCTAGTAATTCTAGCTAATTAACCGGAATAAGAGCACATGTGTTTTCAAAAAAATAAGATATCATGTTTAGTACAGGCCGATCCTTGATCGGGCGAGCGGGGGTGCTCATAGATGACCTTCCCCAATCATACCCAAGTTCCCGAGCCGAGGCAACTTTGGTGATGACGGACACATGGCCTTAGGCAACGAGTCAGGGTTTCCTAAATTTCTCCAAAAATAAAATATTTAGGTGGCGACTCTGTATCTAGCAAAGCAGTCCATGTTTGGCACTTCTTTCTAAAAATTAGTTTTTCAAAACGATTTGCCAGATTTGGACTCTTTGGTGATTTATCGATCTTGCATTGCACTTTGTGAGATTAGATTCAGAACCGTGACATTGAGTCCGAACTGTAGTAAGCCCAATGAACAAAACGGGATTTTCCCGAGACGTTCGGGCGCGTCTACAGCATGGTGCAGGACTTGGCATAGTCCTCATCTCACCAGATAGCCTAATAGTGGAACAAGCAGTCAACCTTGGCTTCCCAGCATCAAACAATGAGGCGGAGTATGAAGCACTCTTAGTAGGCCTAAAATCAGCACTCTTCATGCAGGCCACCGAGCTAATGGTTTACAGTGACTCCCAGCTGGTAGTAAACCAGATTTCAGGCGACTACGAAGCAAAAGATGAGAGGATGGCAAAGTATCAAGAGTTAGTCAGAAGGGAAATCATGAAATTCGAAGTAGTGCGAATAGAGCAGATCGGCCAGGAAGAAAACAGTAGAGCAGACGAACTAGCAGGCTTTGCTTCGATAGCTGATACATCCATCCCACATCCATTACTGATCGACTTCCTACCAAAACCAAGCATTGAAGAACCCGAAGTAACTGAGGTATGTTGCGCCGAACTAGGCCCCTCATGGATGGATCCCATTATAGTATTCTTAAAAGACGGCGTCTTACCTAAAGAGAAGAAAGAAGCCAACAAGATCAGAGCAAAGTCACAACGATTTTGGCTCTCCCCATCAATGGCCTTGTACAAAAAATCCTTCACAGGACCTTACTTGAAATGTGTCCATCCCAGCAAGGTTGAGGCATTCTTGTTCGAGATATACGAAGGCGTATGCGGAAGCCACCAAGGGGGAAGATCATTGGCCTACAGTGCAATTTCGCAAGGATATTGGTGGCCTTACATGCAAGCAGATTCAGAGAAGTATGTCAAGAAGTGCGAGAAATGTCAGAAGTTCACACACCAAATACATCAACCAGCCAGAGAGCTTCTACCATTAACTAGCCCATGGCCCTTCGCAATGTGGGGCTTGGACATAGTAGGACCACTTCCAACGGCGCCCGGCAACAAAAAGTTTTTTCTCGCAGCAACAGACTACTTTACAAAATGGGTGGAAGCAGAAGCACTCACCTCAATAAAAGAGAAAGATGTGAAGAAGTTCGTCTGGCAGAATATCATCACTCAGTTCAGTATACCCAAGGCTCTAATATCAGACAACGGCACTCAGTTCGATGAAAAAAATTTTAGAGGCTTTTGTGAGGAGTACAAGATAGAATTCTATAACTCTACACTAGCATATCCCCAAGCAAATGGCCAGGTAGAAGCATCAAACAAAGTCGTCCTAGATGGATTGAAGAAAAGGCTGGAGAAAGCAAAAGGCAAGTGGGCTGAGGAGCTCCCTCATGTTTTATGGGCTTACCGTACCACACCTCGGTGGGCAACTGGAGAAACACCTTTTTCCTTGGACTATGGCATAGAAGCAGTAATCCCACTGAAAGTCGGCCTCCCCACTATTAGAAGTGAAAATTTTGACCCAGACTTAAATGAAGAAGCCATAGCATTGGAGCTCGACCTTGCAGAAGAGAGAAGAGAAAGAGCACTAGTTCACATCGCCTCATACCAGCAAGAGTTATCTAGAAAATATAACAAGACAGTACATCCGAGACAATTCAAGATTGGAGATTGGGTGCTGCGCAAAGTAATGGGAAATACTCTGGTACCAGGAGATGGCAAGTTAGGGCCTAATTGGAAAGGTCCATACAAAGTGGTTGACTTAGCAGGAAAAGGGGCATATCATTTGGAAGATGGAGACAACAAGGCAATTCCCAGGCCATGGAACACTGCCAATCTCAAACTGTTTTATTTTTAGTTCTTCTTTAAAATACTTGTTATTTTTCTTCTTTCAATAAAACAAGTAGTTCTCTTTTCAGTATGATTCTTTCTTCTGTAAAAGTTGTTTCAGTGAAACTAGGGGCAATGAAAAACAGAGTTGGCAGGAATAACCAACTTTGAGCTCTCTTCAGCCAAGATCAGGATCTAGGCTGAAGAAGTTTGGCATGAATAACCAAACACTTGGCTCTAATTAAGTTGGCAAGAATAACCAACTTTGAGCTCTCTTCAGCCAAAATCAAGATCTAGGCTGAAGAAGTTGGCAGGAATAACCAACACTTGGCTCTAAGTTGGCAGGAATAACCAACTTCGAGCTCTCTTCAGCCAAGATCAGGATCTAGGCTGAAGAAGGTTGGCAGGAATAACCAACACTTGGCTCTAAGTTGGCAGGAATAACCAACTTTGAGCTCTCTTCAGCCAAGATCAGGATCTAGGCTGAAGAAGTTTGGCAGGAATAACCAAACACTTGGCTCTAAGTTGGCAGGAATAACCAACTTTGAGCTCTCTTCAGCCAAGATCAGGATCTAGGCTGAAGAAGTTGGCAGGAATAACCAACACTTGGCTCTAAGTTGGCAGGAATAACCAACTTTGAGCTCTCTTCAGCCAAGATCAGGATCTAGGCTGAAGAAGTTTGGCAGGAATAACCAAACACTTGGCTCTAAGTTGGCAGGAATAACCAACTTTGAGCTCTCTTTAGCCAAGATCAGGATCTAGGCTGAAGAGGTTGGCTGGAATAACCAACTTTGAGTACTCTTCAGCCGAGATAAGGATCTAGGCTGAAGAGTGGTTGGCTGGAATAACCAACTTTAAGTACTCTTCAGCCGAGATAAGGATCTAGGCTGAAGAGTGGTTGGCTGGAATAACCAACTTTGAGTACTCTTCAGCCGAGATAAGGATCTAGGCTGAAGAGTGGTTGGCTAGAATAACCAACTTTAGGTATCCTTCAGCCAAAATAAGGATCTCGACTGAAGAAACATAGCAGGTTTGAACAAACAGATTATAATGTTCCAAGACCGAGATAAGTATCTCGGCGAGAACAGAAAAAGGTAAAACTTAATACAAATTACAGTTGAAAAATAGTACAAGTATGGAACAGACCGAACAAAAAGAAGAAGATTTTCATTCAAAATTCAAATCAAAGGTACAAAAGGTGGGGCCTCAGGCCGGTTACAAATTTCTTACAGTTGTCATCTAAAGAAAAGAAAATACATGATCATGCAAAGAGGTCATCCAAATCAGCATCCAAGTCAATCCGAGCTTCACCAGCTGGTAGCCCGGCATTGACGGGTAGGTCGGTCTCTACCACATCATCAACCACAATGGGCACCAATGGCTCCACCCAAGCTGACTGGTCAATTTGAAGACCGGGATCATTGGCAACAACCGGGGCATTGTTGGGTTCTGGGGATGCCTCTTCTTCTTCCTCAACTTGAAGAAATTTTTGCTGAATGGCGTTGGCATACTCTGCCATGTAGCTCGATATGAAATGTGGAGGAGGGTTCTGGAAGACCTCGGTCTCTTGGCCATGACCGAGCTTCGCCACAACCACCTTACATCCACACTTGAAAAATATATCTTTTGCGGCTTCACATTGTTGGACGTAAGTGGCCTCCCCCTCCTTGTAACCGCGGTCTTCCACATCTTTCACACTCTTCTCCAGCCGAGCTATCTCTGCATCCTTCTTCATCTCGAGCTTGGCCAGCTCGCGCAGGTATTTATCTTTCAACTCGGTCGAAGCCTTTTGCTTCTCTGCTTCAGCCGAGTTGACTAGCCCTGTCAGGCGGGCTATTTTGGTATGTAGCTCGGCCATTTTCTGCTTGGACTCTTCTAGCTTGACCGACTTAGCGTTGGCCTCTGCCACGGCTTGCCGAGTGGTCTTACGTAGCTCCAGCACACGCTTATGTGCAATGTGGTTTTTCTACATGGCCTGCAAAAGGGCGGTAAGCAATTGGAAGTAAAACCGAGCAAACAGATGCACAAAATTGAAAAACAAAAAAGTACTCACCAGCACCATCGATTTGGTGGCCGAGCGGATGGCTTTGAGCTCGGTGAGATGGTCATGGTGTTCCATATCAGAGGGCAAGCACACACTCTTAGCCAGGTTGAAAGCAAGCGTGTGGTCTTTGTCTGCCACTACTGAATCTGTGTCTCTTATGGCTCGGTTCCTGTATGATAATTTTGGGGCCCACTCAGAGGAGCTAGCCCAGTCAGAATGCTTAGGTTCTGGGCTTGGTGGTGTGGATTGAGGAAGTATGGTGTCTTTTTCATTAACGAGGCGTGGCTCGGTTGTGGAAGTCCGAGCGTACTTGCTTGGCCGAGATGATGAAGGCTGGGCGGTTGGAAGGGCTACCACGGCCTCTTGTGTTTGGCTGGCTTGTGGTACCTTGGCTTGATTTGTTTCGGTGATGAGGGCCCTAACTGCTCTCTTCTTGGCCATTTCTTGTTTCGTTGTTAATGGGATCAGATTGATTTGAGGTAGTGTTGGTCTGGTTCTAAAGAGGGTTCCAGAAGGAAATCTATCACCCTGGTCTTCCTTCTACTACTGTATTTGTATGTCGGTTCAAAGTTGAGTAGCTCGGCCCAACCTCGATTGCGGTACCGCAGTGCGGCACGGAGTGCGTCTAGATTGGGGTAACTGTACTGCGACTTTAGATGGTTCAAGTCTGCATAAGGAAAAAAGCAACAGTTAGCACGGTGCGAAATTAATAAACAGAGTAAAAAACGTACGAAGCTAAAACCGAGGTATTCATACCAGCTACTCCCTTATTCCAGTTAATTCGGTCACCCGGGATCTGGGCCTCCTGGTCTTCAAAGTTGCCCGAGGCCTAGAAAAAATCATTGTCATTTATATCTTTGTCTGGTGTATTTTTAATTATTTTCTCTCGGCGGCGTCTTATTCTTAAGTAATACACCCAGCCGTCTTTATTCTGGCCGAGGGAGTATTGGTGAAATAGCTCGGCTAAACCGAGGTTGAGGCCAAGCCGGCGGTTTAGCTCGGCGATGCCATTTATTATTCTGTACGAATTTGTGGAAAGCTGGGTAGGGCAAAGTCTTGTTTGTCTAAGGAATTCACAAAGAAGAGGCTGAACGGGAAAACGGAGACCAGCCTCTACAATGGATATGACGGAGAAAGGGACGAAGCCCGATTTTTCCCAGGGAGTGGTGTCTAGTTCGGCTAAACTGAGATGAACATCATCAGGGATGTTGTAGTCCCTTCGGAACTTGGCTATAGCCCCTGGAGAGTTTACTAAAAATCTATATTTGCCCATGTGGACTTAAATTATGTATAATTTAGCCTGAAGTGCTAGCTCAATGCTGAGATGACGTTGAGTATCTCGGTTGAACGTGTCAGAGTCTGCAAAGTGGAGATGAGAAGTGTTAAGCCCAAATCGTTGGACCGCGCTAAGTATAAAGGCAAAAATGAATGTAAAGCCTAGCTCGGTTATGAGGGATACTATCCATTCTTAGTTCGGTTGGAGCGAGGAATTTTAGCTCGGCAAAATGAAATAGAAGGTTCTTAGACTGATTGAAACCAAGGAGTGGCGTGAAGTTTTAGTTCGGTTATTGGGAAAGTTATCTAGTTTGGCTAGGTGCACACCAAAAAAATTCCCTAGTTCGATTGTACCTAAGCCTTGAGTTGCCCAAACAGGTTTTTAGCTCAGTCACACCACGATTCTAGATTCAAACTTCATGTTTTTTGAATCCAGAGGGTGTGTTCTTAAGCACAAACCTATGGTTTGGGGGTCTGGTTTTTGGTACTATTTGTTCTTACCCATTTCATCAAAACTACAGAGTGTGTTTCGTAGAATATATGAGTATATGCATCTATATTATATATATTCGTAAAGTGAACGAAGGAAAGAGAAGAGATTTGATCCACGTACCAGTTCAAGGTGGGGGGACTGAAGATTGAAACAGTACCAGCAGAAAACACGAGCTTTGCAGATGCAGTGTTGAGGAAAAATGGAGGCTCAGAAGGTAGAGAGAGAAGATGATGAATAGTGGTATGTTTGGTTCAAAGAGTAGGGTTTTTTGTGAAGAGCGTGAATTTGGGCGGGACTGTTCAAATTTTGCGAAGTACGAAGGCGGCGTGGCAGCTGTATTTGACCAATAAAAGCTAGCCACGTGTCCAAGAGAATCGTAAGCGATTCAGTTATGCAGTGACTGAAAAGATGTTTGGACCGGACAAATTAGTAGCCCGGTATCAATTTGGCTCGGTTGAAGGCCACTTTTAGCTCGGCTGATAAAAAGGTAATCCCAAATCATGCATGGTAGATGGAATTAAGGGGCAATTGAGAGGGAGTTTTTATGTGCATTAGAGCCGAGCTAGGCCCAAGCGTAGTGAGGGGCTGCTTTATGGGCCGGGGTAAAAAGGGCTTAGTGAAGTGGACCATAGTGTTAGCTCGGTCCAAGAGGTTACAGTCACCACGGTCAGAATGGGGGTAATTATCTCGGTCAAAGTATTTGGAGCTAAGATATTTGTTCTTCTTGTGGTGAACCTTGCTCTTGTTAGCTCGGTCAAGACTTGCTATGGTTAGCTCGGTCTCAACAGCCAAAACTGAAGTACAAGTGAACAATAACCGAGTTATGCAATACATGGGAAAGCACTTTATTGAGTATGACAAAGGGCTAGTATTAGCTTGGTTATACTGTTATCCAACCGGGGTAAAACCATCTCACTTGATTTAAGCAGTGAGGGGGTGTTGAAGGATAAGCATTATCTTTCAGGAGTGTGATTCCTAGGAGGACTCTACATGGTAGAATAAAAGTCCTACTAGGATTGTGCCAGGCGAAAGTTATAAAAGCACACAACAAAACCTATGTAGAGGTAACACAACTTTGATTCCCGAATACACAGAGTTTTTGTCTATTTGTCTGTTTAGCTAACTTAGGCATCGGAAAGGTATCCGGCACCCACCCGCCGGCTAGCTCACGTTTGTGTTTTCAGGGAGTAAAGCGACGACGTTTAGAGGAGTGCAAACTTGATCAACAGGATTATATGAGAAGATAATTTCGTGCTTGTATATCTCTCTAAAACTCTTATTCTCTTTACAAATACACCTTGATCTAGTGGTTTCTTAACCATGGCCCTTAAGGAAAAATGGTAGAGCTTGCCTAGGGCTTCCATTTAATCTTAGCAGATCGTGTTTTCTTCAAGAGCTAGGGATTCTTGAGCTTTTTTTCAATACTTCACTATAAATAGACATGTGGTACTTTTTATTACATTAAAAGTATGATTTTCATGTTTAAACTCATTAAACGCGTTTGGATTGGTTTGGGCTTGAGTTGGTGAGTTTGTGATTTGGCTTTGTGGGTTGTTACGGGTGGTTGTTATGTTGAGATGTCGAGTTAGGAAGCCTTGGCTTCTAACTAAGGATTTGTGGATAGAGAAAATGAGTAATGTTATGTAAATGGTGAGTTGTGCCTATTATAAACAGTTTGGGGGTTTTTAGGAATGATAATAAATGAGTGTTTGGGTGTGTTAAAAATGTGGGGACTTTGGAGTTATGTTTCAAAACAAACGGATATTTTGTTAACTCTTTTATAAAATAGAGAACAGTATTTAGTTGTATTTAATTAATGTTATGGATTATGAGATTGGTGTCTAAAGTTTTCTCCTTGGCCATCGGTGGAAGATGGTATTGCTTGTTGTTAGATATAGGTTATAAGTACTACTGTAGAGTGAGCAATGTAATATAGGATGGTATGTTGTTGATTGTAAATGGACATTGTAAATAGACAATTTCATTATTGAGTTATGGATTATGTTGTTAAAGAGGTAATTGGAATGTGTATAAATGTTGTTATGTTATGAGATGGTTGTTGGATAGTATGATTTTGGTGTTTAGTAATTCGTATTGTGTTTTGGAAACATTTTAAAAATGTAAGAAAATCCATTGTTGAACGGCAGTGTGTGGATCATATTTTGAAGGAAGTGGGTTAATGTATTTGACTGTTAATAGTCAGGATTGTGATAATTGGATTAGGTATATGTATTACACCCATGTATTATTGATGTTGGTTAGCTTGTTATGCTTTCAATGTGATGTTGTTTGGGGGTCTGTTTCCCACTGTATTGAGCCGACAAAGCGTAGCGCCTTGACAGAGGTTTCCTCGTCCCTTCCGGTTTGCATCCAATAAAATGTGAAAGGGGGTCCATTTCCCGCCATATCTGAGCTGGCAAAGCGTGGCGCTTTGTGATAGGTTCTTTGTTTCCTTCCGATTTGCACCCGATAAAGTATGACTTAAGGGGCACCCCTTACTGGGTGAGGCCGATAAAGTGTTATGTGTTATCTGTGTTATGGAATCTGTCATCCGTGCTATATGTCGGCGGAGATGAAATTGGTGATATTTATTATTCTCGGTTATTTATTTTTAGATATGTGCATTATTGATCTTTCGTGTTGTGGTTGTCTTTTAGTCCTTGGCCCTATGGCTAGGAAAGATAGTTGATATATTGGTGTGTAGATAAGTATGGTGTAGTGATATGTGGAGTTAGGTTATGACTTGTATATGAGGTTGTGTTTTCAAAATAGATGTTTAGGTAAAATTCTTTTATGTTAACATGGAGGGTTTTATCAAATGAAGAATGGGGTTTTGAAATGTGTGTTGGAAGATAAATGAGAATTTCTAAGAGAAACAATGGTTTTTATACTGTGTTGAGTAAAGAGAAACTTTTTGAGAAAAACAAATTTATATGAGTATACTTTTGGATATTAACTGGCATACTACTTATACGGTATATCATAGTGCATGCATGATCATTTTTATTTATGTTGTGATTGGTTAGTATCTTCGAGATCTCTACTGAGCTTAGTGCTCAGCCCACGTATTGACAAATTTTTTCAAGTACAAGGTTGGAAGATTGTTCGGGACTGATGTCTTTTACTTTGCTGGCCATGGAGCCTTTTATTTGTCGGCCGAGATCCATGTATTGTATAAAGGTAAATCCCTTTTGTTTTTATTTATTGTTATTTAATGTAATTCTAAGGGCATTGTACAATATCTTATTTATATATCATCATCATTGTCGTAACAGAATGTTACTATTTATTTTGTACCTGTTCCTGAATGAATGCAGTCTTTTAAAATGGTAATAATGTAAGGATTTGGTAATGAATTCGGGTAATAAAAAGTGGGCTTTACATTTTTAAATTTTTAAAAATTATTTCTACTCACCAAAGATGAAGTTATATAAAAATCATAAATTTTTTATTTTTTTACCAAATTATTTTTTAGTATGTGTTTGGATGATAATCATGTAATGTGTGGTTGTTTTTGTTGATTTTTTGGATGGTTATCATGTACAAGATGGTTGTATTTATTATTAATAGATATTTTTGAATGGTTATTATGTAATGGATAGTTATTAGACTTTTAATGTATGATCGATATGTTTAATATTTGAAATATTTTTAGTTTTGGATTTTTTAATTTAATGGATTGATTTAATAATGATATCAAAGTTGTCGCCATGTTTGGCTTTCGAAAAAATAAAAACTTCTTTAACGAAAATAAATATCAAAAAAATTATTTAAAAAAATTATTTCTACCCTCCTAAGAGATAAAATTATATAAAAATAATGTGTTTTTAATTTTTTTTACCATTTTAATTTTTAATTTCTTAGAAAAATATTTTGAAAATAGATTCTAAAAATCAAACCACACAGAACTTTATAACCAAAAAAGTTCAAACATTATTCATTAAAAAAAATGTCATTATATTTCAAACAACATATAAATTAACCAACACAAAATAAGTTGTATGATGACTTTGCCCTTTAAATGGAGCAACAATGTCTTCAATTGTCTTTATTTGGAACAAGATTCAAAATTCAGGGCTAAATGTATCACAATTGAAAGGTTAGGGACCAAAGTGACACAAGCTCCAAACTATAGGGACTGTTAGTGTAATTCGCCCGTGATGATATTCTATTTTATAATTTATTAAATATTCATTCCAGATTTAGTAAAATAACTTTTTTACTCTATGTAATGTGTTTGCAACAACTAATGGCATGCAACTATATCATACTCTAGAGAATTATAATATATTGTTTGCCACTAGATTAACAGTTAAAGATCATCATGGTAAGATTACTTTTCATTGACTTTTATAATATCTATATGCATATTCAGATCTTGATATTGATAAATTATATTTTCTCAACTTCTAAGTCCACGTCTCGCTACATGCAAATATAGCAAGTTGTATACTAATCCTTCATTCTGTCATATAAATCATATTCGAGTGTAGTATGTTATGATTGTATAATATTAACCAATTACGTATGACAATATAATTCTCACAATTATATATATTGACATGTTTATTTAGGCTTGCTATGAATCCTATATCACAAAAGTTCGTATCTTGAAACCGAAAAAATAGATTCTCAATTTCACAATCATTGGTAATATCAAATGCCAAATGAATTTGAATGCGTGATTTTGCACCTATGCCAAAGGTAAGAATTCTTAACATTCCAAGTAATGAAAGTTAAACAATATGTGCATATATTCATTTATAAAGAGAGATTAATTTAAGTTTTTCCAAATATTTTATAGGTTTTATATTTGCGAATACTTGGGTACATCAAACAAATTGATGTTGACAACCTTTGGATTGATTTGTTCAAAAGTTGCTATCAAAAAATTGAATATCATTATGGTCACATTGTTTGTCGTCACTGTATACATGATGATATTGATATTATAACAAGATAATTTCCTTTCGGTAAATAATTCCTATGTATAATAATAATTCAGACTTAACAAATGTTTTAATTTTTTATTAGGTATAATATTTTCTTTTAACAAGTGTTTTCTTTTTTGATTAGATACAATGTTAACATTGTGATTAAAGACGATATTGGTTCAATAAATCTCACTGTTTAAGATAAACGAGCAGAGTTTATCTTCACTACAAAAAAATCAAGATTTGGCAGCGGCCAAAACTGCCGCTAAAAGCAGAAAAAAGTGTCGCTAAAAACTAGAAGACTTTTACCTGCGGTTGAAATAGCGACGGCCAAACCGCCGCAATAGGCGCGTCGACATATCCTTATAGTGACGTTTTCCTCAAGCGCTGGTATAGTTATTTTTATTGCGACGGTCGATGTAGTGATAGTTGCAAATGTCGCTATATCTTAAATTTACCCATTACTTACTAACTTTATAGCGACGGGTCGACTGCTGCTATATCCTTCACTTTTGCGACATTTTGTGAACCGCTACTATATTTTGACTCTATTCCATCAGTTTTACACTGTCGCTATAGCCATAGAATTCTTTTTGAATTTTATTTACAGCGACGGTTATTAACCGCGGTTATAGGCTATTTTTATTATTCAACTACCAATAATATATAGCTTGAAATTTTTAATGATTTGCTAACCATTAATGGTTGTTTCTCACTTATCCCTACTCACATTATATATCTATAAAAACACTATTTTATTCTAATGGCTCAATACTCAATAATTGTAAAAAATAAAAGAGTCTGTATTTTCATAATCCCAAAATATCCAAAACACCTTAATTAAAGGGTTCATTACATAAGCCTATAATACAAAATAGATCCAATATTTCTAGCAAACTAATAGCCCACACCATAATATAAAAGGTACAAATAAACTTGTCACATGACAATAGTACTCAAAAGTATTACTCATGACGCCATTTTATAAAGACCTCCATAAAAAATGTTCAAATCGAGAAATGACGTCCATTGTTTGATACTTTCTTATTGTCTAATTTCCTACAATAAAAATGATTGAATGAGCATAAGTATCATTTTCAATTTCAAAATCTATAAAGAAAATTTAGACTACAAATAATTCTCGGCAAGTCTTATTTTTTTGGTAAGTATGTGGTTTACGTATCAAAAAATAAAGATTACAATGAAGTTGAAGATCATATTTGCATATTAAGATAGATCAGCCATTAAGAGAGAAACAATAGCAAATGGGGAAAAAAAAATACAGTAATGCAGAAATGTAAGGTGGCTAAAGATTTAAGAAACAAATTGTTCTCAATTTGTGCAGTTAGTTCTTCTTGTTGTTCTTTAAGCACTGCGAGTTAATTTCTAAGATTAGATATGGGTGAAGACATCTAAAGGGCTTAGAACATGTAAGCAAGCAACTAACAATTATTAATGTCTAGGAAATTATATCTAAATATGTGCCCACCTCCCCTCTGCTATTACTCCTAAGTATAGAACTCTGATGAAGAACACCTTCCACAAAGCCTTTTAAGTTTGGATCTTGCTTTCGGCTTCTGTTTTGCCAAGTGGTCTCTCACCTATAGGTAATCACTAATAGCCTCCTTGCCTCACCTTACTCTCAATCTCTCATAGCAGCATATCACTCAAGAAAAGGATTATATTATGAATGAACAACGGTTTTGAAAATGGATTTTTATTCATATACTATAAACATAAACATTACAATTGAAAGACTCTTACAAACAAATGTTCTTTTTTTTGTAGATGAAAAGAAGTTATTACTCATGCTATATGTAATACTCTCTATTTTCCAATGTGCCTTTGAACATAAGACTCTCCTTCTTTATATATCTTGAGGGCAGACTCCAAAGCTCGAATGTTAAACATATCCGAATAAAATATAAGATGCCAACAAGTTGGCATTTGGACTGAATCAACCAATAAAGCCAAACATTAGCAACAACCACTAAATCAAGCAACCAATAACAGCATCCAAGGGTCTATTTTTCAATTGTATATTACAGTTTGATCCATTGCTGATATTCAAATTTGTTCGATTGCCCAATTCTCCATTTCACTAGTTTGTTTAGTATTTTTACAGTTATCAGTAAAGGAAGCAAAGTAGAAAGTCAACCTATCAAATCCCAATTTTGTCCAAACTAACTAACATTTTATTGGTAGAGAAGTCATTAACATTGGTTCTAAATTTCTGTCAATGTATGTGTATTGTAATGATCACTTACCCCGATTAAAAGGTTGTATTTCATGACTCCCATAAGAGGATCTCTGATGTGTTTGTGAAGAAGCCTGGTCCGGAATGCCACTAGATCCATCTGTCGCTCAATTTATACAACGAAGTTTACATGAGTATGCATAAATTTAGAAAATGATAACATATGATAAATACATCATTTAGATAAATATGTTATATGTAGTTATACCTGCAAACCACTAGAACATTGTCTATGTCTCATCAAAAATGCTACTTGCTCTTTTAAAGAGTTTATTACAGCATCTTGTGCTTGCAACTGAATACCTTGAGTTTGCAATTGATCACTTTTGCGACATTTTGTGAACCGCTGCCGGCTGCCACAAATAACAAATAAGAAGGAATTATAAGCAAAGATAAGCATCTAATTTATCCAAACCAAAGAACATAACTGGCTTACAAATGTTGGACAATCTATTTAGGAAACTACACTGTAATCTTGCAAAGATTTCTAAAGCCTAAATCATTTTTTTTATATCATTCATAAGGTACATGAGTGATAGGAGAAATTGCTCTGCTCAGCGGATTAGAAAATGTAGGATAATAATAACAATTAAACTGAAAATGATCCAGCACAATAAACTCCTTTTAATTTTCCCCCCCATTTTGTAATCACCCAACTGGCACAAAAAAAATCAGAAATGATCCAACCCACTCTTACCATCAACATGATTGGTGTATCCACAAGACCAAACAAAACCCCATAAAGACCAAATGTGAAACAAAGTTAAACCTCAAAACCAGAAATGAGACCAAATGTCAAGCTAATTTCACACAGTGGCTGCTCTCAGCTCTGATCCAACCTACGTGTGTCACAATTAAATGTTAAAGCAATAAAATAATTACTAGATCCACATGATATTTTCGACATACTTTCAAAAAAGACAGTTTTCTACAAGTTAAAAGCAATATAAATGATCAATACCAATGTCTATGTTCATCTCATTCCCCAATATCGCCATATTATGAAAAGGACTCAAGTTCTAAAACCAAATACTATCAGTCACTTCAAAACTCTCAGTCATTTGTAATTAGTTTCTAACCAAGAAACTCTTGCTAGAAATGATTCCAGAAACAGTTGGAAACACTAGATACTAATGCCTTGTAGATGACTACAAATCCAAAAAAAAAAAGTCCTTTATCAACAAATTTCAAGAAATAGTTGGTCCACTTGCCAAGAATAAAAAACTAAACACTTGTCATTTCTTCAAGTATATATGTTAAAACAACAAAAAACAAAAATTCTATGCAGTTACAGGAATAGTTTTTTTTTCTTAGAGAACTTCCTGTGGAAGGATGAGAGAATCTTAAAATATCTATGCAATGAAGAATTGCACATGGCATTGCACATAAGCCTGTTTGTTGTTTATAACTTAATAACTTCCGCCTTTGGTGTAAGCTTTCCTATATTCAAAAAATGCTGAAAGAAAATCAGTGCTTTAATAAAAGATTAATTAGCTCATTTTTGGGCTTCTGTCATCCCTTTTTTTCTTTTTTCTTATTTCAGTGAAGTTAGATGAACTTGACTGTAACCTAAAAGTTTGTACATTGGATAGATTTAACTCCTAAAATGTGAAATCCAATGGAAAAACTTCACAGTAGCAAGAATAAAACAAATGCTAGAATACAAGTTGTCCCCAACTAGATTTAATTCCTAAAATGTGAAATCCAACGCAAACTGCAATGTGGAGCAATCAAATTCATGGCTCTCTCTCTCTCTCTCTATATATATATCTTTGTGTGGGAGTGTGAAAATTTTTAGGTAAACTAGACCAATAAGGGTTCCACTTGATCTTTGCAAAGTCAAAAAGATCCAAATTCCAAAATGGCAGTGCTCCCTATGTGACAACATTAATAATTTCACATAAACTCAAGTTGATAATGTTGTAATTTCACATTAACAATTGATTCAACACTACCAAGAACCAAACTTCATATATTAATTAATGGAATCAACAAGCTATAATGCATATATAGATAGATAGGTTAGTACCAGCTGTGCAAGTGCTTGTGGAGGTTGATGGTGTACTCCCTAGTCACCACCTCTTTGTTTCTTCCCTTCATCTTCTCCTCCTTAGCCAGATCAAATGGTGCTTAGGTGGAAATGTGGAGCTCTAAGTGTGTTCTATTCCGGGTTTTAGGGCTGCTGCCTGATCTCCAATTGACCTATGATAGTGGCAGCTCTGTTTTATTCCCCTTTTTTTGGTGGCTGCTGTTGGGTTTTGGGGCTGCAGCTTGTTTTTTGGTTGCAACCAGGACTTTTTTTAAATCAATAAATCAAATAAATTAATACGTTTTTTTAGTACTTCCTAGTTTAAAAACTCAGCCATAGAATAGAGTGAGACTTCACAAAGCATGCAATTTTGTTTCTAGAAGCTGTATATAATGGGAGGAAAAAAGGTCTAAAACTCACCTCTCTCTATGGAAAACAAAAGGCTTAGAATGAAATCCAATTGAAGGTCAAGTTGGACTTTTTCGCATCTAACCAATGAAATTAAAGTCCTTTTTGCTGGATCTTCCCTAAGACAAGTGTGACCTTAACTATGTTACCTGGCTACCTAGAACCACTTTATTGTGCATCTAACCAATAAAAGTAAAGTCATTTTGGGTTTGTATGATGGCTGCTAAACTAGTAAAAAGGGTGGAATGTTTCAAAGTTCTTCGTTAGTTGTGTATTTGGATTCAACAAAAAAGGGGCATAATTCAGTGTTGAATTTTCTCTAATCACATTATTAGGCCAAGGAAACCATACAAGTGTACAAGCATTAAAATAATGGACATCAATTTGCTCAAAAATAAATAAATAAATAAAGAAACTAAAACAAAATAAAATATAACAATAAAGAAAAAGCTTGTTGTGGCATTTTATCAAACACATACAGGACACATGAATGTGTGTAGCATCAACAACTAAAATACAAAAATTCAAAAACCCACATTTAAACCAACCAAATTGTAACATTCCAACAACAACTTAGTAACAATAACACTTAATCATCACACCATGATCTTCGCATTCCAATTCCCAATACTGAATTGTTAATTATAGTAACAGAAATCACTACACAAAACACGAAACACAACCATATAAATCATAATAGTGGCTTGAAAGCAATTCTGTGTTTGTATTAATGCTAATGATCCTAAGAAGGGAGTTTTAACAACTAATATACAAAATCCAACAAACCCACATCTAAACAAACCCAATTGTAACAGTCCAACACCAACTTAGTAACAATAAAACTTAATCATCACACTGTGATCTTCACATTCCAATTCTCAATAATGAATTGTTAATTAAAGTAAACAGAGCATATTGTGGGCATGAATAATCAAGGAGATCATATAGAATGATGAGAAAATTACCATGAAAGATGACAAAAGGAAGAGAATATGTGCTTGTTAGTGTACAGGTCAACGTGAAGATGATTAAAATTTTTGGAACTGGTTTAGAAGCCATTGATTATGGTAAAAGGAACACAAAAACCAAAGAAAACCCAAGATTTTAACATGAAATCATAGCAAAAATTTAGGGTTTTTGTGGTCCCTAGAAGATTGGGAGTTGTATGAATTCTGGGTTGGGTTTATTTTGAAGCATACATGAGAAACATTGATGGAGGATGAAATATATAGATTATTAATTTATGGATTTGGTTGGTATGTCGGTACATGATGAGAGTGTTTGGAGAGAGAAAGAGAGAGAGCAAACTGACCTGAAATCAGGAACCGTTGATGCATTGGTCGATACACCGATGGAGGATGAACCGTTGATACACTGGTCGATACACCGGTGGGCTGTAGCTTGTGAAATGAGGAAGCCTCTGTGACTTCTTGGTGCTACTTCGTGAAAGTATAGATAGACTAGGGCACAAGAAGTAAAGATAGATCAACTTAGAGTTGAACCCTTTTTTTTTTGGACTAAAATTCTGAGCGCTACATTAGAATTTTTTTTGGCGCCTTATTTGTTTGACGTATTGTAGCGGTTGAGTTGTAAACGTAGCTAAAAAAATATGTATTGCAACAGTTTAGAAAAAAAATGCGACTAAAAACTTAATTTTTAATTGCGGTTAAGACTGTCACAATAACCACTTTATAACTGCATTTTTTGATGCGCTGCTATGAAAAACGCTACTATAGCTTGATTTTCTTGCAGTACTTGTAATGTGAACCAGAATATAAGATCAAAGGTACAAAACTATAAAACTTATTATAAATAACTTATTTTGACCTTTTCAAACACAATGTTATAATTCATACATTTTACAAGATAATGGAGTTAAAATTATTAAAGATTATATTGCATCATGTTAAGACCGTGCCTATGCATTTATCATACATGTACCAACAATACCATGTCAAGTAGATTGTGCACCATGTGTGACCTTTGTCTTAAATATAGTTGGTCTGAAAAATGTTTTTACCTTTTAGAAGGTAAAAAAAATATATAGTACATAAGTATAACGTTTTTACTTTATAACATTTTATAAATGTATAATATATGTGTTGTTTATCAATTATAATACTAACTACCATGTTACCAATGCAGGAATGCTGATAGAAGACTCACAACAATTTAGATTTTAATTATAATATATTTTATTTATTCAGTAAATTTTGAGCAAATGTAATAAAATTTCATTTTTATTACTTCAATTATGAAATGTCGACATTTTTTTTCATAATTACGTATATTTTACACTAACAATTTAAAAATATATTTCGCATAACCATAAATAATTTTTTTGAAATCTAATCTCATGCATATCACGTGTGATATGCTAGTAAATAAATAAAATGAAAAGAAAGAAATCATGGCATGTCATATCAATCAAAATGATAGTAGGAAATGGGAGTGGACGACCATACCTTTTTTTATCTTTATCTTTATCTCTCTTTTCTTTTCCTTTTTTTTGTTTTTTTTTTTCTTAATTTGTAAAAACTTATATAATTTTGTGTAAGATTACATATGGTATGCAATGCACACCCAAAATTTTTTCATTAAAAAATTGTACAATAATTTTTTTTTATAAAAATCACCCAAAAAAATCATGTTAAAAAAGTTAATATTTTACAACACTGTTAAACCAATTCATTGGGTGCCTCTATTTGCACATCACATTTTATCTCAAGGCATACCACTACTCAAGGCACACCTTTTTTAATTTGATAAATAAAACATTTGGTCAATACACACCACAATCTTCCATCTTTACCCTTACTCACACACCCCACCCACAATCTTTCATCTTTACCCTCACTCACTCACACACCCCACCCACCCACGATCTTCCATCTCCCCTTCTATTCTTTCATTGTTGTCCCAGTCTAAACCGGTGGTGAAGACCTATTCTCCTCCAATATCTGTTGCATCAAAGACGTCGCCGGTGGTATTCGTTGTTGTCATCACAGTTGGAAACAATTTCACATTGGAGATACAGTAGGTGAGAATTCTTATTTAGCTTAGATTTTAGGGTTTTATATACGTTTTTCCATTGCCATGAGCATTGTATTTGAAATTTCATATTCCGAACCGTTCGACACTGTACTTTTGAACATTAACCATTTGTCCGAATTGTTTCTGTCGAACAATGTAAATTTGTTCGACATTTTAGTGTCGAACATAACTGAACTATTCAGAGGTAGATTGTCGAACATAACGTTTCAGATACTTGGTGTGTATTAAATTCATTATAGTCCTTTATGGTAATTTTACAAAAGGTATATATCATAACCCTTTGTCCTTTATGGTCATTTTACATAAGGTTAATATTGTAATAAAATTAAACCAATTAATGGTGTGCCTTGAGATGAAATGTGGTGTGTAAATAGAGGCTCCCCAATTCATTCATATTTAATTGGAAGAAATGGGTTGATTTTGATCCTAGTTGGCCACCATGACTCTTCTAAGAGTTTAGTCTCAAGGGGAAGGTCATGGGTTTAACTCTTCCTAAGGGGGAGTTGAATTAGGAAGCAATCAAAATAAGCTGTCTAGTTGGGGGATTTGGGAAGAGATTTTGAAAGAAAAAGAGAAAAAATAGGCGAAATGTTCTGTTAGACTTATTTATTTTGATGATTTATTTAATTATATTTTAATTTATTTGAAAGAGAAAAATAGAATCCAAAATTTATTTTGATGATTTATTTAATTATATTTTAATTTATTTAGAAAAGAAAAATAGAATCAAAATTTATTTTGATGATTTATTTGAAAGAGAAAAATAGAATCAAATTTTATTTTGTCCCATTATTTCTCACCTAAACCTTTATCCTAAATGTTATTAGAATGTATATAATATTTGATTAAATCAGGAGTTCAAACAGCCCAAAACAAAGGTTCAAACAGCCCAGCACAGCAGTAGGCCAAAATGTTCAAAAGGTTCAAGTGGAAGACATTCAAATTTGTAATGATGGAGTGGAAGATATTCAAATTAGTAATGATGGAAATACAACGGCTATAAATTTCATTATATATACCAAAGCCTCTAATGTAAACAAGTTACAAAAAAAAAAAAAAAAAAAAACCAGAAAATATTCTTTGATCTATAATCACTCACATCTATTCTCTGAAAAATTCTCTGAGAAGTGTTCTTCAATTTTTTACATCCTCTCTCAGAAATTATACATTAAGTCGTATAGCTTTAAGCCCATCTTTCCTGTGTGAGGTTTATAGAAAAACCAGAGCTTCATTTTTATATCTATCTTTGAGAGATAATTCTTGTAGCTTTCTGTGAAAGCAAAAACACCTTCTTTTCAATCCTGTAAGAGTGTAATACTCTCAGTGTTTTTTTGGACTTAGAAAGTCTATGTAAAATCCATGGAGGATTGCTCCATTTGTGAAAAGGTTGCTAGCACCCTGTGAAGCTAGAGAATAGTGGAAAATCTCAAGTGAAGCTTGAGGAGTGGACGTAGGCTAAGTTGATGCCGAATCACTATAAATTTGTTTGCCTCTCGCTCTCTTATCTCTTTATTTTATTTAAATTGCCATAGCTATATTTCATATTTTTATTGTGCTAAAATCATTAATTGACATAGTTGTTAGAACACTTGTTTTAATTATTTTTATTTCATCAACTATATTTATCTATTGTGCTAGTCATAATTTTTATTAGGGTATTATTATTTTTAATTGTAAAAACCTAATTCACCCCCCTCTTAGGTTGTCTTTTGGGTAACAATTGGTATCAGACCTAGACTTTTGTTTTAGATTTAACCATCTGGGAGTTTCAATCCATGGCAACCTTAGCTGAAGGACAAGCCACAAATAAGCCACCATTGTTTGACGGAAACAACTATAGTCATTGGAAGGATAAGATGACCATATACCTACAAGCCACTGATTATGCCATGTGGATTATTGTCACCAAAGGTCCAAAAATTCCTACCAAATTAGTAGACAATATTAGTGTACCTAAAACTGAAGATAAATGTGATGAGAGTGATCATAAATTATTGCAAGCCAATGCTAAAGCCAAACTCACCCTTGTTTGTGGATTAGACTCTAAGGAGTATAATAGAATTTCAAGTTGTGATTCGGCAAAAGAAATTTGGGACAAACTTGAGATAACGTATGAAGGTACAAACCAAGTGAAGGAATCTCGTATTGATATGCTTTTTCATAGTTATGAATTGTTTAAAATGAACTCTAATGAATCTATTTCAAGTATATTTACTAGATTTACTGAAATTGTAAATTCTTTGAAATCTCTTGGCAAAACTTATACTAACAGTGAGTTGGTGAGAAAAATTCTTAAATGTTTACCAAAGAATTGGGAAGAAAAGGTCACGGCCATTATAGAAGCCAAAAATCTCTCCACACTTGATTGGATGAGCTTATGGGTTCCCTTATGACTCATGAGATCACAATGAAAGAACATGAGGATGTTGAAAACAAAAAGAAAAGTGGAATTGCATTCAAAGCCTTATCAAATGAAGAAGAACATGAAAACTCCAGTGAGGATGAAAGCTATGTTATGTTTAGTAGAAATCTAAAAAAGCACTTCAAGAAAAATAATTATGGAGGAAGAAGACCTTTCAAGAAAAAGTACAACAAAGATAACAAGAAAGAGCCTATTATTTGCTATGAGTGCAAAAATCCTAGACATATGAAGATGGATTGTCCAAAATTGAAGAATCATGGGGAAAAAAAAAAGGCCATGGTAACAGCTTAGGGAGAAAGTGAAAATGAAAGCTCAAGTGATGAAATTGAAAATGAAGTAGCCAACTTATGTCTCATGGCTCTTGAAGATGAAAACTCTACTTAAGATGAGGTAACTACTCTTTATGAAGAACTTGAAAGTGCATTCCTTGAATTACAAGATGAATTTAGAAAAGTTTGTGCTAAAAATAATGTGTTGAAGAAATCTGTTGCATCTTTATCTATTAATGTAGAAGAATTAAAGAAAGAAAAAATTGTTTTGAAAAATGATTTTGATACTATCTCTAATGAAAAAACTACTTTAAAAAACAATGTTGATGATTTAACAAAAACACTTGAAAATTTTGTAAATGGTAGAGATAATCTCAACATGCTTCTTGGAAATCAAAGATGTGTTTTTGATAAAGCGGGTATTGGATATGACCCTATTAAGAAACAAAAGAATCTCAATACAATTTTTGAAAAGGCACCTCTCATAACTCACCCTCATATTACTCGTCATTATTGTAGAAAGCAAGGCTATTATATATCTTCTTGTCCATTCAAAAATAATATAAACATGGGAATTAAAAAGATTTGGATTGTTAAGGGATCTAACAAAACTAACCAAGAAGGACCAAGAAACTATGGGTACAAAAACCAACACTTGATTGTCATCTTGTAGATTTGCTTTAAGTCCAAAGCTAAAGAAGGGAAGTGGTACCTTGATAGTGGATGTTCCAGACACATGATTGGAGATAAATCATTCTTTACTAAACTATCATCAAAAGATGGAGGATTTGTTACTTTTGGAGACAACGAGAAAGGAAAAATCATCGGAATTAGTAGCATCGATATTTCTCCTAACCCTTCTATTGAAAATGTTTTACTTGTTGATGGACTTAAGCATAACCTACTTAGTATTAGTCAATTATGTGATAAAGATAATCGAGTTATTTTTGATAAATCACATTGCACAATTGAAAGCACAAATGATCATAAAGCTTTATTCGTTGGTAATCGCCGTAATAATGTTTATGTTTTTCATCTTAATGATCTCTATGCTAGTGATGTTAAATGTTTATATGTTAATAATGAAAATAATTGGTTATGGCATAGAAGACTTGGTCATGCTCATGTGGATTTAATTGCTAAACTTTTGAGAAAGGATTTGGTCATTGGACTTGCAAAAATTAAATTTGAAAAAGATCATCTTTGTAGTGCTTGTCAACAAGGAAAACAAACTAAAACATCATTTAAATCAAAATCTCATATTTCCACAACTAGACCTTTACAACTATTGCATATGGATTTATTTGGTCCCTCAAGGACATCTAGTCTAGGTGGTAAACATTATTGTCTTGTTATTGTTGATGATTATTCAAGATTTACATGGGTTATGTTTTTAGCACACAAAGATGAAACATTTTCTTCCTTCAAAAACTCTGTCATAGAATTCAAAATGAAAAAGGCTTTCTTATTACTAATATTCGAACCGACCATGGTAGATAACTTGAAAATGAGAAATTTGAATTGTTTTGTGATGAGCATGGTATTGGACATAATTTTTCAGCACCTAGAACCCCTCAAAAATGGTGTAGTAGAAAGAAAGAATAGAACTTTAGAAGAGATGAGTAGAACAATGCTTTGCGAAAATAATCTTCCTAAATATTTTTGGGGCGAAGCCGTTCACACCGCATGTTATATTTTAAATCGTGCATTAATTAGACCTATTCTCAAAAAGACTCCTTATGAACTTGGCATGATAGAAAGCCCAACATTAGTCACTTGCATGTTTTTTGTTGTAAATGTTTTGTGCATAATAATGGTAAGGATAACTTAGGTAAATCTGATTCAAAATCTGATAAAGCAATTTTTCTTGGCTATTCCTTAACTAGCAAAGCTTATCGTGTTTCTAATAAAAGAACTCTTGTTGTGGAAGAATCTATACATGTGGCATTTGATGAAATTAACATCTCTGCTCAAAAAAAATTGTTAGTGATAATATAGATTTGGAACCAAATGTGGAAGATTCAAGTATCTACAAAGAAGAAAACCAACCATGTAAGTTGAACAAAAAGATTGAATAACCTATTCTCCCACCTCAAGAAGAATGAGGAAACAATGATGATTTGCCAAGAGAATGGAAGTTTGTTCATAATCACCCTAAGGATTTAATCCTAGGTGACCCTACAAAAGGTATCGAAACTCGCTCTTCACTTAGAAATATTTGTAGTAACCTAGGTTTTCTTTCATAGATTGAGCCTAAAAACTTTCAAGAAGTCGAATTCGATGAACATTGGATGATAACTATGCATGAAGAGCTTAACCAATTTGAGAGAAACAAAGTGTGAGAACTTGTGCCAAAACCTAAAGATCATACCATTATCGGTACCAAATGGATCTTTCGTAACAAGCTTGATGAATTCGGCACAATTATAAGAAATAAGGCTAGACTTGTTGCACAAGGATACAATCAAGAAGAAGGTATTGATTTTGATGAAACCTTTGCATTTGCATATTTTAGAGATTTCAAACTTTATCAAATGGATGTAAAAAGTGTCTTTCTTAATGGTTTTATAAATGAGGAAATTTATGTTAAACAACCCCCAGGTTTTGAAGATCATGCTTTTCCAAATCATATTTTTAAACTATCAAAAGCTTTATATGGTTTGAAACAAGCACATCGTGCATGGTATGAACAATTAAGTAAATTTTTGATTGAAAATAATTTTTCTAGAGGAACGATTGACACAACACTTTTTGTTAATTCTAAAAATGATGATTTACTTATTGTGCAAATATATGTGGATGACATTATATTTGGTGCTACTAATGAAACCTTGTGTAAGGAATTTGCTAAGTGTATGCAAGGTGAGTTTGAGATGAGCATGATGGGGGAGCTAAATTATTTCCTTGAACTTCAAATCAAACAATGTAAGGAAGGAATTTTTATCAACCAAGCTAAGTACACAAAAGAACTACTCAAAAAGTTTGGTATGTATGACTCAAAAATAGCTAGAACACCTATGAGCACATCCATTAAGTTAGACAAGGCTGAAAAAGATAAGTCCATTGATCAAACAAAATATCGAGGTATGATCGGCTCACTTCTTTATTTAACTGCAAGTAGACCCAATATTATGTGCAATGTTTGTATGTGTGCTAGATATCAATCAAATCCTAAGGAATCACATCTCAGTGCTGTTAAAAGAATTTTTAGATATCTTGTTGGCACTCAAAATTTGGGACTGTTTCATCCTAGAGGTGTTGCATTTGATTTAATTAGTTACTCATATGCCGACTTTGCCGGATGCAAACTTGATAGAAAAAGCACCAGTGGCACTTGTCACTTTCTTGGTAACTCATTAGTATCTTGGTTTAGCAAAAAAATAAAATTCTATTGCTTTATCAACGGCCGAAGCTGAATATATAGCTTCCGAAAGTTGTTGTGCCCAAATACTTTAGATGAAACAATAATTGGAGGACTTTGATTTGTATTATGATCATATCCCCTATTAAATGTGATAATAATAGTGCCATCAATTTAAGCAAAAATCCGGTTCAACACTCACGAACAAAACATATTGAAATTCGACATCATTTTTTAAGAGATCATGTTCAAAAAGGGGATATTGTACTTGAATTTGTAAACACCGACAAGTAATTGGCGGATATTTTCACAAAACCTCTAAGCGAGGATCGCTTCAATTTTATTCGTGGCGAGCTTGGAATGTCGATTTCTACTTAAAAAGTTTTGTTATGACTGTGAAACTTGAATTTTTGTTAAAATGATATATGTGTATTGCTACATTGATATGGAAACATTTATATCCGTTGAATTCTCAAGTCCTTTATACATTTATTCTCCTTAACAGTTTACTATTCTTAACTGTGTAATTTTTTTTGGGTTCTGCATCTTGAGATAAAATTAACTTTGCATACATTGATTTTTTTTTTTAAACCTTCATGGTATTTTTTTTGCATTACCATTCCAGCAACACCAACGCCCCCATTAAGTTTAATTTCTGCTGGTATTATTTTATTTTTTATTTTGCTATTAGGCTTAATTTCTTTTTCTTTTTTTCTCATTATTATTTTTTGTTTGGGCTTAATTTTCTTTCTTTCTTTCTTTTTTTTTTTTTTTTTTTGCTTTTTAATTTCAGTTTTCAGTACTTAAACATAAAAACAAAAACAAATCAAAACACAAATATTTACATTAAAAAAAAAACGCCTTTCATTTTTTTACAGCCACATGCCAATCAAAAAAAAAAACTTCATTTTTTTCGGGCCATACGCCGATCTTACTTACTCACCTCTTCCATCGTTTTCTTCTTCTTTTTATCACCTTGAGCGACCCTTGACGCCCCTGCCCCCGTATTTTCATCGAGAGCGATGACTCCCCACTGACTATCAAAGGCCAAGAACGGCGTTGCTCCAAATCGGGCTATGGAGGTGGTCTTCCGTTTAAGCTCTTTATTTTCGGCCTTCAGTGCGCCTATTTCTGCTTGCGCATCCTTGTACATGTGCTGGAGCAGACAGAGTTGGGCATTGACCTGATGGAGCTCACTCGTCCTATTCTGCAATCGGTGAGCCAATTTTGTGACTGCCGTCACCGTCTCTATACAGGACGTCAGTGTGAAATGATTGGTTTCTATGTCAGATTGAGCTGCCATGATTTTCTCAATTGACATCATAGGAAGGTTAGGAAGAGGAATGACAGGAAGAGTAGGAGTAGGGGCACTCGGTCCAGCAAAGCTTATGGGATGGTTCAGGTCTGGAAACAGAGTGAAGGGCCGGGATGAGGAAGCCACAGATTAGAGATGAGAGGTGTAAAAGAAATGAGTTATAGAGAAATAAAAGCGAACAGACTGAGGTTTGGCCTCCTCCGTTTAGTTTCTTTTTTTTTTTTTATCTCTTGATAAGGAAGAAGATCACAGAGAATGATGAAAAAGAGATAGAAGAGAGTGAGGTGAAAAAGAAGAAGTAGACGAGTGTGATTAAGAAGAAGGCTGAAGAGAAAAAGACAAGGAGGGAGAGATAGTCGAGGCAAGCGGCAATCGATGAGAGCTGCTTTAGTCGGCCAATGAAGCAAAAGCCAGGCCGTGTAGCAACCGCATTTTGCGAAAAATGAGAGAGATGTGGGAGAGTTATATGTGTATGCATATATGTATATATATTGTATAGCTACATATTGATTATCTATTTTTTGATGCCATTTATCACTATCATTTTCCTCATCCTCCTCCAGATTCTGACCCATGATTTCCTTTTGATAGTGTCACAGGGGGAGAAATTATATGATGTTATGTATTATGGTATTATTTTCAAACTAATCTCATGTTATCTATTTATAGTTTGATATCTTAATCTTATATCATGTTGTTGATTAAAGCTTATTTATTACACATGTGCTAACCTATGTATTTAGAAATGAATTCAGGGAGCATGACTTGAGGGGGAGCCTTCTTACTCCCAAATTAAATCAAAACATCATTGTGTGCCATCATCAAAAGGGGGGAGATTGTTAGACTTATTTATTTTGATGATTTATTTCATTATGTTTTAATTTATTTGAAAGAGAAAAATAGAATCCAAAATTTATTTTGATGATTTATTTAATTATATTTTAATTTATTTGAAAAAGGAAAATAGAATCAAAATTTATTTTGATGATTTATTTGAAAGAGAAAAATAGAATCAAAATTTATTTTGTCCCATTATTTCTCACCTAAACCTTTATCCTAAATGTTGTTAGAATGTATTTAATATTTGATTAAATCAGGAGTTCAAACAGCCTAAAACAAAGGTTCAAATAGCCCAGCACAGCAGCAGGCCAAAAGGTTCAAAAGGTTCAAGTGGAAGATATTCAAATTTGTAATGATGGAGTGGAAGATATTCAAATTAATAATGATGGAAGTACAACGACTATAAATTCAAATAAATACAACGGCTATAAGTTTCATTACATATGAAAAATCTAGAAATCCGCTAGATATTGATTTGTGATTATGTATCAATTTTAAGCAATAAAACAATCCCAATCAAACAATCAAGGCAAATCGACACAACGATTTTAACGTGGAAAAACCACAATTGGACACCTCCAATTGTGATAAAAAAACCATGGGCAACAGCCACAAAACAATCCACTAAGAAGATATAAATGAATTACACAGGTATACTCTCAATTACCTAGCGAATCCACGCGCGAATTGAACCAACCCCTATGTGCCTCTTCCAACCCCGTCTTCACCTCAAAATTATCTTGATGATGAGCTACTCCAGAATCCACCAAAGCTTCAGGCTCGAATTCTTCGGAATCCACCGAAGAACAACTCTCTCTTTTGTGTAGAACAAACAAATAATCCTTTGATGTATACTCTTTCAACCATGAGTTGAATACTCAATCAAAATATCAAAGAAAACTAGCAAAATATCCCCAGATATAAACCTTAATATCCAAGAAGAAGATCTGGAGGAATAATCCTAGTTTTGGACTAAAACAAATACTTATAGAAATCTGGGACTGCGAAGCTCACTCGAGCGAAGACTCTCTCGCTCAAGCGAGGAACCAAAAACGCGTGTTTTTCATAAGTGGCTTCGCTCAAGCCACACATCCTTTGCTCGAGCGTACATTCATCATTCTCAGGTTTTTTGCCAGACGCAGCCTTCGCTCGAGTGAGAACTCCTTCGCTCAAGCAAGCAAAGGCGGACAGGCAACTTTGAATGCAATTTTGCATTTTGCTTCGGGGGCGCTGCCCCGGACCCACCAAAGGGCGTTGTCCTCTCGACCCCTGCAAGCTGACCGGGCAACTCGATCCCCGTCATAATCAACGAAGTGGCGATCTTGAAAGAATTAACATCACAAAACTTCTGGACAAGGCACAATTCGGGTTGGATTCACATCTAAAAACTCATAACCTCACTGAAATAAAAAGTGCGAAAACAAATACAACTTAAAGGAGTTTTGTCAAACGGGGTTGCAAAGAACAAAAACCTAACAATATATACCAAAGCCTCTAATGTAAACAAGTTACAAAAAAAAATCAGAAAATATTCTTTGATCTATAATCACTTACATCTATTCTCTGAAAAATTCTCTGAAAAGTGTTCTTCAATTTTTTACATCCTCTCTCAGAAATTATACATTAAGTCGTATAGCTTTAAGCCCATCTTTCCTGTGTGAGGTTTACAGAAAAACCAGAGCTTCATTTTTATATCTATCTTTGAGAGATAATTCTTGTAACTTTTTGTGAAAGCAAAAACACCTTCTTTTCAATCCTGTAAGAGTGTAGTACTCTCAGTGTTTTTTTGGACTTAGAAAGTCTGTGTAAAATCCGTGGAGGATTGCTCCATCTGTGAAAAGGTTGCTAGCACCCTGTGAAGCTAGAGAATAGTGAAAAATCTCAAGTGAAGCTTGAGGAGTGGACGTAGGTCGAGTTGAAGCCGAACCACTATAAATTTGTTTGCCTCTCTCTCCCTTATCTCTTTATTTTATTTAAATTGCCATAGCTATATTTCATATTTTTATTGTGCTAAAATCATTAATTGACATAGTTGTTAGAACACTTGTTTTAATTATTTTTATTTCATCAACTATATTTATTTATTGTGCTAGTCATAATTTTTATTAGGATATTATTATTTTTAATTGTAAAAACCTAATTCACCCCTCTCTTATGTTGTCTTTTGGGTAACATGTTCAAATCTCCCAACCAAACATAACCTTAGTGTTTTGTAAGGATAGAAAGGCTAACTCCCATAAATGTTAAGTACTGAAAAATTATTGGGTGCTAGGTAGGTACAATGTGGCATGCCACATGGTACCTTCAACCAATCACAAACACCATGGCCTCTCATGTTGTCTCCCCATCACCCAATACATAAATGTAGCCCTCACTCTCTTAACCAATGACAAAAGAGAAAGGCACCACATGGCACCTACCTTATTTGCACCCAAAAATTTCTCGTTAAGTACTAATCTAACAACTAACAACAATTGACTCTCATCGATTAAAAAAAAAATTTGATTCCTTTCATCTCAAACATTTTGTAATTTATATAACAAAAATAATTTTATATTATTTTCTCAAAGAAGGCCAACAAAAAATTACACATGTTTTATTCTCGACTCTAATATTTTTATTCTCATTCCATTGTTTTCTATAATTATTATTTACTCACCCATCTTTATTTCCTTTTCTTTTTTAATAAGTGTTTTTCACATTGAGAAATTGAAACAATTTTAAAATTCACTCCTTTCAAAAAAAATGAAATAACTTGTCAAAATTGGTATCTACATCATATACTTTATTTTTTACTTATTTTTTTGGACTATTTTTTTTTCCTTCTAATTTTGTAGCTTTTTCTTAAAGCCAATATGAAAAGGAAAATGTTTATACTCAATATGCAATACAATCCAACTATGATTTGTGCTAAAGTTAACTACAACTTGTCATAGTGTAAACACCCTATTTTGACTAGCCCTAAGACTTAGGCACTTTCTTTTGATTACCCTATGATGACAAAACAAGAAAGTGTTTCTCACAGAATCCTCAATAAGAAAACTTAGAATTTGAGCCCTGTTTCCAAACCTAAACAACCACAAATTACCTTTCCAAGGAAATATTCTAACCTCACGATTGCGTCCACAATGGTTCATTTAGCTAGGATCAACCTTCGTTGCACTTTCGGGGGGCCTCACTGAAAAATTCTCTCAAAATCTGGGTTACAGCACAATTATTTGAAACTTCTGGGCCAAATTGTAATTTTCAAAACTCAAGGAGTATTTTGTTATGTGAGAAAATATTCTATTAAGTCAGGGAATATTCCCTCTACATGCAGAACATTCCGTCAATGCTGACTATGACGTTGACGTGGCGGTCTTGCTGACGTGGCATGACTGGATTGGTCTGTGCTGATGATGTGGCAATAACATGTCTTTATCTAAAATAAAAAATAAAAAAATAAAAAATAAAAAGAGAGAAATAAGAATGCTGGTGAAGAGGTTTGAACCTCTAACCCAAGACTCCACATTTTAATCCTTAACCACTCTGCCATAACATTACATTCTGTTATATTTCCCCCTTCCCCGAAATAATATTTGACTGCTTCATATCCCATCAATCCCTATTTACCATCTACTTTCATAATCACACCCCACCATCCCCATTCATCATCTACTTTCATAATCACACCCCACCATCCCCACTCCCCATCTACTTTCATAATCGCACCCCACCATCCCCACTCACCATCCACTTTCATAATTACATCCCACCATCTTCACTCACTATTTACTTTCATAATCACACCCCATCATCCCTACTCACCATCCACTTTCATAATTACACCCCACCAGCACCACTCACCATCTACTTTCATAATTACATCCCACCATCTCCACTCACCATCTACTTTCATAATTACACCCTACCATCTCCATTCACCATCTACTTTCATAATCACATCCCACTATCTCCATTCACCATCTACTTTCATAATCACATCCCACCATCTCAACTCATCATCCACTTTCATAATCACGCACCACCATCACCATTCATCATTCACCTCCATTATACATTGTCCCCCCATTAACTCCATTATCTTCCCAAAAATGCTCCACTTTGTCTTCTACTTTATCGTCCACTTTGTCCTCCACTTTGTCTTCCACCATTGCCCACTTGTATTGGCTATATAATGAGAGCTCTAGTCTTGAATTTGGGGATGAATTTTGAAGAAGAGAAGTGTAGAGAGAGAATGCTAAAATTGTGTTAGAATTTGAAAGAAAAGAAAGTCTTCAAAACAAGAGAGTTATCTTGCCAAACTAGTGAAGTTACATAGCTCTTACATCTTATCTTTCCTTGTCAAAACCACTCAAAGCCTTAATCAAAGAGAGAGTATTCTTGTCAAGAAAAGAGTGAGCATACCCTTGTTCGAAACCGTCATTCCAAGCTCTTGAATTGAGGATTAAGATCATAATTCACAACCTTGAGGGTGATCAAGAGGAAGTTTGAAAATCAAGAAGTTCAATCTTTCTTTGGAAGGTTTTAGCTAGGCCTAGTTGGCCGGCCGGTTAGCTTCTTTTGGACAAAACGGCATTGTCTTCCGATGTTAACCAACTTCCGATGGTTTCGAAAGAATATGAAGCTTTTTCTTTTATTTTATTTTGAGTGTTTTGTAAGGTTTTTATTTTGTTGTAATATTCTCACATCCTTCTCTAATTTGGTTTGTAATTATTCTTTCAAGTGTTGTCATAATTCCCCTCCCCGCTTTTTGCTATCCCATTCTTTTACTTGTTTTCCTTATTTGTGGATATGCATCATGTTTATTTTATTTTATTTTTTTTCATTATATCCATGCTTTGCATCGATGTTTCATGCATCTTGATTCGGCTAAGTTTGCATTTGTGGATTTAATTAATTCTTATGTGATTATGTGCGCTACTTCATATTCTTGAGATGATTCACATGTCATATCTTAGAAGTTGAATCTTTAGTTGCATCTTATGAGTGAATTGCATTAAGATTTTGTATATACGATCATGCATGTTTTACTAACTTTGTTTTATAGTTGTTCGAGGGACGTCAGTAAGTATGTAAGTTTTTATGCTTTAGCATTCTATTTGTGTGTGTTTTTTTCTTATTATGTTTAAGCATTCTACCATGTGGCTACTTGCTTACTTGATATAACCGTATGAATGTCAGTGGATGGAAGTCGTGTCGCTTAATTTGGAATAATGTTGATTTTTCGTGTTTGTAAACTCAATTTATTTGGGTTGTACATCTTCAAAACTCTTTCAAAATACATGAAATCAAATTATTCCAAAATAAATGACATAGTCTATACTTGTATGCTTCACATAGTAATTTTTAGGATTTATTAAATAATCGAAATATGAACATATAAAGTAAATGAAATTCATATCATGGTTTAATAAAGGTCGATCTTTTGATCGGGTGAGCAGGGGTGCTCAATTAATGACCTTCCCCTCTCATACCTAAGGTTCCGAACAGAGACAACTTCAATTATGACGAACAGTGGCCTTAGCACGAGTCATGGGTTTCCTAATTTTCCAAAATATTATGTGGCGACTCTGAGATCTGATGACGTAGTCCATTTCTGGCAAAAGGTTTTGCAATAAAATGAATTTTCTAAAAGTTTCCAAATCTAGACTCTCATCTATATTTCATATTGTACTAGTGAGACTAGATCAAAGAGACCGAGGGTCCGAACTATTTAACACGCATGGGTACCACCTGGGCATGTTACACATAGTTCTTATTAGTAAGGTTTTATGGGGTTGTTTATAAATTTTTTTAATTTATTATGATTCTGTGTCAATATATTTGAAGCAATTTCTATTTATAGTTTATGAGTAAAAAATGTCTTAAATGAATTGAAGAAAAAAATTTGATTATTAAAAAGTTCAAGGAAGACTATTTTTAACTTTTAGTTTATAAAACATTTTTCCAAATATAGAAAGACACTGCCAAAAGAGATGCATACTATTTCATTCTTTTCTTTTTTGTTGGATCTGCTATAGATAGAGATTAATGAAAAATGCCTTGTAGCTCGAAAATGGAGGGGCTCGAATGGCCCAAATTGGTATTTACTAGACAACCGACCAGACGACCACCCGAACGACCAGGTGAAACCCTTGTCTACCGCAGTTGTCACCTTGTCGATTGCGGCTGTCAGCCTTCTCACCGGATAACTGGCGGAACGACTGGCAAGTTAAATTTCGAGCCATTCAGACCAAACTCAAATTCGAGCAATGCAGTAGTGTTGGAGATTAATTGACATAAGCGTAGCAAAGAAAAAAAAAACAATAAAGTTTGAATTCTTATTTTGTAACTGATATAACCATAAATAGATAACAATTTTATGTTACCAACCTATAAAAAGGATGTATCAAACCAACTCAATTCACAATTCTTTGGCTTTCACATTTTTGACAAGAAAATTGTAGTTCAAGTTTCGATCTCCATAATGGCCCATTCTTTCTCGGGTATGGCTTTGCCTTTGACACTAGCTCCAGCTTTAGTTTTTCTTTCATGTGGCGCTGAAGGTACCCATCTCACTGCCACTGATGTGATTGTAAATGTTACAAAGTTTGGTGCTAAGCTAGATGATGAGTCCAATAGTGCTACGCTGAGTTTGAACACGATAAAAATCTACTATTATTTTTGCTTCAATGATTAGTTTTTTATTTTCTTTGTCTAAATTATAACTTCACACTATAATGTCCATTGCATGACAGGCATTTATACAGGCGTGGAATACAGCATGTAAATCATCAACATGACCATCAAAGCTTGTTATCCCGCTAGGGTGATTTATGGTAAGGGAGACAATCTACCAAGAGCCATGCTCATCAACTCCTATGACTGTTGAAATTCAAGGAACCATATTGGCAAACTCTGATATGTCTGAGTTCATCGGTAGAGAATGTCTATTGTTCCAAGACGTTGATGGTTTGAAAGTCTTAAATGAAGGAAGTTTTGATCGGCAAGGTCAGTCTACATGGAAATATAGCAATTATCGTTCAACTAATAATTGCGATAGCCCTCTGCCGATCGTAAGTTCACAGACCTTCTACGTTAATGCTACAGACATAGAAAAAAATGCACTAAAAAGTGTTCAAAATGTAGTGTGGGTGTGATGACCCGGGTTTTGGGTTTCAATAGTTTTGTGTAGTGGAGTGGTATGTATTTCTTTTGGTGTTTCGTTCATCATTTTGAGTCGTTGAAATTTCTTTATACTCTTACTTAACCTCTCTTAATGTTTCCGAGTTAAGAATTTTGAGTTTTGGGGGTTAGAACTTGTCTTGGGGTGTAAAATTGTTTTCTGGGCAACTTGGTGGAACCGCTCGAGTGAAACCACTCAATGGAAGGGGTTTTTTGGGCAAAATTTCCACTTGTGCGGAATTGGAAACCGCTCAAGTGGATTTGGGTGAAATTTCTGGGCCTCCTCTGGACCATTCCGCTCGTGAAGGGCAATTCCAAACTGTTCGTGTGGATTTGGGATTCCGCTCGTGCGGATTTGGAGCCGCACGGGCAGATTTCAATGTGTCTGTCTAGATTTTTGTGCTTTTTTCCTCAAAACTGATGCCCAAGAGTTGTTTTGACCACTTTTTTAACTCTATATATATATATTCATATTTGTTCTCACTTCTCTCTATAAACCCACCAAATTTCAATCTTCTCTTTAAGATTTAGCAAGATCTACCAAGAATTTGAGGGGGCTTTTTACACCGAATCGAAGAGGGCGACAAGGGCTACGTTCTCATCGATCGAATCGAGTTTTCCGAGTTTTCCTCAACATCCATTTTTTAGGGTTTTTCATCCTCTTCCTCTCCAAAGCTTGAGGTAGGGATTTCTTAGAGTTATATATATATATATATATATATAGTTCTACAAGTCTATGCTTATTTGGAGCTTTTCTTTGTATTTGAACTTATGATTTTGGGTTTACGTACTCTAAATGATTTTTAAAGTGGGTTTTCTCTATATTTTCCAAATCCTTAACGATGTGTTTGGTTGGGGGATTTAGAGAGGGATTTGGAAAAGGAAAGGGAAAAAGTGTGTGAAACTAGGTGAAATGTAGATATATTTTATTCACATTTCACCTACCTTTTCCATTGCCCTTTCCAAATCCATCCTCAAATCTCCCAACCAAACACAATATAAGAGTATGAGCAATGTTGTCATGTGTATTTGTTGTTTGGGTAAGACCCTTTCAAAAATGGGGAAAAAAATCAAGTTTTGGTGAAACCCTAGAAATTGGGAATTGTGAAAAATGTTGAGATATTATGAAATTCATGATTTATAAAGTATTATGGTGAATAAATTGGGGAGGATTACCATGTTTGTATTAATGAGGGGAATTTTGGAAAGATAGGAAATGTTTAATTTTGGAAGTTTGATATATAGTATATCAATGAATTGGCTTGAAGTGACGAATTTGAAATGGTTGATTAATATGTGGAAGATGCACGTAAATGGTATTATTATTTACCTCTCGATAGATTTATTATATATGAGATTACCTTGTGAAGAGGTATGGAAATTTTTTATCACAATGGAAGATTGTGTGGTGGAAATTGAAATTGAAATTATTCAAGTACATTGTTACATATCGCATTGCCAATCCATTTCATTTGTTGTCTTTGATTTCGAATTGTAATTGAAAACTATTGTTTTGAGAAAGAAAATTGGGTTATGAAACAAGATCATATTGATTTGTTTTGGGGTAAATTCATTAGTAAGTCCGGATAGAGGGTGTAGTTTGTATTGGTTAAGTGTCCATGGTGAAAGATCAAAAACACGCGCGGAGAAGGTACCACGTGCCTTCCGGTTAGCAACCGGTGAAGTGGGATTTGGTAGTGCTAGTTATGCTTACTTGCAGACACCAACCTCAGGATTACCCGAGTCGTATTTATTGCCCTGTTTAACTATATTGAAATTATTACATTGTTAAATTTTCAAAATGGCATTTTGCACAAAAGTTTCAAAAGATAAAGACATTGAATGTGGTTTGGCATATGCATTCATTCCATGAGATTGTATAAAATGTATATACTTTGTTAAGATTTTCCTACTAGGCTTTGTACTCACCCCTATGGGATTTTGTGCAAGAAATGATGTGGTGATCCCGCCAAGTTAGAGGCATGGAGATATGTTTTGAGAGCACAAGGCTCTTTTCTTTTGTTGTAATTATTTTTTTGACAAGCCAAGGGCTTTATGTGTATGGGTTTGAAACCACTTTTGTGTAACCGAGCTTAAGCCTTAGAATTTGTAGCCCTTGAGAGCATTAATTCATACTAAACTTCTTTGCTACATGCTATGGATTCATATTCTAGGAATCTTGAATATATAACCGCATATGGGGCATTCTTTTGTAAATCTCTTGAGGGTTAGCGAATTACAAATGTTGGAGATTTGATGAGGATGTTAATATTGTGATTTATTTACGTTTGCATGAAATAATGGAAGTTGTGAATCTTTATTGTGTAAACTTTTTGGGCGTGACAGTGGGAGCATTGCATTCATCTTGATAGAGAATGGATCATCCAGAATAAATACAGTTCAAGCACAACATTTTATTTATGAAAAAAAAAATTGGGCACCACTCTAGAAAAATTTCTAGGTCTTACAACTCAATAATAATACTTGCACTAATAGTTTTGTTATAGTAATTAATGGATCCTCATTTCTATTGGGGAATGGGAAAACTTGGGCTAGTGAAAACAGTTTTGTTATCATCTCATGCCATATATTTTGGTGCAGTCTATTAAATTTCAAAAGGTAACGAATATTGCTATACGAGGATATCAATTTGGTGAATAATAAGGGTTTCCATATGACAATCACGAATTGCAACAATTTTAGTTGAATGCCTCAATATTATGCACCTAGAAATAGCCCGAATACATATGGCATCCATATTAGCCGTTCTGATCAAGTTCGTGTATCTAACTCTGTCATTGGAATCGGTGATGACTACATTTCTATTGGTGAATGTGAATATCTCTGATATTACTTGTGGTCCAGGACATGACATCAAGTAAAATCATAAACAAAATAATCTCATCAATTCCGTATTCTCTTTCTAGTATATATATTTTCTAGATATGTTCTTGAATTGTTGTCTTTTGCCAGCATTGGTAGCCTTGAAAAAAAGCCTGAAGAAAACAGTGTTAACGGAATTTTTGTATCCAACTCTTCCTTGACAAATATAACAAATGGTGTGAGGATCAAAACCTTCCACAATTCACCTAAAATCCAAGCTTCCAACATCACTTTTGAAGACATAACCATGAAGGATGTTCAAAATCCCATCATTATCAATCAACATTATTGCTCTAAAAACACAACCAACTAGGGTAATAAATATATCTTAGCTATACACATCATGGAAAAGAAAAACAAGAAAATATAGATAGTAATATATGTATACTTTTTAGCCAATTTTCACTAATTACTAACTATGTTATTAACTTGTATGGTTTAGGTATCTCTTGCGAAGATCAGTGATGTTCACTATAGGAACATAAGGGATAGCTCGGTTTCAAATGTTGCAGTCACTCTTAATTGCAGTAGTTCGGTCCCTTGTGAAGGCATCGAATTAGTTGACATTGATATCATCCTTAGCTCCAACTATTTAAAGAAGTTGTTGCCTCTTTCATCTTCATGCAGCTTTGCTAAACCAGTCTTCAAGGGTAAACAAAACTCACCAACTTGCGAATAAACTTTCATATTTATTGATGATATCATCACCACAAAATTACAAAAATCACTACTGCCACAATTTATTTCTTTATTTTTGTATAAATATTCTAGAAGTTTGGTATTTTCTTTCAATGGATTATATATACTATTATTTTATTTGCGTTTCTAAAAGTTGTTGCAGTGTACTAATTGATAAAGACAATTTGTTACAACATAGATTTTTCGAGATTTCATCATAAGGATAATTTCTAGGAAGAATTATTATTGCAATGTACTAATTGATAAGGATAATTTCTTAGGGAAATTTGGCTATAAACCCCCATTAGCTTCCTTTTCTTATTAAAATGACAAAATAATAATAATAATAATACTTTCAAAACCCCCCTCATAATTATAAAGTCTTGTATGAATGACAAAATTTGTTATTTAAATATTTTATCTGACCATTATACCCTCTCTATCTATCTCTTTCTTTTATAGCACGTTCGCGCGAGCGCGCGCGCACGCACACACACACACACACACACACACACACACTCTCTCTCTCTCTCTCTCTCTCTCTCTCTCTCTTCACTATCTCTACCGTTGATGGTTGTTCATTGCCTCCACCATCTTTATTGTTGACCGGCGTCACTCATCCTCACCGTCGGCCGGCGACCACCATTTTTACCATCAAACCACCATTATCTCATATTCGATACCTACAAACTTAGATTTGAGATCAATAACTTCATATCTGAGATAAATGAACTCAAATTTGATAGAAAAATGAGAAAGTGAAAGATTGCAATGAAAAATCAAGAGTTTTTTGTTTGTTTGTTCATAGATCTAAAAGTAAAATTTGACTCTGGTTCATTCATTTAGTATACACTTTGTTTTTTGTAGCAATAAAATTTTACTCTAGTTAACGACATGCCAATCTTCTTAACGACAGTAAAATTTTACTTTGAATTATAATAAATTTTACTTTAAGACACACTGCAAGAATGGCTTTACAGGAGAGGGTTGCATCATGAATCACAGTAAAATTTTACTTTTCGAAGAAAAGCGAGCATCATGACAAGAAGAAAGAGAGATAAGGAGACAGAGTTTGAAAATAGAGCATCATGGGAATAAGAAGAAAAAGAAGAAGAAGAAGACGAGAGAGAGAGAGAACATAAATGGTGAGTGATACATACACACACACACATACATAGAGAACATGAACCGTCAACTGGAGAGAGAGAGAGAGTAAAGGATCTTAGATCTGAGGTTCACAAACCGCAAACTGTTATTTTCCAACAACGACGATGGTGAATGATCTCAGATCTAAAGTCGTGGATGCTACAAATGACGGTCGCGATGAAAACAATCAAGAAAGTGTTCCATGGGGAATAACGGTGGCGCCGGTGGAGAGCAACGGTGGTAAAGAGAGTGAGATAGAGAGAAGAGATATTGAAATGAGAAAGAGTTTGCAGATCTTGTGTGTGTGTGTGTGTGTGTGTGTGTGTGTGTGTGTGAGGGTAGTATAGTAAAAGAAATAAATTTTAAAATATTAGGAGGTTTTGAAAGAATTTGTATAATTCTTGTCCTTTTGAAGGACAAATTAGATAATGAGAGCTCTATCACCAAATCTCCCAATTTCTTATAACACAAATTTTTTGAGATTTCATCATAAGGATAATTTATAAAAAGAATTGTAATTAGTCCGTGACATTTTATTTTATTTAGGGTAAATTATAAATACACTTCTTGAGATTTGCTTAAAATATAAATTATCTTCCTATGGCTCTGAAAATTACAGATACATCCTTATAAGAATTTTTTATTTAATAAAATTGACAAAAAAAAATGAAATTTCCAATTACTCATATATAACAATAAAATTACCTGAATTGTTAATTAAAATAATAAAATTAACAAAAAAAAATGAAACTTTCAATTACTCTTATATATAACAATAAAATTATTTGAATTGTTAATTGAAATATATTTATGATATTATTAAAAATTATTAATTGATTTAATGATTGATTAATAAAAGAGAACTTTTATTATAAGACTAGAAACTTGAAGGAGGCAAATGTGATTTTTAGAATCACAAGGAACTGTTATACCCATAGTGGTGTGTGTGTAAATTAATTGTGTAAAGAAAATAAACAACAAAATAAATTAATTCAGAAAATAATTTAAAAAATTAAATTCTGAATTAAATGCTTACAGAAATTAAAGTCGAGGTTTGTATTGTACACAATCTCCTTAAAGTAGATTTCGCCATCGCTCCGGTACTTCGAGTTTTACCAACGTCTACTTCTTAGGATGCAACGACTAGCACTTAAATTTGCAGCACTATAAATTCAAGTCTGGCGAACCAAAACTCTGTTGTAACTCGCTCTTTTTCTTCCAAAAATTAAATGCAAAACAGATGCAGAAACACAGAGAAAACCAAAGAAAGAATGACGAAATTATGATGGAAAATCTGATGAAATGAATTGCTAGAAGCGGGCTTTATATAGGCAGAATGGTGGCTATTCCAAACAGGTGCCAACAGATAGGCAACTGTTTGGACAAATTTCAACAGATGGAATATCTGCTTGAACTGTTTAGATAGTTCCAGATCTGTCCGGAAAGGATTCAACAGCTTCAAACCTATTCGGGTGGGTTAGGAACTGTTTGGATGAAGGAACAAATTTTGGACCAATTTATTTTGAATTTTGATACCAAAATAAGAAAATAAATAAATAAATTACAAATGTTTTTGGCCCAAAAAAATAAGTATTGGGCCGGACAAGCCCAATCCAACCTCAAACCACGCATCCACGCCCAAGCCCAAGCCCAAGCCCAAGCCCAAGCCCAAGCCCAGCCTGCCCAACCGATAGCGGCGGCGCCCGCGTGTGGTTTTTGTTTTGGGTCTAATGGGTCTAGCCCACTTCACCTATAACCTCACCCTTCCACAAACTTGGATACCCCTTGGGGCCCATCCCAAGTATCACAAATTAAGGTATATAAACCCACTCAAATCCATAAGCCTTTCCAATGCGGGACAAACACATTTCACAAATGTGTAGGAAACCCACCTAAATCCATTTCCACGAACCCGAAAATGCACGTTGAATTCTCATTCATCTGGAAATAATTTTGAGCAACCAAATACACTGTTTTATTCACTACGCGACATTAAATATGAACCCAATTAGAAACGTTAAAAATAACGTTTGGGTCTCACCTTAATTAATACTCAAAGTTAGCAAAAAATAAGGTTACACAAAAGCCATTTAAAATAAGGTTAAAAATAACGTTTTAGAGAATTTTGCCTTCTCAATTCTTACAGAACTGGCACAGTTCACACTCATTTAGGTGACTTCTTATTAAGAGTATCCTGCTATACCCCACTTGGATGTCCAAGCTATAAGAATCATTAAAAGCAAAGCTTATCCTACTAAAGCTGTAGGTATCACTCTTCTTATCATAGAAATGGGTAGGAGTAAACCTCCTTAGTGATACGTGAAGTCATCCATAATTCGGTTGTCCCTTTGAACCTAGATCCTGGGATCTCCAGTCAACTAGGTTTGGTTGCCATTATGGTGACTTTTAAGTAACAAGCTTTAATCTCATTCCCCTCAATAAATAATACATTTGCTCTCTGGCTAACCCTTTAGTCAATGGATCCGCAATATTCTTCTTTGACTTTACATATTCTATGGAAATTATTCCATGTGAGAGCAAATGCCTGACAGTATTATGTCTTCACCAAATGTGTCGAGACTTACTATTATACATATGATTTTGTGGCTGTCCTATTGCTACTTCACTATCATAGTGAATGCATATAGCTGGCACAGGTTTAGGCCACATTGGAATGTCTTCTAAGAAATTACGAAGCTATTCTACTTTTTCTCCTGTTTTATCTAATGCAATAAACTCAGATTCCATTGTCAACCTTGCTATACATGTCTACTTGGAGGATTTCCAAGAGACTGCAGCACCTCCCAGGTTAAAGACATATCCACTAGTGGATTTTGAGTCTTTAGTATCCGATATTCAATTTGTATCACTGTACCCCTCGAGTACTACTAGATATTTGGTATAATGAAGGCCATAATTATGGGTATGTCTTAGATACCTAGGTACCCTAATTATCGCTTTCCAATGATCGAACCCTGGATTACTTGTGTACTTACTCAATTTGATTATAGCATAGGTTATATCTGGCCTAGTGCAATTCATTAAGTACATCAAGCTTCCGATTATCCGAGAGTACTTTAATTATGATATGCCTGCACCTGTATTTTTTGACAAATGAAGACTAATGTCAACTGGTGTTTTAGCAGGACAGTCGTCATGCTTTCCAAATTTCTCCAGAATCTTCCTAACATAGTGAGACTAAGATAAAGCATATCCTTCAGATGTTCTAGTAATTTTTATTCCTAGAATTATATCTGCTACTCCCAAATCTTTCATGTCAAACTTTTTCTTTAACATTTTCTTTGTGAATTTAATCATGTCATTATTGCTTCCAATAATAAGCATGTCATCCATATAAAGACAAACTATGACATAGCCTCATAGCCTTTGTCTGTGTTTTTAACATAGACGCATTTGTTACATTCGTTTATCGTAAAACCATCCGAAAGCATAGCGTGATCAAATTTTTCATGCCATTGTTTCGAAGCTTGTTTTAATCCATAAAGGGATTTGACAAGTTTACAAACCTTTTTCTCTTGGCCGAGAAATTGAAACCCTTCCGGTTGTTCCATATAGATTTCTTTATCTAACTCGCCGTTCAAAAAAGCTGTTTTAATATCCATTTGATGTATTTTCAGATTATACAAAGCTGAAATCGCAATCAACATGTGAATAGATGTTATTCTTGTCATTGGTGAATAGGTGTCAAAATAATCAAGGCATTCTTTCTGCCTAGGGGTGTGCGCCGTGCGGTTCGGGCGGTTTGAGAGTAAAATTACAAACCGAATGGCGGGTTAGCGGATTGGCGGATTGACAAATTGCGGTTTGGGCGGTTTTTGGCGGATTGAAGAATATTCTAATTAATTATCATACATTTGCATAATATATAACACTAATTTGTATAATATTTTTTAGATATATAACACAAAGTAATTTTACATAATATGTTTCATATATATAATCACTAATTTGTAATAAATTTCATATTTTAAATCTTTTTCACACTCATTTTTACATTGATATTTCATCGAAAGTTAAAAAATTTATATGTATTAACTTTAGCGGAGCGGAGCGGTTCGGTTGGCGGATTATAAATTTTAAAGTTTAAACCGCGGTTAGGTTAGAGCGGTGCGGATTGATGCGGATCGGTGCGGCTTTAGCGGATTGGGCGGTATTTTGCACAGCTCTATTTCTGCCTGTATCCCTTAACAATAAGCCTAGCCTTGTATTTATCTATTGAACCATCTGCTTTCATTTTTCTTTTGAATATCCACTTATATCCAAGAGGTTTACACCCTGGTAGAAGATCCACCAGTTCCCAAGTATGATTTTGCAATATTGATTCAATTTCACTATTCACAGCCTCTCTCCACAATGGAACTTCAGGACTTGACATTGCTTCATTGAAGTTTTGAAGCTCATTTTCTAACAGGTATGTCAGAAAATCTGGACCAAATGATTTAGAGATCCTAGCTCTCTTGCTACGTCTAGGTTCATCTGATTCATTATCATTGTGGTCTTCACTACTACCTATAGTAGTATCAAAAGTTCTTTTATTTGAACTTTTCTCTTCAGTTTCCTAGCATGGAAAAATGTGTTCAAAAAACAATGCATTCCTAGACTCAATAATAGTGTTTACATGTATATCCGGATTTTTAGATCTATGAATTAAAAATCTATATGCACTACTATTATTTGCATAACCAATGAACACATAATCAATGGTCTTTGGTCTTATCTTAGTCGTTTTGGGACTAGAGACTGTCACTTCGAGGTAATTATAAGTAGGTCGTCAACCTTTCTATAATTCATAAGGTATTTGATTGAGTTTCTTGTGCGGTACCCTGTTAAGGATAAAGTAGCAGACAAAATCGCCTCCCCTCCCACAAGTTCTGAGGTAACCCTGAACTAATCAACATGGCATTCATCATCTCTTTAAGAGTTCGATTATTTCTTTCAGCAACTCCATTTCACTGAGGAGAATAGGGTGCAGTGGTTTGGTGAATGATACCATGTTCATAACAAAATTCTTCAAATGGTGCATCATACTCACCATCTCTGTCACTCATCACTATCTTAATAGTTCTGTCAATTGATTTTTAACCTCAAGTTTATATTGCCTAAAAGCTTCTACAGCTTCATCTTTACTTCTCAATAAGTAAACATAGCAATACTGAGTGCAATCATCAATAAAAGTAATAAAGTACTTCTTACCTCCTCTAGTTTGAATAAATTTTAAATCACAGATATCTATATGAATTAAACTTAGAGGTTCAGTACTTCTTTTTAACTTTATTAAATGATGCCTTAGTGAGTTTTGCCTCAACACAAATCTCACATTTATGATTGGGATCAAATTCTAAGTTTGGTAAACATTCTAAAGCAACAAGTCTACGCAAAGAATTAAAATTAACATGTCCTAATCTACCATGCCACAAAAAAGAAGACTCAGCAATATAAACAGAAGATATGTTCTTATTATTAAAAGCCAAATTAGGTACAACAGTTATTACATTAAGCTTAAAAAACCCATCACTTATGTAACCTTGCTTCACATACATTCCACTCTTGGAGAGTATAACTTTATTAGATTCAAAGACTAATTTAAACCCATTCTTGATCAACAATAACTCAGAAATCAAATTCTTGTAAATCTCTGGCACATGGAGTACATTGTTAAGAGTAAGTTCTTTCCCTGAGGTCATTTTCAGCACGATCTTTCCTTGTCCTTCTACAATTGATGTAGAGGAGTTTCCTATAAAAAGTTGTTCCCAACTTTCCACCACGTTGTAGGTTGTGAACATCTTCTCATCTGTACAGATATGGCGGGTTGCTCCAGTATCCACCCATTACTCCTTGGGATTGCCCACCAAGTTTGCTTCAGAGACTACTATAGCAAGATTGATGTCTACCACTCCATCGAAAAGATAAAAATCCTCGGCTATGTTGGTTTGTGCTGGCTTTTTGCTCGAACTCCCTCCGTCCTTGTGAACGTGACAATCGTTAGCGCGATGCCCATCTTTGCCGCACACAAAACACTTGTCTTTGAACCTCTTGTTGAACCCGTTGTCAATCCCTTATTGATCTTACTAGTGGATCCTTGTTTGGGACCATTGCCATCATGCTTCCGCTTCTTGTTGTTGAACTTTAACCCTTGTTCATGTTCCACAACATTTGCTTTAGCCCGTATGACATGGTTTCTTGACTTCTTGTCGGAACCACGGTTGTCCTCCTCAATCCTGAGTCATACAATCAGTTCCTCCAATTTCATCTCCTTGCGCTTATACTTCAGATAATTCTTGAATTCTTTCTAGGATGATGGCAATTTTTCAATGATTGCTGCTACTTGGAAAGATTCACTAAGCCATCCCTTCCGCATGTATGTCATGGAGAATTAATTGAAGATCTTGAACCTGGCTAATAACCATCTTGAAATCCATCATTTTAAAATCCAGAAAATGACCGACAACAAATTTCTTTGTATCGGCGTCCTCTGTTTTATACTTATGATCTAGAGATTCTCATAGCTCTTTAGCAGTGCTTTTAACACTATACACATTGTACAGTGTATTGTCCAACCTATTGAGGATACAATTTCGACACAGAAAATCACCATGTTTCCATACATCGATTGCGGCAATCACTTGCCGGTCAATTTCTCCCTCATTTACCGCTGGTGCCTTTTCATGAGTGAAGTAAGCCAAATTCAATGTCGTAAGATAAAACATCATTTTTTGTTGCCATCTTTTAAAATCATTGCCATTGAATTTTTCTGGCTTCTCCCCATGATTTACCGGTACTGCCAAAGTCATCACTGGCATAATAGATATGGGGGTCGGTGTAATAACAGTCTCAGTACTGTTAGTTGTCATATTTCTGACGAAATAAAAAATATACCAATCACAATTTTATACAAAAAAGAATTTACACAAAATATACAGAATAATATTTTGTAACAAAATTCAATGATAAATAGTATATTACTACTATGTTATTAAAGAAATCATTAAACAACATATTACTACTATTTAAGAAATTAAACAGTATATGACTACTATTTAATTTTCCGAAACAAAATATTTGTCTGTCTTACACAAATAAATTAAAAATATAAATCTACTTTAAGATTGTTACACCCACAGTGGTGTGTGTGTAAATTAATTGTGTAAATAAAATAAACAACAAAATAAATTAATTCAGAAAATAATTTAAAAAATTAAATTCTGAATTAAATGCTTACAGAAATTAAAGTTGAGGCTTGTGTTGGATACAATCTCCTTAAAGTAGATTTCGCCCTCGCTCCGGTGTTTCAAGTTTTACCGGCGTCTACTTCCCAGGATGCAACGACTAACATTTAGGCCAAGTTTGGCATTCTCAAGAAAATCCAAAAAGTCAAAAAAGTCACTAAAAAAGTAAAAAAGTTCATGCTATTTACCTCTTTTGGAGGGAAATCTCTCAATTGAAAAAAAAAAAAAAAAAAAGGGAAAACAAAGCTGCACAGGTACGGTGCAGCCACACATCCCAGTTAAAAAGTTACGTGGCACAGTGTAGCCACACATGCCATTAAAAAATAAATAAATAAATAAAATTTGAAAAGAGACATAAAGTGTACTGCCAGTATTGCACTCTCTTGTCAACGAGGGCAATTTCGTAATTTTACAATTTTATACAATATTTTAATACACATTTTTTCATAAAAAGTCAAAAAGTTAACCCAAACATCCATATTTTTTGTCTCAATTTTTTAGTCCAAAAAGACAAAAAGTGCACTTATTTAGGACACCCCAAACAACCCCTTAAATTTGCAGCACTACAGATTCAAGTCTAGCGAACCAAAACTCTGTTGTAACTTTCTCTTTTTCTTCCTAAAATTAAATGCAAAACATATGTAGAAACACAGAGAAGACCAGAGAAAGAATGACGAAATTATGATAGGAAATCTGATGAAATGAATTGCTAGAAGCAGGCTTTATATAGGCAAAATGGTGGCTGTTCCGAATAGGTGACAACAGATGGGTAACTGTTCGGATAGATTGCAATGGATAGAAAATTTGTTTGAACTGTTTGAATAGTTCCAGATCTGTCTAAGAAGGATTCAACATGTTCAAACCTGTTCGAGTGGGTTAGGAACTGTTCGGGTGGGTTAGGAACTGTTTGGATAAAGGAAAAAATTTTGGACCAATTTATTTTGAATTTTGAAACCAAAATAATAATTAAATAAATAAATAAATTACAAATGTTTTTGGCTCAAAAAGATAAATATTGGGTTGGACAAGCCCAACTTCACACCATGCACTTGCGCTCAAGCCCAGCCTGTCCGGATGGATGGCGACGGCGGTGCGCGCGTGTGGTTTTTGTTTTGGGTCCAATGGGTCTAGCCCACTTCACCCATAACCTCACCCTTCCACAAACTTGGGTACCCCTTGGGGCCCATCCCAAGTATTCCAAGCTAAGGTATATAAACTCACTCAAATCCATAAGCCTTTCTAATATAGGACAAGCACATTTCACAAATATGTAGGAAACCCACCTAAATCTATTTCCACGAACCCGAAAATGTGCATTGAATTCTCATTCATTCGGAAATGGCTTTGAGCAACCAAATACAAGGTTTTATTCACTACGCGGCATCAAACATGAACCCAATTAGAAACGTTAAAAATAACGCTTGGGTCCCACATTAATTAATACTCAAAGTTAGCAAAAAATAAAGTTATACAAAAGCCATTTTCCAATAGGAACAATTCGTATTTTAAGCAAATTTTAGAGAGTGTATTAATAATTTATCCTTTTATTTATAAAAAATAAAATTGAATTATGAAATTATTTTACCTAAACATCAATATTATGCATTAATTTTTGTTATGTTGAAGATATTGTTGGCCACCCATTTTGTGACAACCCTGACCTATGATTAGCTTTAATTCATGTTTAAGCATGATAAGTAAATGATTAAGGCCTCGTTTGGGGAGTGGCTATTTTAGCCAAAAAGCCAAAAAGCCAACTAAAACTAGTCACATCACCTCTCTACTTTTCTGCACATCTTTTCGTAAAAAGCCAAAAAGTTACTAAAATAGCCTGTTCCCAAACGAGGCCTAAGATGAAATCCCAAATTGATTATGTGAGTGTGTTGTTTTAATTGCATTTCTATCTGTTTGATATAGAACGATCTGTTCACGTTTTAATTTCGAGTTGCGAATTGAAAGCCTTATCGGCGACCGATTCGGAAATTGACTTGTGTTATATGCTAATTCGGAATTATATGATTTTATGGTAGGTCTAATTGAAATTTGATTTAGAACAATTAGATTAGAATAAATCATGTTAAATTACTTTAGCTTGAGTTATTTACACATTTGCCACTGGTGGGCCTTTACAAGGCCATTTGTTTGATTTCACATATGTTGACACACCATTCATGTTCCACCTCCTTGAACAAAACGTGAGTGAGAGGAGAGTAGGAAGAAAGTTGAATTCAACAAGAGAATTGCTTGGGATTTAGAAGAAATTGAGAAAGAATTGCATAATTGAGCTACCATACTTGGAAATTCAAGGTTAAGGTAGGTATTCACCCTTTTTAATTGTGAAATAGAGTTGCCTAATGCATGATTTCAAAGAAATTAGGAACTAAAGTAAAGAAATAGCCTAAAAAGTAGATTTGAGAAGTAATTCATGCATGCATGTCCATGTCATGGGGTTTTGATGTTGTTTTCATGAAAATTTTCACATGCATGTTCATATTATGGCTACACTCTAAAATACACCATGTCTTTGAGTTGAATATTGCATTTGATCATGTGCTAGAAGCTATGAATTCAAATAGATGCATGCATGGCATAATTGCACCATGTTCTTCATTTTCAAGTTGAAATTGAGTACAATTGGCACACTTTTGGGCTTTGATTTTATGAAATGATCCTTAAATCATGATGTGTTATGATTTTCTAAGTGTTTTCCAGAATTTTGGCCCAAGAGGATGAGTTTTACAATGTTGATTTCATGTTTTGAAGTTTGGGAGCAAATCTGGAAAACCCAGAATTTGGCTTCCTCGCTCGTGCGAAGGATTTCACGCTCGAGCGACCACCTTTGTTTTTAGACTTTCGCTCGAGCAACGGAATACTGGCTCGAGTGTAAATTGCAAGCTCTTAGGATTTTTGCATGTGCAGAAGCATGCTCGAGCGACAAGACTTGCGCTCGAGCAAAGAACTGTGTCTCACGCTCGAGTGAGCATCGAGCGGAGATTTTCAGCAACCAGTACTTTTCACATTTTTGCATATCGCTCGAGCGAAGGAGTCTACACTCGATCGACCAAGCACATTCTGTATGTCCACTCGAGCAAAGAAAGCCATGCTCGAGCGAAACCCCCGTTTTCAGCAAGTTTTGGAAAATATTTTTAAGTACATTTTTGCATCCTCATTCCATCCTAAACATTCTTAAGCCATGTTTAAGGCATCATAATGAGGATGATGATTTAGAACCATACCAAAACAAGCAAGGGGCTAAGTTATTAATTCCGAGTGTGTAATTTAATGTGTGTTCGTTCTGTAACTGTGTAGGTTTGGCACCCAAGGACGCTAATTAGCCTGCCTATAGCCCAGTAATCTGTGAGTAACAATGTTGTAAAGCTATGTTTAATTATAATTATTTTCTGAACGATTAACTGTACTGTTTTCTGAAATGATATTGTTTACCGAATGAATGTTTGTCCTATTTTATGAATTGTACTCGTGGCATCCATAGCAACTGACTGTTACTGTTACTGCTACTGCTACTGCTACTGTTACTGTTTACAGAGATCTCTGTCAGTTCCTATCCTTGGAACTACTGTTACTGTATTGATGGCCATCAACTAACTGTTCGGTCTATTTAGACCTACTGTACTGTTCTGCTGTTGGATGTACCACGTATGACTGCTATGGTTTCCAACCAAATGTTATGACTTGAAATATGAGTCACTGATTGAATAACTGATTTACTGATGCAAATGACTGTTTCAATTACCGAAAGGACATTCATTCTTAACCTCTTTACACATTTGTTATTCACTGGGCTTTAGCTCACAGTTTTTATATATATATATATATATATATATGTAGGTGGCCAAGCACCGGACCAAAGCTAAAGGCGCTGACTTAAGCTCCCGTTTTGTCAAGCCAGCCATTGTGCCTCATATCGAGGTTCCAAACCTGCACGAGTCAAGGTTGTTTTGGGGTGTTTCAGATTCACCCTTTTTGTCTCTGTTAATGTAATGAATGTTTAAGACTTTGACTGTACAGTTATGATGAGGGGATTAGGCCTCTAACCTGTATGCTACTTTGTACATGTATTTTTGGTATATGACTATGAATGTGGTCTTGTCCATGAAAGTCCTTTTCCATTCAGGTTTTCATAGCACATTGGACATCTTTTTATTATTGATTGGCTTCCGCCAACCCCTTTATACTGTATTATTGTCGTTACTGTTAAGCAGGCCTTTGGTAATCATGGATTACTGGCCGATTACGATGCTAAACCCTTAGGGGCAGGTTTGAGTCGTGACACATTTTATCCCAAAATCTAACAGCTAAAAAGAAAATATAAATGTAAAAAATATTTTTGCCTAACCAAACAGAGCATAAATAAAATAAAGACCTTATTTGGGATGTAATGATTTTAGTCGAAAAAAAATTAAAAAGTTACTACAAATTGTGAAATTATTCTCAGAGAGATTTATTTATAAATCTCATTTAGATAACTTATAACTCAATAAGTCCATAAAGTTTTCTTGTATTCCACATAATCCCATATATTTAGACTTGTATCCTAAAATGTCCTTTTTTCCTTATTTATAATATTTTTTAGACTATTATACATTTTGTTCTATTTTTTATAGTAAGTATTATACACAATTGTAATCTTCATGTTTCTTTTTCTGTTTTGGCAGTTTAGTGATCACCAATTATGAAGAAATTAGTGGGATAAATTTCTTTAAAAACTATGGTCTATTTTGGAAAGTGGCCTTTTTTTTTTTTTAGCTTGTTGGCTTATTATGAAAAAAATGTGCAAAAAAATAGAGAAGTAATGCAACCCAAATAAGTCAATAAGTTGGATTTTTTTTTTTTTTTTGCCTTTCCAAAAGAGGCCTAAATATATATTATTAAACTATAATATTGATAAGAAAACATGGTTGAAAAAGAATCTTGCAGCATAAAGAAGTTTCCTCTCGTACTCGCTCTCGCTCTCATGTTCTCTCTTTCTCTCTTTAACTTTCCTGTTTGAGAATTGGAGAAATCACAACAAAAACCTAGAATTGGGTGATGATCATCAAATAAATAAACAAAACAAAACAAATCCAAACAGGAACGCCATGAGAGCTCATCATCATCATTCTTTCATTGATGTGGTTCAAAACTCTATATTCTTCCATTGTTATGGTTTGAAACTTTGTGTTTTTTATTGTGGTAGTTCGAAACTCTGTTTTCTTCCGTTCAAATATCGTTAGGGTAAGGTTTGCACCGTTTTTGGTTTGCTACTGCATAGAGGTATACATTTGGTAAGAATGTATGTTCAGAATTGTTCAATAATTTATTAAAGTTATATTTGAATTTTTATTTCGAGATGGATTGATATAGTATTATGCATCCGTGCATGTGTATACTTATTGGTTGGGTAATTTTGTAAATGGGAACATTCATATCCACTGAAGTCATTATTGTTGTGGATTATCAGATTTTAATATTTTGCATTTGGTGATGTGAACTTCAACATTAGAAACATGTGATGGTCGCATGATGTCTAATGTAGACTGATGATTGCATAGTGTAAATGTTCACATATCAATGATTTTTGTATGAGTTTTTATGATTTTTATATGATTATTAAATGGTGTCAAAGTTCACATTGGTGTTATGATCATCATATGATTAATCAATGTTAATATTCACATTTAGAAATAACCATACAAGCATAAGCAACAATGTGATATTTTGGTCAGAACATATTGTGCATCTTAATAATACAACATAGAAATGTGAATTTTTTTGTGCGGTCATTTGCACACCAAATTTTTTTATTTAAAACCAAGTAAAAACAAGTACTCCGTAGAATAACGGTTAAGACCAAGTATCGATCCACATAGACTAATATGAATAATTTAATTTAGAAATTTAAGATAAAGTGTTGTGAATTTTTGGAATGAAAATTAAATTACCAAAATAAGCAATTAATTAAACAAGATAAAATAAATATCTTAGGATTTCAAATTCACCACTAACCTTATAATTTGGAGTAATTGTACTCAGTCCTTAGAGAATCATTGATTCGTCAAGAGGATTTGTATATCAAAACCAGAAAGTTATTAATCATCTTCACTTAACACGGATCATTACCACTAAATTAAATTAAACTACGGTTAATGCACAATCTGTCTCATTAGGTTAGGTAGGATTCGTCTAACAATTCTAATATACAGCAGTGAAAACCATTGTATAACATGATTTGAAGAAAATATTCAAAAAAATCAAAGAATTATACAATTATATCCAAATCAAATTAAAACTAAAAATACATATAACTTTACTCAAATTATTTAGCTAGGATCTCGTCTCTATCCTGAAACAATAAAATTATTTCCTAACACCTATTCTAATATTTACAAAAATACACACTCTTACTCTTGGCCTTTGCCCGAAGCTGGAGCTCTCCCGCAAGCTCTGCTCCCCCCTCCCCCCATCCGAAGCTCCTCAATTTATAGGAGAATTGAAAACCTGCCAAGCAAATGAATGGAAAAGTGAGTTGGGCCACCTTCTCTCTCTTTTCCTTCTTTCATTTTCCTTTTCATTTGTGTGGCAAACATCAGCCTTTTCTAACAATTCCTATTCTCTTTCCTCTTCTTTTTCTCTCCCTTTTCTTTTCTTTGCTTCCACCGAGCTCTGCTTTTCTAGACTTAACCTGCAATCAAACAAACATATAAATATAATTATATAACATTTTATTATATATGTACATATATAAATGAAGATACTGGATGACGGCGGGAAAGATTCTTCCACCGAAACTTTATTTATTTATTATTTTAAATTACATTATAATATAATATAATATCAAAATATATTATTTATAATGATTTAGGTATAAACTCTCAAAATATGTGTAAATACATAAAATTATGTTGGGTATACCTCTTTATTGGAGTATGAGACCCAATTGATTTGTTAAAGAATTTTAATTTGGCTTGGTTTAGGTATAATATATTTTTATATATTATATTTGTGGAGACTCAATTCAATTTAGATACTATTAGGATTTGATTACAAAATCTAAAATTTAATAATATATATATCTAATATATATATTATTTTTGTTCTACACACAAAAAGTGGACCGTGCGACTGCCCTATCATTTGGTATCCTTTTCTGAAGGTGAGCACCCAACTTTTATGATCATTGTGACAAGCACGGCTATGCGGTTTTGATTCGGTGGTGGTGTGTTTTCGGTTGATATTTGGTGATACTGATTTGGATTATTATTTTGGGCCTTCTACAACTCTGGTTCTGAAGATTTTTGTTCATCTATTTGGTAAGGTCTTTCCTTTTGTTTATTTGTGATTATTTGGAATTCACCTAAGGGTGGTTTTGTGAGACCATTAGTGTCTCGTTTGTAATCGTTTGGAACTTATTTGGTTGATAGTGGAATCGGATTTCGATCTCGTGGACGTACCTCACATTGAGGGAACCACGTAAAAATTCTTGTGTTGCCTTTGATTTAATTTTTCCGCATTAGTTTTTATTTCCATTGATTGATTTACTTGTGGGGAATCTTCGATTTTCCCTAACAACTGGTATCAGAGCATACGTTTTATTTGGATTTATTTATTTGTGTAAATCAATTGAGGGGAATGTGAGTCGTATGTCTAGCTTCAATGGAAGTAATTGGGTAACTTGGAAAACTAAAATGGAGGACCTATTATTTTGTAAAGATTTGTATGGACCCATTAAGGGTGATAGTGGCAAACCCGAGGGTATGAAAGATGATGAATGAAATAGGCTTAATCGAAAAGCCGTTGGTGTTATCCGTCAATGGATTGATGACAGTATGTTTCATCATGTTGCTACTGAAACTTCGGCACATGATTTATGAAAAAAATTAGAGGGCCTTTATGATAGAAAATCAGCCACAAATAAAGCTTTTCTATTTCGTAAGTTGGTTAATTTAAAATATAAAGAGGGCGGGCCTATACCGGAACATCTGAATGAAATAAAGAATATTGTTAACCAACTTGCTTCTATAAAAATTATTTTTGATGATGAGTTGCAAGCTTTGATGCTACTTAGTTCTTTGCCCGAAAGTTGGGAGACTTTGGTTGTGACAGTTAGTAATTCAGCACCCGATGGAATTGTCACAATGGGTCAAGTCACTAGTAGCTTGTTGAATGAAGAAACTAGAAGAAAATCAGCGGGTTCCTCTCATTGGAAAGCATTCGTTGTGAGAGGCTGAAGCAAAATAAGGGGGAGGAATAAGACTCCTCATGGTCGTGATCAAAGCCGTGACAAATCAAAAGATGGTTCTTTTTCAAAGAAAGACATTGAGTGCTATTATTGCCATGAGAAAGGGCACATAAAGCGGGAATGCCGAAAGCTCAAGAATAAGGAGAAAAGGCGTGACAAAAGTGTGGATAAGAAGTAAGAAGACACAACGGCAGTTACTACCGATGATCTCATGGTTGTTTGTAAAAGATGATTGTATCAATTTTGTAGGCCAAGAGAGTAATTGGGTGATTGATTCCGGTACTTCTTTTCATGTGACTTCTCGAGTTGATTTCTTCACTACCTACACCGAAGGAGATTATGGTTTTGTTCGAATGGGTAATGAAGGTTTGTCCAAGATTATTGGCATGGGTGATGTTTGCTTAGAAACAAATTTGGGCTGCAAGTTGTTACTTAAAGATGTGAGGCATGTTCTCGACATTCGCCTCAATTTGATCTCTACTGGGAAGCTAGATGATGAAGGCTTCAACAACAAATTTGGTGATGGAATATGGAAGCTTACAAATGGTTCTTTGGTGGTGGCTAAGTGCAAGAAGACTCATACACTTTACTCAATGCAAGGAAAAATTTGTAAAGGTGTTGTCAATGCACTTGAAGATAATACTTCTACCGAATTGTGGCACAAGCGGCTTGGCCATATGAGTGAAAAGGGGCTACAAGTTTTGTTCAAGAAAGAGCTTCTACCCGGTTTCAAAGGTACACATCTTAAAACTTGTGTTCATTATTTGGTGGGTAAACAACATAGAGTTTCTTTTCATAAAAATGTTGCTTCTAAAAAGGAAAATGTTTTGGAGTTGATTCATTCGGATGTTTGTGGTCCTTTAAAAGTTAGAACACATGGTGGTGCACTTTATTTTGTTACTTTCATTAATGATTATTCAAGGAAAGTTTGGGCTTTTTTACTAAAAACTAAAGATCAAGTTCTAGAAGTATTTAAGTATTTTCAGGCCATGGTTGAAAGAGAAACATGACAGAAATTGAAGTGCATCCGATCAGATAATGGTGGTGAATACATTGGGCCATTTGAGGAGTATTGTCGTAGCCAAGGTATTCGGCACCAAAAGACAGTTAAGAAGACTCCTCAACAAAATGGCGTTGCTGAGAGGATGAACCGCACCATTGTGGAAAGAACAAGGTGTTTGCTTTCACAAGCTAAATTGCCAAGATCCTTTTGGGGTGAGGCAATGAAGACAGCGGTTGATGTGATCAATTTGTCTCCTTGCTATTCTTTGAATGGTGATGTTCCTGAAAGAATTTGGACTGGTAAAGATGTATCTTATGAGCACTTGAGAGTGTTTGGTTGCCGAGCTTTTGTTCGCATTCCAAAAGATGAGACATCCAAGCTTGATAGTAAGTCAAGACAATGCATTTTTCTTGGCTATGGGCGTAATGAATTCGGGTATAGATTGTGGGATCCGGTCGACAATAAAATCATTCGAAGCCGTGATGTTGTGTTTCTTGAAGACCAAACAATTGAAGACTTTGGCAAAGGTGATCAACCGGAGCCAAAAACTAGTGATCTCATTGACATGGATCCATCTCCTTCATCTTCAGTTGATGATGAAAATGGGGGAGATATGCAGCCACCTATTGAAGATGTGGAGGATGATGCTAATCCTAATGAAGTTGAGCCAGAAATTGAGGAAGAGCATCCAACTCAAGAACCGCCACACAACTTAAGTTGAGGAAATCTACAAGGGACCGACAACCTTCAAGAAAGTATCCTCCCAATGAATTTTTGTTGATTTCCGATCAAGGGAAGCCTGAGAGCTACCAAGAAGCAATTGAGCCTGCAAAGAAAGGTGATTGGAAAAAGGCCATGGACGAAGAGATGAATTCCTTGCTTGAAAACCAGACTTATGATTTAGTGAAGTTGCCTAAATGGAGGAAAATTATGAAAAATAAGTGGGTTTTCAAATTGAAGAATGATGGCAAGAATCTGAGGTACAAGGCACGTCTTGTTGTGAAAGGCTTTGAGCAAAAGAAATGTATTGACTTTGACAAGATTTTCTCACCGGTTGTAAAGATGTCTTCTATTCGGGTTGTACTTGGCATGGCTGCAAGTATGAACCTTGAAGTTGAGCAACTTGATGTGAAGACCGCATTTCTTCATAGTGATCTTGAAGAAGAAATTTACATGGAGCAACCGGAAGGTTTTGTGGAAAAAGGGAAAGAGAAATTTGTTTGCAAATTGAAGAAAAGTTTGTATGGTCTCAAGCAAGCCCCGCGGCAATGGTACAAAAAATTTGACTCTTTCATGATGAATAATGGTTTTTCTAAAACCACTTCAGACCATTGTGTGTTTGTGAAAAATTTTCCGGATGGCAAATTTATTATTCTTTTGCTTTATGTTGATGATATGTTAATTGTGGGTCAATATTCTACCATGATTAACAGGTTGAAATTGGAGTTGAGCAAGTCTTTTGCTATGAAAGATTTGGGACCGGCAAAGCAAATACTTGGTATGAAAATTATTCGTGATCGCAAAGAGGGGCTGATTTGGTTGTCTTAAGAAAGCTACATTGAGAAAGTTCTTGAGAGGTTCAACATGAATAAAGCAAAGCTGGTTGGTTGTCCACTTGCGGATCACTTCAAACTTAGTTCAAATCAATGTCCTACAAGTGAGAAAGACAAGGAAGAGATGCTGAAAGTTCCTTATGCTTCAGCAATTGGTTCTTTGATGTATGCCATGGTTTGTACAAGGCCGGATATTGCTCACGCCGTTGGTGTGGTGAGTCGGTTTCTCTCTAATCCGGGTAAAGAACATTGGGCAGCGGTAAAATGGATTTTAAGGTATCTTCGAGGGACTTCGAAGGTATGTTTGTGTTTTGGGGATGGTAAGCCGATGCTTGATGGGCTCACAGATTCTGACATGGCCGGTGATATTGATTCTAGGAAATCTACTTCGGGGTATTTGATGACTTTTGCAGGGGGAGCTGTGGCATGGCAATCTAAATTACAAAAATGTATTGCTCTCTCAACTACCAAAGCTGAATTTATTGCTATTACAGAAGCTTGCAAAGAAGAGTTATGGTTGAAGAAATTTTTGCAAGAGTTGGGTTTGAAGTAAGAAAAGTATTTGCTTTATTGTGATAGTCAAAGTGCTATTCACTTGAGCAAAAATTCTACTTTTCATTCGAGATCGAAATACATTGATGTGAGATACCATTGGATTCGTAATGTGTTAGATTCGAAATTGTTACAACTCGAAAAGGTTCACACAGATGATAATATTTCGAATATGTTGACAAAGACTTTGTCGAGGGACAAACATTCAAAGTGTCGAATTTTGGCGGGTATGGTTGATATCTCCACCTAAGTCGGTAGGAGGAGAATTGTTGGGTATACCTCCTTATTGGAGTGTGGGACCCAATTGGTTTGTTAAAGAATTTTAATTTAGCTTGGTTTAGTTATAATATATTTTTATATATTATATTTGTGGAGACCCAATTCAATTTGGATACAATTAGGGTTTGATTACAAAATCCAAGATTTAATATATATATATCTAATATATATTATTTTTGTTCTACACACAAAAAGTGGACCGTGCGGCTGCCCTGTTATTTGGTATCCTTTTCTGAAGGTGAGCACCCAACTTTTATGATCATTGTAACAAGCACGGCTATGCGGTTTTGCTTCGGTGGTGGTGTGTTTTCGGTTGATATTTGGTGACACTGATTTGGATTATTATTTTGGGTCTTCTACAACTCTGGTTCTGAAGATTTTTGTTCATCTATTTGGTGAGGTCTTTCCTCTTGTTTATTTGTGATTATTTGGAATTCACCTAAGGGTGGTTTTGTGAGACCATTAGTGTCTCGTTTGTAATCATTTGGAACTTATTTTGTTGATAGTGAAATCGGATTTCGATCCCGTGGACGTACCTCACATTAAGGGAACCACGTAAAAATTCTTGTGTTGCCTTTGATTTAATTTTTCCGCATTAGTTTTTATTTCTATTGATTGATTTACTTGTGGGGAATCTTCGATATTCCCTAACAAATTACACAAAATTATAAAATAATATAAATAAATAAACTAATAAAGTGTATGTTAATAGGTTAAGTGTGTAATATTTTAGCACTGATAACATTATATTTACCACAATGCATCAATAGTTTTATGTACATAATAACAAACCACTACCAACCATGTGAATGTTTACAGTATCTTTATAATACCAAAATAACACGATAACATCAACAATGCATACTCACAAATCACAATTAATGTTAATATTCACATTAAAAAATAATCATACTAGCATAAACAATGTGAATGTTTACCATGTATGGTTGGATATTATTTACCAGCATACATTTATAATATGAAAATTTATATCAATATTTAGGCCTTGTTTGGCAAATTGTGATTTTAGCCAAAAAGTTAGTAAAAAAATTAAAAAGTTAACAACTTATATCAAAAAGTCAAAAATTCTCTTTTTTCTCTATTTTTTGCACATTTTTTCGTAAAAAAATAAAAAGTCATCCCAAACATAGTAATTTTTTTACCTTATATTTTAGCAAAAAAGTCAAAAAGTTACTAAAATAGTCTGTTCCCAAATGAGGCCTTAGTAAGGGAAACGATTTAGGGTTTAGAAATGTGAGAGATTTTTGTTCTGGAATAAGGCAGAGATTTTCTTCCTAGAATGAGAGAGAGATTTTTTTTCATGAAATAAAGTAAAGATTTTCTTTCTAAAATGAGGTGAAATTTTTTTCATAAAATAAGAGAGATATTTTCTCTATGTAATGAGAGATTGTTGTTATTTTTTTATTGTTTTAGGGTAAATTACAAATACACTTCTGATGTTTGATTAAAATACAAATCGTCCCTGTGATTTTAGAAACTACATTTCACCCTCTGAGATTTTTAATTTCATATCAAATCGCCCATTTTATTAATAAATCATCAAGTCAATTAACAGTTTTAATGATGTTAGAAATATGTTTCAATTAATAATTTAGGTAATTTTATTATTATATAGGAGAGCAATTATAAATTTTATTTTTTTAGTTAATTTTGTTAAATAAAATTACTAACAAGAAGGTATTTGTAATTTTCAAACTATAAAAAGCAATTTAGTGTGTTTGGTTTGAGTTTTCTGGATTAAGTTTTTTGAAAACTAAGTTTTTTGGGTTTCGTATTTTTTTGTTTTTAGTGAATATTTTTAAAATTTTAAACATTTTTTTACTTTTTAGATGCACCGTACTTAAATTTATTTAAAAAGTAAAAAATTTGTAAAAAAATATTTTTATAAATTAATAAATACATAAAAATACAAAAAAAATTACTGAATTCTTGTATTTTTTTTTATATTTTTGGCATTTAGTGAATTTTTAAAAGATTTTTTTTACAATTTTTTTACTTTTTAAGTGTATTTATGTTAGGTATGTTTAAAAAGTAAAAAAATTACTTAAAATATTTAAAAAATTCAGTAAAAACAAAAAAATATCGAAAATAAGAAAATAAAATTTTCTGAAAAATATTTTTTAAAAAAATAAAAACAAACAATTTATACTTTAAAAAAATCTCAAAAAATATATTTATAATTTACTCTCATTTTTAAAATGAAAACATAAACAAAAAGTTAAAAGAGTGATTTCATCGTATTAGGCCAAGTTTGGGAAGACTAAATAAGGGCACTTTTTGACTTTTCTTGTATTATGTGTAAAAAAAATAGAGAGAAAATGTTAATTGATGTGACCCAAAAAAAATAAAAAGATGAAATAAATGTACTTTTTTAATTTAGCCACTAAATAAGTGCACTTTTTGTCTTTTTGGACAAAAAAAGTGAGGTTGAAAATATGAATATTTGGGTTAACTTTTTGACTTTTTATGAAAAAATATGTAATAAAAAATTGTGAAAATTAATTTTTAAAGAAAAATTTGAATTGAAAATTATGCAACCGTAATTGTTAATTTTTGATAAATAATATTAATTTTTTAACTTTTTAAATAATTTTTTGACTTTTTGAATTATTTGGGAGTACCTTACCCTAAAACAAGACGCAAAACATAACAAGTAAGAACACGAGTTTCTGGAAAAACGGCTCCTCTCTTTATTTTGATTCGAGAATTGATTATTTTAATTTTTTTTTTTAAAGAGTATAAAATTTAATAAAAAATAAAATAAAATTGAAGAGGTAGAAAAGGAGCCGTTAACCGTCCCTCAACTACATCAATAATAATTTTCGGAGATCCTTTTTGTGGAATGGATATCTCTCAGCTTCTGGTTCGTTTCCATTCTTGAAGGCAGTTTTTCAACCATCTCAATCCTAATCCAATCCAATCAAATCAAATCCATCTAATCTGCAAATTCTCGCGCCTCCTCGTCACAAAAACCCCTAATTTGGGATTTTTTTCATCCCAAATTAGGGTTTCAACGATCACAAACCAACCACGAAATCTCTGTTCCGATCACTCGTTCGCTTCGATCTTCGCGTTTTCCTTTGTTTGATACCAATTTCCCGCCCGATCGGTTCGCTTTGCTGTTCTTTTCGATGTTTATAGCTGCTACACACAAATATTTATCTATACGATCGTATATTTATTTGTATTTTTATACATAGAAGAGATAGTTTAGTTTGTGAGATGAAGCATTCGAAGAAGAAGAAGAGGTCTCGACCTGCGAACCAAGTCGGCGTCAAAGGCGCTGCACGCGAGGGAGAGAGTGAAGAACGCAGAGTTGTTAAGAGTTTGATGGAATCTTTTACCTCAGTTTCTATTGAAGAAGCTTCTTCGGCTTATCGAGAGGCGAATGGGGACCCGAGTAAGGCGGCGGAGATTTTGGGAGAATTGTTGGAAATTGCCGATGATCAGGCCACGAGTTGTTCAGGTTCGAGCTCAAGTTTGGGTCCAAGCTCGGCGGAGGTGTTTATGGACGCCAATTGTGGTGGCAGTGGAGTTCGTGGAAGGGGTTTTAGAGGGACTAATAAGCAAAAGAAGGTTATTGCATCTACAGGGACGGTTTCCACAATTTTAGGAAAGGAATATGTAAGGTCAAGCCCAAGGAAGGATTCATATAAACCACTAAAGGGGTATGCTTATGGACCTGCAAACAAAGGAGACGCCGAGCAGTTTTTGTGCTCGATGCTTGGAGACGACTGTGAACTGAGCATGGCTGTTGTTAGAGACGTTCTATGTGAGTTACCCCCTTGTTGTGTCAAATTTTGGTACTAAGTAATTAAATATTATTTGTGAATGGATGAGACTTGCATGTATATGGTCGCTGGAGCTAAGGTTATTCAGCAGGGGTTTGGCATGCACTAAAAAAGTGCATTTTTTTTTTTCTCCATACATACACTTATTTAGGTCACATCTATAAACGTCTTCTCTCTAGCTTTTTTACCCACTTTCTCTACTTTTCTACACAATTTTTTTATAAAATGTAAAAAAAGTACACTTATTTAGAACATCTCAAACCATCCCTCAGTTAGAGCAAGATCCTCTTTATAATGATGAACTATGAAGAATTTGTCAGCTTACTGAATAACCTTGTTACTGACTGAAATTGTTTTTTTCATTTCATGTACCATAATGGCATCACTGTGGAGTTTAATTCTGAAATCAATCTCTATAACTCTTTATTCAAAGCTTTGTGTCATCAAAAAACATTACTGTTAAATTTTTATGTACGTGGATCAGTTAAAATAAGGGGTGGTTTGGCATCTCCTAAATAATCCATCTTTTTATCTTTTTATCTTTTTTCCATCATATCACCACTCTACTTTTCTGCACATCTTTTCGTAAAAAGACAAAAAGTACACTTATTTAGATCATCCCAAACAACCCCTTAACAATTGTTTGGAGAATGTGGGTTAAAAAGGATGAGATCTTAAAATGCGAATTTGAAAATGCTTTTGACACTTTAATTAAAGAGAATAAGTAACAATTGTGTGGAGAATGGCTGTTAAAAATGAGAGGTTACATGCCTCGTCAAGCTATGCCATGAGCAGGGTTTCATCTACCTAAATTAATGTTGCATCAGGTTAGCGACCATAGTATAGTTAAAACAGGATGTGATTGAGTGGCTTAAACCTTGGTGTGGGTAAATAAGATTTTTTCTTGATATTTATTTAAACATAACTAAAACAACTAAATCATGAAAAACATCTTCTATAGAAGAGTATATATCTCCTTATATGAATTAGGGTGGTAAAGGTAAGACAAAGATGGGTGAAAGACGAGAGAAAGGATGGAAGAGGGACATAGTGAAACATTACAATTTCACACTAAGCATAATCAAGAAAAGTTACACTCCTAGATCTTAATCAGGGGAAGCTTCAGCAATCACACTTGGGCTTTTAGAGAATCAAATCAAAGAAAAGATGCATTATGCATTACAAGTAACTTGGCTCAGGTTTCTTTGTTGCCTCATTTCTATACTAGGGAAACTACAAGCCTTTAAACATTATTGGATATGTAAAAAGGTTACTTTCAATTGCTAAGTACTTAAGCCCAAAGTAGCTTACTGCCACTGGGTGAGAAGTAGGTGCGAACTAGTAAAAGAAGTTAGTTGAGACTTTAGTAACAAAAAAGATCAAACTATGGGGGTGTTTGGGAAGATGGGTTTGAGGCTAAAATAGCCTCAAACTAAAAAAAGCCAAAAAGCTCCTAAACCAACCCTTTTTATTAAAAAAAAAAAAAATAGGGCTGCCGTGGGACAGTGTAGGCACACCTTGTCAAGTTGTTCCATCACTTGCTAAATTACGGTTTTGCCCCTTTACATCATTTTTGGAAAATGTAATCTTAGGGACAAATTTGTCATTTTAATTTCATATATCATTTCAACACATTTTTCAATACAACAACTCAAATAAAAATTCATTCTATCTTCCCAAACACAAAAACTAAAATAGCCTACTAAAATAGCCAAAAAGCCTCTAAAATAGCCACTTTCCAAACGAGGCCTATATTCTGGCCTAGATCTAGTAACAATAATTTGTCTTTTTCTTCAATTAGACCTTTAATAAATTAACAAATTTTTAAGTTGACCCATATTTGTGTGATGCCATCTATGATCTAAATCTTCATGGGGGTAGTGGCAGGGATTGACTAATTCAACTTCCTATGTTACTATTGATAAAATGTAACATCATTCTCTTTAGATGAGATGTGGAGTGTTCCTATGGAGTTCTTCATTTGTTGTTCATTCTACAGTCAAAGATATTATTATTATTATTATATTATTATTATTATTATTATTATTATTACTAATGTTTTTTTACTATGGAAAAGATTTGTTATGGGATATCCTAGGTTGTTATTGTGTGTTTGCATGAGTGCACTGATGTGGTAAGGAATATGAAACTTTCAATTTTATATATTTAACATCAAAATATGTACTTTTAATTCAGTCATTGGTAATTTACTAGGTATATTTTGAAGGGGATTTTCATTAATTTGGATATTAAATTGTGGGGAGATTCTAAGTAGATGCCATGAAATGATTCTTTAAATGGTATTTCCAAACTATGAAGCACGGGTATTTTTGAAAATGTTGCTGTACTCATACCAAGTACTTACCCGGTACTGGTATTCGTACCGGTAGGGCTGCATGCGTACCGGGTACTCAAAATACATACTGGGTACTTTTTATACATTCTTTGGCAGTTGGGTACTCCATAGGTACTTCAGCGGTACGAGATTGGTACATCGAGAGTACATCAAGTTATAAAACATTAGTGGAGATATGTTTAATTTTTTACAGAGTTTTGATTTACTTGAAATTGCAAATCCTTTATTTGATATGCCAGAGTTGAAAGATGTATTATTCAATGATGAAGTTGATGGAAGTGAAAACTTAAGTTTCAAGTATTCAGTTTTCAATGAAGTTGATGGATGAGTGGCATTCAAGGGATGACGTAACAATAATTGAACGCATGGATGAGAAGGTGGGATTTGCCAGCTAAGGACAACATGATGCAAAGTCATTTACACGGCTCTTATGTACATGATGGTTGCATCTGTCAAGAATATAGTAATAGTTCAGGTTTGAATATGGAAGAAGCTTTAATCATAATTTAACATGAATTGGAAGCAAAGAGATCTGTCCTCACAACATCATGCATCTCTTTCATCAGTTATAATTTTTACATTTATCCCTTTGGTTGTCCATCCAGTTTGTCTTCTTATTGTTCTCCTGGCTCTTTTTATTGAATTTGTATTTATCTTTACCAAAAATATGCATAAGCGGACACTCTGTTGTTTAGAAATGGCATTAGGTATGACATTTTGGAGATGGGGGAGAAAGATGAGTTCTATATCTATATTGGACTTTTGATTTTTCGTTGTTTTTTCACGAGCTTCAGTTATATATTGCCTGACCTGAAAATTTTGGTATAATGTGTTTGAGATGAAGTTCATGTGTGACTGAAATGTTTGTCTCTGCAGGTCAATGCGGATATGATGTTGAAAAGGTGAGCACCGTGATCAGGACTTCATTTCAATTCCTTCCAAATTGATCTTGAAAGTGTGTGGGTTTGTGTTTTGTTTTTTCTTATCCATTTTTTTACATTTGATCTAAAAGACGTGCTTTGGTAATATTTACAAATTTGCTAGTTCTAGAAGCTTATTGGTCTGTTCATTGACCAAATTAAGTCTGCTCCACTTTTTGGTAATATTTCTGATTAATTGTTTACTCTACTTAGCAAAGCCTTATCCCAGCCATTGGTCTCCTTACACTAGCAACTTTGCATTATCTTGGTTTGTCTTTGTCGAATGATATGCTAACATGTCAGTTAATTTGGTCTCTCATTTTTGCACTCTCTTGTGCAATCGCTTCACCCCTTACTTGTGCTCTCTGTCTGGTTCATGGTTATCTTATCTCCAATAAAATTACAATTATTAGATACCTGACATAAATTAAAACATTTATCAATTGTTTTGCCTATAATCCTTTTCATTGTTGCATGTAAAATCAAGGACAATATGTTCCCTTGACAGTTTATTAATATAATGTGTTGCCGTATGATAAGTTGCCTGTACAAAAATGAAATAGGATCTGTTCACTCAACGAGTGTTTTGCTTTAGGTACGGGTGTTGGATACAGACAGGTACAGGCTGAAGATGTCGGATTCATAAGTTCTCCAAATTATAGGATACGGGGACTTTGCTATGAAGTGTGTAAAATTATGGTATGGACAAAAGGATATAGCACATGGAACACTAAAGATTGTTGTCTAACACACAAACAACTAATTGTTGGATCACGATGAATCATATTGTTTCTATTTGCTTTGTGATTTATTTTATTGGTTGAAGTGAGATTACCTGTCTCTATATTAAATTAAATCTAGTTGCCTTTGAAGTAAAAAAACTATGTTTTCACTATTTTCTTTTCTAAGAAATTGTCATTTACTATATTATATTGATACCTTACCATGTCTCAGGTTACTCAAATTCTATATTTTTGTTTCATTAGTTATATTATATATGCACATGGTTTTGTATGTGTATTTCCCTAAAGATATGCCTAATGTAATAAACAATGCGATTTATTCAGCAGCAAGTGGCAATACAGAACAATTCCAGTGTACCTGCTACTGCAGCCTACCATTCAATGTCATGATAAAATCCATTTATTCTAGTGTTACGTTTTGCTTTATAGTGAGCTCTATCCTTTTAACTGTTACCTCCACCTAGAGTAATGCTGCAAATGAGCTGAGCCAAGCTTTTGTGTGCTTAGGCTTGGCTTTGTTCTGTGGGGCGGAGCCTACCCAAGTTTGTTCTGTGTCAGCTTGATTTGGTTTCACAAGCTCGTGAGCCAAGCTCCTCTCGGCTCAACTAAAACATGTTACAACACTTTTTTAGGACACATGTTATATTGTAATGCATTTAAGAATAAAGGATGGAAGTCACTCTGTGTGTTAGATGGATTAGAAAAAATGTTGAGAAAGTGTACAAACCTGTGGGCAACTTTTATGTTGCAATTGTATTATATTTATTTGTAATGGAATTGGTATTTATTTTTTTCAATGGGTAAATATTGGATATATTGTTAGTAAATGGCCCTAAAACTTCTTTAAGAATTTACAATATATCTGTTTAATTGTGGATATGATGTAGGAAGTAGCCATGACAGTTTTGAAGAATTCCGAGAAAACCAATAAAAAGCCATGTTCACGAACACAGATGAGTCGAGCATGGCCTCGCTTGGGCTCAACTTTTTTATTAAATGATGGTGTAATCAAAGATAATAAGAGGCACACAATCAAGCTTTAAGAAACTAGTCTACAGAGCTGATTTTCTTTTGAGTTGTATGATTAAGTAGTATCTGGGTTGATGTAATTTAGAATATCTAAATGTAGTGGTTGCATGTTGGACATGTGTCAATAGGTGGCCACATGTAAAATCATGTGTTGCTCTTTTGTCTCTAATGGCTGCATGTAGGTCATGTGTGTCACCAACTTATTATTGAGTGTCTGCATATTTGCTACTTGTCACCTTATTATTTTGTATTTTTTTAATCCTAGGTATTTCATCATGAAGTAACCTCTCTACCTATTATATATAGGGCCACAATTGTTTTGAGGTTTTCTGAGGAATTAAAATTTCAGATTTTGTTATTTTTATTGTAGCCATATTTTCCTATTTCTTAGGGTGATTGTAAATCAAAATCCTAATTCTTCGAATCATGAATCAAATTGAATTGAGAATCATAAAATTCAACTTACACTGTAAAAATTAATGTTAAACAATTATATATTCACTAGTTCTTTTATAAGAACCTGATTGCACTATTTAATTGGGAACACATTTACTTCATAACGAGAGATGTGGGTCCAAATCCCGCCAACTATATAATTTTGTATAAACTATAATATATTCTCTCGACATTCAAAAAAATGGACTTGAAAATCCCAAATAGAATAGAAAGAAACAAGAATATTTATCAAAAAAAAGAATAAGAGACAAGAATAAGAGGGAGTTCTTTATTTTGAAGCATTGGGATACTTTCATGAACCAATTATATGGTTCTAAGCACATTTTTGTATTTTAACAATTTTATCCTCTAACCTTGTCTCCCTCTAGTCCAGTTTCCCATTTCTCTTCAATCTCCTTCTATCTTTAGAAACCGAGGTCCTTTCTCTCTCTCTTTTTGTTCTCTGACTCTCTCCACACTCTCCAATTTCCTTCACCCTATGAACACAGATCAACAACCCCCCTCTTTATTTTTCTTCTATTTCTCCTTCTATTCTGCCTTATCTTTTTTTTCTCTCTCCAATTGTCCTTTCTCTCTAATACAAATGCTGATCACCCATGCACCCACCATTGATATGTAAATACAATTATATAGACATATATTAAAAGTATATATGTATATGTACATGCTCTAAGGGCACTTCTACTCTCGAAGCATTTTCATAAATGATGCTCTAATGCTCCCACTCTTGCTCCCGCTCCACATTTTGGTTACTTAGATTACCTCCATCGTTATTATCCCCGCAGCCATAGCTGTTTTTTTGCCTAAAACTTGCTTTCATTTTTTACTTTTTTAAGTAAAAAACTCAGACAAGGAAAGGAGAGAGCGTAAATGCATTGCTTTTCACCCCTTTCAGTTCTATTATTTAGAAAGTTGAACCGAGAGATAGCTTCACATATTTTATTTATGAGAGCAAAGAGTTAAATGAACAATTTCAGATTCTCACCTTTTCGAGTGTGTTGCTATTGTTGAGTTTATTGTTCTATGCTGGGGTACTGTTGTTATCCAACAAAGTAACTATATTTGTCTACTGGATTTTGATTAGTAATTTCCAATATACTTATTATTGACCAAGAATTTCAACATGAGTTCAAGTTGGGAAAATTTTGGGATGAATGTATATTCGATGCTAGGCTTTACGAGTACATTTTCTAAATTCTGGTTCCTCTGATTTCTCTTGGCCTTGTTTTCTTTTTTTAGCTGCGTGATAGTGCATGAATTGAAACATGAACTTTTTCAATGCTGGCTCAGTAATATTAAACTATGGATCACCCACTGAATATATAAGGATCCTTGATTGTTTATCACAAATTGGCAGACATCTAAGGTTTATACTTTTCTGTAGTTTTGGATAGGCCCATGTCTACAACCAGAGTATGGGAGGCTTTTGCCAAAGCAAGAATTTGTTTTGACTAGTTGCATAGTATAACCGATCAATGCTTTGCTTGCTTTGCTAAATGCCTCTTCTTCTTTGGCAATAGCTGCTCGCTTTTGGATATTCTAATAGTTTGTAGAGCTGTGTTAATTTATATCTTGATGTTTCTGCAATTACATGTTTTCCATGTAAGTATTATATTGTCTCTTTAAAGAACCTAAATTTGTTTAAATATTTATGTTTTTCCAGGCTTTGAATGCATTGCTTGAATTATCTGCTTCCTCCCTTGAGCAGTCCAAGAATGGTCAATCTTGTGAGCGTACCGCAAACAACAAAGAAGATACACAATACTTTCTTGAATGTAGTGACAATGTAAGTTACCTGATTTTTAATTATTAATTTTGAAAAACCTAAGTAATTTGTGATTAGATCAAGATTAATTGTAACAATTCCCAAATAATTAAAAATAACAATCTAAATCATCTAGTACATACGAAAGTGATTTAGATTGTTGCTTCAACATCAATAAATCGACACAAATGATTTTTACGTGAAAAAACAACAATTGGAGCACCTCTAATTGTGAAACGCCACAAATCAATCATTTTGAAAGAAAAAAAGAATACAAATATACCAAACAAATTACCCAAACTCCGTCTGTATCTCTTTCACCGCAACTTTCGTCTCAGAATTGATCAAATTGACGTTGAATCCACAACATCCATGTCGAATCAACGACTGCGCACATTTTTGAACTCCTTCGAATACTCCACGCTTGAATCTCCGGATTCCACCGAAGAAGAACACTCAAACAACTCTTTGATGTATGCTTGTCAAACCATCCGCACATTTTTGAACTCCTTCAAATACTCCACGCTTGAATCTCCGGATTCCACCGAAGAAGAACACTCAAACAACTCTTTGATGTATGCTTGTCAAACCATGTGAGTTTAATACTCAATCAAACATCAAAGAAACCTAACAAAATTGCTCCATAATAAAACCCTAAAGCCCTCAAAGAAGATCTGGAAGCCTTAACCTTAAAACAGATTGAAACACATATTTATAGAAAACAGGGCCGCGAAGGTCGCTCGAGCGAAGGATCTCTCGCTCGAGCGATGAGACAGATACGCATGAAACCCACAAGTGCCTTCGCTCGAGTGCACAAAAACCATTCCTAGTATTTTTGCTGGCAGAGCAAAGTACTGGGACAAAGGCTTCTTCGCTCAAGCCAAGAGTCCTTTGCTCAAGCGAGCCAAACACAAAACCAAGAATATTTACGACTCCATAAATAATGTTTGTTCACGGAATTGACAAGACTAAGGGACCTAACAAATTTGGTGGGAACTTCTTAGTATTTACTTTTGGTAGCTTATAATTGTGTTGGTTTCTCTTGGCCCTTGGTTATTATTTTGCTATTTTTCATTGTTGCTCTAGACTTTTTGAGGAATTGAAGTCCTTGCACAGAAAAAGTTAGTCAGAGGGTATGTTACACAGACTCTGTTTTTTGAGGTACCCGTGTTGACATGACATAGGTACAGGTGCAGAATATGGCCGGGATACGGCTAGATACATACAGATACGGCTGAAACTCAGAGAGAGAGAGAGAGAGAGAGAGAGGGCTGAAACTCACCTTTGCAAAGCAAGTGGAGTCGCGAACTTGACCGAATCGAAGGAGATCTGAAAACCAACATCGCGAAGTCAATTCCACCCAGAAAATGACCCTAGGGCTTCGATTCCCCTTTGGTCTCTCTCTCTCTCTCTCTCTCTCTCTCCTTCTTTGGCTCCGTCTCTGTTCTCTTTCTCTGCTTTCTAATTAGATTTATATTATATAATATAAATGATATTAATATAATAATATATAATATTATTCAGCTAAAAAAATATTGTATAATATAATATATCATAAATAATATAATTTTTATGTCTAAAATAAAAAAATTTATTTTATCATATAATATAATTTATTTTATGCCTAAAATAATTTTATAATTTTTATTTGTTATTTATATTTTATTTGTTATTTTTTTTAGCAAAATATATTATTCGTTAACTTTTTAAAACTCATCTTCATATAATAAATATATTTAAAAAATAACTATTTAATGTATCTTCGTGTCCGTATCCAAATTTGGATTCATATCTACGTATCCTCAATTTTTAATTTTGAAGTGTCTGACCCTTAGACCCACACCCCCACACCCGCACCCGCACCCGCACCCGCACCCGAACCCGAACCCGAACCCGAACCCGAATTCGTGTAATGTAGGAGGCTACATGCATAAAAAATAGATAGGTCAGTTCCCTCACGAATTAGCATTGATAATGACAAGTATCAGTTGATGCATTGTAACACAAATTATCAATGATAATGATGATGTATCAGTTGATGCAATTTAATTTTAAATTCTCAATCATTTGGCGAGGATCTGATGTTTAATTTTTGACCAAAAAAAATATTGGCTTGTTGATAATCACTATCTTTCTCTCTCGTTTTATTTATTTATTTTATAGTATTAACATGAGAAAAAATGAATATTGGTTATAAAATTTATTATATTTTATTTTGGTTTATTGGAAGCCATAGCCTTGGCATCCTAATGAGTGCAAAAAATATTATCTAATACTACAAGAAAGGCAGAAAAAGGAAAATTCTAGTTTTTTTTTAATTATTTTTTATCAGCAACAAACAAATATATTATTAAGGCACAAAGCCAAAAGAAGGGAGTATAAGGCATTCTCTAAAAAAGAGTACAAGTGAAAAATGACAAAAACAACAAAAGGAGGAAAAACCTAAAACAAAGAAAAACGCGACATATTACAAACTGACACCCAATTTATTGCAATCAAAAAGAGAGGAATTCTTTTGAACAAAAGATACCCTGACACTCAAAACAATTCTAAATGTCGAACTTTATCTCATAAAAAATCAACATCCCAAGATTCTTCTTCAAAGATGTGCCCATTTCTCTTTAACCAAATGACCCATAAAATCGCAAAGAGAGCACAAGGCCAAGGCACCTTGGCCCTCTTCGACTTGCCCAATACTCAAGAATCAATGAAAGTCATTTGTGCACTCTCTTTTGGAGCCATCCAAATAACATTCCCTAAACAAAACAACATTTGCCGCAAGCTCGCTGCCACTAGACAATGCAGAAATACATGATCCAAAGATTCACCATTCTTGCTACACAATATGCACCATTGAGAACTTAGAGAATGGGAAACCCTCCTCCTTTCCAATGTATCATTTGTTAAAGTGCCTCCATGAACCAAAATCCACTTGAACATCTTTACCTTAAGAGGAACACAAGCCTTTCATATCTTCTTGTGAAAAGGGAACAAAAGTATGTGAGACTTATCAATGAGTTTGTCGAAAAAAGATTTACAAGAAAAGGAGCTCGTAGAACGAACAGCTCATACCCACTTGTCCTCCAAATTTGGAACCAAAGAGACATGTTCAAGCCTCCACAAAAGATCCACCAATTTCCCAACTTCCCTATAATTAAGATTTCTAGGAAAACTAAAATTTCAAGAAATTGGAGCCAAAGACGAGCATGCCATGGAAGTTACAGAATAATTATGAGACTGAGACACTTTGTACAAATGTGGGAAATACACAGTAAAGGAAGAAGAACCCACCCAAATATCCTCCCAGAATTTGGCAATTTCCCCATTACCTACTCTCAGAAATAAAACGGAACCAGATTGGATAAATGCGAGAGATTGATTTCCAAGGAGCTTGACCATTACCCCCTAGTGACCACCCGCGAATCCCTACTGTTAACATGAATCCCATACTTGCTTCTAATAACCGTATGCCATAATGAATCACACCCATTTGGGAATCTCCATAACCACCTGCCAAGTAGAGCTATGTTCCTAGCCATTATATTACCCTAAGTTTTTAAAGGTGAATGTCTACCTCGAGGCGTTTTATCCCTCATGAGGCGAAGCGTAAGCCTCAGGGCATTGAGGTGTAAGCATTTCAAATTTTAAATTTTAATATTTAGTGAATAAATTAAATATTTTAAAATAGTAAAAAAATAAAAACAAAATTAAATATAAAGGTGTAAATACTTTTCACCTTAAGGCATTGAACATTTTACTGCATAGAAGGAAGTTTTCTTTCACTGAAAGTGAAATTCAACATCTCAACTTTAGTGATTGAGATTCTCACTTGACCATTATGTTTTTTTCTTAATTATTCATTTACTTAATTTTTCCTGTAGAATATAGTTGCAAAAAGGGATTCTTTTTATTTTCTTTTTATGTTTAAACAATCTAATAGACTAAAAGTTTAACAAAAACCTAAGGCAACCTCTGCATGTGCATACTCCTCATATGCTTATGTGCAAAAAGTGTACAAAGTGTACTTAAGGCGCATGTCTCAAACTATGATGCACAAGCCTTTGGGGAGTAATGCCTAAAAATCAAAGCCTTGATGTGTTTTACCTTAGCCTCGAGGCAATGCAAGCCTCAGAAAAGCCTTTTCAAACTCTAATATTACCTATGGTCAAACCCCCCTTTTTCCTTAGGAAATGAAACTGTCTCCCAATTCACCAAATGATCCTTTTTGCCCTCATCCTTCTCCTCCCAAAGAAAGTCCCGCATCAATTTTTCTAAAGATCTTGCCACTTAACTGGATTCTTAAACAGAGACAAAAAGAAACTGGAATACCACATAGAACTGTCTTAACTACAGTGAACCTACCCCTCGAGAAAGTAAAGTCCTACTCCACCCTTCCAGCCACTGCAACCACCACAAAGTTTGCAATATTGGCAAGGAGCTTCTTGCTATTAGCAGCCGTAGTTGGTATTAATGCCCTAGGTACATAATGGTAAAAGGAGAGAGAAATTAGTAGCTTTTCACCAACTCTCTCTCTCTCTCTCTCTCTCTCTCTCTCTCTCTCTCTCTATCATGCACATATGCATATGTATAGCATCATCATTGTCATCAATTGTTATTGACATCAATACACTCTTCCAAGTCCATGTTAATTGCTTTATGAGTCTGACAACAATTTCTTTATGAGTATCTTTATGAGTATCTATATCTATCATGAATATAGATACTGATATTTTTTGTAAGTATATTTTGGGGTAAAAATCATGGACTCCCCCCAACATTTGATAAAAATAAATACACAATCACCCTGATATTTCAAATATATCATGGACATCCCTTGACATTTAGAAGTTGTATCAGCAAGACCTCAAAGTCTCACGGTCATTACTAATAGTAATATATGTATATTTTTTTCCAGATGTCAACCAACATAATCTATGATATCTTCATATAGCCGCTCTTAAGTTTATAAATCACAGCCATTGATATTTGACAAAAAAAAGCACCGAGACGCCCTGAGTTTATTTTTTTAAGACAAATTATTGATTAACTTTGTTAATTATTATCAACAACAAGAAGAAATCAACAACACTATGGATAATCCATTCTCACATTTTCCATATTAAAGTTTAAATCTACAACAAAATTACTCTTCTGTCCTTTATTTTAATTTTTCACAAAAACATAAGGGTAAGAGAGTAATTTTGTTGGAAATATTAACGACGATAGTCTTTTAACATTGATTGGATTGCGAATAATACAGCTTCCAATTGTTCAGGGGTTTCATCGATATATTGAAATGTTAGGAGATGTCCATGTATTTTTACCAAATGTGAGGAGAATTTGTGTATTTTTGCCAAATGTCAAGGGGTGTCATGATTTTAAATTAAAGTGTAAAATAGTCTTTTAATTGGAAAACTTAATAGAGATTTGCAAAATGGGTGCAATTGATACAACTTCCAAATGTCAAGGGTCTTTGTGATATATTAGAAATGTTAAAAGGTGTCTCTGTATTTTTATCAAATGTTAAGATGTCTCTGATTTTTACCCTGTAATTTTTACCTTATTCCAAGGCGTCTACAAAATCAAAGAATTGATTCAAAGATGGATTAAACATCTCCGGAACACTAACTATACATATTAGTATTAAAAAAAGGCTCTTAATTTTCAAAAGAGAAAGCCTAAGTGCACACCACACATTTATCTCAAGAGTTCCATTCTGTGATAGTCTTCTATGTTCCGAGCATAGCTATTTTCAAAATAGGCAAATCAATGCTTGCAAATGTTCTTCTATTTTGCTCACCCCATGTTAACCATATAAGTGCTTGAGGGACCAAGTGCCAAGCTTTCTGGATTTGTCATGATATGTACCCATCGATACAATAATTTCTGAAAAAATAGTGTATAAAAACATCGAGAATGCAGTTTTATATGTATGTAAAAAGGTATTGTTTCTGCAGTATTAATGACAAGGTGTCATTCTTTATGAATCTATTATTCATTGTAAATTTTTAACAAATAAAATTTAAGTTTGCATAAGGAAAATGATGGTTTTGTTCTATTGACATGGACTTCAGACTAATTCAGCAGGATTAATGTCATTTCTTTCCTATATTGTAGTGGAAGTACTAAAATTTCAAGTAACACGTTGGATGCATATATGTACTGAGTATTTGGAAAGTATCAGATAAATTGTTCAAAGTTTGCACCCAAAAAAAAAAGAAAAATTATTTAAAAGTTAAAAGTTATTTTTGAATTATGGATACATTTTGGAAGAATCCAGCACGCACTCACTAATGAGTATTTGATGAACATCAATTCGACACCCTTGTAGAGGTACCCGTGCTATGATGCTACATACCTTCACTTGAAACCTTTATGGGGCCCAAGTCCATTCCCTTTTTTCTGCTTTAACAATGCTGATTCTCTCTGTAGTCTACTCCTATGCAGTTGATAAATTTATGGTTTAACTATCAATTTTCAGGGTTTTTTTGGGAATTGCCTTTTTTAGTGACCTTTTGACTTCTTGCGAAAAGACGTGCAAAATTGTAGAGAGAAGAATTGACTTTTTTGTAGTGACTTTTTGACTTTTTGGCTAAAAGTGTGACTTCCCAAAATAGGCCTTTCAGTTTCCTACTGTTAATGATGTTGTCACGACTTGTGTACTTCGGAAATCTGCAATGAAATGGAGCTATCTTGAGTTGATGAGTTGATTTTGCTTGTTTAGCTTGATAGTTTGAAAATCCAGACCATGGTAAGCTGATTATTGAAGGTTTATTGTCTAGTTGGCAATTTTTGTTTGAAGTATACTTGCTTTGGTTTTTCAAATACCAATGACACAAGCATTCCTTTTAGTAACTGAAAATGTTTTGAAATACAAGTTTGAAATAGAAAGTGCAGTCATTTTGTGTGACGATTCTCTTTAGGTTTACAACATATTTGAAGACCCTTGCGATTTATTGTAGTGAACTTTTGTGATTCATGAAAATTTTGTTGCAGTTAACGGATAGGGTATCTGACTCAACTTCTCAAACATCTGAAAGCGAAATTCAAGATAACGTGTGGTCTATGGATCGTTGCAGGTAACTTATTCAAATTGTTGATGTAACCTTTTTTTCCTCAGGATGATTCTTATCTGTTTCTCTACATTCATATTTGTAATGGTATGCCAATTGTCTTGCATGGGGATGGCACTGAAAGTGAATTTTGAAAGAAAGTTGGGTTTTGGGTATCTATGAATAGGCTTGATAGGTTTCTACCAAAATCTCTGATAGGGATTTCACAACAGAATTTTAAAAAAATTATTTTGATTCCCAATATCCTTGGTCATGTTTGTAATGTATACAAAACTTTAATCAACCATCCATAGAGATAGGATAAATGCTTTAAACACAAAACCCAATTTGGCATTCTTCGTTTGAGGTTACTTGAATCTAGAACTGTTCAATTGCTTGGTCTCCAAAAGTAGCCATACGAAACAAATCTCAAACACGAAGGTATCTTTGTACTTCATAAGTTTTTCACAGAGAGAGAGAGAGAGAGAGAGAGATGCCAGTTAAAAGGCCTTGAGATTATGCTTTATAATCAATTGTCAACTTTATAAGTGAATTATTTTATGTGTTATCCATTGTATGCAACTACAGTATTCTTATCTATTTTGAACACTTAAATTGACATAAATGTATTTGCTTCTGTGCCTTATGGCATTATAGTTAAATGTTATATGGTCGAAGATTAATTTTGTTCTTGTACTTCAATATTGTTTGGAACTGGATCCTGAAAGCATAGTTGTGTTCTTTTTTTTTCCCATTGTATTTTCTCAGGAATTATTCAGAGGTTCTCACTGGTTCTAAAGTTCATTCTCCAACTGACCCTAGGAGTTCTGAGTTAGAACTCCCTCAGAAGGTGTTGGAATCTTTGTTTAACATGTCCAAGAGTTCTAAACATGAGCCAAACGCTATGAACTGGAGGGATGTAGTGAAAAGGATGGAGTCTGTGGGACAAAGATTTGATTATGACCCTGCTGATGCTACAGAACCAGAGCACATTCATGGTATGAAAAAATTTGTCGTATGACATTTTGTTTGCATCACCTAAGAAATTGTGGGAGAGTGATTGAGCGTCGTCTAAGAGTTACGACAACGGTGTCAGCGAATCAGTTTGAATTTATGTGGTAGATTAATTATAAAAGCGATATACTTGCTAAGAAGATTAATAGAGAAGTACAAAGAGAAGAAAAGGGATCTTCATATGGTTTTTATAGATTTAAAAAAAGTTTATGGTAGGGTCCCTAGAGATATAATATGGTGGGTTTTAGAGGAAAAATGTGTGATTGAAAGGTATATTGATGCAATAAATATATATTTTGAACATGTGACTACGATTAGATCATCTACCAGAGAAATTAGTCAATTTTGAATCATTGTAATATTGCTTCAAGGGTCAGCTCGGAGTCATTATCTATATGTCTTAGTCAGTTGAATTAACTAAAAACATTTAGGATGATATTCCATGGTGTATATTGTTCTAGTAGATGAAATTTCGGGAGGAATTAACACTAAAATTGAAATCTAGAGAGAATGATTATAGTCAATGTTTTAAAATTAGTAAAGTTAAATTTGAATATATTAAATGTAACTTTAGTAACAATAAAAGTATAAATAATGGAGATGTGAAGATTGAAAACAAAGAGTGAAAATTTTATAGGATAGAAAATTGGACAACTAAGAAACAACACTTTCATAAAATGAGTGTAGCTTAGATGAGGATGCATAGGAAACATAGCGCATACATGTGTGTGTCCATGTGTTTGACACGCTCTGTGACAAGTCAATTTTTTTTATTTTAATTTTTTTGGCAGGATACATTGGAGACACTATGGACAAACGTGTTCAATGCCTAGACGGGCTTTAGGACACCTATGTGGCCTATTTTTTAATAATAATTTTAGAAAAGCTGATTTAGGGTGAAAGTAAAATATATATATGAAAAAAAGGGAACCTCTTTTTCCTAGTGTACATCTTTTAAAGTTTCATGAGTTGTCAGAGATGTCATTATGACTACTCCGGTGCTCCCATGTTTGTAACTCTCTCTCTCTCTCTATATATATATATTTATATATGGATGGCGCTAATGCCACACTTTTCATTTGAAATGGTTATACCCTTTTACATATAAGATTGATGGTTCTATCTTTGCTCTACTTTGTATCTCTCTCTTGCACACTTTTCTCTATTCTTCATTCATCTTTCTTTTTTAGTCCCTCTGTGCACTGTATCTCTCCACTTATCTTCTCTCTCTGCTATCTCCCTCACAAATCGCAGAACTTCTACCTTCCATCAAATACAAGTCAATACGCCATTGAGTCGACGATCCATCATGCATTCACAAACTACTCTAGGATAAGACTCGAAGCTGGTCCGGGTGTGAACCTTAGTTGCATGAAGCGAGAGCGGGGAAACGTGGCCACTTAGAGGAGTCGTAGATTAGGAGTGTTCATGTATTATTTTTATTAATTATATTTTATTTATTATAAGCAATAATAAATTATGTTAAAATAAATAATAAATAAAAATTAGATGTTTTATTGTATAATTTTTTTTAAGATTTTTTTATTATATATGATTTAAATAGATTTCTTTTAAACAATTAGATGATTTATTTTATTTATTATATGTTAAGAAGTTAAGAAATAATTGTTAAAAAAATAAAAAATAAATAATAAATAAAAATTATATTATATATGATAAAATAAATAATTTTTTATTTTAGACATAAAAATTATATTGTTTATGATAAATTATATTATATAAAACAAAGTCAAATATGAAAATGGAGAGAGAGAGAGAGAGAGAATAGAATAGATTGAGAGAGAGAAGCAAGAGAAGCAAACAGAGACGAAAAGGAGATCGAGGGTGAGAGAAGAGAGAGAGACAAAGACCTAGGGCTTCGAAGGGGAAGTCAAAGGGCGAGATCAAAGTCGTCGAACAGAGGATCGAAGCCAGCGACCAGGTTCTCTCCTTGCCCTCTCGAGTGCTTCCTTCTTGCATCAGATTCGCGTTTCCCTCTCCTCAGATTTGCGATTCTGCTGCGATTCTTCTTCAGAAGCCCAAATCACACTTCTTCCTTAGAGTCATCACCATCTGAGACGATTCCTGCTACTAAGGTGTGAACAGATAAGTAGACTTGATGGTGACAATGTGTATCAATCTTTTGTCGTAATTTGGTGGTACGTGGGTGAGAGAGATGTTGGTTTCATCCATTGGGTGATTAGGGTCTTGAATAGTGAAAAAAAGGAAAACAGAGAAGCATTGTTCAGTTGCTGTAGAGAGAGAGAGAGAGAGAGAGAGAGAGAGAGGTGATTAAGGTCTTGAAGAGAAAAAAAAGGAAACATTGTTCAGTTGCTGTAGAGCGAGAGGTGATTGGGTTCTTGAAGAGTAAAAAAAAGGAAGACAGAAACAGTGCAGTTGCTGTAAGAGAGAGTTTCTGATGGTGATTGTACTGTAACGATCATCTTGAGGTTGGAGGCTGTTGCTTTGAGAGAGAAATAAAGAAGAAAAGGGAGGAAGAAGAGAGGGAGAGACCCATGGACAGTTATTGAGTCTTTGTTGGCAGGAGAAGAGAGAGACCCACTTTCTGTGCCTATCCAAGCCTAGGGAAAGAAACAATACAAAATTATGGTTTCTGATGTGGGTGGATTCATTGAGAGATTATTCGTGAAGATGGCAAATGTGTTATTTCATAGAAAAAAATGTGTGGAATTAAATAATAATTTTAACAAACATATTGGGCCAACACAGCCTTATTTATATACGCATCATAATTTTAACAAATATATTGGGCCATGTCCAGCTCTTCACCATACCTTTTAACATTTCTTGTATGTTGTAGCTAAAGGAGATGCATATCAGGTGCATAGAAAAGCTGCAACGCAGCACTGGGATTCAATGAAATCCTACTATCAGAAGGTAAAATGAGCCCAGCACTTTTGTCTACTTCTGATGGCATTGTCGTACCACTTCTGTGTTTTTAATTGAGATTACATATTTCCTGTAATCGTCATGGAAATATCATATCTTTTACAGGCTGCAACAGCATTTTCTAATGGGGAACGGGAATATGCAGCTTACCTTTCTGAGCAGGTGGGTGTGTTTGTTTCCAATCAATGTTGCTCAATTTCCCTTGTTGATTACTGATTTATATTGTTGTTTAAGATAAACACATGATGGTTACATAGTTGTTTATTGGAACTATCACCCTATGTTACGTGGACTCTTCAAAATAAATCACATACTTGTGTCGGATACTGACACTTAGACAAGGGTGTGGGATAAAGAAAGTATAGCATAAATAATTGACCCCCATAATTGATGTTATTAGCATTATTTATCTGATTGCTAGATGCTCTTGTTATGTTACTTGTAGTTATGGGGGCCTTAATGCTGAATGGTCTTGAGCTGTGCAGTTGTAGATGGTGTAATTTAAGATGAAGGGACTTCTTGATAAGTGTTGATCAATCATGGCACAAAGAAAAGTTTAACGTGATTAAATCAGTTGAGTTATACTCCATTTGGCCTGAGCCATAAATTGAATAGATTTTTCTGCCTTGCTTTAGGGAAGGTCATACAACAAAATGGCTCGAGAGGCAGATGAAAAAGCTAGCCAAGAGATATTCAAAGCTAGGTAAGCTGTTGCACAATGAAGCAGGAAGAAAAAAAAAAAATTTTACTTTTTTCACCTCTACTTTTCAGTATTTCTTAGATGAAGCTTTTATTTTGCTGGGATTGTGCAGAAACAAGAATATAGAAAATGTGATAACAATTGATCTGCATGGCCAACATGTCAAACAAGCTATAAAGTTTTTAAAAGTTCACCTACTCTTTGGAGCATATGTACGCTGTAAGAATTTTCCTAATGGATTATGTATCTGAGTGTTCTCATTTTGTTCTTGTGCGAAATAAATTTAATTATTCTGGGTTGTAATTTTGTTGCATACCCTCACCACTCTTTCTTTTCCCTCTCTCTGCTGTAGCTGTCCAGATTTTCAGGGTTATCACGGGATGTGGGAGCCATGGTGTGGGGAAGTCAAAGCTGAAGCAGTCGGTATGGGTTCTAGTCATCCTGGTTCTTTTTTTCATTTTCTTATGAAAATTTTCTTTCTATTTGTGTCATATCTTACTATAGAAGTTATGATAGTTTTCTTAAATTCTTCCTTCCTTGCATCCCTGTGAAGTGTGTTGGCTTTAGACTGTATTTGGATGGCAAAGGAAAATGGAAGGGGAAAGTGAAAAATAAATAAATAAAGAGCTTGGATTTTATTCACTTTTCCTTGCTTTTTCCTTTTCCTTCACAAATCCTTGATCCTAGCATATCGTTAAACTTTTTCATATAGATTACATAGTGATTTGGATCCCTGGTTGCTGAACGAACTTCTAATCGAAGAGCTATGAGTATGACTCTTTGAGCTGAATCAAATTTTGATTTTGTGGTAGAATAAATGGCAAGGTTTTTAAAATCGGAATCCTACATAGGATCGGTAAGAGGGTCTCTTTGATCTTATCAAGGATCGTACGATTCTACTTTCTATTAAAAATAAGGTAAAAATACAAATCAGAATGACTTATATTAAAAATAAGGTGAAAAATCACAAATCCAACAATTCTACTTACGATCCTACTGCAATCCTATACAATCCAACATAATCCCATACTGTCAGTCCTATACCATCCTACTTGCAATCCTTCTATAGCACCGATCCTACAACGATTTGGATTGTTTTGACTATTTAGGATTGTATGATTCTACGATTCGGATTGTGATTTTGAGAACCATGATTAATGGTAATTATAGTGATATACTCTCTTTTAAGTTAATGAATTGCAATATGTCAGGAAATGTTTGTGAGTACATTGTCATCTTCTGCATGGTGTGTTTTCATAATCTGCACATGGAGTGACCAAAAAACATGCATATTACTGCAGGAAATATAGTGAACTTGTCACTGTTTATTTATTTTACATAATTATTCTGATGGGGAACACAAAGGAATTGGTTGAAGAAATAGGGTTTAATTATTATAATTTTGACAATATTTTATATTTTGAGATCTATTTTATTTCAGTATGTAATATGTTTATTCAATTTTGGAATATTGTTGAATGTTTAAGGTTATGGCCGTTTGTGTTATGGTTGTGACCCTTCTCTTATCTCTTCTTTCTCCCTCTCTTGGTGCTACATCATTTTGGTATTAGGGCAAACTTTGATCCATTTGTCTCTATTTATTCGATGTGTCTTCTTGATACGGCCTCGGCCTTTGAACCAAAAGTAAAATAAATCTCAAAATATAAAATATTGTCAAAATTAATTATTGCATCCTGTTTCTTGAACCAATTCCTTTGCGTTCCCCATTATCTCTTATTCTCTCTTCTTTCTCCTTCTCTTGATGCCACGTCATAATCATTAGGTCTGATTAAGAAGTATTGTTGTAACAGTACTTGGGGGAGATCCATTTTAAAAGAATTAAATGGGTTGCGAGTGTTCTGTGTGTGTATGAGCATGAGCGCATATATAAGTTTACCATAACTTGCCATTTAATGCATGCAGGTGATTAATCTCGTTGAAAGGGAAGGTATTGAATGGAGTGAAGAGAACCGTGGATCGGTCCTAATAAGGCTTGATGGGCAGAGAGAGTTCGCCTTTCTAGAGTCAGAAAACGATAGTGACTAGTCCTTTAAGTTCTGGTGTAAAATCACACCTGGGACTTTCTTGTCACTGGTGTTTGTATACCAAGAAATAAATTTTAGAGAATTAACTATTTATCTAGTGTTGGGAGGACCAGGTATTTATGTAGATGTTTTACTTGTGTACAATATCTTCTCTTTAGGTAGACTGAAGTGTGGGCCGGACACAATGCCATGTTTTACATGTATTGTCCTCTGGCTCAGGCCTCATTTGTACAATATTTTTAACATGTATTTGATTTCTATGAAATTATGCAACTTAAATTAGTTAATTATAATGTGATTATGTATCATCATGATGCAAAATTTATTGGTTGTAATTTGTCAGTTGGGTTATGATTTGCTAGTTACTTTTGGGTTGAAGATTGTTGGTTCGGTTAGGGATTCTCTGCCCCGAAAACCCGGCCAATGCACACTCAAGAGTAACACACTGATGGGAATCTGGAAACATGAAAATTTGAGGTTCGATTGTGCGGTGAGTGTATTTGAAGATAGTGGAAGAGATTTTGAGGGCAGATAATTACTTGCCCCTTGGTTGTGTTATGTTTTCTCATTCAATAATGATTTTGCTATCTTATATGTTTACACCGCATTGGTATCAATTATGAATCGAGACCACTTAATGACACTCCAGATAAAACACAGAATATGATAGGAAAAAAATTGCAATTCTCGCATTATTGTTGGGAAAAATCTAGGTACACAAAATATTGCAAACCCAGAATGTATAGAAGTGACTTGATGTTCGCAACTAGGGCTGCAAATGAATCGAGCTGTTCATGAACAAGCTCGGTTCGGCTCGTTAAGGGCTCGGCTCGTTTAGTAAATGAGCCGAACTCGAGCTAGAATATTAGGCTCGTTTAATAAACGAGCCGAGTTCGAGCTCGCATAAGCTCGACTCGTTTATCTTTATTTAAATTATATATAAATACATTATTTATATATTAAAAATATATAAATATATATATAAATAATAATATAAATACATTTTTTTGTATATTAAATAATATAAATAATATTAAAAAAAAATTATCGAGCCGAGTCGAGCCGAGCTCGAGTTTCATTAAAATTAACGAGCTGAGCCGAGCTCGAGTCGAGCTCGAGCTCAATAAACGAGCTCGATAAGTAAACGAGACGAGCTCGAGCTCAGCAAAGCTCGACTCGGCTCGGTTCGTTTGCAGCCCTCGCAACTAACTCATTTGCTCTGCATATGGAAATATTGTTTATTGTTTTATACTTTGGTAGTCCAGATCCAGAAAGTAATACTTTAGGCCATTCCCATCATGCCATGTTTCCATTTCTCTCTTAAAAGCCAACACAAGGACAATAAACTTCATTATTTTAACTAATATAAATATACTCACTTTATTTGGTTTTAAGTTTTTTAAAATAATTTTTTATATTTTTTATTTTCAATGAATTTTTTAATGTTTTAATGTTTTAATATTTTTCTTTTTTACTTTTTATATCCACTTATCTAGTAAATATTTGTGAAGAATTTTAAAAATATTCAATAAATACCACTAAAAAAATATGAAAATTTATTGAATTTTTATAATATATATATATATGCATATATATATTTTGTATTTTTTGTATTCAATGAGTTTTTAAAGATTTTTTGCAAAAATTTTAGGGGAAATTAGGGAGAGGTCCTCCATACATGTTTGTGTAAGGATTTAAGGATAACAAAAATTATTTTGGAAGCAAAGATCTTTAAGATTTAAAATTTTAGAAGAATAAGGACAAATTTTGACATACATGCACCAAAATGTCCTAATTTTTTCCTTTAATTTTTTACTGGTCGTCTCTCTCTCTCTCTCTCGTCACGATCTATCTCCGGTATCACTTCTATTCTATCTCCAACATCGTTACCACATCCACCAACATTCATCTACCAGTGTCCTTTTTTTTATTAAATTATATATATATATATATATATATATCAATCACGTCTACCAACACTCTATCATATACCACCGTTATCTAACCACTGCCATTGTGCATAGATTTAACATGTTTTACTTTATTTCTAATCGATTTATTTCATTATCGCCGATTTGTTCACAAATTTAATATATGAGTTTTAAATCTCTTTTCTCTCATTTCTTTTCCCCTTGTCTCTTTATTTTCTTTGCATCTCTATATTTTTCTTTGTGTTGAAACACAAAATTTCTATGTTTTTGTTTTTCTCTGTGTTGAAATATAATTTTCTCTATATTGAAAAACAAAATTTTCTGTATTGTTTCTTTGTCTCTAAGTAAAATTTTTCTTTGTATGAAGTAAGAGTAATTTTACTGACATAAAAACGAACACAGCAAAATTTCATGAATTTTTTCATTAGAATTTTATATCACTCATAGATCTTGTTTCAAAGATCTTATCAATAGGATTTTAAAAATATAGATTTTACAAAAAAAAAAAAAAGATATGTAAATCAAAAGTTATTAAATTTAAAGTTTTGAAATGACTTAAACAATATAAAAGGTAACTAATTAGAAAAATACTTCATTCACACAATTTCTTCACCACAAACCTGCCTGAATGACGTGGCAAGATTGGTTAGAAGGTTTTGAGAGAAAAAATGAGTTGCTAGAAGGTTTTGAGAGAAGAGAGAAGTGTAGTAGCGTGTATTATTAATTTGTATTTTTCTTGTCACATTATTCAAGAGGGGTTTGTGGAGAGGAAATTATATAGATGCTAAACTAATTATGGGGAATTATTTTTGTTCAAAATGGTTAAAAATATTATTGGACAACTTGAACACTAGAAAATTTGTTTATCCTTATTTTTTTTAAAGTAATATTAGTAGAGATCTCAAAAAACATTTACTTTTTAAATATACTTAAAACGTTAAAACAATTATTACAAAATTAAAAATATACACTAAAAATTTTAAAAATATAAATTAAAGTTTTTAAAAATTTCAAACTAAAAATTTTTCCATTGAGAAGAGAGAGTCAACAACACGGTACGGTGTTTCGTAATAGTTGGGTCTGCATCCCACGCGCCTCAACTACCGTAGGGCATACGTACGGAGATATTTTAGTTTCACAATATTTTATTTGATAAATTATAATTACAAATTTATTTTATATTTAAATTTATGTAACACTTGATCCATTTGTAATGGGAAATTTGCTAGTCATATCGGTCCCTTTTTAATGAGAAATTTGTTTAGTCATATAAATTAAAAAAAATAATATTATTATCTATTTTACATTAAAATATAGATTTACTTTGTGTATCTTTATGTTTTCATAATATTTATATTAGTTTTGATTTTTTTAATTTTACTAAAAGTAATATCAGTGTAATTATGTTCAAATTGTGAAACTTACTAGGGGTTGTTTAGGAAGTGAGTTCGGTGGATTTTTTGGTTAAAATAAGTTAAAATAGTCAATAAAATAAAATGTTACATTAAAATCATAATTTTATTTTTTGTCTTACTACCATGAAATCAATTACAAAAAAATTTAATCAACTTTCTAAATATAATTTTTTTAGCCAAATTAAAATAATCAACTTCTCCAACGACTTTATATTGATGCCAATATAATTTACCTTGTTTTATTTGGGGAGAATAATGTCTATGGACAAAAGGAAACCAACGATGTTGAGCATTGTTGTTTGAATGTGCTTGAAAATTGGCATACTGTTTAGAAGAATAAGGACAAATTTTTACATACATGCACCAAAATGTCCTAATTTTTTTCTTTAATTTTTATTGCTCTCTCTCTCTCTCTCTCTCTCCCTTCCTCCGTCCCACCCTCCTAACCACATCTACCAACACTCTATCATATACCACCGTTGCCCAATCACTGCCATTGACCACCATTGATAGCCTATCTCTGATCTATGCATAGATTTAACATGTTTTACTTTATCTCTGATCGATTTATTTCATTATCGCCGATTTGTTTGCAAATTTAATATAGGAGTTTTAAATCTCTTCTCATTTATTCTCCCCTTGTCTCTTTATTTTCTTTGTGTCTCTATATTTTTCTTTGCAAAAATGCTACGCTTTAGGAATTTTTTTTCAAGAAAACCATCTGGAAAATGGATGAGGAGGAGGGGAGGAGGAGGGAAAGAGGAGGAGGAGGAGGAGGAGGCCGATCGTCGCAGCCGCCGTCGGTCGTCTGCCTAGGCCCGATCGTCTACCCAGCCCCGGTCGTCTGCCCAGCCCCGCCGTCGCACGCCTCCGCCTCTGCCCACCTCCTCCTCCGCCTCCTTCCATTTTGATGGCCCCCTCCAGTTCCTCCTCCTCCTCCTCCCCCTCCTCCTCCTCCTCCCCCCCCCCTCCTCCTCCTCCTCCGTTTTCCTGATCGTTTTCCTGAAAAAAATTTCCTGAAACGTAGCATTGCTCTTTTTTTTGTGTTGAAACACAAATTTTTCGTGTTTTTGTTTTTCTCTGTGTTGAAATATAATTTTCTCTACATTGAAAAACAAAATTTTCTGTTTTGTTTCTTTGTCTCTAAGTAAAATTTTTCTTGTATGAAGTAAGAGAAATTTTACTGTGACATAAAAACGAACACAGCAAAATTTCATAAATTTTTTCATTAGAATTTCGTATTACCCATAGATCTTGTTTCAAAGATCTTATTAATAAGATTTTTTAAATATAGATTTTACAAATATATATATATATATATATGTAAATCAAAAGTTATTAAATTTAAAGTTTTGAAATGATTTAAACAATGTAAAAAGTAACTAATTAGAAAAATGCTTCATTCACACAATTTCTTCACCACAAATCCCCCTGAATGAATGACGTAACAAAATTGGTTAGAAGGTTTTGAAAGAAGTAATGTGTGGCTAGAAGGTTTTGAAAGAAGAGAGGAGTGTAAGAGCGTGTATTATTAATTTGTCTTTTTGTTATCACATTATTCAACAGGGGTTTGTAGAGATGAAATTGTGTGGATGCTAAACTAATTATAGGAAATTATTTTTGTTCAAAATGGTTAAACATGTTATTGGACAACCTGAACACTAGAAAATTTGTTTGTCCTTATTTTTTTAAAAGGTAATATTAGTAGAGATCTCAAAAAATATTTGCTTTTTAAATGTATTTAAAATGTTAAAAAAATTAATTACAAAATTAAAAATATGCACCAAAAATTTAAATTAAAGTTTTTAAAAATTTTAAACTAAAATTTTTAGATTGAGAAGAGAGAGTCAGTCAACACACGGTGTTCCGTAATACTTGGGTCTACATCCCACGCGCCTCAACTACGGAGATATTTTAAGTTCACAATATTTTATTTGATAAATTATAATTACATTAAATTTCTTTTATATTTTAATTTATATAACACTTGGTTGATTTGTAATGAAAATTTGCTAGTCATATTGATCCCTTTTTAATGAGAAATTTGCTTACTCGTATAAATAAAAAAATAATATTATCATTTTTTTTACATTAAAATATAGATTTACTTGTATTTTTTTATATTTGTATTTTCATACTACGTATATTAATTTTGTTTTTTTTTTTAATTTTCATACTACGTATATTATTTTTGTATTTTTGTATTTTCATACTACGTATATTATTTTCATACGTATATTACTTGTGTATTTTTGTATTTTCATACTACGTATATTAATTTTGGTTTTTTTTAAAATTTTACTAAAAGTGATGTAAGTGTAATTATGTTCAAATTGTGAAACTTTTTTTTTTTTTTTTTGTTATAGGAAAATCCTCCCTACCCTCCCGCAGGTCCAAGGCAGCGCCCCTTGCAGAGATCACCAGGGTGTTCTGTTAGCCGTTCCGAGCGAGGAGACTATAACTTGGGAATTTGTCCCGACCTCCCAAGACATGCTCCACTTAAGTCAGGACTCGCACAGCGAGGGAACATTGAACCCACACCAAGTGCTAATTAGACAACTTGAGGTCTAACCTCCTAACCAACTGTGTTTCGCCCAAGAGATTGGCCCAGGGGAGAGGGAATTGAACCTATGACCTTGGGGCTTAAACCCCAAGTCTTAACCACAATGCCACCCACCCCTGGGTTTAAATTGTGAAACTTACTACGGGTTGTTTAGGAAGTGAATTTGGTGATTTTTTTGGCTAAAATAAGTGAAAATAGTTAATAAAATAAAGTGTCACATCAAAATCATAATTTTACTTTTTCTCTTACACTATTATGTTTGGGAACCTAGAAGAGAAAAGAAAAGAAATGATTACTTAAGTTATAAAAGAAAAGAAATGAAATGAAATGAAATGATTGTGATTTCCTTCTTTTGTTTGGATAAGGAAGAAATAAAAAAAATAAAAAAATGATTGTAGTTTCTCTCATTCTTGTTTGGTTAGATTTCATTAAGAGAAAAGAAAAGGAATTATTTTATATTATATTACCAAAATAACCTATTTATATTTTCAATCATTTTATTTCTTTTATTTTTATAGGGACAAAATTGGTATTATGAAAATAGTGGTTTCTTTTCTCTCACAATCTCTCTATTTTTGGAAAGATTGAAAATGAGGCTTATAAGAGAAATGAGTTTCTCTCTATTTCTCTCAATTTTTTCCCATTTTTCTCCACTTAGATTATCCAAACAAATAAGAAAAATACATATCTCTCAATTTCTTTTCTTTTTTCTCCAAATCACTCAATCCAAACATAGCGTTACTACACTACCATGAAATCAATTACAAAAAAAATTAATCAACTTTTCAAATACAATTTTTTTAACTAAACTAAAATAGTTGAAAATCCAACTGAAGTGGTCAACTTCTCAAACGACGCTCTCTGTATGGTTTGGAGGGGAGTATGCATTCAAAATTACGGGTAGGCCTATACATTTGATCTTGAAGTGGTCCTGTGATATGATGGAGTGTTTTAATAGCTCAAAGGAGTGTATCAGCCTCTTTAGTTCCATTGCTTGGACACGGTGGTTTATTTGGAAGGAGAGTAACAAGGTTTTGGTAACATTATTTTTTGGTTTAATCTCCATCATAAATACATTCATTTTTTGAATAAATTTTAGAGAAAATAGGGTCCCTCTCCCACTTTTCGTAATGGAAGAGATCCACGATATTATTTTTTGATGTCTAAGGTCCCTCCCATCTATGACAGAGAAATTCAGCCCCCTTCCTTTTCTCTACTCTCACTCATCACCACGATCAAACACGCACACACACAGAGTTCACTGTTCGTGATCGGAAACGCAATCATCATCACTCTGTTTCTGAAATACAGATCGATCATGGAGAGCTGAGATGATCGTCGGAAAGCACCATTGTTTCCGGTTAGATGTGAGAGAGAGAGAGAGAGAGAACAGAGAGGTGTCGGAGCTGTGATACACAACACACACAGACACGGCCAGCAGACAGACAACTCACACACACATCCACTCTCTCGCCGCCCCAACGGCACCGTCAACCGCCGCCTCACCACCTTCCTCGACCTCAAATCTCCTCCCTCCGCCACCAAACCCATCCACGGCGTCACCACCTGCGACACCACAATCCATTTGCAGGCTTGTACTTTGGTTTGGGAAGTGAGAGTGATTGGATGGGATGTGTGCTATGGAGCTGAATTTGTGCCTGAATTTGAGCTGAATTTTCTCCAGAGAAAATTCTCAACCCAGAGAAAATTCCCACTTTCGTTATCTGTTTCTACCAGAATAGATTTAACCATGATAGCCAGCCTAGATTACTTCCCTGTTCTTGCAAAAATCGATCCACAGTAAGGGGTCGGATGAGAGTTCACTTTGCCAAGATATTTCAGCTTTTTGGTCGATTGATCGATGAACGTTTAGAGTTGAGGAAATTGAGGAAGACTAGTGAAGAAAACGATGTGTTAGATATCCTGCTTGATATCATTGACCAGAACAGTGAAGATATTGATAGAATTCACATGGAGCATTTGTTCTTGGTTTGTCTTTCTTCTCCTCTCCTTCCTGTTCATCTAGAATATATCTAGATTTTATTTTTTAATTCTTTTAAATTTTATTAAGCTAATTTTAAATTTGAATTTTCTTTGGAGTCCATGAAAGGTTAAGGAAATTTCTCTGGCAGTGTCCATGAAAGGCTAAGGAGGCCAGAGAAATTCAAAATTTCTCTGGACCAATTTTCTCTGACTTGAATTTTCTCTGGACCAATTTTCTCTGGATTGTTGTTGAGGGACCTTAGACATCATGAAAATATTTGATGTCCTTTATACTATAAAATCATAATATCAGGGACCTTAAAAAAAATACCCCTAAATTTTATGACAAATTTGAGGAGTCTCCATTTTTTCTAAAAGATATATTCAAAATGAGACTCCATCACCTTTTTTCTTTTCTTTTTTATTTATTTATTCAATCGTTATATGTGATTTGATTTCGGGTGACAATCTGTAAAATTATTTTTGGACTATCTTTGAACGCGTACTATAATTTTTATTAAATTAAAAATTAGTAAGATAACTAGAATATCATCTTCCATGATTTGCCAAATTATTATAAAATTTAAAAAAGGTCAAATCTTATGACAAATTACACATAAGGGTTCGTTTGGCAAGAGCTAAACGGGGCTTTTTTGGCTATTTTAGCCACAAAAGACAAAATAGGCTATTTTAGCCACAACAAACAAAATATCACATCCAACCCATAATTATTATACTCTTCTCTCACAAAAAAAAAGTTAAAAAAGCCAAAAAGCCAAAAAGCCCTTCCCAAACTAAGCTTTTTAGCCCAGGCTAAAAAAGCTAAAAAAACTAAAAAGCCAAAAAGCCAACCCACTTCCCAAACGGAGGCTAAAATTGGGCAACACTCTGCTAACCTTTCTTATAATGAAATCTACAAATACCATTTTTATTTAGTATTTTGTGAAGAAATAAAAATAAAATAACATTTGTATTTGTACAAGTCAGAACAAATTTTTTTAGATAGGTGTCGGAATAAAATTTTAATATGTAATATTTTGACACTAATAAAATTTGACTTTCACATTATTATTTTGACATCAATCACGAGAGATATTTTTATTTTTATTTTTTTGTTTTTAAATGAGCAATTATCATTTTTTGTGTGTTTTGCAGTTCTTTCTATGACAATATGGTAAGCTCAAGATTCTTTATTCCATTGATTTAATTTTAATTATTAGATTATGTTTTAAAATTTACATATTTCAAAATTCTTATAAAGTACTCATTTGACATATCACATTCGGTTTAAAATCATTACAAAAAAAAAAAAAAAAATTAAAAAGTTAATAAAATAAAATGTCATATTCAAACTATAATCATTTCAGCCTTGTTTGGTTTAACTCTCAAAACACAATTTTTGAAAAAAATTTCCAAGATCACTTTATTTTTCCTACACATCAATCAATCACTTTTTTTTCTCTCCTCTCTCCTTCTTAATTATTTTTTTCTTACACATATCCACTCAACTACAATAAAATATCAAATCATTCCAAACTCCAAAACTATTTTCAAAATATACAACTAAACAAATCAAAAAAAATTCTAAATTTTTTTCTCAAATTTTTTTTTGAAAATTTATCTCAAAACACAAACCAAACACACCCTTCATTTTTTTCTCTCACAAGACTCAAAAAAAAAAAATCGCAAAGTCCATCACAAACGAGACTTTTTATCCCAGATTAGTCAAAAAAACTAAAAAATCAATCCACATCCCAAATGAACTCAAAATTCAATGACTAAATTTACATAACTAGAAGGATAGAAAAATTCAAAGATGAATTTTGGCGACTCATCTTTCATGGGCTAAGGGGCCAAATACAACAAACCCTAGACTCAAGTCCAGCGTAATTCACGTTGTTTTGAGTATTGTTTATACATTATTTTTTTTTTACTTATTAAAAGATATGTAGAAAAGTAAAAAAATAATATGATCCAATTAAATTAATAAGTCAATAAGTTGACTTTTTTAGATGTTGGCAAAGAGACCTTTGAGCATCTCTAACGATTCACCAATTTTTTCACCAAATCTAAGTAAAAAAAAATGCAAGTTTCTCAATCTGATACGAGCTGCTCCAACAGTTGCACTGTAACTTGCATCAAAAGACTGGGAACGTCCGGTGAGACAATCAGCCGGTCGACTGGTCAAGGCACTGAAAAAAAATTTTCCCCTCAATTTCTGTTTCCCAATTGTTTCTCATTTTTTTTTCCTATTTTTTCCCCTCCATTAAATATTTTTCATTTTTTGTTGCCTCCAATAATGATTTTCTTCCAAGAACTGATATAAACACATTAATCCGTGTACCATATACCATATACCATACAAGAGGTACATTATATCTAGAAGGCACCATAATTGAAAGTAGAGCATAGTGAGTATCTCAAATTCTTACCTGAACACAGTACCCCTTGGTGTACCCTCTGTTTTTTGCTCATAAATCAATCTCTCTTTCTCTCTCTCTTTATGTCTGTGGAGTGAAACTGATTTTTTCTATTTCAAAGAATCAGCAAACAACTTAATTATGATCTGGGTGAATTTTATTCAAGCTGAAAAATAGCTACTTTCATATATATTATGGACATCTTTAGTAGGTAGGTAGAAAGTATACAAATATAGTACAAAGCAATTGCTTTTGAAATCAATGCTCTATTGAAATTAAACCCTTATTACTACCAATCCCAGAAAGTCGCTACACTTTCTCCCAAAAATTTATCAAATGCATCTTCTTTTTCTTGCTATCATTTGTATATATATATATATATATATATATATATGTACAGAGTTTCTTCTTTTCTTTTCTTTTATTCTTTCTTAATTATTTTTATAAATTCCAATGATAAAAGAATATGTACCTATCGCTGGCAAGGTCAGTGTTCTCCAAACCTAAGTCAAGATTTGGGGAACGATCTGTACCTATTGATTCAAATTTGATTGAAGAAATAGGCTTAGCAATGCAAGAAAGAACTGAACATAGCTTATTTTCGCCTGAACACAGCAGCTTTGCATTTTTTGTACGCAACGGACGACTAGTGGGACAACCGGCCGAACGTCCAGTCGGTTGTCTGGTAGGATCCACCTCCAACGTAAACGTACAGTATTTTGGTGAAATCTGATTCAGTTCCTCATTTTGGTAAAAGTTTTGGCTTGTTCTCAATTTGATATCGTTTTGGTGAAACTGTTGGAGAGACAAAAAGTGATATTTTTTTTATCAAATTCAAATCTAGTGATCAATCTAATTCACCATTGAAGATGGTCTTAGGACAAGTTAACATGTTATTTAGTTTAAAAATAAAAAATAAAACTTCTTCTACGTTTTTTACTTATTTTAATAAAAAGTAAAAAAATTAACTAAAATAATTAATTCTCAAAATAACCCTCAATCTCACTTGATTTGAGCCAACCCCACATCGGATATAAGTTTGGCTGGGCAAAAGTCCACCAAGCCCAACTTTTGAGTGTAATGATGACCCAAATCCCTAAAACACCTTAAAAAGAAAAAAAAAAATACGAGATAATTTTTATTAAATTGAAGCTTTTTTGGATACATGTTGATAAATTAGTCAAAAAGTTAATACAAAAAAAGGAAAATGATTTTGAGTCTTAAAAATATTCCTCCTAATCCCCCTAATTTTCAATTTGGGCAACTGTTTCCTTTTTTTTTTTTTTTTTTTCTAACTTGATATGGAAATTAGGGGATTAGGGAGGGTATTTTTAGGAGATGTAGCAAGGTCCACAAAAAAATCAATCAATTCTCTTATTTGGTTTACATATTCTTAATTTGATTAATTAAATGACCGTTAATAGAGTCAAGTGCAGAAAAATGATTCATGTAATCGACTCTATTTAATGAGACTTAAAACTTGATTTGATTTAGTTTGATTGTATAAAAAATAAAATAAAAAATTACTCAAAAAAAAGTCAATTCCCATAGGTCTATGTTAACAATTAGGAAAAAAAAATCAACTTATTAACTTATTTAGATCATATGACTTCCTTATTTTTTTACATATTTTTTCAAAAAAAACCAATAAACTAAAAAAAAAAAAAAATCACTTTTCAAAATAAGCCTCAATAGGCTTTTAACATTTAAACTTAGAACTATAATGGAGAGTTGCAGACAATAAACTCTAAAGTAGAGTTGACAATGAAAAAAAAAATTAAAAAACAAAAAAAATCAAAACATTATGAGACCCACCCATTACAGCTGTCTTCAGGTTCTTAGGTTAGAACCTTCAAACATTTTTGTTAAAACTTATTTTGAAGGTAATTTTCCAATCCTAGTACTAGACAAAAGGCGTCAATCATCCAATGGCAGAGTTGTAACAGATCTGGTAAGATCTCATCAATGAAAAGGTAATTCAAAAAATTAAATAATAGAAATAAAATAAATCAAGAGAGCCCGTGACTCCTCCCAATCACAGACCCAGTCAATCATCCGCCACGACGACTTCCTTTCTACAATCCTACGACTACGGTTGGGCTGTCACCTCCCATCACTCACAGCTGGACATCTCATCTAATAAACTGAAAATAAAATAAATAAAAAACAAAAAAAATGTCGGTTACTCTGTTCCCAGATGACCGCCCTCATTTCTGCACAATCTCTAGAGAGAGAGAGAGAGAGAGAGAGAGAAGCTGATCTATGTATGACAACGATTGAGTCATCGTCCGCGGTGGAATCGAGCATGGAGGACACTTCGCAAACCCTAATAAACCATCAATTTTCGAACAACACGAACAGGAACGGCCGCGGCCGCCGAATCGGAGGGGGAGGAGGCGACGACGTCGTCAGCGGGGATGATGAAGAATTCAGAGGCGAAGAGTGTGATAACGAGGCTTGGGACACACTGAGCAAGAGCTTTCGGCAAGTCCAGTCGGTGTTGGATCAGAACCGAGCTTTGATTCAACAGGTTAACGAGAATCACCAATCGAAGATGCCTGACAATCTCGTCAAGAACGTTGCCCTAATTCGAGAGATCAACGGTAATATATCCAAAGTCATGTCTCTCTACTCCGATCTCTCCGTTGGTTTCTCCAACATCGTTCAGCAGCGACGCGCGATCAACAATGACGACCACGTGGAGAAGAGTGCAGGCTCTTGAACTCGTCATCATCATCACCGATCAATTGATTTCAGTAATTTTCAATCACCTTTGCTCTGTTTTACACTTCTGTTCTGTGTATGTAGGTTAAGTCTGGTCTGTGTTTGGATTTGTCTTTGGTTAGTCTGTTCTATTTGGAATATGGCATGTGTTTGGTCGAATTCGCGTTTTTGTGCATGGAGGATTATTGGCTTTTTAAAGTTATAGTTGGGTCGATGGCGGTGGCATTGATAAATCTGTTGCTTATTTGGTGCTGTTGTTATGTTTTTGTGTTGTAAGGACAATGACTGCGGGACTGCCTATTATAGCTTGCTGCCCGCAGACGTAATGAGGTATTTATGTTCTGTTTGGTTGTCTCATATTGACTTCACTTTATTTTCTTAGTTTTTATAATTGCTAATTACTTATGAGTATCCATTGAAGAAGTTAGGTTTCGTAGTTTCCAATTAGTCTCAACAAATTAGGGTAGCATTGACATGGAATCAAAGGGGAGATGCTACAATGTGCACCCAAAAAAAAAGTGCATATGGTATGCCTTTCATAACTTTTTTACGAAATTTCATAATTTAAAAACAAAATATCATAAGTTTTTTTATTACGAAAGTAATAACTTTTTTTCATTATAAAATGTCATAACAAAAATCATAAAGTGTCATAGCAAAACTACAAAGTGTCATAACAAAAATTACAAAGGATCATAACATTATCATCCCTAACTCTTGGGTGCACACCATAAATTCATTATTCATAACTTTATCACAAAATGTCATGACATACATCACAAATAATCACAACTTTCATCATAAAAAAATCATAGCTTTCTCACAATGTGCATCTTTTTAAAGTGTGCAGGTAGATTTCTTCCCCTAAATCAAAGAGTTAAGAAAACCTTACTTTTTCATCCCATGACCATAATTACTGGGGGAGGTGTTAAGAAATAACTCACGTATTGCGTAATTCTAATCATGGTTTTTAAAATCAGGATTCTATGTAGAATCGGTGAGAGGGTCTCGTGGATCCAATCATAGGATCGGATCGAGGATCGCATAATTCTACTTTTTGTTAAAAATAAATGATGCATATTAAAAATAAGGTGAAAAATTACAAATTTAGGGATCCTACTTATGATCCTATATGATCGATCCCACACAATCGTACTTGTGATCATGCTATAACTTCGATTGTACAACGATTTGGATTGTTTTGGCAATTTAGGATCATAGGATCGATCCTACGATTAAGATTGCGATTTTGATGACCATGATTCTAATAAGGATGCAAATTGGAAGAAAATCATTTGAGTTGTTCATGAAATTCCAGAATGATGATGCATTTTTAGAAATAAAATAAAATAAAAAATTCTAGGTTCCATTTTTCCAGAATTACATTCACTTTGCTTGGTTCCTCTTTTCCAAAAGCACTTTTCAGAAAATTCTACTTTCTTATTTTTCGTGTTTCTTTGTTTTTACAGAATTTTTTTAATGTTTTAAGCAAATTTTTTACTTTTTAGACATACCTAACATAAATATACCTAAAAAGTAAAAAATTTGTGAAAAAAATCTTTTAAAAATTCACTAAATACCAAAAATAAAAAAAAATAAATGAGAATGCAGTACATTTTTTTTGTATTTTTATGTATTTATTAATTTTTTAAAATATTTTTTCACAAATTTTTTACTTTTTAGATACATCTAAGTAAGGTGCATCTAAAAAAGTAAAAAAAAATGTTTAAAATTTTAAAAATATTCACTAAAAACAAAAAAATACAAAAACCAAAAAACTCAGTTTTCGAAAAATTTAATCCAAAAAACTCAAACCAAACACACTGATTGATTTCTTTTTTGCCCCTGCATTTCGTTAACTTGTAATTAGGTCTTTTGTGTTATTTGGAGTACAAATGCTTTTTTTGGGACACAAATGCATCGAATTGTTTGATTCTAACTGGATAAAATATTTCATTGATATGCACATCATGGAGCTATGACTTGATCTTTTCTATTGTATCCACATTTAGCACGGTTCTTCATGCTGACGGAGCAGGTGGCGTTGTTCACTAGTTATAACTTATCAAAATAAAGAATATGGGTAGTTAATTCTTTTCACATCTTTGGTTTTTCACACTCATTACCTGGTGATCCTCTGCCTCAGACTTTCCTTGGCATTTTTGTTGTCGGAGCAAGTGTTTGTTAGTCTTGTACAGTAGTGTCAAGTGTTGCACTTTCAGTGATTCATGTATTAGATCAAGGCTGATTTCATCATACGAGACTCTTTTTGGCTATATGTTTTCTTGTAACTTAACACATTCTTGATTGAACAGTTTTCAAGGCTATTTCATTTATCTTCAAAATAACACCATCGATTCCAGTTTCAGCCAAATGTTACCTGATGAGAAGCTTTCAGCTACATGAGCAATTTCCCATACTCCCTTCCTTGGTTCAAGGGAAATGGGCGTAGTAGTGTATTGTAAGGTCTACCTTTTCATTGGAATGCTTACATCTTTACTTTGTGAAAGTACGGCTCTTGCGGTGCTGCTACAAGACTGCAGTGGCATAATTTGAAATACTGTAGATAAGCTGGCCCAATGCCCATATACCTAAGAAGAGGAGAAAGATACATAAATTTTCAAATGAAGAGTAAGCATAATAAGATGATTTCATCAATTCTACTGTTTATGGAATGGAATGGAATAACCAAACACTAGGCTATGCTTTAGCCTTTGGCCTTGTCCACTCTGTCTAAGAATTACTAATTATCACTTTGGACTCCTAACAGTTGAAAGTTGAACGAGCACAGGGGTTAGGTTAAGAATTTGGAGTAATTTGTCACATTATTTGGTATAAATATATATTATGATATTTTTGAGATTTTCATCGGTGTGCATCCCTTCTTATTTTTTTGTTATGAGTAAGAGGGACTAAGTTTTTTTTGGCAGCTAAAGGGTATAGGTCGTTGTCTTTCATGTGTAAGTTGTTTAATATGGTGAGAAGCGTGTATAACTGAAGTTAAATTCCTGATTCATTCTTTCAAGAGACGGTAACTTTCTATGATGAGTTTTTTTTTTTTTTAAATATTTATTATTTATTTATTATCAGAGTTTCTATGATGAGGTTGGGAAGAAAAACTTGCATTAAGAGAGGGATGGTTTAGATGGAGCATGATCATACTTTCTCTAAAACTTCAACAAAAACAGTTGCTTTTGGTGGAAAACTGAAAAGGTGAACAAAGGATGCACAAATGGTTTTAGCTGAACAATGAGGTAGAGCCAATGTTACTATATTGATTAGGGGGGAACATGGTTCAGATTGGTTCGGTTTAGGAAAAAATCAAGACCAATCTACTACCTTTGGTTTTATCAAATTTGAAACCAAACCAATTTATGAAAATCTTGGAACCAATCCGAACCGAGCCATTAAACCATGGTTTGGTTTGGAACTGCGGATTTTAAAAATATTATCATCATTCACAATATGATAACAAAATATTATTCATAACCTAAAAATTGTTTACATGATTGCTTAAAACTAGTTATATCACTATACAAAAATATATCTATAATAGTAGAGAGTTATAATATATATATATTTGATACTAATAAAATATTTTAGTATTTACTTTCAGTAACAAATTATATATAATCTAAACGATCCGGTTCAGTTCCAATTGGATTCGTAGTTATAAAACCACAGATCGAACTGTGAAGTACGGTTTGCGTGTTTAAAAAACCAAAACCAAACCGTGCATTGAGAAAACCAAACCAAACAATGTGATTTGGTTTGGATTGGACCGGTTTACGATTTTTTCGGTTTTTATGCTCAGCCCTAATATTGATGCAACATAATTGATGTTGGGAACATAATTGATGTTGGGACCCAAGAGAATATGATATATTGATTGCTAGCCTTATGTAATTTTATCATTTTATTATGACTTTTAGAGAGTTTTAGCGACATATCTAGGAAGCTGTGTGTTAGTGTTGTGTGTCTGTGTCTGACATAGACTCTTGTCGGACACTTTCCAACATGTGTCAGACACACTTTCCAACATGTGTCAGACACTTCCAAATGTGTCATATTATTTTGTGAGAGTCATGCTACATCGTATGTGTAGACCTTTTTCTTGTCAAGGTTGATTTTTAAATAGGTCTAGAGAGCATGTGTATATATATTGTTGGCTCTAGTGTGGAATTGGATCTGAACCAAATTATTGGACAAACTGTTCTTGGGTGTGCCCTCAGAATTCAGATCTAGGTTCTGTCCTGACCATTCAGGTTGAGAATATGAAGTATCTACAGATGGATTGATGAATTCGCGTATTGATATATGTACAAGTCAATATGATGTCCATAGCCCCTAATAGGTTCTACATTTGATTATATTTGAGCTCTATTCGTCTTTCGGATTTCCTTTGCTTTTATTTTAGTTCTTTTCCTTTTTTATTTTTTATGGTGATGTGTTCGTCTGAATTGACATGTCTAGTCACCCATTATGGTCTCTTCCCTTTTTTTCTTTTGATACATTGGAGGGAAAGGGGGGTGTCGATTTCATACCCTCCTATTGAGGTACACAAATTCTGGCCATTGGGCTAACCCCAATAGGTGATTTCTTTCCTTTGTTTCTGAATAAAAATCATGTGTTTTCTTGTTTTTCTCTCTCTTTCTATTAGTACTTTTTTCGCACAATGATGTTAAGCATGGAATTGGCAGCCTCGCTTACCATTGCAACAGCCCACCACTCCTCACCTCTTCCCCAAAAAATAAGACTTGTCTAGCCAATCTCTTTTGAGTTTCCATATTATTTGAACTCTTCTATCACATTGTAGCATTGGTTGGTTGTTTGCTATCTTCACAAATCTGACATTGTATCAAATGTCATTTTCTCATTACAATTGCATAAGTTTGTTTATTTCATTCTTCTTTAGGAGCCATTTGACATAAGGTCTGAACTTCCCATCAGCTGACTGCTTATATTGATTACAGTTATAATTTTTCCATATTGCCTTGAATTGGATATGGGTTTATGACTTGAAGTCCTTGAGCCGTTCATGACTCAATTTATTTTTTGTCATTTATCTTTTGTTTTCCTCTTCACATTATATGAACAGTTTAATGGGTTTTCTAATAGTAGTAAGCCTTCTTTGACCACCACTAAAGTCTGCCTCCACCTCCATTCCATATACATACTCTCCTGAAACAACAAACATTTAGCTAATTATTACTTTCTGAATGGTATGGATTCTGAGGGCCTAAAATTCAGATCGAGGTCGTGAGAGGCTGCAAGTTGCTGTTATTCGAGGAGATGCAACTATACCAAGTAGTGATGGAAATTGTGGTGATTATAATTACTGGACCTTGGTTGCAAGATTCGACTCTTTAATTCGCAATTGTTTCTTTCTTGTGTTCATTCATTTCATTTGAATGCATGTTTGGTCATTCATTTATAACTCTTTTGAGTATTTGTTGCCTGAGTTGGTGTTAACTGTCAGTTTCTTTTTTCTTTTTGTTTTTCTAAAATATCCTCACGTAATTAATATATCATATTCTTTAGTTCATTACTTTAGTTCATTATAGCTGTATACTTTAGTTCGTTATAGCTGTATACTTTCGTTCTGTAAAGGCAACCACACCCACTACCACCTTTCTGCTTTAGTTTAGTGTGTATATTATTTAATGTAAATTATATGCTTTCGGTGCTCCATTGATTGCTCCATTGTATCCCCATCCTCTATATAAAAGAGAGCTCATTCTCCATTGTAAACACACACAATAACAGATATACAGAGCCATTCAATTGCTCTTTTTTTCTCTCTCTCTCTCTCTCTCTCTCTCAAATTATTGTTTCAGTCTGTAACTTGCCCCATACAAGTATGATTCGATTTTCCCGATGGTGTATCAAAACACATCTTAAAAACCTTGTGTGGCTGAGGGGCAGATCTGAATTATGTCTGGCTGATTGGAAGGGATTGAGATTGATAATACCGTGGGCATCACATGGGCTCTGCATATTTTTGTTTGCCCTTAATACTTCGTTTAATTGGCTAAAATGGGTTGGATTGGTAGTACCTAGTATTGTTAATACCTCAAATTCACTAAAAAGTAAAATACTTGTGAAAAAAATATTTTAAAAAATTAATAAATACACAAATGTAAAAAATTTACTGATTTTTCATATATATATATATATATAATTTTTGGGCAAATTACAAACACCTCCCTCGAGGTTTGGTGAAAATACAGATTCCCCTTGAGGTTTGAGAAATTACATCCCGCCTCCTGAGATTTATATTTCTATAACAAATTGTCCCATGAGGTTTTTATTTTCATACAGATTCTCCCCTAATTTTCCTAATTTGTTATGAAAATTTGACCCTCAGGGGGCAATTTGTAATTTCTCAAACCTCAGGGGAGAATCTGTATTTTTACCAAACCTCGAAGAGGGTGTTTGTAATTTGCCCTATATTTTTGTATTTTTGATATTTAGTAATTTTTTAAAGATTTTTTTTACGAAAAACATACTTTTTAAGTGTATTTATGCTATGTGTGTCTAAAAATTAAAAAAATTTGTTTTAAAAAATTCAATAAAAACAAAAAAAAAAATACAGAAAACAAAATAGTAGAATTTTTTGAAAAGTGTTTTCAAAAAACTTGAAACAAACATGGTGAATGGGATTATGGTATTGCTAATGCAATGGCCATGGGATTAACCATCTCATCTCATCGCAAAAAATAATTATTCTCATATTTCATGTTTTATCCTACTTTAATTGAGTAGAGTACGAATATTCTCACCGTTTATATAATTTCATTTACCCTAGAAGTGAATCGTGCTATATACGGAATAAAAATTATAAATGTGATTATAAAAAAATTACAAGATATTATTAAGTCAAAATTGAGTAAGCCAATTAAACATTACTTTAGGATCATGAAAAAGGTTTGTGAATGTTAATTCAGGAAACAATATTATAAATTTAGAAAAAATATCAAAAAAAAAAAAAACTCAGAATTTAACATCTATTGCCAAAAAAGTATTTTAAATATGTCACTGATCTAAATTTCACGGTAATTTTATGGAACCATAGACGTTCTTAACTCAAGTTTGATTAATGCGTGGTATGACTTTTTTTTTATTTTTTTTATTTTTGGATGTCTATATGCACAAAAGAATTTGGATATAAAAATATACATATATAAAACAAATATTAGCAATTATAGATACAAATTTTATTTTCCAATCACAAATCACAAGCTATATATCCATCTATCTTGCTTTGGAATCTCATGTTGGCATTACTAATGTTTTAAATAATTTATTGACTTGACGGCCCACAAACCAGCCACACTAAAAAGAGAGTACTTTAAACAAAATAAACCCACGTTTTCTGTATACACATGCCCACACTAATATCTAACATATCATATGTCAAATAAATAAATAAACAAAAACCTAAATATTGAAACAAATGTAACCATTTGTAATAGTGGAATTAGTATGATTCAAATTTGTATCAAGATGTTCTCATTTATGTATGGATTTTCATATTTGTTCAAGAATAAAACTGTTTTAATTTTTAAAAGTAATATCCTTCCATTAATAATGAGACGGTATTAAAAACGTATTCATAATTTAAAATGTATAGATGAAATTTACTTTTGAATAATTCATATTATACCAAAAATATGGATGATACATTAAAATCCAAACACTCTGTTTGATTTTGAGTTTTCAAAAATAATTTTTTGAGTTTTCAATTTGTATTTTTGTAAAAATATTTTAATCATTTTTTTTTTGAAAAAAAAATCTACTTAATCATGATATATACTACATATTTTTTTGTTATAGATAGAAACCAAGATATACTTAAAAAGCATTAAATTTGTACAAATTTTTTTAAAAAATCATTAAATACAACAAAAAAACAAAAATGTATTGAATTTATATATATATATATATATATTATTTTATATTTTTTGTATTTCGTGAATTTTTTAAAGTTTTTTCATAAATATTATATTTGTTTAACAATATTTAGATTAGATGTATCTAAAAAATAAAAAAAATTGACATAAAATATTTATAAAAAAATACAAAAATAAAAAATTTAATTTTCAAAAAAAACAGAACAAACAAAAAGAGTGAATGTTATTCAAACTCCCAACAATAAAAAAATTATTGGCTGATTTTGGGACAGTTCATGGCCATATCTCAAGTTAATCACAAACCATCATATCTACTTATATTTTTCAATCACTCAATACAACACCGTAAATCCTTATGGATTAAAGTCATAACCAGCTAGTAATCAAGAGATTACCTACCGCCTCAATCAAAAATCAAATCAAATTTAATATTAAAGGGCCAAATTACATAAATAAAATTTACAAAGATTATCTAATGAACAGTGCATACATGATGTAGGCCGAAAGATACCATATTGAGGCCACTTAAGTTACATGTTTAGTCTTTCAATATTGTTTATTTGGTGGAGATGATGTGTTTCGTACACTTGTACAATGTGGCAGGAAATATGAAAATTCAATCAAAAAGGGCAAGAAAGCAGATCCCCCGTGCAAGAAGTGAAGAATCCGAGCCAGCCAGACCACTGCACGTGCGGCCAAGCTTCACCACACGTGCGGCCTACCACGGCTCGAGTGACCCACATGGACGCTCGAGCGGCTCACCTAGGGACGCGTGCACAGAATTTTCGGTCTGTTTTGCTGAGAATAAAAGAAAGAAAAATAGCCAAACCTAGGGTTCGAAAAAAAATTAATTCAGAGAAAATGGAGGCTAGGGTTCTAAAGAGGTGATTTTCTTCTAAAGTTTCATGGAGGGTTTCTTCCTCATCTTCTTCCTCTTCCCACTCCTCTATGAGTGGCTAGTTTTCTTTTCTAGGGTTTTAATGAAACCCCAGCCATGTAATTAGGTTTTTCTTTTGATTTTCAATTGTGTAAAGGTTTGAACAATTGTATAGTGTTTTAGAAGTTATATATATATATATATTTTTCATTATTTCTTCAAATATTCGGCTTTCTGTGATTATTGAATGTTTTTTATACAAGAGTTTCTATTCTTTCACATTCAAGGTATGAGACGAACCATACTATGAGAGACGAGTTGTGTCACTACCTTAGTTGAGAGTGAACGATTCGTACTACTTGAGATGGTTCGTGCTCGTACAATGAATGTGATAATTTTCTTGTTAAATGTGTTTGAACTTGTAGTTGCGAAGTATTATTCCGTTCGAACCATAACATAATTGTTTTCAATTTGAAACCCTATTTACGTAACTAGTGGTAGACTTATTGCCCTAGGTTTTTCTCCAAATCAGTAAATCCAATTTTATTTATAATTGATAATTTAATTACTTAGTTTAATTTATTTGTTATTAAATTAGGTTATGAACAATCAATCTTTTCATCAAAATTAATTTAGGAATTTAAAAATTAAATTAATCTAATTTCACAATTATCCCTATAAATCAATACTTGAACTTACCATTATTTTAAAAAAATTTGATATAATTTAATGATTTAATTTTAATATGTGTAACGACCCATCACTACATTACTTAATCAAAACATTCTCAATAACTCGTACTATATAAATCCATATTACGTAATGGGCCTGGCTTTGGTCCAGTCCTTAATCGGATTGGACAGTGCTATTGGGCCTATAGGAGCCCACCACGGGTTCCGTTTTTAAAATCTGAACCGTTAAATGTGTAGAACTCGTCGAGTACTATATATTTGTGAAAAATCACGTTGATCGGATATCGATAGCTATGTGAACAAATCAGTTTTGTATAAAAAAAAATAGACGGTGAATAAATTAACGGTTGATAAAAAACTGATTTGATCACATAGCTATCGATATCCGATCAATGTGATTTTTCACAGGCATATAGTACTCGACGAGTTCTACACATTGAACGGTTCAGATTTTCAAAAAGAGACCCGTGATAAGCCCTCACGGGCCCAACAGCACCGTCCAGTCCGATTAAGGACTGGACCAAAGCCAGAGCCTTACGTAATCTCTCTACCAATGACAGTACATGTAAAATGCCAAGTTGCGACCAACCAATAACTTCTCTAATAATACAGAGGAATTTGAACTAACAGTCGCCCATGACTAGCCAACTACCTTGGCGAGAGAGAGAGAGAGAGAGAGAGAGAGAGAGAGGCCAACTACCTTCCCAAGAGAGAGAGGACTGCTAGGTGAAACCCCAGGAGATTCCTCCATCATGGCTTTTGCTTTTGAATTGCAACAATGGCCGATTCAACCCATAATCTCCAAGGTCAGACCCTTTTTTTTTAATCCATTTCAAAATTTTGACCTACACTTTCATTTTTTTCCACTTCTTGTTGTTCAGTATGGAAGAAGAACCAGAGCACAATCCCACTCCCACTCCCACTCCCACTCCCACTCCCACTCCCACTCCCACTCCGTCTGTTTCTTCTTCGAATGCAATCGAGGGTTCATCGTCCTATTCACAGGTCCACGAAGAACCAGAGCCAGAGCCAGAACCAGAACCAGAACCAGAAGAGAGCAATCAATTACCCCAAATTGAGGACCGCCGCCGCACAATACCGGGAGTATCTTATCGGCTAAACATATCGATATCCGATTCTCCCTCGACCCAAGTCAGAGATGACGCGTGGTCTTGCCTCATCGTGCTCGTCACATTTTGGTTCTTTGGTCTCTCCCGATTATCCTCTCTATTCTTTTTGTTTTTTAAGTAGTAGTTTCTTTTTTTTGGCCTCTGTTTGGTTGCTGAGAAACCTTACGAATTCAAGAAGGTGTTAATCTTCTATACCATTTCTCTTTTGGGTTTGCCAAGTTATAGAAAAACTGGATTCAACCAAGTCAGGCCATCTCTAGCCCTTACTCCTATTTTTACTCAAATTTGAGTATTGGTTCGATAAGTGGCACAATTGTAAATTTAGAACTTATTATTATATCACTCCAAAATTATCTTTAGAAATATGAATTTAAAAATGGTCTCCCTTGATTTGGGTCAAAATTTGAGTAGAAACTCTTTTTGGCATGAGTTTGAGTAAAGAAGTGGAAAGAGATTTTGAGTATTTTTTAAAAATTTAAATTTGATAAGAACTGGAGATGCCCTCAGACTTTTTAGCAACTTAGGTCAAAAATTGTTGAAGTATATAATATTCAGGCCTCGTTTGAGAACAGGCTAATTTAGTAACCTTTTGGCTATTTAGTTAAAATATGAGCTAAAAAAAATTAGTATATTTGGGATGACTTTTTGACTTTTTACGAAAAGATGTGCAAAAAGTAGAGAGAAAAGAGAATCTTGACTTTTTGGTATGAGTTGTTGGCTTTTTGGCTAATTTAGTAACTTTTTAACTTTTTGGCTAAAAATGAGGGTTCCCAAACGAGGCCTCAAATATACATATTGTTTATATTTCCCCACAAGACACAAACATGGTGGATGTTGTTTGCTTTATTTATTTAATGAATCGATTTGGCCTCTTTGTACATTTCTTAAATTTGTTCCAGCAGCATCGATGACTGTGATACTCGGCTTTTATGGATCTGTGAACTTGCCGTTGGGCCCGAATTGCTCTTGCCTGATACAAGTTAACCCTATCTTTGTGCAGTCAATTAAGGTTATTTATTCCCTTGTTATTTTATTCCTTCCCAATTGAACTTTTTTTTGCTTCTGTTATTATGTGGTAAATTGGTAATTAATCTTGTTAGGCATGTAACCAGGCACAGCAAATAGGTGAGTCAAAACATGGGCCAATGCTATATGGATTTTATGAGCCCCCTCCTCTGGATACTGAAATCACCTGGTCTGAAACACATAATGCATTTGTACAATCTGCCTATCACAAGGCATAGATTCTCGACCCTTTATTTTTGTCTTCTTAGTAACATTGAAGCACTGACTTTTCAACACTGTTCATATGTTTTGAATAATAGTTGCAATTAAATTTGTTCTTGCATTGCAGGAGTGGGCATACTTTCTTAACAAAGGGTCTAAAGTGAATATTTCATACAGTGTCAAATCCCTGAGTTCTGCCCCTTTGTCCCTTGTAATAGCCCAAGGTAAATTTAAACTTTTCAATCATGAAATTATGGCAAGACAAATAGTACTTTTTTATGGATGCAATTGTACATGCTACTTTTCAAGTCTATAAACTCTTTTTTAATAATGTCGGGGATTAAAAGAAATGTAGTTTCTGGAGACCCTTTTTGCTTTTGTTTTGAAATGGTTTACTAACATTTAGGTCCCTCAAGGAGCACATTGGAATCATCCTGATCAGCATGTAGATGTTATCTGATACATATTGAATTGTTATGGTCTAATGAGTCGTGTTTAATCGTATCAGAGAGTGACATCAATGAGTATGAGGGAGTTTATCTTTGTTATTCATATGTGAGCATATATTTAGGTTTCCAGAAAGTTTGACTTTTATGTATAGGAATATTTTAATCCAACTGCTTCAAAATCTTGTATCTTCTCCCACTAGGAATTCTAAACCTGTTACTTATCTCATGTCCACTGCTACGCACTGTGTTCTAGCCGTACCAGCTTTAATATAGCAAATATTCCAAAATAATCTATCAATTACAAGAACTATGAACCCTCTTAAGTTATAAGTTTATCGATATACACATGTAAACATTTTAAGCCTCAACACATACAAAACTGTTTTTAGTTTCTTCACACTTATTTATGACAATTCTGCAGGTAAAGAAAGCCTTGTTGAGTGGATAGAGGACCCATCGTATCCTAATACAACTTTGTCCTGGAACATTATTCATGGTAATAAGGGGGGGTAATGTTACTGTTATATATTGTATGATCAAAAAAATTTGTGGTGGATTAGGTTATTAATCTTTATGTCTTTTCCTTGACAGGAAATGGTATCATCCAACAGGAAATTTTGTGGTCTAAATTGTATTATATTGCTGTGGGAAATTTGAACTCTGAGGAGGTGGAGGTAGTTGTGGAAGTATTTGAAGTCCTCTGTGTTTAGTAGGGAAAAATAAATAAATAAATAAAGAAGTGATTTTCTAAGCTTGTGAAATTGTTTCAAATGATACCAGAATTATGGAGTCCTCAGGATGGATGGTTGTAGTATTTGTTGCTCAAAATTCAGCGGGAGAGTATCTTCCTAGAATTGATTGAGATTACATCGAATGAATTTCCTATTTGTAGTCCACAATCTATGCACCTTTAGAATTAAGATGGCCATTGAGAATTTTATTCTCTATGGTCTTTAGTGCTTCTAACAGAATCCTTTGTGTCGGAATAGGTGAAACATCGGTAAGAATCCTTTTCATTTGCAAAACTTTGATTGCTTTCATTCATCTCCAAGGATTTGGTTACATAAATCATGTATATTCTCTATTTGGTTTTGAGCTTTCAAAAATAGTTTTTGAGTTTTTTTTTTATAGTTATTTTATTTAATATTTTCATAAAATATCTTACATTTTAGATGATTTATAACTGCTAGAAATAGTAGTATTACGAGCTTTTGTGCAAGGGAATTATTAAGAGTGATAAATTCCCATTATTTGTTGATCCATGCAGTCATAGAGTGATATAAACCCTGTTATTTAACATATATTTTTACTGTTAAAAATATACTCAAATTATTATCAGTGGGGGCAATAATATACGTAGTATAAACATGCTGGTGTCTTCACTTTGACTTATTTTGCTTAATTTTGCATTGACTAGGTTCAACTGAACTTCACAATAAAAGGGTTTTCTCTATAATACAACCCAGGCATATTACAAGTGCTCTCTGAGTCATCGTATATGTAGTTTGAAGCTTTTTCTTCTAAGGGCAAATGCTGCTGTGTTAACTTCTCCGGCCACAGAACAGGTAAAGAATGTCACGATGTCAATTTGTTTTTTTAACTTAAAAATTTATTTTTTAAAGAGCTGCCCTTGAAATTTGTTCGTATATGCATTTTCTACTATATTTATCAGCGAGGTTAGAATTTCAAGATGCCTTAACTGTGAATTATATGAGCATTTGCACTGTTTTATCAAAATGTGTTTGGAGATGATGTATAAAATAAGTTATTAACTGGAAGAATCTATGATAATCATTACTAATGATTTTGCTTGCCTTAGTCACTGTTGGGGCATGAATCGACATCTAGAGTCCTTTTTAGTTCTTCTCTGTATTCTCTTACTCAGAACAAAAAAAAAAAAAATGATCTTCTCTATATTTAGCCATATGTCTCAAAGAGTCAAAGACCAATTGTAAATAGTATAAATGGATCAGTTGCAGATCTGATTCATGAAGATTTCGATTTTTCATTTATGAATTTAAACTCCTCGTGCTTCTCTCAGGATGTGCCATATAAAGAATGGCTTGTCAAAGTCTCTTATGGACCACGGTGGATTACTTATGTTCTTGGGTCAGGTAATTTACTAATTGCATTCATGTTATTTTGCTTTGATGTCCATCTCATGACATCCCCAATACAATTTTTTTTTTAAATTTTTTTATTATTATTTTAGAATGACTGTAAAATAAATAAATTCCTTTCTTTACATTAGTTACTGCTCCTGGATGTAGGTATAATGACTGTAATCGTCTTACTGGCCTTTCGAATCTGTAACATGTTACAAATAACCAGGGAAGACGAAATAGGATTTCGAGTGGGGGAGGTGGGACCTGAAAGAGCTCCATTGCTTTCGCATAAAGACGATGATCTTTTAAGTCAGGGTTCATCTTATGATTCTATTTCACATGATGAGGAGGAAGTGGATGAGTGGCTTATAGTGCCTTCCATTGATGGAAAGGCATCAAAGGAGGGGGAAAGCAATAGCAGCCCTCGCCGTCTTTGTGTTATATGCTTCGATGCCCCACGGGATTGTTTTTTTCTTCCATGTGGGCACTGCGCTACCTGTTTTGCGTGTGGAACAAGGTTTGTTTTACTTCTATTGATTTGCAATATGGGAGCTATTTGTTCTTTCTATTTTGTGAATTAGTTTCAAGGATTCACTTTACTTGATAACTAAGAAACATAAACATGGATATGGGTAGATACGAACATGGAACACAATTATTTCAAAAAAAAATAGGGACATGGACATAGCGGATATGGAAATCAAAAAAAATATATATATATATATTTACATATTTTATTTTTTATGAAAATTAATATTGCATGATCTATTAATTATTTAAATCGTCTAAGTAAAAAATATTAAATGTTCAACATCCAACGTCCATCAAGAGCACTAAAGAAGAGGGGAAGAAAAACTAGTTGGCTGGTGTGTCCCCAACGTGTCCCGTGAAAACAAATTAATTAAATAAAGAGACATGCCAGTACGTGTCCCCTACCATGTCTTAATGTGTCTTTGTGTCCAATACCACTACGTGACGTGTTTTGTAGTGTTGGATGCTTCGTAGCCTGTTAACCACAGTGAGATGAATTTCTTCATACAATTGTTTTCTACAACATCCACCCTATAGAAAATAACAAGGAGTGTTCATGGTCTGAGATTCATAATTCATTTAACTTTGCAGGGTTGTGGAAGAGGCTGGTACTTGTCCCATTTGTCGGAGGACGATGAAGAAGGTGAGGAAGATTTTTACCGTTTGAGCAGGACATGCAAAATCTGAAAATTTGCAGATGAAGTGATTTGTACTTGGAGAAATTTTATCAATCCACACTGAATACAGATGAATATTATCCGTATACGTGAAGTGATGATTGGATAAAGATTAATGGACGTTATTCATCAGAATTTATGGAACCTGCTAGTGGTTTTATGCTGGTTGTCAACCTAATGTGCAGCCCCTCTTTCTTTCTTTGTGCTAGTTTGAGCTATCACCATGTCTCATTGTACCTTGATTGTTTTCGAATGTGAATACTTGCTTTTTGAGTGTACATAGGCTGTAAATGCGTAAAAAATTTTCTAGGGGGTTTCCTCTATTGAGTTGTTTAATTTTTTTTGTCATTGGAAGGTGATGGTGGTGATATTATTCTTAGTTTTTTCTTCATTTTATTTTATTTTGTGTTGAGGATGGACAAAGGATAGTGTTAAATTTATAGAGTAATTTGATGGTAGTGTCTAATTCATCTAATTGCCATGTCCAAGGGCACAAGGACACAACAAAATATTTAATATCCTTAATTATTTTACTTCATAAAATATTTTCAAAATTTGAGTTAAAAATGTAATTTTTCAAAAGCCCCTCTTAGTCTTTTACTTAGCTATGTCCCTGCCTAGATGTATGAACATTTTGAAAATTGACCTATTTTTTTGGTCAGCTTGAAAATTGACATATTAACGTGTTAATGTCATGTTTCGTGTTGTTTTTTTCCTAGTCAATCATCCCTGTACAAGAATTGTAACCATTGAATTATTTTCAATTGCTTCACTTGTGACTTTTTGAAAATTTGAAAAAAAAAAAAAATGTAAATTACACAATTGCATGGTAGGCAAAAGAGTTCCACATTCGCCAATATTACTGAAATGAATAATGTTAGAACGACTAAATTTATTTATTAGTATAATATTATACTTTTGCATGGATAATTTTTAAATACCTCCTCAAATGTGAGAGTTTGGCCAATAATACTCAATTAAAATATTTAATAAATTATAGTAAATTTTTTCGAATCTTTTTTGAAATTGAATAAGAAACAATTTTAATCCCTAAAGTATTTTTTATCATTTTAGATCCTCAAATATTAATTTTTTCATTTTGATTCTCAGAATTGTCAATTTGAGTTGATTCAGTCTTATTTTTAACGTCCGTTTACATTGATAACGGGAAAAGTATTTTATCCTTGGATAAAAAACAGTTTTGGTCCCTAAAGTATGTGTTTCTTGTCATTTTAGCCCCTAAAGTTTTAAATCTTGTCATTTTAATTATCAAAATTGTCAATTTGAGTAAGGACCAAATTGATACCTAACTAGTGAATAGATTAACAGCTTTGTAACTGCAACAAATAGTATAGTGAGCTTTTGTCCAAGAGAATTATTAAGAATGACAAAAATTAAAAACCCTTTATTTTTTGCTCCATACAGGATTGTGTGATAGGTAGCCGATAGTTAACACATAAAAAAAACTGCTCGAATCCCTTATGAATATGAATCCTACTTTAAATGGAGAATAATGATTCATATAGCTGATCTTATTTTATGGGAGTTAAAACTTAGTTTGATTTAGTTGGGTACAATCGATAATGAGTGATATAAGCCATGTTATTAGTATATTTTTTTATTGTTAAAAATATATACTAGTTAAATTGTTATCAATGTGTGCAATATATTATTTCACTCGATTCTGCACTGACTAGAGGTTCAACTGAATTTCACAATAAGAGCATGTTTATTTTGAGGGATAAGAGGGTGGGATTGGACTATTAGTCCCACCGGACTAATAGTCCATTGTTTGTTTGAAAATTTTTGTTCCGGACTAATAGTCCCCTCGGACTATTACTCCCACAAATGTGGGACTATCCTATCCCATGGGGGGTATAGGATAGAAACCATGGGATTGGTATCCCATGGGATTATTTTGTGAAATGTCCATTTTACCCTCCATGCTATTACTTAGTAAACAATTAGAAAAGGGTAAAATAGTCTTTCGAACATTTATAAATTATTTTTTTAGTATTGTTAATTTAAAACTATATATTAAATAAAAAATTTAAATTATAAATTATAAATTTAATTTAATTAAAAATAATAAATTATAAATTATGGCCTTATAAATTAAATTTTTTTAGTGTTGTTAAAAAATTAAATTTACATATTAAATTAAAAAAATTTAGTATTGTTAATTTAAAATTATATATTAAATAAAAATATAAATTATAAATTAAATTTATTTAAAAATAATAAATTATAAATTATGGCCTTATAAATTAAATTTTTTTAGTGTTGTTGAAAATTTAATTTATATATTAAATAAAATTATTTTTTTATTGTCGTTATTTAAAATTATATATTAAATAAAAATATAAATTATAAATTATAAATTTAATTTAATTGAAAATAATAAATTAAAAATTGTGGCCTTATAAATTAAATTTTTTTAGTGTTGTTAAATTATAAATTATAGATTATAAGGGTAAAATAGTCTTTTGAACATTTATCCTTATCCAGTCCATCTAACCAAACATTGAATTTACTAAAAATAGTCTAATCCAGACATCTAATCCCATGACTAAACAAACATAGGATACAAATCCAATCCAATCAAATAGTCCCGGGACAATGTATCTCAGGACTAACAGTCCGATAGATTACAATCCCCCCTTATCCAGTCCGTCCAAACAAACACACCCTAAAGGGTTTTCTCTATAATACAACCCAGGCATATTACAAGTGCTCTATGAGTCATCATTTATGCAGTTTGAAGCTTTTTCTTCTAAAGGCAAATGCTACTGTGCTAACTTCCTCAGGGACAGAACAGGTAAAAGAATGTTTTACAATGTTAAATTTTTTTTTACTTTTGAAAGAGTTGCCCTTGAAATTTGTTCAAATGAGCATTTTCTAAGCGAGATTAGAATTTCAAGATGGTGAACTATATGAGCATTTGCACAGTAGAGGTCTGGTTGTTTTAACAAAATATGTTATAATGTATAAAATAAGTGATTAACTGGAAAAATCTATGAAATTGATTACTAATGATTTGAATTTTTCATTTATGAAGTTGAACTCATCTTGCTTCTCTCAGGGTGTACCGTATGAAGAATGGTATGTCAAAGTCGCTTAACTTGATAACTACGAAGCATGGATATAGATATGTATACGGATATAGACATGGAAGACAGTCATTTCAAAAAAAATGAGAACATTGACATGCCAAACATGGGTTTACATATTTTTAGGGTTTTCTCTAAAAGTGGGGTGCTAGACTGCCTCTTGGAGTGACACCTGTCCTAACTTCATCTTTCTTCTCAGCAAGTGATTGGTTTGTTTTTCAAAGATAAGGCTAACCAGATCCTCTTGAAAACATGAGCCGTTAGATGGTGAGTGGAGGTCTTGGATGGCGGTCACTTGTCTTGACTTGGTTAACCCATGCTTCCTTTGTAAGAGCTGTTTGAGCAATTTGAATTATGACCGTTGGATTGCTCTAGATGGTGGATATGAACATGCTCTAATCATTGCCATCTGTCTCCACACATAATTATATATCAATATATATATATATTTACATATATCCATTAAAGGAAAGAGATAGAGGCACATGATTTTGTTCCTAAACCCTTGGGATTTGATCAAATTAGAATCAAGACGCAGGATTGTAGCCTCCTTTCCAAAATCTGACACCAAGATTTTGCTGAAGTCACCCATTTTTTGGTCACTAAATGCACTCGTGCCACACCCCGATTGGCCTGTCAATTTAGGTACAAATAGGATGATATATTAATTATTTAAATCTAAGCAAAAACATAATAGACATTCAACATGTAACATCCATCAACAACACTAAAGAAGAGAGAAAGAAAAACTAGTTGGCTGGTGTGTCACCGTCCCTGAAAACAAATTAATCAAATAAAGAGACGTGCCAGTACATGTTCCCACTGTGTTTGTGTCTGACATGAAACTTGTTTTGAAATGTCGATACTTCATTGCTTGTTAACTGCAGTGACATGAATTTTTTCATACATTTGTTTTCTTCAACATCCACCCTATAAAAAATAACAAGAAGTTCAGAGTCTGGGATTCATAATTCATTCAACTTTGCAGGGTTGTGGAAGAGGCTGGTACTCGTCCCATTTGTCGGAGGACGATGAAGAAGGTGAGGAAGATTTTTACAGTTTGAGGATATGCAAAATCTGAAAATTTGCATCTTAAGTGATTTTTACTTGGATAAAATCTTACCAATCCACACTGGATACAGATCAATATTATCCATATATATATGAAGTGATGATCAGATAAAGATTAATGAAGGTTATTCATCACAGTTTTATGGAATCTGCTGGTGGTTTTGTGCTGGTTGTCAACCTAATGTGCAACCCTCTTTCTTTCTTTGTGCTAGTTTGGGTTTGGGTTATCACCATGTCTCATTATACCTTGATTGTTTTCAAATGTGAAAACATGTATAGGCTGTGTAAATGCATCAAAACTTTTCTAGAGGGTTTCCTCTGTTGTTGAGTTGTTATAATATTTTTGTTGGTTTGGAATGAGTAGTTGTGGTGTTATTCTTAGTTTTTTCTTCATTTTATTTTATTTTGTGGAAAAAGGAGAGCATTAAATTTATAAAGTAATTTGATGTAGTGTCTAATTCATTTAATTGCCATGTTGAATGGCACAAGAACATGACAAAATATTCATATTTTTTAACATATTGATTTTAATTTTTAAAACATTTTCAAAACTTAAACTAAAAATATAATTTTTTTAAAGTTGAGGAGGGGTATTTGCCCTTCTTAATCTTCTATTAGTTCCATCTCTATATAGATATATCATGTCGTGTATTTTTTGAAAATCGACATGTTGATATGTCAATATCATATTTTGTGTCGTTCTTTCCCTAACCAATCGCTCCGTACAAGAATTGTAATCATTGAATTAGTTTCAATTACTTCATTTGTGGATTATTATCCATTCTATTGAAAAATTGAACAAAAATTGTAAATAACACACAATGGCCATTAATATTACTAAAATGAATAATGTTAGAATGACTAAATTTATTTATCAGTACGATATTATACTTTTGCATGGATAAAATGTAAATACCTTCTCAAATGAATTTAGCAGATTTGGTCAATATTATTCTATTAAAATTTTGGATAAATTACTCTAATCTTTTTTAAAATTTGTTCAAAATATATTAAAATTTTAAATTTGATATAATCATATTAGATTTTGTTAATATTTTTAATAGCATTTTTTTGTATATATATATGTTTTTTAAAGAAGCAACCAACTGTCATAGATAAGGATAAATACATTAGTTGTATTTAAAAAGTAGAAAAAATTAGGGAAAGGTCCTTCTCCCATTTTTAGTAATGGAAAAGGTCCATAATATTATTTTTTGATGTTTAAGGTCCCTAGACCCACAACTATATATCATATCAGAGAAATTTGACTCTGCTCTTCTTCTTCGATATCTAACTCTCAGAATCATCAGCCCTGGACTTAGACCCAAAAAAACCCTCCTCTCTCTCCTTGGTGGTTCGCTCGCATGGACCGGTAGGAAGCAACATCAGATCTATGTTGGTGAGACGTTTGGCAGGGGTAGGGTTGTTAAGCTCGAAGAGAGGGATTTTTTGGGGCTTCTTCTTATTCGTTTTCGCCGCCGCAAGAGAAAAGAAGTCCGCTGTCCGCTCCGCCTGCGTCACTGTCACCGCCACTGCCTGTTTCTTCTCTTACGTCCTGAAACCTCCATTTACTTCAACCATCAAGCCTTGGTTGAATCTCTAGCCACTGAATGTCTTTCTCCTCTGAGAGATTGATGGATCCATGGGTTGATGGTCAGGTGTTGGTGGAATATGCACCGTGTAGTCCATGTATTCACTATTGCCAATTTTGCTATCGAGATCATTCGACTCCCTCTAATAGTTGATAGATCGACCTGAGGAAGTTCTCCTCACAAAGGTCATAGTCATATGACTTGACTTTCCCTGATGTGATTCTGAAGCTTTGGGGATGATCTTGAAGCCATGCTATTGAAATGAGCAAAGAAAGACAATATGTCACCAGTTCTTGAAATTATATATTGTAAAGGAAAAAATAGAGAAGCACATCAGCAAAGATTATTCAGTCACAAAATTCTCACAGTTCAAACTAATTCAAATTCTCCAGAAATTCAGATAAAATCTCTCTAGAAAAATTCTTTAGAATCTCTCTCTCCCTCTCTAATAGCTTTTGCTGTTTGAGCTGCGTATGTATGTCGGCCATTGGTAGTGTGAAATGTACGAATTTGAGCAATTTATTTGTAGTAACTTTCTCTGGGTTTCAGTCTCTGGTCCAAAATTTTTTCTGGTGAGCACTTTACTTTGGTTGTGTACTATTAGTATATATATTACATTTCTCATTCTTTCTCTTCTATTCAACTGATAAAGGATTTGATTGGTAAAATGATTTGGAATTTTTTTTTGGTTTCAATTTTCTCTAGTACAAGATTTTGAATTTTTTCTGGTAAAGGATTTGAATTTTCTCTGGTTTTACAGAGAAAGGATCCTATAGAAACAAACAATTTTGTTCAGAGAAATTTCAATTTTCTCTAGAGAGAAGGGAAATTTCTCTGGAGATAAGGGAAGGCCAGAGAAATTCTCTAGAGAGTGGATCAGAGAAATTTGAAAGTCCAGAGAAATTTTGTTTCTTATTTGTACTCAGTGCAATAATTTTGTGCATGATCTGTTTGGTGTGTACATTTCGCTTTGCATCAGTACTGATGGTGGTGGTGTTGTTTTGCCCTTTTTTTTTATATATATTTTTTTAAGTTAAAAACCATAGCTGTTAGTTCTTTACATAATCTGGAAATTTCTCTGAAGAGAAACAGAGAATTTCTCTGGGTTGGAGAGAATTTCTCTGGTCTAGAATTTCTCTGGATAGATTTTCTCTGGATAGAATTTCTCTGGATGAAATTTCTCTGGATGAAATTGAGGGACCTTAGACATTATGAAATTATTAGATATCTTTTATACTATAAAACCTTAATACCAGGCATCTTTAAAAAAAATTCCAAAAAATTACTCATAAATCCCATTTGGAGAAAAGTTATTCCATTTAGTTCTAAAAGCTATTTTAAAACTAATTAGTCCTTTTTATTTTGGGTATATTGTATTTCCTTGATATGGGGTTTGAAAGTTTACTTGTTTGTCCTTGTGTGATTTTGTTTGAATTTTTTCTTAATGTTGGGTGTGGATGGGTAAGGTAGGTTTTTACGTTTTTACGTTTTTTCTCTCTTTCTTTTTTTTTTTTTTGTGAGGATTTAGTAGAGTGATTTGTAAGTGGATGATGTTACTCCATTTGTGGTGTTATTGGTATGGTGTTGGTTCCTTTTTGTGGTGTTCATCCATATTATAACATTGACATTAATTAACATTTAAATGTAACACTAATGTAGTACATAAAAAAAAACTCTTTACCATAGTTTTTTCAAACGTAACACTCCAATATAACACTTTAAAAAAACTTCTTAGTGTAATAACACACAAATAAAAAAAAAAAAAAAAAACTCTTTAGATCTCATTTGGGAACAAACTTTTTTAGTAACTTTTTAGTTTTTTGGCTAAAATATGATATTAAAAAAATTAGTATGTTTGGGATGACTTTTTAATTTTTTACAAAAAGATGTGCAAAAAGTAGACAGAAAATGGAATCTTTGACTTTTTGATATAAGTTGTTGGCTTTTTGACTTTTTTAGTAATTTTTTAGCTTTTTGGCTAAAAAAGCCACTTGCCAAAGTTAGTGTATTTTTCCCAAACGTAACACTCTAATATAATACACAAAAAAATTTCTTAATGTAACACTCTAATGTAACACACACAAAAACTCCTTAGTGTAACACTCTAATATAACATGCAAAAAAACTTCTTGATGTACTTTTTCCAAATGTACCACTCTAATATAATACTCTAAAAAAATCTTTAGTATAACATATAAAAACTCTTTAGTGTAGCACTTTAATGTAACACGCAAAAAAACTCCTTAGTGTACTTTTTCTAAACGTAACACTTCAATATAACAGTCCAAAAAAATTTCTTAGTGTAACACTTTAATGTAACACACAAAAAAATTCTTTGGTTTACTTTTTTCCCAAACATAACGCTCCAAAAAAAAAAAAAAACCTTCTTAGTGTACTTTTCATAAACATAACAGTCCAATGTAACACTAAAATAAATAAAAAAAGAATGTGAGATTCTTTAAACCATTCCAAAAGGAGTATAAATATTCCTTAGTAACTTTTGAACAAATGTATAATTTCAAACTGTGAGTGTTACATTTTGAAAAATAGTACACTAAAAAGTGTTTTTAGTGTTTTTGTGTGTTATATTGGAGTATGTTACATTAGAGTGTTACGTTTGGGATTATATTGATTGAAGTGTTATGTTTAGAAAAAATACACTACGATTTTTTTTTTTTTTTACATTGGAGTGCTACGTTTAGGAAAAATACAATAAAGAATTTTTTTTTTAATGTTACATTAGAGTGTTAGGTTTTTGTTTGTAATGTGGAATTTGTTCTAGAATGATAAAAAATCTAAAACTTCTATAGTTCAAATTATCCAAATATGTAATTTTAAATTTTGAGAAAATTGCTTTTATTCCTAAAAAATTAAATCTAAATATGTAAGTGATTATCCTTTTATATAATTTTCACTTTAATAGGACCTTTGGCTTTATAAGAAAAAAAGAGAGTTAAATTGTTCACAAAATCATATTTTAGAATTTATTGGTACTACATCCTAAAAAGTACCATAATTTCACAAATATTTTTTTGATGAATATTTTATTTAAAACTGAATGTATCCTCAAGAAAGTTGGGTGGTACTCATTCTTTCCATATTTTTTCTCTCCTTCTTTCTGTATTTTTTATTTTACATTTTATCAAAAGGAGAATAATTACAAATAGAAAAAAAAGTGGTGGTACACAATCACTGGACCAAAGACCTTGGTCGAACTATGTCTCCCAATTAATACCTCAGTCAGTAACATTACATACCCAAAAAAATTTATTCATAAATTAAATCAGAAATATCTATGTGTGGTCCAGATTCATCATATATACAAACCCCACAATACTCCAATTGAATCCTCACCATACATCCTCTTTCTAGTTAAAATTCTTAACATATTGTGGGTGTTTGGGAAGTGGATTTTTTTGTAAGTTTTTTTAGCTTTAAGATATTATTGGAGAAATTTTTTTTTATGTTTAGGAAGATAGTTAGATTTTTTTATGATTGGATGTGATGTTTGTTTGAGAAAAAGTGAAATGATTATGAGATTTGATGTGATATTTTGTTTGAATTTATTTTTTTTAATTTTGTAATCAATTTATCTTTTAGTAAAAAAAATAAAAATATAAAAACCTAAAAAATTTGTTCGCAATACGGATACAAATCAGATCATATAAAAAACAATCATGACCTTACATATCAGTTGCTTTAGATCATTATAAAAAAATGATTTTACTTTTATGTGGCTAAATTTTTTATTAATTTGTGTTCGTAAACGTATTGGGTAGGTTTGATTTGTGTTTCTGAAAAAAATTTCAGAAATTTTCTCTACAAACAAATTTCAGAAATTTTCTCTACCAAACAAATTTTCCTAAAAAAATTTCCCAAAACACATAAACCAAACAAGTTTTCCAAAACAAATCTCTCTCACACACACATCAAATCAATCACTTTTTCCAAAACTCTCTCTCAAAACAATTTTCCAAAACAAATTTCCCAAAAAACCAAACCAAACATGTTTTCGTACTTTTTATCTCTAAAACACATCTCTCAAACACAAACCAAACATACCCATTATTTTTCGAAAAAGTATCTATTTTAATCTCACGATACACAGTCTCCTATTCCATACCTGTATATTATTAGATATAAAATTTGGAGTGGGAATAATCTCTTTAATTAGTCGATTCAATTAGTGCTCTTTTGGAAAGCTGATAAAAAGTTAGGTTTCAGCTTTTTACCAATTTTAGGTTACATACCTCTTACATAACTTACTCACGAAAAGACAAAATAAATTAAAAAAGTAAAAAAATTAACTTTTTACCAACTTCTCAAAACACAGTTGAACACCAAATTATAATAATTAAAAAAAATAAATAAAATTGCGGGAATTATAAGGGATCATATCTATTCTTTTTGAACCATTTGTATAATTTGACTTCTCTATTGGCTAATCTTTTGGGATTTCTTTTCCCCCTTTTTGATTATAAGTGGAATGAAAGAGGAATTTTCTTCGTTTTCTTTCTCTATCACTTTTTGGTTATACTTTTAGAGTGTTGGAAGACCCCAAAAAATAAAATAAAATAAATTCCCAAAACTGATTTGCCTTAAAAAGCAAATATACCATTCCTAAGATGTAGAATAAAGTAGAAACATCAACAATAAATGTCATTTTCCAACTAATACCAAAATCAATAAAAATTATTAGGTATAAAACTGGAGGTGGGATTGATCTCCAGAATTAGTTGGTTTAATGATTCAGATATCGAATTATAATAATAAAAAAAACACAATAAAAAAAAAAAAAAAAAACTTGAGGTGATTCCAAGGGATCATATCTATTATTTTTGAGCCATTTATCACAATTTGACTTCTCTATTGGCTAATCTTTTGGGATTTCTTTTCCCCCTTTTTGATTATAAGTGGAATGAAGAGGAATTTTCTTTGTTTTCTATCTTTCTCTCTCACTTTTTTATTATACTTTTGGAGTGTTGGAAAAAAAAAAAAAAAAAAAAAAAAAATCCCAAAACTGATTACCATTCCTAAGATGTAGAATAAAGTAGAAACATCAAAAATGTCAAATAGAACATATCTTCTAAGAAAGTGGTTGCTAAGTGGTTTTCAATTCAGTAAGTAGCAAGTGGATGGTTTCCTTTGAATATGTTCACTAGAATCAAATAAAGTTACAATGAATGAATGAATCAAATTGGTTCCCCACTCACCGACCCATTAAAATCTTCTCATCATCGTCTTCTTCATTCAATCAAATCAATTAAATTAATTCAGTTGGCTGTTCTTCCATATTTTTTATATTCTAATTGGAAGGTCTCAATTAATTAATGTCAAATATAAAGATTTATTATTTATTTGGAATTAAATTCATTCTAATTCGTGGAGGGTTTGGTCCATTGGGCTCGCCACAACCTCGCTTTAAAGATTTAATTCTGTTAATTTTTTACATTTTAGATTGTAGATCATTCATTAAAAAAATAAATAAATAATCCGATGATCATAACCATAACGTTAGTATTAAGAAAATGAACGATTTAGTATTAATAATTTCATAAATATTTTTAATCTAAATAAAATTATATTTTTACCCCTCATTTAATATGATCAACAATTTCATAAATATTTTTAATCTAAGTAAAATTATATTTAATTGTAAAAATTATGGTATTGTATTAAGAAATCATAAATCACAATGAAAAAATTAGCAACAAATTCTATTTTGTTTTGAAAATTACTATCGAGTTATATCAAATTTCAGTATTAATAAATAAGTAATATTTTCTTTTTTATTTTATAAATTGTTGTAAAAAAAATTCAATTATTCATAATAGTATATTTTATTTTATTTTTCTCATTAAAACATGAAACAAAAATTTTATAAATAATTTTTTATATAAAATTTTATTAAAAAAAATATTTTTAATTGTTGAAATTAAATGAACTTTCATAAACAAAAGTATAAGTATAAGATTTATCAATTATTTCATGCATTGAGAAATATATTTGTCATAGTATTATTTTCATAACTCTTTGAAGTTTTAAAAAAATTCATAATGTGAAATATAAAAAAATGATGTTTTTTATACTATAGTTGTTTCGATCCAAATGTTATTTATGATTTTTTAATATAATATTAATAATTTGTACAATAAATTTTTTACTTTTAATTAAGTTAAAAAAATTGATTATAAAATTGTTATTTATATTAATGAGAAGGGGAGAATTGAGATAAGATGCGCCATCTTGAAAGAATGAATTTTTTAAACATATTTTATGACAAATATGACTTAATTATTCGTATTAAAACTTAATATAGGACATAATAATGATCTTCACAGTAAAATAGGACTTATAAATAATTTTCTCTTCCTTTTCTTTTTTTTTTTTGTTTTCATTGATACACATTGGGATCTAAATAATGAACTGATTAAATCATTAAAGTGAAACCAAAAGCGGATCCAATGGGCCAGTCTAGATTGTTGAATCCACTGAGAATCTAGTTCCGTTTCTTTGATGTTAAGGAGTCTTTCTTTAATTGTTTGTTTCTTTTATAATAGGATAAATTATAAATATACTTTTTTAGATTTTTTTTAAAATATAATTTGTTTTCTGTGATTCTAAAAATTACATCCCGTCACTTGAAGTTTCTAATTTTATAATAAATAATTCTTTTTTTTTTTATCAATAACCATCAAGTCAATTAATAGTTTTTAATGATGTCAAAAATATATTTCAATTAATAATTTAATTATTTTTATTACTATATAAGAGTTAAAAAAAAAAAACTACAATAGAGTATTTTTAATTTTTCAAATCATAAGAGCCAATTCATATTTAAGTAATCTCAAGATGTGTTTTGTAATTTACCTTTTATAATATTATAAGATTTTTTTTCGGTGTGTGTGTGTGTTGATCTAGGAGTTGATAGTCTTGTAGGTTTGTACTTGGTGTCAAAATGTACACATTTAGGCCTCTTAAAATACAATTGTTAGTCCTTGAATTATTGTCACTTGATGGTTTTAATGAGTTTGTATATGTGCATGTCATTTAGACTTGTGAGATGAAATTGATCTTAATTTGAAGTATTTGAAATTTGAGAGATAAGGTTCAACCCAAGTTTAAAGGGTCGGAAGATGTAAATAATTGAATCAAGCATTAAAATTCAAACCCATGAGATTTGAAGAAAGAAAAGTTAGAATTGTTGCAATCCCGCTATAAAAGTCACACTACACAGTTTTCAGTATTTTGGATGTATCTCTCTTGTTCGATATCGGATTGAAGTGATTCAAATGGAATTAAAAAGATAACTCAAAGGGTTACAATTTTATGTGAAATAAGAACTTTCCAAATATGATTTTTAATAGGTCAAAAGATGAGCATAAAAAGCTAGAAATAATTACATCTAAATTTTCCTTTCATTTTGAAAAATTCTAACCTCTTGAATATTACCTAAAAGGCGCTTAATATCTACGAATATAAAACCCTATCCATTATTAGGGTTGCTCATGATTTTAGAGAGAGAATATAGAGGTTAGGAAGTCATGTACGGCGGAGCTCTCCTCATAGGATTTGGATGAAACTTTAATCAAACAATGTTTTGTATTTAGTTTTGGGATTTTATTATTGCTTCAAAAGTTGCATAAGATTAAGACTTTCCTATATTATTAATTTGTTTTGAATCTTTCTACCCAGCACATGTTCTTAGTTTCTATGATTCTAATTGTATGCTTATGCAATAGTTTTTATTGATTTGCTTTTGCTCAGTTAAGATAGTTTATGCTAGGAGAGATGATTCATGTCGTGAGACTATTCATGCTAGAACTAGATAATCTATGCTAATCGTTAAATTGCAAACATCCCTTAGACGATACTATTGGGACTTGTAGTCAATAACAAATTATAATTGAATTAAATAATAAATTCTTAAACTGATACAGCTCATTGATTACAATGTTATTGTAAAATAAGTTGAGAGAATGATATTGAAAGAGTAAACTCTGTTATTCAATTATGTTTAGAAACCAAATAGAGGCTCCATTATCTAGGAGTTGTGTTACAAAACATCATTATGATACAATTCAATATAATAATGAAAAGGAGGCCGAAAGAAGACGGGCGACCGAAAGCAGGAACAAAGAAAAGGAATCCTATCTAGCTAGCTGTACGACAATTATATTATACATACTATAATATATTAACAGCCCTCTTCAAACTCAAGAAGGACAAACATCAACCAACTGGAGTTTGGAGACAAGGTCAACGAAGCGGCCAGGAGAATGAGCTTTGGTGAAGATATCAGCAGGTTGATCAGCAGAGGAGATTGGATGGAGATAGACAGTACCACGAGTGACGTGTTGACGAATAAAAAGGCAGTCAATCTCAATGTGCTTGGTGTGATCATGAAAAATATCATTGTGAGCAATTTGAAGAGCACTTTGATTGTCACAAAAGAGGGCAGTAGCGCCAGAGGGGGAAACACCCATGTCAGCAAGAAGCCAACGAAGCTCCTGAGTAGTATCAGCAAGAGCACGATATTCGGCCTCGGTACTGGAGTGAGCAGTAAGAGATTGTTTCTTGCTGCGCCAAGAAATAAGAGAATCACCCAAGAAAAAGCAGAACCCGGTAGTAGAGCGGCGGTCAGTAGGATCCCCAGCTCAATCAGCATCGGAAAAAGCACGAAGCTGGAGAGAGGAGCGGGCGGAATAATGAAGTCCATGAAACAAGGTACCTTTGAGATAACGAAGGATACAAACTAATGCAGCATAATGAGGGGTACGAGGAGCTGACATAAACTGGCTGACAATATGAACGGCATAGGCAATATCAGGACGAGTAACAGTGAGATAGACAAGGCTGCCAACCAGCTGACGATATAGGGTAGCATCAGAGAGAAGAGTGCCATCAAGAGGTGTAAGACGACTCTGAGGCTCCAGGGAGTGGAGGCAGTCTTGCAATCCGTAAGACCAGCGCGGGTGAGAAGATCAGAGGTATACTTAGCCTGAGAGAGAAAAGACCCCGTGAATCATGGAAGATTTTAAGACCCAAGAAATAGCTGAGAGGACCAAGGTCTTTCATCTCGAAATGATGGCTAAGAAACTGTTTAAGGCAAAGAATACCATCAATATCATCACTGGTGACAATCATATAATCCACATAAAGGAGAAGCAAGGTGGTCCCTTGAGCAGTTTTCCGGATAAAAAGAGCAATATCATAAGAACTAGAGGTGAAACCACAGTCATGAATAATAGAGCTGAACTTGGCAAACCAAGCGCGCGGAGCTTGTTTGAGACCATATAAAGCACGCTGAAGTTTGCAGACTTTATGAGGTGGATAAGTAGACCTAGGGGGAGGTTGCATGTAGACCTCCTCAAGAAGAACACCATTAAGGAAAGCATTTTTCACGTCCATTTGATAAAGATCCTATTGGCGGGTGGTAGCAACCGCAATCAGGTTGCGAACAGAGGCGAGACGAGCAATAGGAGCAAAGGTTTCCTCATAGTCAATACCATATTCTTGGTTGAAGCCTTTTGTAACAAGGCGGGCTTTGTAGCGCTCAATAGATCCATCAGAACAAGTATTGATTTTGTATACCCATTTGCAACCAATGACAGTCTTGCTAGGAAGAAGAGCAACAATGTCCCAAGTGTGAGTGTTGTCTAAAGCCTGCAATTCATCAGTCATAGCTTGCTGCCAAAGAGGATTAGAGCGAACCTCACGATAGGAGGTCGGTGCATAAGTAGAAAAAGCAGTAGAACCAACAATAAAGTCACGAAGACGAGTAGAAGGTTGGGTTACCCGGTGTGGTCGAGCAGAGGGAGGAGGAGCCAGAGGAAGAGACTCACCAGGAGGGGAGGATCCCGAGGGAGCAAGAGCAGGACCATCAGAGCGAGCAAGTGCATGGGATAGACCAGTAGGCAAGGTAGTCTCGAGGAGGCTGGCAGGGGCGGTGGAGTAAGCTCATCAGAAAACTTGAGAGAGGTTGGCAAGGGCGGTGGAGTAAGCTCATCAGAAAACAGATCCGTGGAAGGGTCAGTAAAAAACAGAGAAGGTGAGGGAACGGACAAACGGAAGAGAGAGAGAGAGAGGAAAACATTTTGTGTTCCCAAAAGACCACATGACGAGAGATACGGAGTCGCTGGGAGAGAGGATCCCAACAACGATACCCCTTATGTTCAATACCATACCCCAAGAAGCAACAAAGGCGAGAACGTGGTTCAAGTTTGGTACGTTCATGAGGTTGGAGAAGAACAAAACAGGCAGATCCAAAGACCCTAAGGTTGGTGTAAGGGGGACGGGTGCCATGCAGACGCTCATAAGGAGTGTGATTATGAATGACAGGTGTAGGGATACAATTGATAGTGTAAGCAGCAGTGAGAGCTGCCTCTCCCCAAAAATGCTCCGGACAAGAGGAAGACAGAAGGAGAGCGCGAGTAGTGTCGAGAATATGCCGATGTTTCCGTTTAGCACGTCCATTTTGTTGAGACGTACTGGGACAGGAACGATGAGGTTGAGTACCATGACTCTGAAGGAAGGAAAGAAAGTCAAAATCTTTGTATTCCATGGCATTGTCGGAGCGAAAAAGCTTAAGAGTTTTAGAAAATTGTGTTTTAACCATTGCACCAAAATTGTAATAAAGTTGTTTGAGCTCAGAGCGATTTTTCATAAGAAACAACCATGTAAAACGGGAAAAATCATCTATAAAAACAATAAAATAGCCTGCGCCTCCCATAGTAGGAGTAGGAGAGGGTCCCCAAATATCAGAATGGATGAGATCAAATGGTGCAAGAGAAACATAGTCACTTTTATTAAACGACAAAGCAGGTTGTTTGGCAAGTTGACAGGACACACAATCTAAAGCATCAGAACTTACAGGACCTAAATGACCACTAGAAATTAAAGATTTTAAACGACCAACAAAAAGATGGCTAAACGATAGTGCCAAAGCTGAAAAGGAGATAAAGGAGGAGCAGTGGTAGCAGTGGTAGGAGCTGTGATCTGAGAGAATCTGGAACATGAAGATGGATGAGTTCGTAGAGACGTCCATGCTTACGGCCTATCCCAAGAGTTTGCCCGTCCGAGGGCCCTGCACCAAACAACCAATATGGGAAAAGGTAACAGTTAGACCATGCTCACATAATCGACTAATGGAGATAAGATTTAAAGTAAGAGCAGGCATAAGATAGACATGAGATAAAGATAAGTGAGAGGTGGAAACAGAACCAACATGACTTACAGACAGAAGAGACCTATCAGCAGTATGGATAGAAGGAACATGAGGAGTAGAAGAGAGAGGAGTAAAAATAGTAGGGTCAAAGGTCATGTGATTACAACAAGCGGAGTCAAAGTACCAGGAAGTGTTACCTATGGTGACAGACAAAGCAGTAGATGAGGAGTACCGAATTCTGCCAAAAATGTTGAAACATGGCTTCGACATCTGTTTGAGAGAAGACTGGAGTGGAAGGGTCTATAGGGACAGAGGAAGGTAAATCCTCTGAGGCAGCAGCAGCAGTGCGTTGAGCAGGCATTGGTTTAAACGGAGTCCCAGAACGGTGAGAGTGGCTGCGAGAAAAATTCTCGGTAGAAGGACCATTGCGAGAGGTATGGGCGGGATTGCAAAAACAATCTTGCTGGAGATGACTAGGGCCAGTCTTGTTGCAAAACCGACAAAGACGAATGGGACAATTAACCAGAAGATGAGTCGACGGAAGACTGCGGTTTTGACAATAATTGCAGGCAGTTGACCTGTGGTGAAGGTGGTGAAGGAGAACTCCGAATCTGGAGAGTGGCAAGAACAGAGTCCACAGGGTGCGGATGGAGAGTACCAAACTGGTTTCCTCTGACAGGAGTTCAGAAATTGCTTGCTCAAGAGTGGGTAAAGGAGTGCGATGAAGGAGAGATGTGCGTACTGGCTCAAAACGGGGAGTGAGAGCCATGAGAAACTGAACCAAGCGCTGTTGGTCACGGTAAGTAGTAAACAAGGCAGCATCCTCAGTATGAGGCCATGGAGGTTCAGAAAGAGCGAGCTAATCCCAAACATAATATATTTGGGAGAGGAAATCATTAATGGTCTGAGTGGTATCTTGGCGCATACGGTGAAGATGACTCAGAAGCTAATATTGGTGAGTAAGGCCAGTAGTCTGATAGCGTTCTTGTAAAAAATCCCAGATGGCCTTGGTGGGAGAGGAAGCAGAGTCAAGTTGGAATCGACCAAACTGAAGGCTGATAGATGTAATAGAAGTATTGCGAAGCTAAGTGATGATCTGATAGTTTTTACTATCCCAATCTTCCAGTCGGTTGACATATTTGGCAGCGGAGTCCGTGGCAGCGGATTCCGTGGTCCCTTGGACGGGTTTGCAAACATCCCCAGTGATGATGCGCCAAAGTTTCTTTCCTTTGAGGAAGCCAGACATGGCTTGTGCCCATAGGACATAATTAGTCCCGTCAAGAACAACGGAAATAGGGTGGTTAGAGGAGTCCGGGCGATCCATGAGAGAAAAATAGCACAATCAAGGTAGAATCTGAAAAAACCGAGGTTATCAGTGAATTCAGATGGTCGAAATCAGTAGGAAAAGGAGTGAACGGACCAAAAATATGACCAGAAAGGCAGTAAATTGATTAGTCAAAGTGAGTTGACTGTTCTGGTCAACGAATCTGGTCAAACAAGGATGATGTCACTGCTGCAGGGATGATGTCACAGGCGCGGCGCACGTTAGCATAGAGGTGCGCGGCGTACGTTAGCAGGGGACAACAAGCGGCGCACGGAAGTAGCCAGGGCTAATGTCGGCTGATATCAGAAACACGCAGCTCACGTTAGCAGATGAGGCCGCGGCGCACAATAGCACCGGACAGTGGAGAAGGCGTGTAGAGCGCGTCTGATAACGAGGAAGCGCGTGGCCTAATGTTGGCGTTGGCTTCGTCGTGAAGAGACGAAGGTGCTGGTGTTGTCCAATCTATAAATTAGATAAGGACGAGATACGCAGCAATCTGCCAACCAAAAAAAAAATGTGATGTAGCGGAAGAAGAGACTAGAAAAAACACTTGTGCTCTGATACCATGTAAAATAAGTTGAGAGAGTGATATTGAAAGAGTAAACTCTGTTATTCAATCTATGTTCATAAACCAAATAGAGGCTCCATTATATAGGAGTTGTGTTACAAAACATCATTATGATACAATTCAATATAATAATGAAAAGGAGGCCGAAAGAAGACGGGCGACCAAAAGCAGGAACAAAGAAAAGAAATCCTATCTAGCTAGCTGTATGACAATTATATTATACATACTATAATATATTAACATTATATTAATATATTAACAGTTATGATGGATTCGAAATCCCGAGTCTCTTCTATTTGATTGATATTAGTTTAATTATATTTATTTGTTTAATTTAATTAAACTTATATAAAATTCTTCTTTTTTACTTTTGAATTAATTTAAGAATTAATCTGAAATTTAATACACAACTTAATCTTTTAATTCATGTGGATCGACACTTGAACTTTTCATTATTCTACGGAATTGAGATTTAATTTGATTCTTTGTTTTTTATGTAAAAACGACCTACCATTGATTGACTAAAAAAATTGGCTCGATTCAAATTTGGAAAGGAAAATATATTATGCAAATTCCAATTTAATGTTTTATGAGTGACACTTGAAATGAATTGAATCTACAAATTTCATTTTCTTACCATATATATATATATATATTATAGTTCCCTAGTATTATTGAAATGGGTGTATATAATATATATGCATACACTTGAGAATTTAGATACCACCTGCCCAGGTAAGGTGGAATCCAATCAAACCAAACCAAGCCCTGTTGGATGTTGCTTAAACCCTACAATGATAACCACAAGCACTTGTCATTGGTCCCAGTTGTAGTTTTGACTTGGCTGATATATATATATCAGAGTGTGTGAACAGCCCACTTGTTCTAATCTTTATGGTGAAGTTAGATCAACTGGCCACTTGTTACCCCACTAGGGCCCTGCTCTTTATTCGGTTTCCAAAACCACAAGGATAAAAGTTAGAAGGGTTTAGGCAATGTCAAAAAAGTCCACGAATATAAAAATCAATTATAAAATTAGACAAAAAAAATATATATATATATAAATATATAATATTTTATATAAACAAATAAAAGGTCCACGAATATAAAAATCAATTATAAAATTAGATAATATGTATATATATATAAATATATAATTTTACATATGATTTTGTGATCGTAGTAATTTTTTTAATTTTTTATTTTTAATACATTTGAAACTATAAGATAAGTCTAAGCTTAAAGGGGAGGAGAAGTGGGTGATCTCCATTCCAAGGTCCAACTAGTGGGTTGCTCCAACGTCATTTTGTCATATTCCAAATGTAATGTCTAAATAATAAGATAAATGTTAATCATGAGAAGAATTTATTTTATTTATTTATATTACCTCCTATATATATATATGTAATTAATGCAATAAATATTGTGTATTTATCGTATTAAAGAAACAGTATAACTCATTACTAGATAGTCATATAAGTCGTATAGAAAGTAAAATATTTTGGTTAAAATAACCACTACAACACTTAAATATGAATGGAGATGAACTTATTCACAACTATTATGCGGTGTGTATGGACAACTATTATGGGGGAGGTTGGGTGTCGCAATGGTAGACATAGGAAAAGAGTTTAAGGTAGCATAATGAGTTAGGAAGGGGTAAGGAAAGTTAGGGTGTCAATGATGGTTAGGGGTGTAAATTTGGCCTGACCTGGCTTGAGTCATCTCACTTGGATCCGGGCTTAGGTTGGCCCATGACGAGCCTCGCGAGTTCCCGTCAAAATTCGAGTCGGACCAGGCCAGCCTAGTCCACGGGCCAGAAAATTAGGCCTAGTCCCAAGGGTATTCGAACCTTGGGCAAGCCTCAACATATTTTTTTGTTTTTTATTTTTTCTATCAAAATTTTATTATTTGTTTACTAAAAATGATACTGGACCTCGGGCTGGGCGTTGAGTAGGCCTCGTGCCAGGCCACAGGTCGAGTCCACAAGTCGGGCTGGGCTTTAAATGACAGCCCAAGCCTAGGCCTAGAGTCTCGGACTGGGCTTGAGCCTGAGCCAAAATTGAAGAATCAATACATACGTAATCATATTCACAGATAGGGTGATAAAATAATATTCGGTTGATTTGAGAATAGAATACTTCAACAATTTTTTGACTTTTTGACTAACAGTCCGCTTGTTTGGGTGAAAAACTTTTTTCAAAAAATATTTATCAGATAAAATATTTTTCAATATTTGGTAATGGTGGTAGAACGAAGGTGGACGTGGAGGTGGTGGGTTGACGGTAGCAGTGATGGTGATGGTGATGGTGATGGTGATGACGATGGTGATAGTGGCCGTAGTGATGCTGGTGTCGTGGTGGAAGTGAGAGTGATGATAGTTGTGTTGTGATATTGACAAAATTTTAGTTTAGAAAACGTTTTTCACATTTTAAAAAGTAGAAAACATATTATACTTAAATAGATTTGTTTTCCATTGATCATGAAAAATATTTTTTATTAATTTTCGTTTTCTATTATACCTAACATTAAAAAATATAAAAAAATATTTTTCGTTCAAATAAATAAAATGTAAAATATAAAGGCCAGTTTTGAGAACCTGACTAAAAACTAGTTTTTTTTGACTTTTTAACCTAAGTCACATTATTTTTTATTTTTTTTACAGATATTTTAAAAAAAAAATAAAAAAATAAAAAAATTTACTTTTAAACTAGTCTCAAAAACAAGCCAAAGTGACTTCCCAAAGTAAATTTTTCGGCCAAAAAGTAATTACCCTTGCACTTATTCTTTTACTTTTGATTACTTTATCATGTAGCCTTTTATGACACACAAACACCTCCAATGCAATGGAACAGGTATCGGATCTCCATTAATCCGGATTGTCCGTCCGACCAATCAGACCTCAAAAGTAAACAGGTGAGTGTACCGACGTGAATCATTGCGGTTGGAAAGAAAAATTATTAGGTAATATTAAAACACGACGAGTCAATGTTGGTCTATTTTGAGGAGATGGTGAAAAATAATTTTTTAACTTTTAAGCAAATTTTTGATTTTTTTAAATAAATGATTTAGAAAGTTGATAAAAAATTACTTTTAATTTTTTTGATTAATATTTGTTTATGATGTCAAATCACAATTAAATGACCAAATTATTCCCATTAATTTAAAATATTTACAACTTCACTCATATAGCACATTTTGACTCATGAAATATAGAATTGTAATTTCACCAGTAGCTAAAAACTAACTTTCCAATGAAAAAAATATAAAAAAGCCAACTTTTAACTTTTACTACAAACGAAAAAAAAGTGATTAAAAGCCAATTTTCCAAAATAGTCCAAATCTCATGAATCATCAATAACATGTCTTGTCTTCGCTGTACCTCACCATCCAACAAGTTTGGCATCTCTCAAAAAAGATAAAAAGTCAAAAATTATTCAAAAAGTTAAAAAGTCATCACTATTCATCAAAAAAAATATTAAAAAATTAATTTTACACACAAAAATACAACTCATCAATCACAATAAGTCAGATCTATGCTGCGGTTGAAAAGGAAAATTGCACAATTAGGGTGTAATTTTAACACACTGTTGTTCAGCTAGTGGGGGTCCATCACGGGTCCCGTTTTGATAATCTGAACCGTTTAATGTGTAGAACTCGTCAAGTACTATATATGTGTAAAAAATTACGTTGATCGGATATCGATAACTATATGATCAAATTAGTTTTGTATAAAAAAAGGGATGGTGCTATAGTTAACGGTTGAAAAAAAACAAATCTGATCAGATAACTATCAATATCTGATCAACGTGATTTTTTACAGGCATATAGTACTCGACGAGTGCTACACATTGAACGGTTTAGATTATCAAAACGGGACCTGTGATGGCCCCCACCAGCTAAAAAGCACCATCCAGTGAAATGCCTGAAAAGTAGACAATTACTTCTTACCATCTATTCAACCTACGCATGAAATACAGCTATACAACCCAAAAAACAAATCTTCTCCAACACACTAATTTATATAATTTTTTAATACACATTTTTCCGTAAAAAGTCAAAAAGTTAACTCAAATAATCATATTTTTTTTCTCAACTTTTTAGTTTAAAAAGTCAAAAAGTACACTTATTTAGGACACCCCAAACAATCCATAAATAGAATTTTTTTTTTTTTTTTTAACCAATTATAATATTTATGAGTAATCATCCGATCATGTTTCAAGTTGATCAAATAAATTCTCATTCTCTCCATCAATCCCATCTTGGCTAAAAACGATCAGATAAATTCTCGCATGGGAAATGAATTATCTTTTCGTGGCATAAGAGATTGTGCGGTAGTGGAGGATGATGTGGAAAGAGCAAATGCACAAACTGCGATTTGTCAATTTAATTTGACACACCAGGTGGAAAATTGTACAATTATATGGCAAGTTTGTTTTGAGAAAATAACAATTCACTATAACTTACAAGTTTGAAAATAAATAGATTAATGATTAAATTTTGCGAATTTTAATAATTAAAGTTATAAATTTTTTCATAAATTTGTAATTATTTTGAAAAGATACGATTTATTTGTAATTTTTTTAAGAAAAACGATTCATTTCTCTAATTGAGGCCTTCCAATTCCATCTTGAATAATTAGGTTATTTGGTCTCATGGTTGTGTAACACCTTTTATGGTATGAGATATTGAGTTCAATTCCTATGGAGAAGAGTTTGATATCTTTTGTGATGGTTATTTATTTATCCTCCATTACAGAGGTGGTTGTAATAGTTTATTTGGTTGTTGGGGTTGAGCTTGGTATATTAGTTGTGTTAAGCTTTATTGACTCTCTAATTATTATGGGCTAGTAGTTTATTTAATGATGTAAATATTTCTCATATTTGTAATTACTTTCTTATTGATTGATAAAATAAAATAAAATAAATTCCATTCCAAATGATGTGGTTAGGATCCACATAAAAACACATCCACCCTCCTCTTTTTCTCTCTCAAGCTTCATTTTTTACATCCACATTAGGAGTGAAATTATGGAAACTCAATTAGGGGATGTAGTGGGACTATTTTTTCAATTACTTTTGTACAATTATATAGTAAAATTATTTAGTATTCTTGATACACCACGTGATTATGCCACCTACCAATCATAAAAAAATAACAAAAAATCGTGGACCTTATCACTTTTACCAATCACAATTCACTTAGAATACCACGTGAGCATACCCCAAGAGACAAGTCATCACCATATTAACTACAAATTAATAGAGTTGTTGAAACTACAAACAAAAACATCAAAACCATTCCACGAAAGACAATTGACAAATACCATTTAATAATTTGGCAGCTAAGTACTAATTTGGCAGTGTGGTCAGAAATTGACACACACAATTTAGCGCCATTTGTGGGAAAGAAAGAAGAATAGATGGCCAACGGCGGACAGAAAGAGAATGTTGGGGACAACACTCCTACTGGGAGCGAGAAAAATATTGACCTTGACGTCGAAGAAGACAACTGCAACGAAAAGACTCGTGATAAGAATCACGGAGAAAAGTACGTCGGCCAGGAGGGCGACGTGCCAAAGAAATCAGACCGAAGCGGGTATTATAATGAGGATGACCTCCAAGTATGGAAGGATAGATGCTTGCGGAAGGACGACGAGATGAAGGGAATGGCGAACAAATTGGCGGACCTGAAAACGGTCATCAATTTCATGATTCAGAACAACGTCATGCAGTCACCGTTCCCTTTACAAGATACGCCGATTCTAGCGGCCAAGAAAGATGCCCAGAAAGGGGGGCAAAACACAATTCCCGCAATCTCTCAGCACGACAGGGCAAAGGGGCATTCTCACCGGCCTTCATGGGAAGTCGGGCATGGAGAATCAAAGAGGGCTGGAGAATGATACTTGGGAGTTGGAATTTACAAGCTAAGGTTGGTTTAACACTTGTTGAAATTTTAAGAAAAATTTACAAGTTAAAGTTAAACCGAGGACATGTTTAACACTTGTTGAAATTTTAAAAATTTACAAGTTGAAGTTAAATCGAGGTCATGTTTAATACTTGTTGAAATTTTAAAGAAAAATTTACAAGTTGAAGTTAAACCGAGGTCATGTTTAACACTTGTTGAAATTTTAAAAATTTACAAGTTGAAGTTAAATCGAGGTCATATTTAACACTTGTTGAAATTTTAAAGATAATTTACAAGTTGAAGTTAAACCGAGGTCATGTTTAACATTTATTGAAATTTTAAAAAATTTACAAGCTGAAGTTAAACCGGGGTCATGATTAAAGGAATGAATGATATAGGTTCCATCACCTCAGGATGCCAAGGTAATAGAACCTCGGGGGTAGTTGTGGGGACATAAATTTTGAATGACGACACGTGGCTGAGGTGTCACCGAAGTGCCAGCTGGGGTGCCACGTGTCCTAGTCATGATATCGAGATGATCTCGGCTAGGCTGAGGTTAAATCGGAATCCGGGATAAGCGGATAAGGGACAAGAGTTCTAGAATGAGAGATGACTTCAGTTTGGGTAAAGATAAGACTCTTAGAGAGTATATCCCAATCCTACTGGGAGTCCAAGATTAGCAGTAATCCTAAGTTCATTGAAGCTAGGCTTCTATTGAGACTAGGTTTGTGTTGGCTATAAAAGAGAGGCACCATCATGGGTCTAAGGTATGCAATTTATATTCTAAATAGTGAGTTAAGCACTTTTGCTATCTTTGAGAGATAACTAATTTGATCGTCGGAGTACCTCCGGGTGGACGAACCACCACTGGAATCTCTTCTTTCTGTTGCAGGTCGTTTGGGACTAATCTATTCTGCTAGTGCTCTCTAGCTAAGTACTAATTTGGCAGTGTGGTCAAAAATTAACACACACACTTTTCAATTATAAAAGATTTGTTGAAGCATAGTTTTACACATGTATAAAAAATTAGGAATATTTTTTTTTCATAAATTTCTCTTTACCTACTTATATTCCACTTAGTCGAAATTATTTTCTTATATTTTAATAAGTCTTATGAATGGCATAGTTATTAAACTACCCTTAATAATAATATTCACGAGTGTGAATATCTTGTGATGTGAACATTCACAGTATAAAATATGAATGTTCATATCATCAAATTATTAAGCGTTCAAAAAATATTTGTAAGGATAAAATTACCATAAAATATTTTAAATATAAGAATTAGAATTTAGTAGATCAAATGTTTAAATAATAAGACTTATTAGAATATAAGAATATATTATGAATTGATTGAGATACAAGTATTTAAAAAATAATTTCATAATAAATCTCCCCAAAAATTAAGTTGATCTGGTAATGATATTCACATAATTTCATTATATTTATTTTTTTTTAAAAATAGACAACAAAAGTGATTTTAAAAAATCTATCATTCATTTTATTGAAAACAAATATAATCAAATCAAGCAATTACGTTTATTGGATAAATTTGTTTTTTTATTTTATTTTCACAAATGATCTATTAAAAAAACTTAAATTTTAAGCTAATGATGGCTCAATTGGTTAAACTATACAAATAGCTTGTTTGGTTCGGTTTTTCAAGATTCACTTTTCATAAAATTAAAATTTTTTGTTTTTCATATTTTTTTTTTATTTTCACTGATTTTTTTTAATATTTTAAAATATTTTTTTAATTTTTAGATACACCTAATACAAATACACTTAAAAGTATAATATTTGTGAAAAAAATCTTTAAAGAATTCATTAAATATCAAAAATACAAAAAAAAATTACGAAAATTCAGTACATCTTTATATTCATTTGTATTTATTAATTTTTTAAAAATATTGTACTTTTAGATACATCTAAGTAAGATGCATCTTAAAAAAAAAAAAAATTACTTAAAATTTTAAAAATATTCACTAAAAGCAAAAAACACGAAAAAAAAACTCAATTTTTAAAAAATTGAATCCAAAAAATTAAAATTAAACACAATATATTTTTTCTTTTTCTAAACTGGAGGAAGCTCATACATTTGAAAGATGACTTCTTTTCTAACCCTAAATCCTAACTTAAAATTGTTTACAAACCAATCCCAATAAATTATGCTAATAATTGTTCATTAGACCTTTAAAATAAGAGCGCTTAAGCCAAAAATCCAAATTTAAATTCTTGTTGCATAATAGTCGACGTGCAGAACTAGTATGTCCATAAGGACATCATTCTGCAAAATGTCCAAACTATCCCATATATATATTGTTCCCCAACCAAATCAAACCCTAACCAAACGCTCTCTTATCTATTGAAAACCCCCCTCTCTCTCTCTCTCTCTTTCTCTCTCTCTCTCTCTCTCTCTACCACAACCGTAACCACTTCCACCTCCACCTCCACCTCCACCATTAGCGAGCAACGACACCACAAGCTCTTGACCTGGGAGTGACGCGTTCATTTCGTTGCCACCAATTCAATAGCGGTTATGCCTGCGATTAGATCTAAGATCAGATCTGTCACTCGCCGTCTTCTTCTAGAAAAGAGAGAACCATAATGAAGATGACGACATTGAGCACAATGCTTCGCCACCTCTTTGCCGTCGTCACCACCTTCTCATCATCTTCCTCATCTGTCACGACCCAAACCTACCTCTATAAGTTTAACATCATAACCGGCCAATAATCTGAGATTACCAAAGGCTTTCCTATAAAAATCAAAATAATCGAGGCTGACGAAAGCTTATAACATAAAGACAACAAATAGTCCATTAAGCTGTGTATCTATATGTACAAATCAGATGTATATAAACATTAATTTACCCATTGCACAATACATAGATAATATCATACACAAAAACATCATTCATATACATATATACATATAACAAAAGCCCGACAATATGATCAAAAACTATACAACGGTCTTCTCGACCTAGCCTCAACTTGGAGGCACTAAAACTCAGTGTGCTTCAATGGGTGGCTCAGTTAAAGGAACCCTTCTAGGCTTGATCTCCAGGACGCTTACCTATACATATATATACACAAACAGTGGGCTATAGTCCAGTGAATAACATTAAAGTAAAAAGGTTAGTGAACGAATTTCAAATATATCATATCCATATAACAAATCATATCACAAGTAATCTCATATCGAAACATAATAATGGTATATCCAACAGAACATATCATATTGTCTTCCGACTAGAGTAATCGGTTCCGGATACCGATTAAATATATCACCCCTTTGTCAAGTGGCTAACGAGATCTCATAATCACTTATTTGTCATGAACCCGCATTAACATGTTGTCCCCTATGACTTGGGACCATTCATTGGATGCCATAGTAGATTCAAAACCAGATATTCGTTCATATTCACAAAATACCATTTCAAAAAAACATAACTTTTCAAATAGCATTTCAAATATATTTCATATAAACATATTTTTACAGTAATGTTACTCAGTGCTTGGTCGGTGATACATCTTAACAGCTTAACCTGCAGAAACATATCCAAGCATACATTTCATAACATTTTCAATATGCAAGCGGTTCTAAACTAATTCGTTTCATTTGTTACTTATTCGCTATCTTGTTTCTCTTTATTCTTTAATTTCCTTCATGTTCATGCTATGCATATGGATGTATATTACACGTGAAAACCATGTAAATAAAGGCCCGAAAGTCAGAAAAACAGAAAGAAAACGAAATCAGAAAAACTGCACGTGCGGTGGCCTTGGTCGCTTGTGCGGTGGTCTCATGCGGCGTCAAAACAAAATGCAACTTTGAGCAAATGAAGGTTGACTGCTCGGGTGGTGGCCTAGGCCACTCAAGCAGTCTGGGTACATTTTCAGTTCGAAAATTTGCTTTGCAAGGAAACTCATTTTTTTTGTAAAATCAATTTCAATTTCAAACAAACTAAGGCCCAAAACTCTTAAAAACATGTTGAATTTCAAATTCAAACCATAACTTCAAAACAAAACTCGATTCTTGATCTTAGAGTGCAAACCCTCAAAATATGCATATATGAGTTCAAACTCACAATCCATGGAGTTTTTCCCCCAAAGTAGAAGAATCAAGCAATAAGTTGAAGATATGAACAAGAAGTTCATGAAATCATGCCATATATGTTGCTATCTAGAGCTCATTCTCACCATTCCTCTCTTTCATGTTCATTAGAGTTCACAACTCTAAAACAACCATAATTTCCTCCTAATGAGACTTAGATCTTTAAAGATGATGAGTAGAGAAGGTGTAATTCCAAACATTTTGAGTGGAGAGCTTACCTTAAGTTGATTTTGGAGATCACTCTTCCTTCTCTCTTGATCTCTTCTTTCTCTCATTTCTTTCTTGAGTTCTGTAGAACTCTCTTGTTCTCTCTCTCTCTCTCTATCAGAAGATATTTTGTTGAGCTATGACTCAATTAAGGCTCATATAGATATATATAACTGAAGCTTAAATTGATTTAAATCTATTGAATTCATTTTGAATCAAATTTTTACAAAACTTCTCATTAAATTCTAAAAAGCATGCTAATCATAATTATGCACTCGGTTTTGGTTTTTGGTGCCTCTAAGACCTTCAATTTCTAGTTTAAAGTTGTAATTTCAACAGTCAACAAATATACATTCAAATCCTTCTAATTCACAACAGATATACATTCAAATCTTTCTAATTCACACCATGAGACATGCAATTTCACAATAAACACCTAATCAAGTAGCATATAATAAGGCAATTAGATGGCTAATTAATCAGTTGCATGTCTGGGTCATTACATTATCTCCACCTTAGAAAGTTTGATCCTCCAAACTTGTCTAATTACGTCACGAATCAAATTCGGGTCCCATTTGTTGTTTTATTTTCCTTCTGTTGCATCACTAATTCCTCTTTTTATACGATAATGTAGAAAGTCAATCAAATTTCCCATAGTCGAAACCCATGCGTACAATAACCAAGCAAGTGAACAAGTAACATTTCTCAGTCCTTCCTAGAATTCTAATACCATGAGGTGACACATTTCAATACAGATTCATATAATTCCCGATTGTCATAGGAATACGTCATTCATACAATACAGTCATTTGGCATGAGAATTTCATTCACAGTCTTATAATTGTTTTGTATCCAGATTCCAAAATTTTAAGAAGGTAGTCAGTAATGTAACAAAGAAATCTTTATTCAAGCTTGGCCTTGAAAAACTAATGTCATAATTAGTAGCCCTCAACAAAGCCGATTCGAGATTGTAGCAAATAAGTTCCCAGTCTTACTCGTAATCCCCAAGCAACTTTTATTTGTCTGTTAGTCTATTGAATAGCTCAAAATCAAATATTCATTCAATTTGTTATTCTGTATAAGTAATTGGTAACAGATGTCATAGCAAAGGTTTCATGAACAAAATTAGAATAAATGTCATTAATCCATCACAATATTCCAACCGAAGTCATGGTTCAAAATATAATGGGTGTTTGGGAAGTGGGTTTTTTTTATAGGTTTTTTTAGTTGTAGGATATTATTGGAGAAATTTTTTTGTGTTTGGGAAGATAGTTGGGTTTTTTTGTGGTTGGATATAATGTTTGTGAGAGAAAAAATGAAATGATTATGAGGTTTGATGTGATATTTTGTTTGGATTTGTTTTTTTTTTTTTTGATTTTGTAACCAATTTGTCTTTTAGTGAAAAAAAACAAAAAAAAACCCAAACTCAACTTCCCAAACAGTGCCATACTTAATATCCCATATCACAGTCAATCATAGTATGCTCCCATGTTTATTCATTTGCAGTACAGTTCAAATTATTATGCATAGCAGTTCGTAGTACATTAACTAAAATTAGTATGAAGGATCAACCCATCAAATTCTGAAAATTCACAAGTCCAACAGTTTCCATAGCACGGGTGTTTTGTTAAATTCATGGCGTTTCAACATCTCATATGCTATACACCAGTTATAAGTCTTAAAAGAAGTCATTGACTTTCGTTGTGTACTCGTACCCCTTCAAGGATTTATGTTTGAATTAAGCAAGTCAAATATAACCTATTAGAAATCAAGGTATGAGGCATATGTTCATGATGTCATTTAGTAAGTTCAGACAGCATGTTCACAAATCATATCAAATTAACGAGTGTACAATTCTCATACTAATTGCAACATAAGCATTTTGCACATAAGTAGGATAATACCTGCATCTGCGGTCCCAATATTCTGGGTGTTCTCTGACACTAGGGTGTAAACCTTCCTTTCCTTAAACTGCTCTTTTTATGAGTACATGTTGCAGTTGTTCTTGGTGTCATTGTTGATCCAATCCCACTGGTAACAAGTCTCTCATTGCTTGGGTGAGCTTGTGGACAAGATTTAACTAAATGTCATTTCTTTTCACATCTAAAGCAAGCTCCGAATAGGCGGCGACATACGCCCCAATGTTGTTTCCCATGCTCCCTACATGTAGGTATCTCTTTGCTCCCTTTACTTTCCCGACTTGTATTGTTAAAAGTTCGCGAATTTGATTTTTCATTCACAGAGGTCACTGAATCACCGGTTCTTTCAACTTTATGTTTCTTTTATTTCTTACTCTTCTATTCGGTTATTGATGTTGACTTAGACATTTTCAACGCGGCGATATTTGCCTCAGACATCAAAGCTCTATCAAGCACATTCACATACTTTGGCAATTTTAACACATTTACACAGTCAAACACATCAACATGTAGTCCGCTCTCGAATTTCCTTGCCTTCTTGTAATCGGTGTCAACCATGTGAGGTGCGTAATGGGCTAACTCAGTGAATTTTGCTTCGTACTCAGCCATAGTCATGTTACATTGCTTTAGTTGTTCAAATTCAGATACCTTCCTATCTCGAATGCATTGCGGGAAATATTTTTCATAGAAATTTTTTTAAAATTGATCCCATGTCAAGTCTCTATTCCCATCCCGGACAAGCATCCACCATCGTCTAGGTTCCTCTTGTAAGGTAAAGGTTGCAAATAAAACCTTTTGTGCCTCAGTGCACGGAAAAACCTCAAACAATTTCTCAATTTCCAATACCCACGCCTCGGCTTTCAAAAGTTCAATGCCACCTTGAAAGGTTGACGGCTTCATTTTGTTGAACATCTATGTTAGAGCTATAATGTCATCATTGTTGATTTGTTCCATTTGGACAGGTGGCAGAGGAGGAGGTAGGAATGGTTGTCTTTGTTGTTGTTTCCTCAAAGATTCAGTCAATAGTTCAACCATTCTTTCCCAATCGGTTTATTCTTGCATCGGAAGATCCAGTCTCATTTGTATTTCTAGTATTCTCCATTGGTCTATATAAGACAAGGTAATAATAAACATAGAAAGCTAATTCTCATAGATTTCATGTTTATCGAGATCAACTTATGAGTTAATTCACATATTTTCTTAGTTCATGCTCATAGTTTTCACTTTCATTTCCTTATCAGACATGTACATAAAATGCACACATACTCACACATGACAGTGTAATGTCCCTATGTCTTTTCTAGGACATCCTATAGCTCAATTGGACACGTGTGTAGACAAATTAACTCCTGCTCTGATACCATTCTGTCACGATCCAAACCTACCCTTATAGGTTTAGTGTCGTAACCGACTATTAATCTGAGATTATCAAAGGCCTTTCTGTAGAAATCAAAATAATCAGGGCTAGTTGAAGCTTATAACATAAAGACAATAAATAATCCATTGAGTTGTGTATCTATATGCACAAATCAGATGTATATAAACATTAATTTACCCATTACACAATACATACATAATATCATATACAAAAACATCATTTATGCACATATGTACATATAACAAAAGCCCGACAATATGATCAAAAACTATGCAATGGTCTTCTCAACCTAGCCTCAACTTGGAGGCACCAAAACTTAGTAGGGCTTCAACGGGCGGCTCAGTTAAAGGAACCCTTCTAGGCTTGATCTCTAAGACGCTTACCTATACATATATATATACACAAACAGTGAGTTATAGCCCAGTGAATAACAAATAACAAATTCCAAATATGCCATATCCATATAACAAATCATATCACAAGTAATCTCATATCGAAACATAATAGTGGTACATCAACAGAACATATCATATCGTATTCCGACTAGAGTAATTGGTTTTGGATACCAATTAAACATATCACCACTTTGTCAAGTGGCTAACGAGATCTCGTAATCACTTATTTGCCATGGACCCGCATTAACATGTTGTCCCCTATGATTTGGGACTATTCCTTGGATGCCACAATAGATTCAAAACCAGATATTCATTCACATTCACAAAATACCATTTCAGAAAAACATAACTTTTCAAATAGCATTTCAAATATATTTTATATAAACATATCTTTACAGTAATGTTACTCACAGTGCTTGGTCGGTGATACACCTCAATGGCTTAACCTATAGAAACATATCCAAGCATACATTTCATAACATTTTCAATATGCAAGCGGTTCTAAACTAATTCGTTTCATTCGTTACTTATTCTCTATCTTGTTTCTCTTTATTCTTTGATTTCCTTCGTGTTCATGCTATGCATATGGATGTGTATTACACATGAAAACCATGTAAATGAAGACTCGGAAGTTAGAAAAATAAGAAGAAAATGAAACCAGAAAAACTACCCTGCAAGCCGCACATGCGGTGGCCTCGGCCATACTAGCCGCGCCAAAATAGAATGCAACTTTGAGCAAATGAAGGTCGGCCGCTCGAGCGGTGGCCTAGGTTGCTCGAGCGGTCTAGGTACATTTTTGTCCGAAAATCTACTTTGCAAGGAAACTCATTCTTTTGTAAAATCAACTTCAATTTCAAGCAAACCAAGGCACAAAACTCTTAAAAACATGTTGAATTAACCATGTTTAACTTCAAATTCAAACCATAACTTCAAAACAAAACTCATATCTTGAACTTAGAGTGCAAATATCCATATATGAGTTCAAACTCACAATCCATGGGTTTTCCCCCGAAGTTGAAGAATCAATCATTAAGTTGAATATATGAACAAGGAGTTCATGAAATCATGCCATATATGTTGTTATCTAGAGCTCATTCTCACCATTCCTCTCTTTCATGTTCATAAGAGTTCACAACTCTAAAACAACCATAATTTCCTCCTAATGAAACCTAGATCTTTGAAGAGGATATGAGTAGAGAAGGTGCAATTCCAAACATTTTGAGTGGAGAGCTTACCTTAAGTTGATTTTGAAGATCACTCTTCTTTCTTCTTGATCTCTTCTTTTTCTCCTTTCTTCCTTGAGTTCTCTAAAACTCTCTTGTTCTCTTTCTCTCAGAAGATATTTTGTTGAGCTATGACTTAACTAAAACTCATATATATATATATATAATGAAAGCTTAAATTAATTTAAATCTATTGAATTCATTTTGAATCAAATTTTTACAAAACTTCTTATTAAATCCTAAAAGTCATGCTAATCGTAAATATGCACTCGGTTTTGGTTTCTAGCGCCTCTAAGACCTTCAATTTCCAGTTTAAAGTTGTAGTTTCAACAGGTTTTTCTACAGTCAATAGATATACATTCAAATCCTTTCAATTCACAACAGATATACATTCAAATCCTTCTAATTCACATCATGAGACATGCAATTTCACAACAAACACCTAATCAAGTAGCACATAATAAGGCAATTAGATGGCTAATTAATTAGCTACATGTTTGGGTCATTACATCATCTAAGGCCCCCATCTCTCTCTTTCCTCTGTTTCTCTCTTTCTCTCACTCTCTCTCTCTCTATTGTGACTGTGAAGCTCTTACTCTCTTTCTATTTATGTATTTTGTGTTTGTGTACGTCATGAAAGGAAGAACACTATACAACCCTTGAATAGTTAATGACATTTTCAACGATTTCAAAGGTCACCGTGCTGGCATGATCAAAGCCCTCACTACCGGTAAATACACAAATATTCATATACACATACACACACACAATCTCCAATCTATTCAATTTTCAAGTTTATTTGCAGATCTGAAGCTCAAATCTCTAAAACCAATGATTTAAAAACCGAACCGATGAGTGAACCGAAAAAAGGATCGGGTGGATAGGTCACCAGTTCAACAGTCGGGTTGAACCGGAATTGAACCGTGATATAATAAATATATTTAAATTATATTTCAATAAAAATATAAGTAATAAAATTATAAATTAAAAATATTAAATTATCTTAAATATTTCTCCTAATATTTTTTTTACTAAAAATATAATAATATATTTTAAAATATTATTAATTTTAATTTTGGAAGAGAAAATCAAATATTCAATATTCCCTTTATATGATTTTAATTCAAATAATTTGATTGAAAGAAGAACAAAAATTTTGGAGGGATATCAAAATTTTAAGTCTCCATCCAATAAATTTTATTGAATCCTACATAGATTTCTTGAGTTTTTTGGGAAGAATTTTTTTCTTATAAATAGATAGAGAATTTCACAATAAATTTAAGTTCTTAATGACATTTCTCACAAGATGAGACCCTTGAAAGAGAGTTTCTAATTAAAATTTTCTTATATATATATATATATATATAATAAGAAAGAAAGAAAGAAAAAAAAGAATAAGAAAAAAAGTTAGAAAATATATTTAAAAAAAAAAAAGTTTAAAATTTTCACTTTCATCAGCCTGGCGAACCGTCCCCGGGTCGACCGATTCGGCGGTTCAACCGTCGGTTTTCCCAGTTCTCTCTAAATAGGCTGGTTTTTGAGTTCGAATAGTTTAGAGGGTATATTCGGACCGGAACCCGACCGGTCGGCCGTTCAACCGGTCAAATCGGCCAGTCTAGTTCGGTTTTCAAAACCATGTCTGAAACCCTAACACAAATCATGGTCCAATGGAGCTCAATTGTTTTTGTACAGAAGCAAACCCACGGTCACCAAAAAGATGATTTGAGTGTTCAAACTTCATTCTATTACTTTTGATTGTGTTGATTAATTTTATACTCTGTAGGTACATAATTTTTTTTTTTGGTTGGTGTAGATGGAAAGAGAAAAATTGGAGGATTTGAATATGAATTGCTTGGTGGATGTGTTTAGGAGAGTTGGAATTGAATCACTGCTTTTAAACATTCCTTTTGTGTGCAAGTCAGGACACAGAGCCACACTCCGTCCTCCATACTGGAAGCGACTTGATTTTTCTCAAATCTCACTTGATGATGTTGAGTTTCCATAAGATAAAAATATTTTTGTTTCTTTTTGTTGTTGAATTTAAACAAAAAAGAAAAAAAAAAATCTTTATTTTTATTTTTATTTTTAGTTGTTGATTATTAGTTTTTTAGTTGTTGTTGTTGATGATGATAATGAAACAAATGTATGACAAAATTTGAATAGATAAGTGAGATCTAGTTCAAAATTTGAACAGATAATAATAGTTTATGAATTTTTGTGTAATATTTGAGAGTTGGTGGTGGATAATTTGAATAGATAGAAAAATTAGTTTGTGAATTTCTAACATATAGGAAAAATGAGCTTCCAAATTTGAGTAATAGATAAGAAAATTTAAACAGATAGATAGAATTTAGGGGGGGAAATTGAACAAATAAAGGAAAAAATTGAACAGATAGTTAAAAAATTTGAACAAATGGATATAAATTTAAACAGATAGACAAAATATTTGAACAGATTGAATTTTTTTGAATAGATAGTTAATGAAAAGTCAAACAGATGAAAAAAGTCGAGGAATAAAATTGAAATCTGGACTTTTTACCAAATTATTTCACAAAGCGTGGATCTCTCACCAACAAAAAAATTCATTGGACCCATGTCTTATACTCTCTTTATATTGGATTTATCATCAATTTTCTTTTACAATAATTAAAATTTCAATATATATTTTTGGATGTATCTTATTTACATGGTTATATATTTATACACTCCTTTAAAAATGTATTGAAATTAAAGATATATATATATATATATATATGTTGAATTATACAATAGAATGGTAGTAATTTAAATAACAACAAAACGACTACGGTCACTCCGTCAATTCAAATTCTCAAATTTTGATATTTACTGTCCAAAAAACTGTTACATAGATCACTGAATCAATTCTCCTATCTACCATTAAAGATAATCAAGTAGTCTAAAACATCAAAAAGAGAAGAAAAAAAAAATTCATTTTCTCTCCAAAAGCTTAGATAGTGACTGCAGTGGTTTGGCGCATTCGATAAATCAAGTGGATACGGCATCTCAACATCTTGTCTTTTGACAAAATTATCAACTTTTTTATTATTATTATTTTATATATTTTTATATTTTTATAAAAAAATTATCACTTTCAAATAAAAAAGTTGATAAAAGGTGTTTGACAATTGATACATTTTTTTAGTCTACTTTATGTAACTTAATTAAGTTTTTTTAAGGAATAAATTTTGATTGACTTAATTTTTATTCTAATTTTTTACTTTGTTTAAATTTGTCTAATTAGTTACAACTGTTAACATTATTTTATAAAAAAATAAATAAAAAACCACATAAACAATATGCGTTATGTTTTTAGAGATAAAATTATAAAATTAATTAATTTAGTGAGTTAATCTCAACTAATTCAATAATTATTTTTGTAAAAAAATTCTAATGACATTTGTCAATTGGACTAAATTGACACAAAATTTTAGATTGAAGGTCAAAATTAATCCAATTAAAAGTGTGAAACTAAAATGACATAAAAGATAAAATATAAGAACTACCAGTATATTTTGTCATTTTTTAATAGATTTTTTTTTTTAAATGACTCGAGTGTTTTTCCAATTTTTTTAGACAAAAAATTATACCAAACATTACTATGACTAGTTAAACATGAAAATCAAAATTCAATGACTAGTTACAAGTCTTACCAAATTTTAGTATTACTAAATCTTGTGGTATATTTGGCACAAAATTTAGCAATAGCTAAATTTAATTAGACCTTATCTTTTTCTCTCTCATAATAGGGTCCACAAATGATATTTTAATTTGGCTTCTTGTGAAAAAATAGAAAAAAAATATATTTGTTCCCAACATTTCAATACTTTTCATTGCAAAAATTTGACTTTAAGTCATTTTAATAAGATCAACTCTAATGGCGTGCAAAATTCTTAAACCAACACTACTTATATTTTCATGATATTCTTGTGTCAAAACTCGATTGAGTTTTGGCTTTGCCAATTTTTTCATATAAGCAAAAGCTAATTATAATCAAATATTGATATTGGACTACAAGACCAAAGGCCTTAATTATTAAAATGTAATAATTAAAAATGGCTTTTTTACACTATAATAAGCTAAAATATAACTTTGAAAAAATCATTTGAATTTTCAACCATTAGACATGCTCTTTCAACTTATATCTATATATATTGAGAAGTGCTTGGTCCACACAATTTCTCCTACCCTAAACTCCCCCAAATAACATGGCTTCAAATTTCCAAAAGCTAACCCCCCCCTCTCTCTCTCTCTCTCTCTCTCTCTCTCTCTCGTACCCAGCAGTTCCCAAATCTCATCTCTCCATGTTGACATTGACACCAAACTACCACCACCGAACAGAAGATCTAGACGTGGCCATTTTTTCCCGCATCCTCAGCATCGCCTCGCCTTAGACGGATTTTCTCTGTCCTGATTACAAAATGGGATAGGGATGAGTTCTTCTTCCCCCGCTCCGTTCTACTTGAATCCCGTCCTCGATTATATTTGTTAAATATCTTTATATGCATATAATGTAGGAAATTATTTATTAAATTAGCGAACTGTGTGCATTTAAAAAATAAAATAATGACTTATAGACCAAAGTTTAAAAATAATTTCAGAATGTAAATTATCTTTTGAAAAATAAAAAATTATTTTGAAACAAAATAATATTTTCGAACCACAAATAAGAAAAGAAATTCTTGTTTGAAGTATATAACAAGAATAAGATCACAAACTGTAAATAAAATAAAATAAAATAAAATAAACGGCACTTACAGAATGTAGAAAAATGCAAAAATACAGAAAACCCGAGGCATGTATATTGGACACACTTTCTTTAAGATCATTACGTCCTCGCTATGGTGTTCGAGAACAATGACGCCGACCTCTCAAGATGCAACGACTATACCCCAACAACGCAGCACTACGAGATTGGGACTGGTGAACAGAATGTGTTGAACTCTCACACAAAAACGGAGCAGGAAATATGCAAAAAATACAAGGAAAGAATGCAAAAACGAATAAAGGAATTGCTAGACAGGGTTTGAATTTATAAGCTCCATGGTGACTGTTCGGATGGGTTTGGAGACCCTCCAAACAAGTGTGAATCGGAAAACCGCCGGAGTGAAGAGAAGTGACCAGAGAAGGGAAGGAAAGGAACTAATTCGGATTTGAATTCGGAAATTTAATTCATAAATTTTCCCGCAAAAATTTGAATCAAAACAATTTAAAATTTTGAATTTTCCTACAAAAGTTTGAAAAAAAATTCAAATGAATTTTGTCCAAAAAATTAAAGTTATGACCCAACCGACAACATGCAACCGTGCCCGGGCCGACCGGCAGCAGTGCGTACGTGTGTGGTAGATTTGGGTCAAACCCACTTTGTCCATAATTCCACTCCTTACAAAACTTGAGGTGCTCCCTGGGGCCCATCCCAAATATGCCAACCTAGAGTTTATATACTCACATAAACTCTCTCTTTATTTCAATGTGGAACAAACCATTTAACGAGCAAAACCACTTTGTCTCCTTAACTTCCATTTTCAAGAATCCGAAAATAACGTCAACTTTCCATTCACTCAGAAATGTTTTTGATGAACCATCTTCAAGGCATGATTCAACATGTTGCAAGGAATACGTCACCGCTTGGACCCATCTCAAATGGTGCATGGGTCCCGCTTCAATTTGGGCTCAAAGTTGCCCAAAAATAAGCCTAGACAACTCAAATTTCCAACAATCCCCTACATGAATGGAGTTGACAAAAACAGACATGTAACAATATGCGAAAAAGGCAAAAGAGTACACTAAGAAGATACCCTGCTTCAGGATAGGTAGCTTTTGGCTTTGAACCTCCCATAATGAAAACCTATTGGACTTACTAGCTATACAATGGACGCGATGCCTTGAACTGTTCAGTCGTTGGTGTAAGTCAAGACAATAGATTACACACAAAGTATCACCAGACACAATCCTATTCTACGGTTGTGTTCATTTTGGCCCTAAACAATACCTGGTTTAGTAAGTGCTCTAAAGAATTTAGCCTTGTTAATTTTCATAGAACCGGATCAGTTCACACTCATATAGGTGTTTCTCATTAAGAGTGTCCTGCCACACTTCACTTGGATAACCAAGATATAAGAATCATTAAAAGCAAAGTTTATCTTGACAAAGCTACAAGGATCACTCTTCTTATCATAGAAATGGATAAGAGAGTAAACCTCTATAGTGATCGGGGAATCTCCATAATTTGGTTGTCCTATTGAACCTAGTTCTTGAGATCTCTAGTCTTCTAGGTTAGGTTACTATTATGGCGATTCTTAGTTAATAGGCTTCAACCCCAATCCCCTCGATAAATTAAACACTTGCTCTCTGGCTAGCTCTTTTGTTAACAGATCCGCAATATTATCTCTAGACCTTATATAGTCAAAGGTAATTATACAATTTGAGAGCAACTGTCTAACGGTATTATATCGTCGATGAATATGTCAAGACTTGTCGTTATACATATGATTTTGTGCCTGTCCTATTGCTGTTTCACTATCACAGTGTATGCATATAGCTGGCACAGGTTTTGGCTACATCAGAATATCTTCTAGGAAATTTCGAAGCCACTATGCTTCTTCTCATGTTTTATCCAAAATGATAAACTCTAATTCCATTGTGGACCTTGCAATGCAAGTTTGCTTAGAGGATTTCCAATAGATTGTTACGCCTCCCAGAATAAAGACATACCCACTCGTGGATTTTGAGTCATTAGTATCCTATATCCAATTCGCATCACTATATCCTTCAAGTATTGCTGGATATCTCATATGATGCAATCCATAATTTTGGGTATGTCTTAGATATCTAAGCACCTTAATTATAGCTATCTAATGATCCTTCCCTAAATTACTTGTGTACCTATTCAATTTGCTAACAGCAAAGGCTATGTCAGGCCGTGTGCAATTCATTAAATACATCAAGCGTCCGATGGTTTGAGAGTACTCTAATTGTGATATGCCTTCACCTGTATTCTTTAATAAATGAACATTAGCATCTATAGGTGTCTTAGCAAAACGGTTGTCATGTTTCCCAAATTTTTCCAGAATTTTCTCAACATAGAGAGACTGAGATAAGGCATATCCATAAGATGTTTTAGAAATTTTCATTCCAAGTATGACATCAAATACTCCCATATCATTCATGTCAAACCTTTTGTTTAACAATTTCTTATCATTTCAATATTGCTACCAATGATGAGCATATCATTTACATAGAGACAAACGATGATATAACCTCTATCGATATTTTTGACATAGACACATTTGTCACACTTGTTTATCCTAAAACCATTTGAAATCATAGCATGATCAAATTTCTCATGCCGTTGTTTCGATGCTAGCTTTAATCCATAGAAGGATTGACAAGTCTGCAAAACTTCTTCTCTAGTCAGGAACTCTGAATCCCTTGGGTTGTTCCACGTAGATTTCTTATTTAAATCTCCATTTAAGAAGGCGGTCTTAATATCCACCTGATGTATTTCAAGATTATACAAACCTGCTATAGCGATCAACATACGAATGAATGTTATTCTTGTTACATAGGAATATGTGTCAAAGTAGTCAAGACCTTCCTTTTGTCTATATCTCTTAATTATAAGGCAAGCTTTGTATTTATCCATTGACCCATCTGCTTTCATCTTCCTCTTGAAAATCCACTTGTATCCAAGTGGTTTGTAACCTAAAGGAAGGTCAACCAACTCCTAAGTATGGTTTTATAGAATGGATTTTTCCATTTATAGCCTCTTTCCATAAAAGTGCTTTAGGACCTCACATCACTTCTTTAAAGTTTTGAGGTTCATTTTCTAACAGAAAAGTTAGAAATTATGGACCAAAAGATTTAGATGTCCTTAGTCTATTTCCACATTTAGGTTCATCTTCCTATTGGTCTTCGCCACTTCCCATGGCATCATTAAAAGTTTGTTTATTAGAACTTGGCTCTTCCAATTTAGACAACTCGGCTTGTTTAGCCATTGTCTTTGTATCTACAGAAACTTGATTCTCTTCATCCTTTTTCCAAGGAAAGATATGTTCGAAAAAGGATGCATTCTTGGCTTTTTAATAGTATTTACGTGTATATCGGGAATACTTGATTTAAATACTAAAAATCGATATGCACTACTATTATTTACATAACCGATGAATACACAGTCAACAGTTCTTGATCCAATTTTAGTCTTTTTGGGACTAGGGACCGCCACTTTTGCCAAACACCCCCATACTTTTAAGTAATTATAAGAAGGTCGATGACATTTCCATAATTCATAGGGTGTTTGGTTAGTTTTCTTGTGGGGTATCCTATTTAGGATAAAATTTGCTGATAAAATAGCCTCTCCCCACAAATTCTAGGGTAAACCCGAACTTATTAACAAAGTATTCATCATCTCTTTAAGAGTGCGATTTTTCATTTTAGCCACTTTGTTTGACTGAGGAGAATAAGGTGAAGTGGTTTGGTGAATGACTCCAAGTTCTAAGTAGAACTCATCAAATGGTCGCCTCTATCACTTCTCACAACCTTTCTAAGGCCTCATCTTTACTTCGCAATAAGTACAAATAGGAATATCTAATGCAATTATCAATAAAAGTTATGTAGTATTTTTTACCACCTTTAGTTTGGACAAATTTTAAATCACCAATGTCGGTGTGAATTAAAGCTAATGGTTCAATACTTCTTTCGACTTTATTGAATGATACTCTAGTCATTTCAGCTTCAACACATACTTCACATTTATGATTATGATCAAAATTAAAATTAGGTAAACATTCTAAATTAACAAGTCTACACAAAAGAACTATAATTTATATGTTCTAATCTACCATAGCATAAATAAGAAGAATCAATAATATAAGCAAAAGATGTGTTCTTATTCTTAGAAGCAATGGTTGATACAACAATTAACACATTGAGCTTAAAGAGCCCATCAGTTATATACCCACGGCCCACACACACACCCTAGCCTTAGTAAGTACAACTTTTTCAGATTCAAATACTAGCCTAAACCTGTTCTTAATAAAAAATGACCCATAAATTAAATTTTTACGAATTTTTGAAACATGGAGTACATTATTGAGAGTGAGTTCCTTCCCCTGAGGTCATCTTCAGTATTATCTTCCATTGTCCTTTTACAATTGATGTGGAGAAGTCTTCCATGAAAAGTTTTTCGCCATTCTCCACCACTTTGTAGGTTGTGTACATCTTCTTGTCTGCACAGATATTGCAGGTTGCTTCAATATCCACCCATTATTCTTTAGGGTTGCCCACCATGTTAGCCTCAAAGACTACTGCAGAAAGGTTGATGTTTGCCAATTCATCAAAAAGATCGTAACCTTCAATTATGTTGGCTTGTACTGGTTTCTTGCCCAAACTTGCTCCACCCTTGCGGCTTCGACAATCCTTTGCTCGATGTCCGTCACCACCATACACATAGCACTTACCTTTGAATCTTTTGTTGTTCTCACCTTTGAAGCCTTGCTTAGACCCTTTGCCATCATGCTTTCTCTTCTTGTTGTTGTTGAACCTTGAATTTTGTCCTTGTTCCACAACATTTGCCTTAGCCTGCCTGACTTGCTTCCCAGACTTCTTCTCGGATTTACAGTTCTCTTCTTCAATTCTTAGTCGCATGATAAGTTCTTTCAATTTCATTTCTTTGCACTTGTGCCTAAGGTAATTTTTGAAATCCTTCTGCCAGCAGTTTCTCAATAATAGTAGCAACTTGAAATGATTCACTCAGAATCATTCATTCGATAATGATATCATGTAAGATCAACTAAATTTCTTGGACTTGACTAACCACCGTTTTAGAATCTAACATTTTAAAATCCAAAAAATGTCTGATAACAAATTTCTTCACACCAACATCTTCTATTTTATACTTTAATTCAAGAGATTCCCACATTTCTTTGGTCGTCTTCTTTACACAATACACATTGTCTAAAAAATTGTCAAGTCCATTTAGTATGTAATTCCAACACAGGAAGTCGCCTTGCTTCTAGGCATCTACTGTAGTGACAAGTTGACGATTAGTGTTCTCCCCATCTTTCTGTTTCAGGGCCTTCTCACAAATGTACCGGGCCAAATACAAAGTTGTAAGATAAAACAATATTTTTTTGCTTCCATCTATTAATCTCTGTTCCATTGAATTTTTTGGTTTTTCTCCATGGTTTGTTGGCACCACAGGAGGTCACTGGCGGTGGTACAGGACTGTTGAAGTCACGGTTGGAGTAGTCTAAGCACTATCTATTGACATGTTTCTAAAATTCACAATTCAGAAACGCAAATAAATACACACAATTAATGGTAAAATATTAACGATCTTATGCTTTAGGCAACTATTTATTAAACTAGTGAACTGTATGTATTTAAAAAAATAAAATAATGACTTATAGACCAAAGTCTAAAAATAATCTCATAATGTAAATTATTTTTTGGAAAACATAAAATTATTTTGAAATAGAATATTATTTTCGAAAATCACAAATAAGAAAAGAAATTCTTATTTGAAGTATATAACAAGAATAAGATCATAAACTGTAAATCAAATTAAATAAAATAAACAGAAGTTACAGAATGTAGAAAAATGCAAAAATATAGAAAAGCCGAGGCGTGTGTTGGACACACTTTTCTTAAGATCGTTACGTCCTTACTATAGTGCTCGAGAATAATGACGCCAACCTCCCAGGATGCAACGACTACACTCCAACAATGTAACACTATGAGATTGGGATTGGCGAACATAATGTGTTGAACTCTCACTCAAAAACAGAGTAGGAAATGTGTAGAAGAATACAAGAAAAAAATGCAAAAATGAATGAAGGAATTGTTAAATAGGGTCTGAATTTATAGGCTCTATGGTGATTGTGCAAATCGGAAAACTGTCGGAGTGAAGAGAGGTGACTGGAGAATGGAAGGGAATGAACTGGTTCGGATTTAAATTCGAATATTCAAATTCAGAAATTTTCTAACAAAAAAATTTACATCAAAACAATTCAGAATTTTGAATTTTTCTACAAAAGTTTTGAAAAACAATTCAAATAAATTTTGTCAAAAAAATTAAAGTTAGGACTCGACCCACAACATGAACACGCATCGGCGCCTGCGCTCGGGCCGGTTGGCGGCAGCGCGCCCGTGTTTGGTGGATTTGGGTCAAAACCACTTTGTTTATAACTTTCATTTTTACCAAAATTAGGATGCCCCTTGGGGCCCATCCCAATTATGTCAACTTATATAAACTCTCTCTCTTTGTTTCAATGTGGATAAGCCATTTAATGAGCAAACCCACTTTGTCTCTTCAACTTCCATTTTCATGAATTCGAAAATGACATCAACTTCTCATTTACTCGAAAATGTTTTTTATGAACTGTCTTTGAGGCATGATTCAACACGTGGTAAGGAACAAGTCACCACTTAGACCCATCTCAAATGGTACACATGTCTTGCTTCAATTTGGGCTCAAAGTTATCCAAAAATAAGCCTAGAAAACTCAAATTTCTAACATATAATTTAGATAACTTATTTTTTTATTATAATAAAGTTAAAATATTAAAATATTATAATCAAAATTAATTTTTACTTATTTATTTTCTATCTTATATAATTCTCATTAAGTATAAATTATTATTGTAATATATTATATTATCAAAATTTTTATTAATATTTTTTATTTTTCAACCTATAAAATTAACTCATCTCCCACCTTGCTTTCGTCACTCCCTGATTTGCCCTTCTTCTGATAGGATACGGGGCGGGACAGATTATTATAAACCCGCCCCAAACCTGATCTATTACCATCTCTAACTACTCCCCTCTCATTCCGCCTTCATGTTTTCTCTGCCATCTCTTCTCATGTAAACGACCAAGATTTCAACAAAACAAATTAAAAATCAAAGCTTACTTGAAACTTGCTGTTACCATCCCTAACCACCTCTTCCCTCATTCTGCCCTCATGTTTTCTCTCTTTCCTTTTCTTTCACGAACGACCAAGATTTCAAGAAAACAAATTAAAAATCAAAGCTTACTTGAGACTTGCACCAGAGAGGAAGAAACACCAGAGATGGCGAGAGGGTCAGTCGGTGTTCTAGAAGAGAGAGATAAAATGGTAGAGCGAGAGAAGAGGAGATGTGAGGTGATTGGATCGTCGATGAGGTAGTGGTCAGATCGTCAGTGGTCGAGCTATCGGTGGGTGGTGGTCGGATTGTTGGCGATGGCGGTGTGGTGATCGTCAACGGTGTGAAGAAAAGACAATTGTTTGAAAGGAGAGAGAAAGTTTGGTTTTGTAAAAAATGAGAGAGAGAAAAACGAGGATTTTGTTGTGCATGAAACACACGCACAACATGTAACAACTAGAATTTCAGTTATGTCTTGCCATGTCATTTGGGATGGTTTTGGAGAGAACTTGTGTGGATATAAATGTTGGCTACATATTTTGTATAGGCCAATCACAGTTCAACACGTGGCACGATGAGGGCAATACGAGAAGACAATTCAAATCCTCAATCGTAATCACACACGTGGTAGTTAATATTGGTTATTGTAGATCTGCATAGCACTGGATCAGCAAAGAGATGCAAAATGATATGGCTTTAACGGTTACTCATATATTTAAATTCAAAATCAGAAAGGAAGCCTAACTGCAGACATGGCATAGTGGAGCTAACTGTGAGGAAACATGATTAGCGATCATGGATGGATGGTTCGATGGTTAGAAACGTATTTCGACGGTTGTCATTGAGAAGTATAAATAGCAGAGAAGGCCCCAGAAAGAAGCCCCAAACTCAGATCCAAAAAATCAGTTTTATTCTACTTTATTTTCCTTCCAGTTTTACATTTCTTGTTCTTTACATTTCTGTACTTCAAATTCCTGTATTGCACTTCGTTCATAGGAGTAATTTCAAGTAGTTTGTTGTTGTAAACCTCTACGAGGCTGAATTGAATCATTGTAAGTCTTTCACTTTTACTTAATGAAATGTTACAATTGTTCTTCATTTAATTGTTGTTTGCTTAATTCTCCTAAACAAAGCCACCAGTAAAAGTCCTTTTCATTGAGGCTGAAAGAACTAAAATACAATCGTCTGATAATTGGTTGGCAATTTATTTTCTGTAAGGACTGATTGATCCTTACTAGCACGCTTAAAATTACAATAATAACCTTCGAAAGCCAAAAAGCCAACATATATTTTTGGCACGTCCAGTGGGACCAATTGAAATGGCTAGACGTAGGAGACAAGAAGAAAATGAACGCTTGGAAGAAGGCGTGGAAGGAGAGGTAGAAATACCTAATCCAGAGGATAATGTGATAACACATCCTGTGGAAGTCTCGGTTTTATTAGAACCTATGGTCGAACAGACCAGCACTTCAGAGCAAGTACCACATGTTCAAAGTATTAGACGAGGCCAAGAAATTGGACCATCCACTGTTCCATCTACTAAACTAATGAATCCATGGGGAGGCTTAGTAGATGCCATGTGACAGCAGTTAATGAACACAATGGAAAGATGGGCAACATCCTTTTTGGATCGAATGAATACTCATCAACCAACTAACACAAGGCACATAGAGGAAATTTCAAATGTCCCTCAGCAAAGATTGGCTAGAGATAAACAGCCTATGCAGAGTAATGGACATACTAATGGTCAAATTAGTAACCAAAACTATGAAAGACCATCACTTCAGTCTTGGTATGAGCCTCTTTCGAGGCCTATGATAAATCAAAATGCCTCATTACTTAATAATGAAACCATGCAAATTGGTGGATTCGGGCCAACACAAGAAAATGGCATAAGGATGCTTCCAAATCCCATGTTCGAAGCCATACCTGGCACAAGGGGGTTCACTAATCCTTTGTTTGAATTTGTACCGGGGGGGTTGGAAGGGTTTTTTGCGACTGGAAGAGACACAACACCTGTTCCAGCACCTTTCGCAAGTCCTTTCGTAAGACAGGCTCAGAGGTGTCACCCATACCCTCAACAGCAGCCAGCACCACAGGGACAACTAGTCCCAAATATACCGCCCTATGGACCAAGAGGACCTCAGGCACAAGGTTGTCCACAAAATCCTGTGTTTGTTCCTCCAGTAGTGGTTCAACAAGCACAAAATATGGTTCTTAGGGACCAAATTGCTGATATTGTTAGAGATATGTGTGGACTGATGGCTCGGGGGTTCAAACTCCTATGTATAGGAAACCATATCCAAAATAGGTAGATAGGGTACATGAATACCCAAGAGGGTTTAGGATACCAGACTTTGCTCTTTTTATGGAAATGGAAACCAGTCAATGTTAGAGCATATTGCTAGGTTCGCTGCTCAATGTGGTGAATTTACCAATAATGATTACATGAAGTTAAGACTGTTCCCAAATTCTCTAACTGGGGCAGCCTTTGTATGGTATATTAACCTTACACCTGGCTCTATCCAAACTTGGCAACAAATGGAGAAGGCATTTCATGCCCAATTCTTCCAAACGGAGCCAGAAGTTTCTATAGCAGACTTGCAAGGTTGAGTCAAAGGCCTGATGAGAAGGCTACTCAATTTATTGCCAGATTCAAAAGAGCACGAAACAAATGTAGGATCATCCTACTAGAGCTTGAATTCGTGAGATTGGCTCAAAATGGTCTAAAGTTTAGGCTTCGAAAGAAGTTTGACTCAACTGAGTTTAGAGACTTAGTGGAACTAACCTATAAGGTATCTAGATATGAAGCATTACTAGAGGAAGAACAAGATCGAAGTAATGCATCATACAAGACGTATTATAGAGATCCTAATTATGAGATTGATGCAGCAGAGATTGTAGGGAAAGAACCTGTGATCTGTGAGGCATTAATTCATAAAGACACAACAATAGATCAACAGTTTAAAAAGAAAGACCTTCATAGGAAATACTCTTTCAATTTAACAAAGGCAGATGACATTTTTTATTATTTTCTTGCGGCAAACTTCCTGAAGTTACCAAAATGAGTCAAAATTCCGTCTCCAGAAGAACTTAAAAGAAAAGTGTATTGTAAATGGCATAATTCTTGGTCTCACTCAACTAAAAACTGTATTGTTTTTCGGGACAGGATCCAAGAACAGATTCGGAAGGGGAGTTTAAAATTCCCAACTAAAGCAGAAAAGGCTATGGGGATTGACACTAATCCATTCCCAGAAATTGGAGAAGTTGCAGCCAATGTTATTGTGCTAGACTTCCAGAACTTATCCTTGAAGGAATTGGAAGAGATCAATGTGCAAATGCATGTTGCCAGCCAGATTACTGTCAAGAGAGATGCTAGAAGTTCACCAACTATTGGACAGGGCTTTGCAGACCAGAGGGAAGACTCTGATGAGGAGACACTGGATGATGATTCTTTGGAGGCAGTTGTCATGCAAAGAATGTGTCCCAGGTGCAGGTTGAGCTACAAGTTGTTGAAAGGGCTTCCGATTGATAGGAAGCAATATTACAAGAATGTGCAAAGGCGTCCTAAACCAACCAGTGCCTATAACAAAAGGTCATATCCAACTGGTCCTAGGCAACAACCATTAATGGCTGGGTCAGCAGCCACTAGAGTGCACTCCAAGGGCAAAAGACCTCTACATGAGTTTAGACCACCCAACTATTACAGAATGGATGGCAATCATCCTAAAAGGAGACCTGAAGTGGGCTCAAGTTATGGGATCAAAACCAGAGATTAGCCCCCTAGACCAGCCTCACACAGGATGGAAAGTGGCCACCTTTATGAAAGGCTTGAATTAGGCCCAAAACAGGGAGTCAGGGCCAAGCAGTGGCCTTCACAGACAGCTTCAAAACTAGCTCCAAAGGAAGAAAGAGATAGTTCGACAACTAAGTTAGTGGGTTCATGGGTACCTGGAGTTCTAGATTGGTTTTTATGCAGAACAAACCTAAGGAAATACCTACCCAAAGAAATATTGTTAGAGACCAGGGTAGGACGGTCAAACCTCCCTTGGTGGCTCCAAATAATTGGGTGTTACTAAAGCATCCAAAAACAAAGGAGCCGAACATGGTCCTAGTGATTTCTAGATCCCAAAGGAGGAAGATCCAGCGAATGTATACTCAGTACCAGAAGGATCTGAAAGAAAGTGGAGAAAGCTCTTCATTGGTCCAGTCAAAAGGCCAGACAGAGGGAAGAAAAAGTCCAAAGTTAGATTATAGTCCAAAATCGACTCTTCAAGACAAAAGGAGTTGCAGCAGAGAGCAATTGGCCAAAGTTCACTCCAAACTAAAAGTCAAAGAAAGATCCAGTTTAGTAGGACTGGAAAGGGCTTTGATGGAAAGCGATAATAAGACAGAGGGAGAAGTTGGCCTAAGCTAAAGGAAGGAGATGGTTGAGGAGGAAATGTTTGAAGCCTTTATGGTTGAACAAACATTTTTGGTCGAAAAACCAGCAGAAACAGACCATTCGAAGAAAGTCAGTAGTGTTGAAGTGCCAGAATGCAGCATGGAAGATGCTTCTGAAGTAGTTGAACAAGTTGGCCAGGAAAAGAAGCAGGTACAACTAGTTGTCCAATTTGGCTCATTTCTTCCAATATCAGTGAATATAGTGCATATGCTACCGCAGGAATTCCAAGCTGAAGATGAAAACTAAGAAGGTCAGGAGATTGACCCAATTCCAATTTCTAGTGAAGACTCACAAGTGAGTATGGTGCAAGACGAATCCGAAGTGGCCACACTAATGAAAATTGGAGATGCGAGTGAGGAAGAGGTGAGTATTAACCTCTCATATCCTTTTGAGTATCCCGTAACATCTATGACATAGCATGTCAAACCCTTGTATATCAAGGCCTTTTTCGATGGGATACAGATGAACCGGGTATTGGTGGATAATGGGGTAGCAGTAAACCTGCTTTCGAAATCTTCTTTGAAGAAACTAGGAAAGAGGAACCCCAAATTGATCCCAAACAGCACAACCATTGATGGCTTCACTAGAGACAAACAGATGGCTCAGGACATTTTGCCAATCAACCTGAGTGTGGGAACTAGGGACTGTATGATGGCATTCTTTGTTATCGACAGCAATGCTAACTATAATGCTCTACTTGGTAGGGATTGAATTCACACCAACAAATATATGCCTTCCTTTCTACATCAGAAGATAATGAGCTTTGGGCAATGAAGAGACAGAGGAGATCGATGCAGACCCTCAACCCTTCATAGCTTGTGAAGATTTTGCAGAGGCCAAATTGTATACTGAAAGAGTGACACCACTTAGTATACTGAGAAAACCTGATGGATCAACCGAAGTGATGGCTGATGAGGAATTAGCACACCTGAAACACTTAGTCCAGGAAAGTGCTGATGAAGAGTTTGTCGCCAAGGATGACAATGATGCCTGGTTGTAGGCAAAAAGATAAAACCTAGGAGGCCAGATCTTTGGCTTTAATTAAGTTCTCCGTATTTGACGTAAAATCAATAGTCTAGAAGGTGCAAGAGCAAGAGAAAGAAGCCATGGTAATTGGCTGTAAGCAGGAGCAACAACAGGTCAGGGTTTTGGCCTTGGATAAATACTGCGTATTGGACATTGAAACAAAAGTCCAGGAGATACAGGAAGAAGAAGCCTTATGGACAGACTTTGTCCATGAGGAGGAGGGTAAAGATGTTGAATCAAAGAAACTGGGAGCAGGACAAAGCAAGGAGATTGCTTCGAAGACATAAGAAATAAAAAAAAAAAAGTATCAGTGAGTTCTCAGATACAAGACCCTTTGGAAGAAGTGAACTTAGGGGAATGTTCTATACAACAGCTCACCTATATAAGTGTTTGGTTAAATGCTCTTAACAGTGACCAGTTGTTGGTGATTTTAAAGAGATATAAAGATTGTTTTGCATGGTCTTATAATGAACTACCAGGATTGGATAGGTCATTAGTAGAACATAGGCTCCTTATGAGGCCTAATTTCAAGCCATACAAGCAAAAATCAAGAAGGATGAGTCCTGAAGTGATTCACAAGGTCAAGGAGGAAATTCTTAGGCTCCTCAAGGCAGGCTTTATTAGGACAGTTAGGTATGTTGAATGGCTATCCAATATTGTGCCTGTAGTTAAGAAGAATGACAAAATGAGGGTATGCATCGATTTTAGAAACCTGAATTTAGCAACTCCAAAAGATGAATATCCTATGCCCATAGTAGATTTATTGGTGGACAGTTCAGCGGGCATAAAATTTTATCAATGATGGATAGGCACTCTGGTTATAACCAAGTCTGCATTGCAGAAGAGGATATCTATAAGACAGCATTCAGATGTCCTGGGAACATTGGCACCTTCGAATGGGTTAAAATGCTATTTGGTCTAAAGAATGCTGGGGCTACATATCAAAGGGCTATGAACACTATTTTTCATGATCTCATTGGAGGATATTTAGAGTGTTACATTGATAATATTGTAGTAAAATCTCAATCCATGGAGGAACATTTGTTTCACTTGGAAGCAGCTTTTAAAAGAATGAGAAAGTTCAAGTTGAAACTTAACCCTCTCAAATGTGCTTTTGGTGTATCAACTGGAAACTTCTTGGGTTACGTGGTACACAAGAAGGGAATACAGATTGACCAGAACAAAGCCAAAGCTATCATTGAAGCCAAACCTCCATCAAGTAAGAAAGAAGTACAAAAATTCCTTGGACAGGTTAATTTTCTTCGAAGATTTATTTCTAATACTGTAGGGAAAACTAAAGTATTTTCTTCCTTATTAAGGTTGAAAGATGAAGAAGAATTTGTGTGGACAGCAGAGCATCAAATTGCTTCGAAGGAATCAAAGCCTACTTGGCCAACTCTCTAGTGCTGATGCCACCAAAGGGTGATAAGCCCTTGAAGTTGTATATAGCTGCGGCAGAAGATTCACTGGGAGTTTTCTTAGCCCAGGACAATGAAGAAGGCAAAGAGCAAGCAGTTCATTACCTTAGTAGGTTTTTAAATTCTTGTGAATGTAAATATTCAGCTGTAGAAAAGTTGTGCCTTGCATTGTATTTTGCTGCAATGAAATTAAGATATTATCTTTTGCCTACAACTGTCTTGGTAATTACAACTACAGATTTGGTTAAATATATGTTATCTAGACCTATGTTGAGAGGAAGAATTGGCAAATGGATACTAGCTTTATTAGAATTTCATCTAGAATATGTCTCCTAAAAGGCAGTAAAAGGACAAGTTTTAGCTAATTTCTTGGTAGACCATCCATGTCAAACAGAAAGCCAAGAGATAATGTAACTTGGTATGGTTAGTGTTGAACCATGGCAAATGTAGTTCGATGGATCAAAAACCAATGGTCTAACTGGAATTGGTGTGATGATTAAGTCACCACAGGGATAGAAACCACACATGGTTTCAGAGTGGATGAAATTACTTGTTCCAATAATCGAGCTGAATATGAAGCTTTAATAATGGGACTGGAAATACTTATTAGATTACAAGCTTATGCAGTTGATATATTTGGAGATTCTTAATGGTAGTTAACCAGGTGAAAGAAATTTTCAAGTGTCAAAGTGTGAGCATTTTGCCATACTATGTTGTTGCATTACATTTACTTTCTCAATTTCAGATAACAAATATAACTTATGTCCCAAGATTCTTGAATAATAAAGCTAATGATGTGGCTCAGAAAGTTTCAAATTTCAAGAGAAGGGATAACACTCAAATGAACATAAGCCAAACAACATATCAAAAGGTAATACCACCTTTAAATAAAAGGAATGTGGTCTTAGAAGTCAATCATAATGACTTACAAGAACAAGATTGAAGGCATCCAATAATGCAGTATCTAGCTGGCCCATCTTCGAAAGCCAGCAGAAAAATCAAATTGCAATCTATGTAATACATAATATACGGTAATGCTCTTTACAAAAAGGGGGCGGACGGGTTATTATTGGAGTGTTTAGGTCCAAATGAAGCATTGACAGCCATGACTGAGGTTCATGAAGGCATCTGTGGTGCTTATCAGCCTGGTGTGAAGATGAGATGGCTGCTTCGAAGACATTCCTGCTATTGGCCAACTATCCTTAAAGATTGTATAGAATATGCTAGAGGTTGTCAGGCATGCCAAAAGTATGGTGCAATAAGGCATGTACCCATAACTGATCTCCATGCGGTTGTGAAGCCTTGGCCATTTAGAGGATAGGCAATGGATATGATAGGGAAAATACACCCACCCTCTTCGAAGCATCATTGTTTCATCTTAGTGGCCACATATTACTTCACTAAGTGGGTTGAAGCTAAACCGTATAAGGCTGTAGACCAGAGCGAAGTTATAGGATTCATTAAAGATCTGATCCACAGATTTGGCATCCCACAGACTATAACTGTTGATAATGGGACTGTATTTGATGGAAAGATGGTAAAGTCTTTTGTGGCAGAGTTTAGAATTAGCTTTGATAATTCTACCCCCTATTATGCACAAGCCAATGGTCAGGCAGAATCATCCAATAAATCTTTGAAGAAAGGAATACAGAAAGTTGTGGAAGACAATCCCAGGGATTGGCATAACTTACTGTTGGATGTTTTATGGGCTTACAGGACTTCTCCAAGATCAAGTACAGGAGTTACTCCTTATACCTCAGTATATGGGCATGATGCAGTGTTACTTGTAAAAATTAACATCAAGTCCTTAAGGGTGAGAGGCCAGGACCAGTTAGTTCCTGAGCAGTACCATCAGAGTATGTGCTTGGAATTAGAGAACGTAGATAAAGCTAGAATTTTGGTATTAAATAGCATTCTTTTCCAAAAGAAGAAAGCAGCCAAAAACTATAATAAAAAGGTCAAGCATATTAGCTTTGATGAAGGTGATTTGGTATGGAAGACAATACTCCCAATAGGGATTAAAAGCTACAAGTTTGGTAACTGGTCACCTAACTGGGAATGACCATATCAAATTCACAGAGTCTTGCCTTCGGGAGCATATCATTTGAAAAATTTGAATGGATATGTACACCCCAAGAAGATTAATGGTAGATATTTGAAGCTTTATTATCCAACTGTGTGGGAAACACAAGGAATGTAATAAGTGCAAAGTGAAAAGAACATGATAACACTCAAATAATAAATAAGGATTTTATTTCATAATGAGTTGAATATATGCAGCCATAAATTGGCTCAAAAGTCAGTACAATGTTTCAACTGTTCTTTTACAATAGACTCTTTACTCTTAAGAGATGGGAACAACTGAATGGCTGTAGCCATCTCCTGTTTTCAATCAGCCAGTCCTTGGTTAGTGATCTGCAGCTTGGTGGCAGTTCGATCTAAAGCTTGATTGACTGCTGATAACTTTTTTTCAAGCTGAGCTTTCTTCTCCAATAGTTGAGCTCGAAATTGGGAGACATATGAATGTTGCTTTTTCAATTCTGACACTTCAGCATGTATTTGGGAAACAAAACTCTGGTCTCTCAGTAATTTTTTTTCTACAGCCTTGGCATATTGGCAGATGTTGATGTAAAAGTCAATGGTAGCTGCCGCCTGAGAAAAATGACTTGAAATAGTCATGTTGGATTGCTCAACAACCTTGCAGCATTGAAGGAAGCCATTCTTGATTATAGGCCTTTGTAAGGCTTCGAAGGGGATCCTTGAGAAGAATTTCAGCAACTCCAAACAGCTATCCAAGTCTAATGTAGGCAGGGAAGTCTTACTAGTGGAGGAAGAGCTCTCAAAAATTTCTAAAAGAGAATCAGCTAGGACTAATGGCTCAGTTTCATTGTTAGCTGTTGAAGTGGTGGAAGGCACGTCAAAAAGGCTAGCTAGTCTAGCTTAAAAAATGTCCACTTCTTCTGTTGACATGGTTGGCGCAAAAAGGGCTCTGATATGAGGAAGAGATGGCTACATATGGATAGGAGGAGAAGATGAAGTATCCCTACCAGTATCTATAGTCTTGGCTACCAGTAGGTCAAGAGAAGAGGGACTGGAGCTAGGTAGAGATAATGGACAAGGAATTGGTGAGCTACCAGTGTCTTCTCTACGGGAATCAGCTATCACTGGAGATGAAGTAATAGCTGAAGTAATAGCTGGAATTTCCTCAGAAGAGGGAGGAACAACAAGGCTTAAAAGGAGAGCAAATTGAGTAGAGTTGAAAGATAGATGAGGAAAGTATGAAGTTATGCCAAAAGATAGGGATGCAGGAATACTTAGCCTCAAGAAAGGTATGAAAAATGTAGGACCAGGGAGTGAGAGTATTATTTGAATTGGTTTCACATTTTGAGGTCTTTCAACTTCAAATGAAACTGAAGGAGTCCTTATTGAAGGAGCAGGCAGAGTAGTTGTTGCTGTAAAAGAAGAAATACAAAGTATTGTTAAGTCTCAATATCAAGAATTTGAGAAAGGAAAAGTGGAGACACGAAAGGAAATTACTGGTTTGAGAGATGGTGGCAATGATGGGAGAACTACGAAGGGAATAATGCTCAGCAGTGTGTTGCCTTCTCGCAGATTCCCTTTGGATTGTATCAGCAGCAGCAGCTTCATCCCTTAGTAGTTGCTGTTGCCGTTTTTTTTCAGCTCTCTGGAAAACAATTATTTCTTTAGAGTGTTCATTTTCCACTGTTTTGGCAGCTACCTCATGAGTAGGGTCTTCGACCAAGTCAGAAGGAGAGACCGTTATCTTCTTTCTCTTTTTTCTCTACAGTGGTATTTCCTGCTCTTTCTCTGTCTCTTTCTCTTCAATCTGAGACTCAAACTCCTCAGGAGTGAGTATTAGTTTTCTTTTCTTTCTTTGCTGGTGTTTGTCTTTGAGAATAGCCAAAGCTTCAGCTCTCTTGGGAGATTCTTCTTGTGGAGACCTTACACCAAGTAGTATGAATATGAAGAAAACAAACAAAAAATTCTGAAAGAAATGAAACCTAAAAATGCATACCCTTTTTCGAAGTAGCTCTGCTAACTCTAGAAGGAGGGAGTGAGAGTGTAGGAATAGTTGTGGTAGCTGTGGAAAGAAAGGGGATGGTCCCGGTTTCTTTTGGTTTAGCCTTAGAAGGTACACCTAGCCCTATTAGTAAATCATGAGGATGTATTATTAGATGCATGTGACAACCCTCACCTCTGATTAGTGTTAATCTGTGATTAAGCATGATAAGTAACTGATAAGAATGATATCCTGAATCGATTGTATGAGTGTATTGTTTTGAATGCATTTCTATCTGTTTGATTTCTGAATGAATCTGTTCATGTTTTAATTTCGAACTGCGAATTGAAGGTCTTATCGGCGACCGAATCAGAAATTGATTAGTATTTTATGCTAATTAGGATTTATGTGATTTTATGGTAGCTTTAATTAAAATTTGATTTGGAATAGTTAAATTAGCATTGTTAATGTTAAATTAATTGAACCTAGTTATTTACCTTATTGCCATTGAGTGGGCCACCTTAAGGTCATTGTTTGAGGACTTAATTTATACATTTGAGGAATCATTTCTTCACCCATTTTCTGAAGCAAAACGTGTGAGAGTGAGAGAATTGGAAGAAAATAATTAGTTCAACAAAGTTTGGTTTGAAACTTAGAGGAAATTGAAGGTGACTTGAAGATTAGACTTCTACATTTGGAATTCAAGACCTAAGGTAGAGAACTCACCTTCTTGATTGTGAATTTAAGTTGTATCTTGCATGGATCATGGAATTTGGAGTTTAAAGTCACGAATTGGTTTAAAGAGTTGAATTGAGAATTAATTCATGCATGCATGTGCATATTCTTGAATTTTGAGGTTGTCTTCATGAGAATTTCTTCATGCATGTGCATATTTTAGTTGTGGTCCATGAATTCACCATGAATTTGAACTAAATCATGCATTTGGTCACGTTGTGGAACATTAGAGTTCATGGGAACTCATGCATGTTTGATTTTGCATTGTTCTTGCATTGTTCTTCTAATCGCTTTGAAATTGGTGTTTAATTGGCAAATCTTTAGGCTTCGATTTTATCAATTGATCTTCAAAACATGTTGTATTATGAGTTTCCAAGTGTTTTCCAGAAAATTGGCCCAAAAGATTGAGTTTTGAGGTGTTGAATGCTTGGTTTGAGCTTTGGAGGCAAATCTGGAAAACCCAGATTTTGCCTTCCACGCTCGAGCGAAGGATTCCACGCTCGAGCGACCGTCTTTGTGTTCTGAGTTCCGCCCGAGCAACGGAATGTTGGCTCGAGCGTAGATTGCAAGCTCTCAGGTTTTCTGCGTGTGCAGACGCATGCTCAAGCGATGGAACCTACGCTCGAGCGAGGACTGTGTCTCACGCTCGAGCGAGCATCGAGCGAGCGTCGAGCGGAGATTTTCAATAACAAGTTCTTTTCATGTTTTTGCAGACCGCTTGAGCGAGGAAGTCTACGCTCGAACAACCCCTCTGCTTTGGTAAGCTCGCTCAAGCGTAGAAAGCCATGCTCGAGCGAGACCCCTGTTTTCTGAAAAAATTCTAAAAAGTGTTTGAAGTACATTTTTGCATTCTCATTCCATCCTAGGCATTCCTAGGCCATGTTTAAGGCATCTTAATGAGGATAATGTTATAGAACCACACCAGTATAGTTAGGGGCTAAGTTATTAATCCCGAGTGTGTGTTCGTTCTGCAACTGTAGGGTTGGCATCCGAGGACGCTCACTAGCCGGTCTGTAGCCCAGTACTCTGTGAGTAACAATGTTGTAAAGATATGTTCAATTACAACTATTTCTGAACGACTGATGATACTGCTTTCTGAAATGACATTACTTACTGAATGAATGTTTGTCCTATTTGCAAACTGTATTCGTGGCATCCATAGCAATTTACTGTTACTGTACTGTTACTGCTACTGTCACAGAGATCTCTGTCAGTTCCCATGTTTAGAACTACTACTGTTTACTATTATGATGGCCATCAACTGACTGTTCGGTCTGTTAAGACCTACTGTACTGCTTGCTATTGGATGTACCACATATGACTGTTATGTTCTCTAAGTGACTGTTATGGCATGAGAGATGAGCCACTGATTGAATAGTTGATTTACTGATACAATTGTCCGTTTTAATTACTGAAAGGACATTCATTCTTAACCACTTTACGCATTTGTTATTCACTGGGCTTTAGCTCACTGTTTATATTTATATGTAGGTGTCCAGGCACCGGACCGAAACTAGGAGCGTCGAGTTAAGCTCCCGTTTTGTCAGGCCAACCACCATGCCTCACCTTGAGCTTCCGAGTCCGTTCAAGCCACGGCTGTTTTGGGGTGTCTCAGTTTCACCCTTTTGCCTCTGATCTGTAATAAATGTTAAGACTTGACTGTACAATTCTAGTTAGGGATTTGGTCCCTGACATGAATGTTTGTGTATATGTCGCATGTACATACGTTTTGGTTATCAATGTGGCATGTTATAAAAAGTCTTTTGCATACAGATTGTCACAGCTCATTGGACATCTTTTATTACTGTTTTGGCTTCCGCCAGCCCCTTTACTCTGTATTACTGTCATTACTGTTAAGCAGCCTTCGGTAATCACGGATTACTGGTCGGTTACGATGCTAAACCCATAGGGGCGGGTTTGGGTCGTGACAGAGTGGTATCAGAGCGATACCCAAGCACGAGTTATACCGCACACACGTGTCCAAATGAGCTATAGGATGTCCTAGAAAAGTAATTAGGGCATTGCATGAGCATGAGAAAGTGTGTGTGGCCTTGACATGAATACATGTGCTAATGTGCTAATGTGTTAAAGTAAGCAACTTCCTATGTTTATTATTACTGTATTGCATATAGTGAAATGGACAATGCAAGAAATACTGATGAATCTGAATCATCTGAGGCAAGAATGGCAAGGCTGGAGAGAATGGTGGAACTATTGACTGAAACTCTAAGGCAACAACAGAACCAACAGCCCCCACCTCCTCCCGTGTAGCCAGAACCAAATGTTAATGATGATATAATTGCTTTAACACAGAAGTTCAGTAAAATGAAACCACCGTCATTCCAAGGAGGTCTTGAACCGTTAAAGGCCGAAACATGGGTCCTAGAAACCGAGAAACTTTTTGAAGTATTTCCGTGTTCTTAAGCACATAAGGTGTTGCTGGCTACCTTCACTTTACAAGAAGAGGCCAGACGATGGTGGATGCTTGTCCATGACACCAACAATGCTATGACTTGGGCTCAGTTTAAGGAAGCTTTCTTTGAAAAGTACTTCCCTCAGTGTGTTAGAGATCGAAAAGTAACTGAGTTTGAACAGTTGAAACAAGGTACTATGTCGGTAGCGGAGTATGAATCTAAATTCACTGAATTCGCCAGATATGCACCACACATGGTGGACACTGATTATAAAAAGGCCAGGAAGTTTGAAGGCGGTCTTAATGTAGAAATACTTGATCGAATTAATGTTCTGAAGTTACTTAAATATGTCGATGTTCTTGACCGAGCAATAATAACTGAGTCGAATATCGAAGCCTTAAAACAGACTGAAACGCCCGCAACCGAGTGGCGCGGTAAGAGACGGGGCTTTAAATTTAAGAAAGGCCGGAACAGTTCATTGAACAAAAAGCAAAACACAGGGTCAACAAACAGTTCTAGTCAGGGAAGTGGTTCCATACCACCCTGCTCTGAATATGGAAAAAGGCATAAGGGGGTTTGCTATAAAATTTTTGGTGCTTGTTACAGGTGTGGCAAGGTGGGCTACATGGTCAAAGATTGCCCTTCCACGTCCCAAGGCAATAGTAAAGCTGCAGCTAGCACCGCAGCATCAACCGTCACACCGAAACCCAACCCCAAAGCTACTGGAAAGGAGCCTTTAAGGCAAGGCCGGGTGTTTGCACTCGTGCCGGGAGATGTGCAGAACACCGAGACAGTTGTGTCAGGTACACTCTCAATCTGTGCCCAAAATGCTTATATTCTGATTGATTCGGGGTCTACACATTCATTTGTCTCGCATGCTTTTTTACGCAAAATAAATAGACCGCTGGAACCCATGAACTATTTGTTAGATGTATCTTCACCCGCTGGGGGATCCATGACTTGTGCTTATGTGTATCTTGCATGTGAGATTGTTATCGGGGATGTGCATTTGTATATTAATTTACTGCCTTTGAACATTGATCATTTCGATGTCATTTTGGGAATGGACTGGTTAACGAAATATCATGCCACCATAGACTGTGTAACAAAACAAGTTGTCTTCCGTCCACCTGGGTTGCCTGAATTTGTGTTTAACGGAGTGGGTGTAGTACCTCCCCCATACCTGATTTCATCCATGAAAGCGTTTAAATTAATTAGAAAGGGGTGTAAAGGGTATCTATGTTGTATATTGACTGTACCTATTGATACTAAAACTAATGTGGACAGTATTCCTATAGTCAGAGAATTCCCAGATGTTTTTCCAGATGATCTGCCAGGGGATTTGATTGATAGGGAGATAGAGTTCACTGTTGAAGTGTTACCAGGTACACAACCAGTTTCTAAAGCTCCGTACAGAATGGCACCTGCCAAATTGAAGGAACTGAAAATTCAGCTGCAAGAATTGCTAGATAAGAAGTTCATTAGGCCCAGTACTTCACCGTGGGCGCACCTGTTTTGTTTGTGAAAAGAAAGACGGCTCACTGAGACTCTGCATTACTACCGTGAATTGAACAAGGTAACAGTGAAAAACAAATACCCACTGCTCGTATTGATGATTTGTTTGACCAGTTACAAGGTGCTCAGGTCTTCTCCAAAATTGACCTTAGATCCGGATACCACCAGTTAAAGGTAAAAGCAGAGGACATTGAAAAGACTGCCTTTCGAACGAGGTATGGACATTATGAATTTCTTGTTCTGCCTTTCGGAGTTACTAATGCACCTGCTGCATTTATCGACCTTATAAATAGAGTTTTCAAACCATTCCTCGATGAATTTGTGGTTGTTTTTATAAATGACATTTTGATTTATTCCAAGAGTAAGGAAGAACATGAACGTCATTTGAACATTGTTTTACAGACCTTAAGAGAACAGAAACTGTATGCAAAACTAACGAAATGTGAATTTTGGCTTGATAATGTGATGTTTTTGGGACATGTGATTAGCAAGGACGATATTTCAGTTAACCCACAGAAGATTGAAGCAGTGGTAAATTGGCCTAGACCGACAAATGTCACTGAAGTCCGAAGTTTCTTAGGCTTAGCCGGGTACTACAGAAGATTTGTGAAAGATTTCTCCAAAATTGCTCTGCCATTGACTCAGTTGACTCAAAAGGGAATATCATTTGACTGGATCGATCAGAGAGAATCAGCTTTTTAGGAATTAAAGACCCGACTTGTGACTGCACCGATTCTTACCCTATCCTCAGGTACGGATGGATTTACTATTTTTAGTGATGCTTCTTATAAGGGTTTGGGATGTGTATTAATGCAGAATGGTAAAGTTATTGCATATGCTTCCTGACAACTGAGACCACATGAGAAGAACTACCCTACTCATGATTTAGAACTTGCTACAGTGGTATTCGCATTGAGAATTTGGCGCCACTACCTATATGGGGCAACATGTGAGGTGTACACCGATCACAAGAGCTTGAAATATTTCTTTACACAGAAAGAGTTGAACATGAGGCCGCGGAGATGGTTAGAACTAATAAAAGACTATGACTTGCAAATTTTGTACCATCCGGGGAAAGCTAACACCGTTGCCGATGCACTGAGTCGAAAATCAATTGGGAATTTAGCCTGTTTACTCACCGAACAGAAAGAACTGCTATGTGATCTTGAGAAATTTGAAGTAGAGATTGTTTTGCGTGAACAAGGTGGAACATTGGCTGCTATTTCTGCTAACCGGCTCTTATTGAAGAGATTAAAGAGAAATAACACCTAGATGAAATGTCATTAATGAGCGGAAATCCAAACCAAGGCCAGACTTCAAATTTGAAAACAATGTATTGAAATTTCAGGGATGGTTGTGTGTACCGAATGATTCTGAACTGAAAAGTCAAATTTTGCAGGAAGGCCACAATTCAAAACTTTCCATCCATCCAGAAAATACAAAAATGTACCAAGACTTGAAACTTAACTTTTGGTGGCCGGGAATGAAGAAAGAAATTGCTGAGTTTGTATCGAAATGCCTACATTGTCAACAAGTCAAAGCTGAACATCAACGACCCCCAGGCTTACTTCAGCCCTTACCAATACCGGAGTGGAAATAGAAACATATTACTATGGATTTCATTGTTGGATTACCTCGCTCCAGTAAAGGTATGGACTCAATTTGGGTTATTGTTGATAGATTGACTAAATCTGCTCACTTCTTACCTGTCAAAACAATTTATAATGCGGACAAATTGGCTACAATTTATATTGATGAGATTGTTAGATTGCATGGAGTGCCTGTGTCCATTGTTTCTGATAGGGACTCGAAGTTCACGTCGAGATTTTGGCAAAGTCTGCAAACTGCATTGGGTACTGAACTGAGATTGAGTAGTGCATACCATCCTCAGACATATGGTCAATCAGAAAGAACCATCCAGACTCTGGAAGATTTACTGCGTATGTGTGTTCTTGATTTCCAAGGAAATTGGGAAAATCATTTACCGTTAGCTGAATTTGCCTACAACAACAGCTTTCACTCGAGCATTGGTATGGCGCCTTTCGAGGCTTTATATGGCAGAAAATGTCGATCTCCTATTTGCTGGGCAGAAATTGGAGATAGGCCTTTGCTTGGGCTCGAGATTGTACATGAAACTACGAAAAAGGTGAAACTGATTCAACAAAGATTGAAAACCGCACAGAGTCGACAGAAAAATTATGCGGATGTCCGAAGGCGAGACAGGAAATATGAAGTGGGTGATCATGTTTTTGTTAAAGTGACACCAATGAAAGGGCAGACTCACTTTGGAGTCAAGGGTAAGCTAGCACCGAGATATGTCGGACCGTATGAGATTATTGAAAAGATTAATCCGGTGGCATATCAAGTAGCGCTTCCTCTTGAAATGGAGCATATGCATAATGTCTTCCATATTTCAACGTTGAGGGATTATCTTCGGGATCCCTTCCATGTTATTGAGCCTACCCGTGTAGTGCTAAGTAATGACTACACTTATGAAGAACGGCCTATTCAGATTGTAAACCAACAAATCAAGAAGTTGAGGAATAAAGAAATTCCGTTAGTGAAAGTGGACTGGCAAAACCATGGTGGCGTTTATGCCACTTGGGAAAGGGAAGACGATATGATGAAAAGATATCCTGAATTGTTTCCCCTGAATCCAATATTCTTCCAAAATGAAGGTAATCCGAGTTTGGAGGACCAAACTCTTTTTAAGGAGGGAAGACTGTGACAACCCTCACCTTTGATTAGTGCTAATCTGTGATTAAGCATGATAAGTAACTGATAAGAATGATATCCTGAATCGATTGTATGAGTGTATTGTTTTGAATGCATTTCTATCTGTTTGATTTCTGAATGAATCTGTTCATGTTTTAATTTCGAACTGCGAATTGAAGGTCTTATCGGCGACCGAATCAGAAATTGATTAGTATTTTATGCTAATTAGGATTTATGTGATTTTATGGTAGCTTTAATTAAAATTTGATTTGGAATAGTTAAATTAACATTGTTAATGTTAAATTAATTGAACCTAGTTATTTACCTTATTGCCATTGAGTGGGCCACCTTAGGGTCATTGTTTGAGGACTTAATTTATACATTTGAGGCATCATTTCTTCACTCATTTTCTGAAGCAAAACGTGTGAGAGTGAGAGAATTGGAAGAAAATAATTAGTTCAACAAAGTTTGGTTTGAAACTTAGAGGAAATTGAAGGTGACTTGAAGATTAGGCTTCTACATTTGGAATTCAAGACCTAAGGTAGAGAACTCACCTTCTTGATTGTGAATTTAAGTTGTATCTTGCATGGATCATGGAATTTGGAGTTTAAAGTCAAGAATTGGTTTAAATAGTTGAATTGAGAATTAATTCATGCATGCATGTGCATATTCTTGAATTTTGAGGTTGTCTTCATGAGAATTTCTTCATGCATGTGCATATTTTAGTTGTGGTCCATGAATTCACCATGAATTTGAACTAAATCTTGCATTTGGTCATGTTTTGGAACATTTGAGTTCATGAGAACTCATGCATGTTTGATTTTGCATTGTTCTTGCATTGTTCTTTTAGTCTCTTTGAAATTGATGTTTAATTGGCAAACCTTTGGGCTTCGATTTTATCAATTGATCTTTAAAACATGTTGTATTATGAGTTTCCAAGTGTTTTCCATAAAATTGGCCCAAAAGATTGAGTTTTGAGGTGTTGAATGCTTGGTTTGAGCTTTGGAGGCAAATCTGGAAAACCCAGATTTTGCCTTCCACGTTCGAGCGAAGGATTCCACGCTCGAACGACCGTCTTTGTGTTCTGAGTTCCGCTCGAGCGACGGAATGCTGGCTCAAGCATAGATTGCAAGCTCTCAGGTTTTTTGCATGTGCAGACGCACGCTCGAGCGAAGGAACCTACGCTCCAGCGAGGACTGTGTCTCACGCTCGAGCGAGCATCGAGAGAGCGTCGAGCGGAGATTTTCAACAACCAGTACTTTTCATGTTTTTGCAGACCAGTCGAGCGAGGAAGTCTACACTCGAGCGACCCCTCTGTTTTGGTAAGCTCGCTCAAGTGTAGAAAGCCACGCTCGAGCGAGACCGTTGTTTTCTGAAAAAATTCTGAAAAGTGTTTGAAGTACATTTTTGCATTCTCATTCCATCTTAGGCATTCCTAGGCCATGTTTAAGGCATCTTAATGAGGATAATGTTATAGAACCACACCAGTATAGTTAGGGGCTAAGTTATTAATCCAAGTGTGTGTTCGTTCTGCAACTGTAGGGTTGGCATCCGAGGACGCTCACTAGCCGGTCTGTAGCCCAGTACTCTGTGAGTAACAATATTGTAAAGATATGTTCAATTACAACTATTTCTGAACGACTGATGATACTGCTTTCTGAAATGACATTACTTACTGAATGAATGTTTGTCCTATTTGCAAACTGTATTCGTGGCATCCATAGCAATTTACTGTTACTGTACTGTTACTGCTACTATCATAGAGATCTCTGTCAGTTCCCATGTTTGGAACTACTACTGTTTACTGTTATGATGGTGTAATAACCCTCACCACTGATTACTGGTTAACCACTAATTACTGCTAAACTGAGACTGATTATGATAAGTAATTGAATCGACTGAAATACTGAACTGACTGATTGAATGTATTAGTTTAAATGCATTTCTATCTGTGTGACTGTTAAATTATCTGTCCATGTTTTATGCTTTAAACTGCAAATTGAAGGCCTTGTCGGCAGCCGAATCCGAAATTGATCGATGTTTTATGATCATTAGAATTTATATGATTTTATGGTATATTTAATTGAATTGTGATTCGGTATGGTTAAATTAGATTAAATGTTGATAAATTGCATGGGTTGACTCTATTTACCTAATTGCCACCAAGTGGACTTTGCTAGGAAATTGTTTAGTCTTGTTTTATCTAGGCTATACATCATTCTTGTTCATCCTTGAGAGTCCAACCGACTAGAGGGAGTGAGAGAGAGGGAAAAACTTGTTTTCAACCAAATTGGCTTGGAGGCTTAGGAGATTTGAAGAATTCTTTACAATTGAGCTCCCTTATCTTGCATTCAAGATCTAAGGTAGAACATTTACCTTCTTGTTTGTGCATTCAAGTTAATTGTTGCTTGGTTTATGGTAAATAGGAGCTTAAGATCATAAATTGGTTGTAGATTGTTGAATAGAAGCTTAAGTGATGCATGCATGTTTATATCCTAGCATTTTGAGGTTGAATACATGGAATTTGGTACATGCATGTTCATATTTTTGCATTGGACCATGATTTCATCTTGTTTATGGAGAAATTGGCTCATTTGAGCTTGTATTTGAAGCTTTGAAGTTGTTGAATTCATGCATGTTACACATTCATCATGTTGTTGAAGTGTTGGTTTGAAATTGTGTTTAATTGAACTACCTTTGGGCTTTGATTTCTCAAATTGAGCTTTGGAACATGTTATATTATGAGTTTTGAAGTGTTTTCCAGAAAAATAGCCCAAAAGGATCGAAATTGATGCATTGAAACTTGGTTTTGGGCTTGAGGTTCAAATCTGGAATTCCCAGAATTTGGACTCACGCTCGAGCAGGGAAAGTGGCGCTCGAGCGTGGAATTCGTGCTCCCAGCACTTTGCATTGTTTTACAGTCCGCTCGAGCGGAATAATGGACGCTCGAGCGGGGTTTTGTGTCACACGCTCGAGCGGGTGTCGAGCGCCTATCGAGCGTGATTTTCACACATCCAGTACTTTTGCCATGTTTTGCAGTCCGCTCGAGCGGGGAAAGTGACGCTTGAGCGGGGAACCTTTGTCTGCATATCCGCTCGAGCGGGGAAAGACACGCTCGAGCGGGACCCTGTTTTTCTAAAAATTCTGAAAATGTTTTTAAAGTGCATCTTTGCATCCTCATTTCATCCTAAGCATTCCTAGGCCTAGTTTAAGGCATCTTACTGAGGATATAGATGTAGAACCGCGCCGAGTCTAAGTAGGGACTGAGTCTTTGATTCCCGAATGTGAACTTAGTGTGTGTTCATCCTGTAAATTGTGTAGGGTTGGCATCCGAGGACGCTCTAGCTTATCTGTAGCCCAGAACTCTGTGAGTAACAACTGTGTAAAGATATGTTCAAATATGAATATCTTCTGAATGGTTAAACTGTACTGTTTCTGAATTGATACTGTTAACTGAATGAATGTATGTCCTCTATTCTGAACTGTATTGTGGCATCCATGGCAACTACTGTTACTGTTACTGCTACTGTTACAGAGATCTCTGTTAGTTCCTATCTTGGAACTTCTGTTTACTGTTATGATGGCCATCATTGACTGCTCGGTCTTTCAAGACCTACTGTTTACTGTACTGTTCTGCTAATGGATGTACCACATATGACTGTTATGACTGAATGACTAATATACTGAATCAATTGACTGTTTTCAATACTGAAAGGACATTCATTCTTAACCTCTTTACGCATTATGTTATTCACTGGGCTTTAGCTCACTGTTTATATATATATATATATATATGTAGGTGTCCAGGCACCAGACCGGAGCTAGGAGCGTGGGTTAGACTCCCTTTTGTCAAAGCCAACCACTGTGCCTCACTATGAGGTTCCGAGCCCGTTCAAGCTACGGTTTTGGGGTGTTTTAGTTTCCCCCATCTGTCTCTGTATCTGTTTTGTAATACTGCATCGACTGATAGCACTGTACTGTACTGTCTTAATAGGGATTAAGTCCCTGACCTAGATGATTGTAAATACTGTACATACTGTTTTGATACTGATAGTATATATGTTATGAAAAGTCTTTTTGCATACAGACTGTCACAGCTCATTGGACATTGTTTAATTATTGTTTTGGCTTCCGCCATGCCCCTATACGCTGTAATACTATCTTACTGTTAAGCAGGCCTTCGGTAATCACGAATTACTGGCCGGTTACGGTGCTAAACCCATAGGGGCGGGTTTGGGTCGTGACAGATGGCCATCAACTGACTGTTCGGTCTGTTAAGACCTACTGTATCGCTTGCTATTGGATGTACCACATATGACTGTTATGTTCTCTAAGTGACTGTTATGGCATGAGATATGAGGCACTAATTGAATAACTGATTTACTGATACAATTGACCGTTTTAATTACTGAAAGGACATTCATTCTTAACCTCTTTACGCATTTGTTATTCACTGGGCTTTAGCTCACTGTTTATATTTATATGTAGGTGTCCAGGCACCGGACCGAAGCTAGGAGCGTCGAGTTAAGCTCCCATTTTGTCAAGCCAACCACCGTACCTCACCTTGAGGTTCCGAGTCTGTTCAAGCCACGGCTGTTTTGGGGTGTCTCAGTTTCACCCTTTTGCCTCTAATCTGTAATAAGTGTTAAGACTTGACTGTACAATTCTAGTTAGGGATTTGGTCCCTGACATGAATGTTTGTGTATATGTCGCATGTACATACGTTTTGGTTATCAATGTGGCATGTTATAAACAGTCTTTTGCATACAGATTGTCACAGCTCATTGGACATCTTTTATTATTGTTTTGGCTTCCGCCAGCCCCTTTACTCTATATTACTGTCATTACTATTAAGCAGGCCTTCGGTAATCACGGATTACTAGCCAGTTATGATGCTAAACCCATAGGGGCGGGTTTGGGTCGTGACAATGCACTTCCATATTGGCTGTCCACCAATTTTGAAATCTTTTTAAAACTGAGCCAGAGGGGAGGAAGGGGGTAAATTTAAACTCACTCAAATCTTTCAATAGTTTAAATGTTGCCTCCTCTAGTTTAGATTTGGGTACTCTCAGGTCTTTGGCTGCAAGATGGATATTCGAGAGACTGCAGAGTGGAATGGGAATTCCTTAGGTAAGCCCAAATTGATTGGCAAACTGGAAGGGGCAGTATACATCAGATATGCACTTATAAGCTCGAGGGTTTAAAGAACTAATAAAAAGTTCCCTTGGCAACAAAATAGAGGCCCACATATCTTTGTACGGTGGGATGGAACACTGTCTATTAGCCAAGAATGTCCTTAGCCAAGTCAGTCCTTTATTGGCATCGAAAGGATAAAAGAAGGTAGCAGTTGGGGAGACAGGATGCTGGTGAAAAAAAAGTAAGATAGTAGGCGAAAGAAGCAGGATAAAGGGCAATTCTAGCATACTTTTCTTCGTAAGTGCTCGGGTCTTGAACTAAGAACTTCAAGCACTTAGGATGTAAATTAGTGAAGTATGCAAAGAGCCAGAATTGAAGCATCCAGAGGGGACCTCCTTGGTTGATATCAAGAGGTTTCTCACAGAATTGGGAGCAGGCTCTATAGACATGGCCTAAAAGATAAGGGGCCAAGGCTATTCGCTTCTTCAAAACAAAGGCCTTTGCAAGTGGGGCAAACTCAGGAATGATTCGTTGAGACGATGTACAAAAGAGAAATTTACACAACCAATATAAAATAAAGGAGAAGAGTTCTCGATCACTCACAGGGCCCTCCTTTTTATTCTCAGCCTTTACGAAGTCACTGAAGGAAGAATTCAAAGGTGGAACAGAAAATTTAACCGAAAGGTCTGGATAGCTAGGTGTAAAGGGAGTACTGAGTGGTGAAAGCCCTAAGAGATGACAGATATCAAGAACAGTGTGAGCCATCATACCATACCGAAACTGAAAAAAGTTAAAGGCCATATTCCAAAAATAAAGAGCGGCAGGAATTAAAAAAGGGTCTTCAGGAATGATAAACCTAGAAAGAAAAAGGGCATCGAGAATATAGAGCTCTTGTAGGTCCTATTCTCTTGCAGACACAACCCTGTCATACCACTCCTCCCACTCAACCCTCAATGTTGGCCAACAACGATGAGGTCGGTTCATCCTCCAATTACCCCAGTCAAGCCCCCCTTCATAGAGAATAAAGTGGTCCTCCAAACAAGGGTACAAAGCGGGAAGTTAGGCGGGAACCTCTTGAAAGATAGGACCTAGGACATATTCTTGTTTTTCGTTGTGGTGAGGAATAAAGAGGCATCCGTCTATGGCACTTGACCCACCAGCTTTAAGTGTAGTAATTTCTTCCTCAATACATCTTTTCAAAGCCATTGTTGGGCTTATACGTTCGTCAGTTGGTACTTTCAAGGAAGAAGACTTCATTGGTAACAAGCAGCAAGAAAGGGAGAGTCAGTAGAGATGAAGGGTTTGTGTGTTAGGCAAACGAGTGAATTCAAAGCACGAAGTAAAAAGGGTTTTAAAACCTTTGTGTCTGAAAAATATACCCAATCGTTTTAAGTGGGTTGAATTCATAAAGAAGTGTTAAAAGTATGGATACAAAAGGTTCCCCTTAATAGTGATAATTTGGAAGGGAAATGTATCTCAAATACTGATGTTGGCTTTGAAATCAAAATTTTGGCTTCGAAGCCAAGTTTGGAGCCAAAATCAAGTGACAAACAACTTCGAAAACAGGAAGTCAACTTCGAAGCACATTCCCCACCTAAGGGTGCAGGAACGCCCAAGTATTTGTTTACTTCAAAAGGATTAAGGACCTGTTTTTTTAGGTTTTTTGATAAAAGTAAAATCCTTCAAAGCAGAATTTGAAATACCTTATGGTTAGAAGTTGTTTGTTCTAGGTTTCAAACCAATAGTTGGTTTGGTAATATACAAAAGACATCACTTTTCTTAGAATAAAACAGTACAGTCCTTAAAAGAGATTTCCATATTTTGGAAAATATAGACTGTTTGTTCGAAGCAAAATTAGTTGATTTGAAATTATTCGATTGTAATAACCATATGTTTGGGAATTGGATATGATCAAATCAAGTTTCGAAGGGCAAAAGTGGTGAATTCGAAGCTCTGATTCTGGAAAGGAAACCGGCAAAAGTTGTCAATTGCACTCCATAAGTTGGAAAAGTTCAAATTGGGTTTCCAGTATTTCATTGGGTATGATCAAATCAAGATTCGAAGGATGAAATTGTTGAATTCGAAGGATGAAATTGTTGAATTCGAAGCCCTAAGTTTGTTTGTCTTTGACAAATGGGGTAAAATCAGACCATGCCAAATAAAGAGAAAACATCTTAGTTTTATTAAAACAAAAGCAATTACATCAAAAGTCTTCCTTGGCTACATATTCAAGTTCATAAAAATAAGGAATAGAATAAATGACAAGGTCAGGGAACTTGTTCCAACTATGGTCAATGAACTTTTGTTCCTTCTTTATTTTATTTTCTATCTTCTCCAAGCTAGGCTGCTGAAGTTGATATGTTTTTACTTGATAAAAAAGTTTTTCAGCCTTTATTTCAAACTCTGTTTCTTTTAACCCTTGTTCTATCTCATCCATGTCCAAGCCATCCTAGAATGCAGAGTCTTTATTCTTGAAATCATCATATTCATCGATGAGGTTCTCTGCTTCATACCGGGTATGAAATCGACGGGCTGAGATTTGATCCAAAGATCGAGTGGTGGCCACAGAAATGTGATGCCAATGAAGAAGCAGTGAGAGTTGGTCTAAAAACATTTGGAGCTCTGCTTGGGCGATAGGGTTGAGGACATGATCCCGGGTCATAACATCACAAGCCCATCGAAAGTTCTTAAAAGGAACATCGTCCTCAAGAACATTGAAGGGCAAGTGAGAAAAGGCTGCAAGCAGAAGTTAGGCTTGTTGTCGCTGATATTTAGTAGGGAGAGATGGAGGGTTATAGGAGGGGAGAAACTGGTCCTCAAAGAGAGTAAGTCTTTGTTCCTCCATCCAGTGAGGATTTTGTGGGAGAGGAGGTGCAGGAGCTTCCATCTCGAAAGAAAGAGAAAATTGGGGGTTGTTGACGATATCAAGCCAGTCAGAAGAGCAAAGTTTTGCCTTCTGGGCTAAAAATGACAAGCTATATCCTTGAGCCTCTTCTGGACGACGAGTGGCTTGTACTATCTTCATAGGCATGGAAGATGTGTACCATGCTACGAGTAAGTTGTCTTCCAAACGATGTCGACAGTCGATGGATACATATGGGTAAACTACCGAACTCAGAGCAAAGGGAGGAAAAGTTAGAGGATCAACAAATTCGACAAAATGATGATTGATTCGCTCTCTTAACTTGGACTCCTCAGGTTCTGGCCAGCTTCTCCAACCAGAAGCCCTAGAAGAAGAAGAAGCTGTAGCCTCATCCCATGCAGAAGGTTTTGGGGCAGAAGAAGAGCTTCCAATATTCATGTTTGCAAAATTTTTGGTTAAAGAATTGTGGACAAAGGGTTCGTAATCCAAAGGTTGATAGTTTGCAAAAGCCTCCATGACTTGAATATAGGAGGGTGGGTAAAGGTGACTAATCAATGCATGAAGATTCTTTCGAGGACGAACAGCATTATCAAACAACTCTTCATTTGCTTGATCGAGGTAAGAAAAAGTCTGCTTGGCCATGAGAGCTGAACTAGTCTTTTCGAATACTGAGATAGTGGGAAAGTTCAAAGGATAAAAGAGAATTTAATGCAAATGTTCATTGATGAATGACAGTTGCATTTCTGAAGATGCAAAACCCATGCACGTTCTAAGACGTGGATAAAATACCTTGATCCACTAATATCACCAAGTATTTTGGTATATTAGTGCGGGGGGTAATGTTGGTTACATATTTTGTATAGGCCAATCACAGTTCAACACGTGGCAGGATGAGGGCAATACGGGAAGACAATTCAAATCCTCAATCGTAATCACACACGTGGTAGTTAGTATTGGTTATTGTAGATTTGCATAGCACTGGATCAGCAAAGAGATGCAAAATGATATGACTTTAATGGTTACTCATATATTTAAATTCAAAATCAAGAGGGAAGCCTAACTGCAAACATGGCATAGTGGAGCTAACTGTGAGGAAACATGATCAGTAATCATGGAGAGATGTTCGACGGTTAGAAACGCATTTCGATGGTTGTCATTGAGAAGTATAAATAACAGAGAAGGCCCCAGAAAGAAGCTCCAGACTCAGATAAAAAAAATCAGTTTTATTCTACTTTATTTTCCTTCTAGTTTTACATTTCTTGTTCTTTGCATTTCTGTACTTCAAATTCCTGCACTGCACTTTGTTCATAGGAGTAGTTTCAAGTAGTTTGTTACTGTAAACCTCTACGAGGCTGAATTGAATCATTGTAAGTCTTTCATTTTTACTTAATTAAATGTTACAATTGTTCTTCGTTGTTTGCTTAATTATCCTAAACAAAATCACCAGTAAAAGTCCTCTTCATTAAGGTTGAAAGAACTAAAACACAATCATCTGATAGTTGGTTGACAATTTATTTTCTGTAAGGACTGATTGATCCTTACTGGCACGTTTAAAATTACAATAATAATCTTCAAAAGTCAAAAAGCCAACAATAACATAATTACATTTTTTTACAATACATATATTTTAATAAAATAAAAAACAAGATAACATTGAAATCTTAAGAACAGCTCTTTTTCTCCCTTTCCCCCATAATTCCCATCGATGCAAGATATGACAATTTAAAAGTCAAAAAATTAAAATTAGAAACTCAAAAATATCTTTTCCCCAATGACTCAATAATTAACTTTTAAAAAAAATATATTATAAATAAAGATTATATTAAATATTTTGATATATTCACTCAAAGCTCTTTAAAGAACAAAACAACTCCTCTCAAAATTTTTTAAGACATGGGGCAATAACTGTTATCTGCTCGATGGAGTCTATTTTGAGTTTTACTCTAATAATTTGTTTATTTTTTAAGATATATTTAGTAGTATATATGTATAGTTGATGGAACATCAGTCAATCAGTGTGTTTAGTTGAGTTCTCTGAATTAAATTTTTAAAAATTAAATTTTTTTATTTTTCATGTTTTTTTTTGTTTTTAATGAATATTTTTTAAATTTTAATCATTTTTTTAAATTTTTTATATGCATCTTACTAGATGTGTCTAAAAAGTAAAATATTTGTTAAAAAATATTTTAAAAAATTAATAAATATGCAAAAATACAAAAAAATATTGAATTTTCTTTTTTATTTTTGTTTTTGGTATTTAGTGAATTTTTTAAAGATTTTTTCACAAAAATTATACTTTTTAAGTAATTTTATGTTAGGGGTGTCTAAAAATTAAAAAAATTACTAAAAATATTTTAAAATTCAGTAAAAACAAAAAAAATACGAAAAACAACAAAGTAGAATTTTTGAAAAGTGTTTTTAAAAAACTCAAATCAAGCAAAGTGAATAATTTTTTCATGAAAAAAACTATCAATATTTGATAATTTAGGTTTTTATAAAGTATAATCTATTTAATATATTTTAAAAATTAAACAATTTAAATTATATATCAAATTCAAAATTAATCCCAATATAAATGGCACACGATAATCACTCCAATTCTATCTTAAAAAAATGCCTAATCATATAGGGTTAATATTTGAGGGTAGATCTTATAAAGAGTCGAAGGCTCAGAGGTCACCCTTAGGTAATTTTTACATAATAGGGCACTCAACTATGTAGCGGTAAGTTATGAATTCACACACATGCAGCGATTTGAACCCACACTCTTGATACTGGATATAATTCGCCTAAACCTAAAAAATTTATCCAATTAATTATATGTATCGTCGTGTGTGTAATTGACCCTGAAAAAAAAGTAAAACATGAGACCTCCACAAATCTAACTAGAGTGCTACACCCGCTTGAGTTCCCCAATTCTATCTCCCTCTAAAAAGTAGTATAAAAAGAAAAAAAAAAAAGACAGAAACACGAACATCTTTTTACATAAAAGAGGAAATTGTGGTCACTGTGTGCTTGTTTTTATGGTCCCACAAAGCTCACACCATCATCGACATTCAACAACAAGAAGAAGAAGAAATGGTTGGCTAGGGGTGCAACTCAGGCGTTGGAATGAATTATTTTAGTAATTGTTTGATTTTTTATAAAAAAGATATATATAAAAAAATAAAGAGAATAATATGATAATTTATAATAATTTTTTAAACTTTTCATTAAAATTAAAAGTTATCAAATGAGGTTTGTTGAATTTACGTAGAAGATTTTTACCTAGATTTTGAAATTAGTTAAGGTGTGTATAAATTAACAAGAATATCAATTCATAAAAAAGAATACCTAGTCCTAAAAACAAAAAAATTCAGCAACAAATAGGTTTTTGAGGGAAATTCTATAATACACATTTTTCATATTTACTTTATAATTAAAGAAAAAAAATATAATTTCATACTTTTTGAATTATAACACAATATAAAATATAATTAAAAATCTCATGAATCATAACTAAAATAATATCATAATTAAAAAAATTAATTATGACTAAAAAAATAACATAATTAAGAAATCTGGACATTAGAATTTCCCTTTTCTTGAACTGTTCAACAACAACAATATGCGCTCTCTGTCTGTCTGTCTACAATAAATAATGAAAAATGTCAAGAATTTTGAATATTTTATCAAAAATTCTATTAAATGTTTCATATAAATATGAAACTTACATAATGTGAATCTCATGTAAGTTTCATTTTCATATAAGATATTTAGAAAGATTTTGAAAAGATAATTAAAAGTTAATTTTTTAAGTATTTTTTATTTTTAAAAAAAATTATGTAAAAATGTGAAAACTGATATGATTTAAAATAAATTAAAAATTTAAAAATAACTTTTAACTTACTTTTTAAAAATAAGCCTTAATAAAATATTTGATAAAACATTTAAAATTCTTAAAATTACTCATAAATAATTTTAAATGGTTACAAAGTTTCCTTCGACTCTTCCAAAATTTTTATTTGGTTCCACTCTCTTATAATATTAATTTTTAATTTTTCTCTCTGAGCGTATATATAAAAAATAATAAACAAATTTCTTATATACGCTCACTGGCTATGCCAACGCCGGTTAGCACAGCCCGGCAATGCTTAACCGACGAGGCCGCGCGTGCTCTCGACGCCGCCGTCTCCGTCGCCCGCCGCCGCAGCCATGCTCAAACCACGTCCCTCCACGCCGTCTCCGCCCTACTCTCTCCTCCCTCCTCCACTCTCCGGGACGCATGCTCACGCGCTCCCAGTTCTGTCTACTCGCCACGCCTTCAATTCCGAGCCCTCGAGCTCTCCGTCGGCGTGTCTCTGGATCGTATTCCGACTTCCAAGGCCGACGACGATGATCCTCCGGTGGCGAACTCTCTCATGGCGGCGATCAAACGGTCACAAGCCAACCAGAGAAGACACCCCTACACGTTCCACCTGTACCAGCAGGTACAGAATCAAAGCCAATCGTCGGTTTCGTGTGTCAAGGTTGAGATGAAGCATTTCATATTATCGATTCTCGATGACCCGATTGTCAGCCGGGTTTTCGGAGAATCGGGTTTTCGGAGCTCCGACATCAAGCTCGCCATTCTTCGGCCTCCGCCCATTTCGCGATCTCGTTGCCCTCCTCTGTTTCTCTGTAACTTGGCCGATTCTGATTCGGATTCGAATCGGAATCGCCGTGGCTTCAATTTCCCTTTTATGGGTTTTTCTGGGTTTGAAAATGGAGACGGAAATTGTAGAAGAATCGGAGAGGTTTTGGCGAACAAAAAAGGGAAAAAGAACCCATTATTGATCGGAGTTTGTGCGAATGATGCGCTTGGTAGTTTCACAGAGTGTGTACAAAGAGGGAAAATTGGTGTATTGCCAAGTGAAATTGATGGGTTGAGTGTAATTTGTGTTGAGAAGGAGATTTATGAGTTTCTTGCTAAAGGTGGGAGTGAGGAAATCATGGGTTTGAAGTTTAAAGAAGTGTGTGATTCAATGGAGCATTGTTCTCAGCCTGGTATTGTGATTAATATTGGAGAATTGAAGGTGTTGATTGCCGATGGCAATTCGGTTGATAATGTGAACTATGTGGTTTCACAATTGAGTTGTTTGTTGGAGGCTCATGGTGAGAAATTGTGGTTGATTGGCGAAGTGGAGAGTTATGAGACATACATGAAGATTTTAGCTCAGTTTCCTTCCATAGAGAAAGATTGGGATTTGCATCTGTTACCCATCACTAGTTCAAATCCTTCAAGTGGAGGATTATATTCAAAACCCAGGTTTGTGACCCATCTTGTGTATATAATTTCTATTGTTTTAATGGTTGTTGGTGTCATGAATTGAAAATAAATGGGCTACTGGGAAAAGGGATTGATGCCTCAAATTTCTATTAACCCATTAGAAGCACATCGTCGCCAATATCTCCTTTCATCTTGCTAATTGAACATTGGTCTTGAAAGCATTCACTCCTTTGTGTTACTTGGCCTTCAATCCTAAGTTCCTAACTGCTCAATCATTTGTATTCTTCGACATCCTACATTTATCATTTATGAGGTAATAAATTTGATTGGCCTTTTTCTCTTGCATGAAATCAATTTTTATTTGTACTTAAAAATTGTTAAATCAGTCTTCCCTTCTCATACTCAAAATTCAATTGGGAAGTAATATAATGTACCAAAAACACTGTTAACTTCTTGTTGAATAGACAACTTAGATGTTTTTCACTAGTATTTTTGTTTTCTTTTTTGAAATTGTAGCTCAGTCTTGTTATTTGATTATTCATCGTATAAACTATGTCCTATATAGAAGAGATTTTTTTTTATAGGTTAAATTTAGATGGTATGTTTGACTCACTATTCCATGCAGAGTCCGCAATTTACATCTTTTAGGCTCAAGCCTCTAGATGTAAAAACGGAGCTAGAAGTTTTGTGTTGCAACAAATTTTCTGTGGATAAACAAAAAAGCAAAAGGTTTTGAATTACAAAGTGGTAAGTGTACGTATGTGTATGGACTTCCTATGTAGCGAGCCACGTCATTGTCATGGGGTTGGCTCAAACCACCTCTTCACATCATAAGGCATTACTTAAACCTTGCCTTTGCTTCCCTTAGGCTGCCTCAATGCCTTTATATGGATTCTCCATGCCATCACTCTATGCCTCACCATGGCTTTGTCGCATCATCACTCTATGCCTCGGTATGGATTCGTTTTGCGTTCACTTGGCGCTTCAGCTCCTCCTTGCTTCACAAGCTGTATCTAGAATGGCACTCCAATGATATAACATCTGCCTAGGCTGAAAGCAGGGCCTAGGGGCCATGGTTTTCAGAATACCAATCCGGATTGTAAAATCTTACGATTCTACAATCTCAGTTGGGCCAAACGATCCGGATCACACTAGGATCTTAAATTTAGTTGGATCTTAAAGTCACTACGATCCTAGTCATAAAATGACGTAGAATTTCATACGATTCCGATTCTACTTTGATCCCAATCCCACCAATTTTTTTTTGTTACTATTTATTTCTTATATATATATATATGTATATCTATATAAAAAATTTGACTATAAACTCATTTTTCAAATGTCTTCTCTAATTTATGTTAATATAGAATATATATTATATCAAATTTATCATTTTTCTTTAATCTTTTTAAATTATGTAACAAAGTTTATCATCATCGATAATTTTTCATTTTATTTTGGATTAAAAGTAGGATCTTATGATTCTCTCCGATTCTACGATCCGATCTGTTAGTCCCTCCCAACGATCCTACTTGGGATCCCGATTTTAACAACCTTTCTAGGGGCCCTTGAGGTATGTCTTCTGTAACATAGGACATTCAAGCTTACCCATAAATTATATGCATGGTCACCACAGACTTGTAGATTGACATTTAGAGGCTTAGCGTTGAGAGGTAGTCAAAGTTGCTTGATTCAACCCCTCGAGGTGGCTCCATTATACAGGAAGAGCAGATTTTGACCAAGGCAGGTGATACCTTGTAAGGTGTATTGTACCTACTCGCTGTAGCTTCTTGACATGACCTCTGAGGTCAGAGTATTGGTGTAGCTGGGGGCAAAGGGATGAGCCACCTGTCCTTAGGCATAAGACATCAAGCAAGAGTGAGCTAACCTCCATGGCCCAATCCTCCTATAAAAGGTTTCCACCTTTGCATAAGGCTGTCTACTCATACACATAAGAACCATATTCACCACCTCCACCAAGCTCAATGGCTTCTCCCTCACGGCCGCTCTCTTTCTTCTTATCAGGCTACATTCACCACCTCCACCAAGCTCAAAGGCTTCTCCCTCACGGCCGCTCTCTTTCTTCTTATCGGGCTACCTCAACTCTCAATCCCTCTACCTTCGGTGGTCCTGCACCATCTCGGTGCCTACCATAATTTTCAAAGGGCCCATGATTTACCCACACCACTAACAATCATCCATATTAACATCTTTTTAACTTTGTAACTTGTATAGTCTTTTTACATTTGTAACTTGCTTTAATGGATATACTTTTTTCAACTTTTGTGCAAGGATCAAAATTTGATTTTGGTGTATTGTTCTGTGCCTTTCAGCTACCATGGAAATGGAAATATTTCGTACATGTTTTAAAAGAGATGGGGAGAATTTGAAAATACATAACATTCCATTGACCGGATCAAACACAAAAGTTGGATCGGTTCACTTCCAAAAAATGTTTTGAAATACAAACTAAAACTCATCTAAATGTAAAAAAGCCTAATAATTGAACGAACAAATGTAAAATCAAAATATAAAAGTCTACTTAACAAATCGTCCTTTTATTACTAAATCATCAAATTAATTAACAGTTTTTAATGATGTTAGAAATATGTTTCATTTAATAATTTAAGTAATTTTATTATTGTATATGAAAGAAATTATAAATTTCATTTTTTTAGTTAATTATGTTAACTAAAAAATTCTGACAATGGGGTATTTATAATTCTCCAAATCACAAGGGGCAATCCATACTTTAAACAAATCTCAAGGGGTGTATTTATAATTTACCCAGAAAAGTACCGTGAAAAGTGAAGTGTGGTTGAAATTTAATTGGTGTATTGTGACCTCTATGTACAAAATGAATGTGAACCACACATACTTGAAATTGTTTTTTGGGTATGTAGTATTGCTGAAATATAAATGCTAGTAAGAACCAAAAATTGTTTAGTATTGTCCTAAGAAGCACGGACACCTCTAAGAAGGTGAAGTATCCATGTCGTGTCGGACACCGACACTCTTTGGACACGTGTCCGACACTCTTCAAAACGTGTCCTATTTTTAAAATTTTTTTAAAGACCCAGACACTTTTTGGACACTTGGAGGACACACATGTCAATCCTTTAAACACACGTGTCTATTGATTAGACACATGTGAAACTAATTATAAGTTTGAACAAAACAACTTAAGATACAATGATAAAACAAAACCCATATAAATATATAAAATTATATATTTCATGCATGTCCCTCACGTGTCATGTCTTGCATTTTTTAAAAATTAGTGTGTCGGCGTGTCAGTGTCGTGTCACGTGTCCGTGTCCATGCTTCTTAGTTGTCAAATGAATTCATTTTATGAAGTTTTAGTGTACATGATTGTATAAGTGGTAGATTATGGAAGGAAAGGAATGCGAGACTTTTATCCAATTTCCAAATAATTATCGAGACTCCAATTTCCAAATAATTGTAGCAGAGGTTATGATGTATGTTAGTGGCAGATAATACCTTCATACTGATGTGCAAAGTAACCAACCAAACATATGGCTGCAATGAGAATGGAAGTTCCCGAGAACTGTATTTGCTGCAGTTTGTTAGGGATTTGACTACATTGGTTTTTTTATGCTGGTTTGCTATATGATGTTATCAGGTGTAATCTATTGTTAGTCTACTGGCTTGTCTCCTCTTTCCCTTGTCTTTCTGTTCTGGTGCTGCTAATTCTTACTTGGACTCTTGGTGTATTGTGTTCAGCTTGATCTACTGTTGGATGGCCCTCAACTTGCCTAGATGGTTCCCATCCTCGTATTGTCCTCAGATATGCCCCTCATATGGTGTATATATATTCTGGTCTTTATATAAAATATCTTTCCCAAAAACAAAAAGTTTCTATAAGTGCATGAGGTTCCATTGAAATAAGACGAGGAAATTTACTAGAATAGTAATACTAATAGTATTCAATACTAAAATTATAATAAGAGCTCTTACTATACGAAAATAAGGCCCTTTATCTTCTTTTTCTTAAAAAAATATAAAATATTTATGAGAAAATTGCAATTTTGTGTCAACACAACTTATTGTTTCAGTATGTTTTGTTGTGTTTTGAGACATTTTCTTTCTTTTGGAAACATTGGGATTTCATTATTCTACTAGTGTTCCGTTCTAGTCTCTTTGGAAACAGAAATGTTCATTTGAGAATTCTCCAAGTGCGGGCCATCAATGAGATTCATTTCTCCATTTAGATCAGGAGGTTTAGCTTGTTCTCTTGATGTCAAAAACATTTTTCCAATCTGTTTATGTTGGGTGACCTGATTTTGGAGTTCTTTATGGTTTCTCTTGAAGTTTAGTGCTCCATCAAGGGATTCATTAAGGGGTAACCAAACTAGGAATTTTACCAGTCTATGATCATTTCAAGTAGAGGTGGCGAATGGGTGTGTTTGGGCAGGTCAAAATAGGTTATACATTAAAAAAACCTTACCCAAATCCGCTCATTTAATAAATAGGTTTAAATAGGGGTAACCATTGGTTCAATGGTTACGACTTGGCCTAATAACCTTGAGGTTATGGGTTCAAGTCTTGGTGCCACCACTTTGTGCATTATACCAAAGGTTAGGTGTGTACTCAATCTTTCCCCTCCCAAACACACATTAATGTGTACTAATTGGGCGTTGTTTTTAAATGGATTTAGTTGAATTAGATATGGATTGAACAAATGCACCCGACCAAGTAATACGTAGACTAACATGTATGATTTCTGAATTGTCTGTATGTACTTCTACTGTAAATTGTATGTTATGTCACTTTTATTCACTGTAGTGGTTCCAAAATATGTGTACACTTTTAGGAATAAATATATTTATAAATGTGAACACTCTAGCTTCTTACTGCTTATCTCCCTTAGAACTCACATTCTGTGCTCATGATGCCCTTACAGCTTGATGGGGTCATTTGTTCCACTTGGCGGTTTCTTTTCTACACCATCCGAGTTCAAGAATCTAGTAAGTAGCACAAATCAGCCCACACGTTGCGACCTCTGCAATGAGAAGTATGAGCAAGAAGCTTCAGTTATATTGAAGGGAGGATCGACCACTTCGGTTGCCGATCAGTACTCGGCAAGTTTGTCTTCTTGGTTACAAATGACTGAATGTGATGCAAACAAGAGAGTGGATGTTATAGAGGTATGTACTACAAAGATTTAAATCATTGGGGCTGTTTGGTGTAGCTTATATGAATTGCTTATAGCTTCTCCCTTTTTTTTTTTCTTCTTCTGGAATGTTTGTGCCAGATCGTTTAGCGTAACTTTTGCTTATAATTTATTTGCCAGAAATAGCTTAAATAAGCTAATTGTTTGGAGGTGTGTGGGGGGGTGTTTTTTGGCTTCTATTTTCTGATTATCAACTTTTGGCTTACATGAAGCTGCACCAAACAGGCCCATTGACCTTGTTTACTGCACATATAGACACACACAGACATACCTGCATTGAGAGACTCACATGACACAACACTTGCACAATATTTCATTGTTTAAGTTGTTAAAATGTTTGGGTAAACATGTAATTCATCATTTCGGTGCAGGCCAAAGATGATGAAACTGTATTGAATGCGAAACTTACGGGTCTACAGAGGAAATGGAATGATATCTGCCAGCGTCTTCATCCCACAAGGCCATTCCATCCTGATATTTCGCAGTCCAGGTTTCAAAGTCAACATGTAGAGGGTTTTCATTTTCTTGCAGATAGGAAGGAAAGTAGCAGTAAGAATTCATCTTCAAATGAAACTGAATCGTCCAATCTAATTTCTTCCACTCTAATAGACTTACAAAAGGTTTCTCCCCTGAAACAAAAAACAGTATCCCCAGTGGCTTCTGAAGTTGAAAATGCTGATTTCCAACCCACGATACTCATAGAAGCTTCAAAGAGTGACCAGCCTAATCGCACATCACCATCTTCAGCTACTTCTTTGACCACAGATTTGGGATTAGGAACACTTTATGCAGTTTCTGGTCAAGAGCCCGGAAAACTTAAATTTGAGCATCACAAGAGGAGTCTTCACTACTCAGGTTCCACTACTGCTGAGTTTGATGGAGTCAGTGAGAATGTTTCAAATCATATTGCTTCGCCTTTGTCGTGCTCTAGTCCTGAGTTGGGAGGGCAAGTGAATCCAAAAGATTTCAAGTCCCTTTGGAGAGCACTAACTGAAAAGGTTGGCAGGCAAAGTGAAGCCATTTGTACTATTAGTCAAACTATATCCCGTTGCAGGACCGGACATGGAAGACGGCATGGCTCAAATCACAAAGGAGACATTTGGCTCAGCTTTGTTGGACATGACAAGGTGGGAAAGAAGAGAATCGCTGCAGCACTTGCTGAGATAATGTTTGGCAGCAGGGAAAGTTTAATCTCTGTGGATCTAAGCTCTGTAGATGGAATGAGCTGTTCAAACTCCATCTTCGACTGCCAAGATTTAAATAGTTATGATGTAAAGTTTAGGGGAAAGACAGTCATTGATTATATTGCTGAGGAGCTGAGTAGGAAACCTCGTTCAGTTGTGCTTCTTGAAAATGTAGACAAGGCTGATTTACCGGCTCAAGATAGCTTGTCTCGGGCTATTAGAACTAGTAAATTTCCTGATTCACGTGGGAGAGAAATCAGCATCAACAATGCCATCTTTGTGATTACTTTAAATACCACAAAAGTTAATAGGGAAAACATTTCTGGGAAAGAACATGTTGAATTTTCTGAGGAAAGAGTATTGGGAGCCAAAGGCTGGCAAATGCAAATTTTAGTTGGACGTGTTGGTGATGCCACTAGAACCAATGGGATGAGCGTATCGGTTATGTCAAGGAAAGAAAACTCAAAACCAATGTCCAGGAACAAAAGGAAGCTACTTGACATGAATGACTCCTCGGAAATGCCTAAACATGCACACAAAGCATCAAAATTGTCCCTGGATTTGAATCTGCCTGTGGAGGAGTCTGAAGAGAATAATTATGGAAACTGTGACGGTGACTCCAACTCGGAAAACCTGGAAGTTTGGTTGGAAGATTTCTTCGGTCAAGTGGATGAGACAGTGGTCTTCGAGCCCTTGGACTTTAATGCACTTGCAGATAAAGTGCTGATGGAAATAGACCAAAGCTTCAAGAAGACGGTAGGGTCCGAGGCTTTGTTGGAGATTGATGAAGAAGCCATGGTCGGAATACTTGCAGCTGGTTGGTTATCGGACAATAAGAGAGCAGTGGAGGACTGGATTGAGCGGGTTCTCAGCAGGAGCTTTGCAGAAGCTCAGCAGAGGTACTGCCTCACTACTCGGTCTATTTTGAAATTAGTTGCTTGTGAAGGCCTTTTTGTGGAAGAGCAAGCTCCTGGAGTTTGCCTTCCGGCAAGAATTACTCTGAACTGATTTTGTTATATATATTCTTTTTCTTTTTCGTTTTTGTTTTTGTTTTTTTGTATTGGTAAAATATGCTTGTAATTACCATGTGCAAAGTTGTAGCACCCAAAAAACCTTAGAAAATTTTTGTGTTGTATAAACTGCAGTTGTATAATGCACGTGTGAGCCTGTTGTGTCCCTCTTTTTTCTTGCCAGATCTTTGTCCTTAATATTTCTCTCAATCAGTCAAGTGTTTCTCTCTCATTTTATCTTTCCTCTTTTTTTTTTTCCTTTTTTTTTTTTTTATTTTTTTTTTTATTTTTTATGTTTCTTTGGTATCAGATCAGTGATCATAAAGATGGGTTGCTGGATAATATCCAAATTGGTTACTTGAATTTGATCATTCTTATTAATGTGTTGCCACTTTCTTTTTTCGAGCCAACATGTTTTTGTAATTTTCTTTCCTGGGAAAATTTTGGAGGAACGGACTGTAGTGTTGTCATCTAAGGAGAAAGTTTGCCTTCTCTAAAAGTCACTATATATCTTTTGTTTAGCCAAAAAAGAGAAGATGTACAGTTCATTTTAACTGTTACAGATCAAAAAATTTCATGGGAGGTCTCAACAACTTGATCTATCAGTTCATTTAACAATTTTTCGAGAATTTGTAACCCACACTCTACCGATATCTTAAAAATCTTCAACTTCCCACAGTTTTCTGTATACCCAATTTGATTTCATCATGTCTCCTTCCGCCATTTCACAAATCTCACCACTCATCTCTACATAGTTCTGTCTCCGGCAATCTTTTCTCCTCTATTCATGACATTGTCTGTCGATCGTCTTCCTTTTTTGAACATCACTGGTTGAACTATCTGTTAATTTTAGAGAATATAAAGATTAGGTAATGATTGTAGTATCATCCCCTTATATATTAATAAAGATTAATAATTACAAGGGAGCCTTAAGGCATAAAATAATTACAAATCCAACTAATAATATACTATTCTAACATTCTCTCTCAAGCTGGTGCAAAAATATCTTTCATGCCCAACTTACCTAGGATGGCATGTAATGGCTTACTCTCAACTCCCTTGGTGAGGATGTCAGCGAGTTGTTCACCAGACTGAATCAGCAGTGTAAACAGGTTTATAGTTCTGCAGGTGATCAAGACGTTTCTAGCTGTTGGTGAGGAAGATGAAGTACTATAGAGGGTCAATTTATCACGAGTAGGAGAATGATTGTGGACAAAACAGACACATTCAAATATTTTTGGATGAATAGAAAATAAGGACTCGGAACCTAGGAGGACTTGAAGGGGAGCTTATTTTTGCAAGACCTTGGTAGAAAGACGATTAATAAGATAGACAACAGTGAGAACAGTGTCGCCCCAGTAGGACCAAAGCACACTCATAGAAAAACACATGCACCGAGCCATGTCAAGAAGATGATGATTCTTGCATTCTGTCACTCCATTTTGTTGAGGGGTATTGGTACAAGAGGTCTAATGGATAATGCCATGGGTAGAAAAATATTGCCCTTACTCAGAATTTATGTATTCCTCTCCCTCCCATTATCAGAACGAAAGATTTTGATAGTAGCCCCAAACTGAATACAAATCATTTTATGAAAATTATAGAACACAGGGAAAACTTCACTCTTGTCTTTCATAAGATACACCTAAGTAGTATGAGAAAAATCATCGATAAATGTAACAAACCATTGATGACCTTTCACAGACATAACACGAGATAGACCCCAGACATCAGAATGTATTAATGAAAAATGAACTAAACTTTTATTAAAACGGAGAGCAAAAGAAGCTTTGTGTTGTTTTCCAAGTTAACAAGACTCACAAAGAAACTCAGACATATTATGTTTGCAAAAACATATGGAAATAAATGCTTAAGTAAATAAAAATAAGGATGCCCAAGACGCCGATGTCACAGTCATAAATCATCTTGGGTAGTAGGACTCGTGGTAGAAGAATGAGCAAGCTTGTCCGGTTGATCCAGGAAGTAGAGACCATTTTCTGTACTTCTACTGGCAATCGTCCTCCTCGTAACAAGGTCCTAAAAAAGACAATGATCAGGAAAAAAAATCACACTACAATCCAAGTCCTTTGTAAGACGACTCAAGGATAACAGGTTAATAGAAAAATTGGGAATATAGAGAATAGAAGATAGAGGTATAATAAGAGTGATACGGACGAAACCTTTCCTAGAAATGGAAGAAACAGTACCATTTGCAATCCTAACTTTGTCCTAACCTGAAGAGGGTTTATAGGTAAAGAAAAGGTTAGAGGATCCAGACATATGATCTGAGGCACCAGAATCAATAATCCAGGGCAAAGACTTATGAGATAGAAAACCACGAGGAGAAGAGGCTAAGTTACTTGAGCGGGCAAACGACGAGAAAGATGTACTGGGAGCAATAGAAGATCGGTGGTTCAGCAAGTGACGCAGAACATTCTCAAGCTCATGAGTAGTCATGTTAGAGAGACCATAAGACGCTTAGGGATGGCAATTTGAACCCGGCCCAACAGGGACCCGACCCCCCGATCCCGATTAGAATGGGTTTTCCCCGAAAATAATCCCCATAGGGCCGGGGATGGTATTGAAAATTAAATCCCCGTTAATTTTCAGGCCAGGGACGGTGATAGGTTGCTTGGCCCCGGCCCCGCCCCGCCCCGCCCAGCCCAAAATCCCCGAATAGTCCCTGTATGTATATATATATGTTTAGAAGTGCACTAGAGTGCACTGACATATCTACTATATTATATTATATCTACTATATTATATTATATCTAATGTTTAGAAGTGTAGTGGAGTGCACTGGATATATGTTTAGGAGTGCTCTGGACATAGCACTGACTTCTCTCATCTCTCTATCCCTCATTCAGACTCAGATTGATGTCTACCTCCTTGGTTTCTCATCTCTCTCTCTCCCTCACTAACTTCTCTCATCTCTCTCGATCCCTCACTCACTGACTCAGATCTCTCTCTCTCTCTAAGTCTCACTGTTTCTCTCATCTCTCTCCATCACTCACTCACTCACTCAGCAATCATCCAGATCCACCACCACCGATCTGAACAGATCCTGAACCGTGGCCCGTCCGTGAAGCCTCCGTTGCCACCGATCTGAACAGGACCAAGACCGTGACCGTGACCGTGAAGCCCCCCCTCTCTTTTTCTATATATATATATATATATATATATCTGTTGTTGATGTTTTAATTTTTTTTTAAGTTGTTATATATATATATATATGTATCTATATATATATATATATCTCTAAGTTGTTGCCACCGATCTGTTATCTGTTGTTGTTGATAAACAATGTTGTTGATGATTGTTGTTGATCTGAATAGTTAGTGTGTGTGTGTGTGTGTGTTGTGAACAGATAAGTCGGGGATTTTTCGGGATTGGGGAAACCCGATCCCCGTTAGGGGACGGGGGTGGGAGAGGTAATGGCTTCCCCGCTGGGGATCGGGGGTGGGGACGGGGAGTGGCATCCCCGGCCCCGCCCTGGCCCGTTGCCATTCCTATGGCTAACGGAAGGGGAAGTAGAATCAAGTGTATCAACGGCACTAAACTGATGAACCTGTGGATAGGAGCCACGTCCTCTAGACTGGCCTGAACGACCTCTTCTAGAACCAGACCAATCACCTCGACTCTTGGATGAAGTCCCATGAAGCTTCCAACACGTCTCACGAGTATGCCGCGGCTTGCGACAGTAATCACAGAAGACAGACTCATCGGCAATAGACTGAGGGATGGGAGTCAGACTGAGGCCATCTCTAGGGTAGACAATAATGTTGAGCTGTTAGTAAAGACAAGTGACATCATAGCAGACCAGCGACTCTCCTAATTCTGTATATAAGCGAATGCCTCCGGAAGTGAAGGAAGAGTGTCCATACCCAGAACCCGACTCCGAACCCGATCATACTTCACATTGAGACTGGCTAGAAACTTGAAGACCCTTTCCTATGCAATGAACTTCCTATACCCGACTGAATCAGCAGTGCAAATAGGTTTATAGTCCTGCAGGTGATCAAGATGTTTCTAGCCGTTGGTGAGGAAGGTAAAGCACTGAAGAACAGTCTACTCCCCCTTAATAGAGCTCTCAATAGAGCGGCGCAACTCAAATGCTTCTGAGAAATTCCCTTTGCGGGAATAAGTAATAGCCATTACCTCCAAAATATCTTATGCAATGTCCATAAATAGATAGCTCTCTCCAATCTCCAGGGCCATAAAATATATCAACCAACCCATAATCAGGGAGTTGGTGATCTCCCACTAATCATAACCTTGGTTTGTGGTGCTGGGTGCTTGTATCCTGCCATCAACATACCCGTCTTTCATTTGATCTTCAAAAAAATAGTCAAGCTCTGCGACCACGCTAGATAGTTCTGACCATTGAATAAAGAGGTGGTGATTTTAAGACTAGGGTTGGGGTTATCAGTCATAGTAGTAGGTATAATGAAACTCTCACTCTTAGGTGTCTGAGAAATAGTGGACCTACTGGTGGAATCAGCCATGGATACTATACTACCTAACCCTCAACAAAAATTACTGTCAATTACAAACCCAAAAGATGGTAGGGGAATAGTAAGCACAAAAACCACTAAGAATATTAAAGAATTAAACACTTATAATATATATATATATATATATATATTTAAAAGAAGAAACGAATAAACAAAGGACTATTCAATACCTCATGACTAAGGTAATAACACGAGGATTAGACGACAAGATAGACAGGAAGATGAAAGTAGAGGAATACCAGAGGCTATCAGCGATAGACGACAAGAAAACGAAAGACAACAATAGACGATAGACTAGAGGCTATCGGCGATACCAGAGGCCGTCACATGAAGCCAAATGAGGCATAGGGCTGTATGCTGGGTTAGCAAAACTGTCAGGGGCAGTCAGCCAGGCAAGACTTACCTACACGAGTGGTCGACTAAGCCAACGAGAGAATGATAGACGTTCGGTGATGATTCCAACCAACCCAGGTGATATTCGAGCCCTAGGATTATCTTCAGTGAGGTGGTGGTCGATGGCTGTTGGCTGGTGGCTCCGGTGGGAACATGAACTGTATTGGTAGATGGGTTTTAGGATTAGACTCTGATACTATGTTAATTTTAGAGAATATAAAGATTAGGGAATAATTGTGGTATCATCCCCTTTTTATATTAATAAAGATTAATAATTATGAAGGAGCCCTAAGGTATAGAATAATTACCAACCCAACTAATAATATACTATTCTAACACTATTCGGTTTACATGGAGCTAAGTGTAGATAATTTTCGAGTTCTACTGATAACTTCCTTCTTGAATTTACCTTATCTATTTCAATTATTTCAAAAACAAAAAAGAACAACTTTAGAATAAAAAAACTTAAAATAGGTACATCTTACTATGATATGCTGTTAAAGGAAATTAAACTACACTGATGAACAGAATTGAGAAAACATACAGAATTGATCAACAATGGATTCACCAAAGTTGAGAACAGATATCGGGCTTGAATTCTCCGAGTTGCATTCTGTTTCAACCTTCTCTTTCTTCTCTCTCGTCTGTATCCCTCCATTAGAGTTTTCTTCCGTGGCAATGTGTGAATTCTGTTAACATTTGTTCATGGGACGAAGAATTTTACTGTCACTGACAACCTTTTGAATGGTTTATGATTGATCCTCTCATTAGGCTCTTGGTTTTCTTTGTCCATCTCTTCAGGATCACTCTTTTTTTGCATCTCTACTTTTCTTCACTTCAATTTTCTCAAACTAGTGTCAGATCTATTAGATCTTAATCCAAATTCCTTGTTATCCTCTACATTCTCAAAGCTAAGAACAAAGAACTCCTCATGTTCCAAGAATGTCGGCATTTCGCGAAAAGTCAATGAGCTGTTGAAACGCCAATGCTGATTCCCCTGTTTTGCCTCACTCTCTCTCTAAGAATCAAAATTCAAAGATCGGCTTCCTGAAATTGAATTGGGATTCATTTGGGTATTGGCTAAATCAATCTGGGGCGAGGATTCCAAACCCATTAGCCTTGCCACTATCCCTGGATTTGCTGTAGCCCCAACCTTGTCCTCTATTTCCGAGCATCGAAACATGTCAAGTTCTATAGAGTTTTTATCAGTATCTTTACGCTATGTCTGATTGGGAGATTTGGAAAAGAATTTGGAAAGGAAAAGAAAAAAGGTAAAAATGTGAATAAAATATACTTATATTTTACTTAATTTCACATACATTTTCTCTTTCCTTTTCCAAATTCCTTTCCAAATCTCACAATCAAAACAGCGTTAGTTTGATTGGAGGGATAGGTGGGGAGGCTATTGAAGCAGAGAAGTCGGCGTAACATGGCAGCTAGACAACCTGAGGTGGCAGTGATGGTGGTGGTGGAGGCAAGTAAGGATGAAGAGAAAGAGAACTTCATGGTGGATCAATGGAAAGAGAGTGTGAATGAGGAATTGAGTATGTTGAATTTGAGGTCAGTAGTAAAAGGAAAGAGAGATAAAAAAGCAAGCGGAGGAAAAAATAGATTTGCATGTGTTGAGTAGAGAGTGAGAGATTTGGATTTGAATGTAAAAAGTAGTGAACATGGTTAAATGAGTTTGATAGGGAAAAGAAAGAAGTGATGTTCCCATGCGTGGCAACCATGGTTATAATAATCTCGATTCGGATTGTAAAAATATCTTACGATTTTAGTTGGGGGAAACGATTCGGATCGTAATAGGATCTTAAAGCGACTACAATCCTAATCATAAAATCGTGTAGAATCGCATATAATCCCGATTCTATCAAATTTATCATTTTTCTTTAATAATTTTAAAATTATTTAAGCTACATTATTATTATAAATAATTTTTCGTTTTATTTTATATTGAAGTAGAATCTTACGATTCTCAATCCGATTGTACAATTTGATCCACAAATCTCTCGCAACAATCTTACCTAAGATTCCGTTGTTAACAACCTTAGTGCCGACGAGTCAGGTTTTATACCATTTGTGGTGTCATTAAAGTGGACCAAACCATATGTTAGCACTGTCTAAAATGGAAGAAGAATAAAGGGTGAATTGCCTGGTTTTGTTCTTATATAAAGTTACCATGATTAGGCTTAGAGAAAGAAAGACAGAGAGAGAGAGAGTGCGTGCGTGTTTACTTGGACCTTCAACATATACCAATTTCTCTTTCATACTGGGCACTTGGTAGCCTAAGATTCTAACTTTGGACTTTCAAATGTGAAAAATTAGTCTATCATCCGTGCTATGTACGGGATAATTATAGATATTTATATTTATTTTAATTTTTTTTAATATATAAATTATGTTTTTAAAGATTTTTTATAAAAATAATTTAACAATCATATCACTAATCATAGTGTACAGGAGAAATTAAAAAGGCTACTGCAGTAATTATGCACGGGTTATATCTATAATTATTTGTATAATGGGATTTTAAATGCTAATTAGGGATTTTGACCAAATCAATAAATGCAGGCATGTGGATTAGAAAAAGTTAATAAATGCTGAGGTTTTTTTTTTTTTTTAAATAAAAAATTTAGAAAATTAAGATTGAGAGATCGGAGCTCCCACAAAGCTTGGGGTTTAGAAACCCCCTTTTCCTTAATATATTTATAATTATCAATATATGTGAATTGCGATTTTTAAATGTCTTTTTTTTTTTTTTAAATGTCTCCTTTTTTTCCTTTTTTATATTATATTAAAGATTAATATTTTGATAATAATCATATGTGTTGGACTTTTCAAGGAATTAAATGTCTTCTTTTTTTATTATATTATATTAAAATTTAATATTTTGATAATAATCATATGTGTTGGACTTTTCAAGAAATTTTTTTTATGTTTGTTCTTAATGCATTAAAGTGTTATTATAAGGGATAATAATCATATGTGGTGAATTGCGATTTTTAAATGCCTTTTTTTTTTTTTTAAATGTATTCTTTTTTCCCTTTTTTATATTATATTAAAGATTAATATTTTGATAATAATCATATGTGTTGGATTTTTTAAAGAATTAAATCTCTTCTTTTTTTTATTATATTATATTAAAGTTTAATATTTTGATAATAATCATATGTTTTGGACTTTTCAAGAATTTTTTTTATACTTGTTCTTAATACATTAAAGTGTTATTATGAGGGATAATAATCATATATGTTGGGACTTTTCAAGGAATTCATATGTGTTGGATTTTAAATAATTTTTTTTATGCTTGTTCTTAATGCATTAAAGTGTTATTATGAGGGTAAGACTTTGGGGTTGGGAGAAGTTAATAAATGCTAAGATTTTTTTTTTTTTAAATCAAAAAATCAAAAAATTTAAATTGAGATATTGAAATTCTCACAAAATTTGGAGTTAAAAATTCCATTTTATTTGATATATAGTATAGATTATGTCACTAACTAGACTTCACACCTTCCGTTTTTTTTTTCTTCTTGTTTTTTCACTTAGGTAGATTTATACAATAAATAATAGGATAGTTACACTAACCTCCCTAAGATTTAATAAAAATATAATAAACTTAATATATCTAACATAATTATGCATACCTCCCCTCTAGTGAGGGTAAACTTAATGAACCTAATGAATAGCATGAAATTACAATTTTACCCTTATTTATCTTTATAATAATATTATTTTACCCTTCATCTCACCACTCCCAATCTATCCCTAACTTACCTTAGCCAAAGTCACCTCACATGCGGCCACTTAGCCAAAGTCACCTCATATCTCTCTCTCTCTCTCTCTCTTCCCCCCACCCCCCTCCCCCCCCCCCCCCCTCCCAAATTACCACTACACACCAATTACCACTACACACCAACAATTACCACTACACACCAATACTTCTCATATCCTCCCCCCCCCCCCCCAAATTACCACTACACACCAATACTTCCCATCTCCTCTCCTACCACCAGGCACACCAACATCATCTCTTTCTTCTGCCACTATTGCACATTGCTACTACCACAAAACAACATCATTTAATTTTCTTCTTCAATCACCACCACACCAACACCCTCTCTAAAAGAAAGTGTCGGTATTATGGTAATCTTATGTTCTAAAAGAAGTGACAATAGTGCGATAGTCAAGATTTGATAAAGAGAAAAGATGGCAGATAATGGCCCCATTTGGTAGAACTGTGGAAAAATGATTATAGATTATAACTTATAACTGTAAACATAAGTTGATAACCTGTTTAGTACAGCTGTGGAATTATGGATTTAAGCAGCAGAGTAGTGTTTGGTAAATAAGCTGTAAAATAGCTTTTTGCTGTGTAATTGTCATTTTTGCCCTTATGAACATAAAAATTGTAATTCTTTTTCTTCTTATTTTCTTTTCTCTTCTTTCTTTTTCTTTTTTACTTCTCTTCTTTCTTTTTGTTAATTTTGTTTAATTTATTAATTCATTAATTCATTACAATTAATATCAATTAATATCCATGTATTTATATTAATGTTGTGATGTCATTACATATTATTTTTCTTTATATTAATTTCAGTTAGTTATTTAATAGAAGTTATAATATTCATTTTTTTTATTTCATTTAATATAAGTTATTTCATTTTGTATTTCAATTTTTTTCTTCAATTTTAATTTTTTTTAAAAAATTGTGATTCTGTTTTCAGTAAATTTTTTTTTTCATTATAATTAATAATATAACAATTGTCATTACAATTAGTATTAATTAGTATCAATTAATACATTTGATAAAATTGATACATTTTATTAATGTATCAATCGTCATTAAAATTGATACATTTGATAAAATTATTTCATTATAAATTAATTAGTGTCGATTAATGGCTTATTTTCATTTTTTCATTATAAATTATTTTTTTTCATGTTTTCATTATAAATCAATTAGTATAAAATTATTTCATTATAAATTAATTAGTGGCACTTAATGGCTTTTTGTAATCAATTAATACTAAAATTATTAATTAGTATTAATTAATATAAAAATACTGAAATTAATACTAAAACTACTAAAATTATTATTTTTTGTAATCAACCAATTTTAATAATTAATACTAAAATTATTAATAATAATGGCTTAATTATTATTATTATTATTATTATTTTATTAAAAAAATACTGAAAACCTCTAGGAAAAAAAAAACCCTAGTCGGCAGGGACGACGACTCTGGTTTACTGGAAAGGGATGGGGATGGGGGACGACGACGAAGGTACAGCGGCGACGTGGCAATCGCGATCGCAATCGTGAAGAGAGAGAGAGAGAGAGAGATCTACCGTGATCTGTTATGAACAACGCGAAGAGACAGAGAACTGTGGCGATCGTGAAGAGAGAGAAAGAGAGATCTGCCATCAACGCCAGAAAGAGAGAGAGAGTTGTCGCGATCGTGAACACACACGCACAGCCACTTTAAACACACAAACACACATGCACACACACATATATATACATATATAACAGATCTCTGGTTCGCGATCGCGAACACATACGCCCAAGATCGATGACGAAAAACCCCAGGTACGGCGCCATGGATGTAGCAGAGAGAGAGCGAGGAAGAGAGAGAAGAGAGAGATCTCTAGTTCATGTTCGTGCGAGAGAGATCTCTGGTTCACTGGAAATCGCTCGAAGTCGCCGTAAATCACCAGACAGATTCGTGCAAAAGGCAAAAATGAGAGTGTTTTGGTTTATATGCATGACATACTTGTAATAATTTGAAATTGTGAGGGGTATTTAAGTCATTTTCCCTCCCCAACACCAGTTATGCGCTTAAGCTAAAATATTAAGCACCCGTTCACCAACTTTTCAAAAAGTTGAAAATTAGCTTCATTTAAATTATAAGTTGGTCAAGTTAAGCTGAACCAAATATAAACTTTTAGCTTAAATTAAATTAAAAACTGAAATAAACAACTTATAAACTCTACTAAACACTCCCAATGAGTAGTTAAAAAAAAAAAAACACCCCCAATGAGAGTCACATAGAGACAGCGGCAACAAAGTGTCACGGTTGTCACAATCAGGGTGTGGTCTTTCTGATGAAGAGAGAGGGTGGAGAAGTAAGAAATCATTAGAAGGGAACTCGAAGGAGGGTAGAGAGAAACGGGTGAGAAAAGAATTGAGAATGGTTTAACTCATTAAAATTGGGTTGGCCAGTTTTAGGGTAAAATTGAAATTTTATTATATAAATTAATGTTACGGTCAAATCATTAATAGAGTAATGGTAGCGTAGACTATATTTTAAGTTTAAGTTCAAATTAAAGAAACGGTAGTGTAATTATGTCATAAAAATTATTGGACTCACTATATATTTTTACCCAAATTAAAACTCAAGGAGGTCAATAACCCAAGCTAACCAATGTTAGTGGGCCATCAATTAACTGCAGTTAGATTTTTGATACTTGTGATGGGAGGTTCCAACTGCAAAGCCTTTTCCATCAATCCTGGACTTGCTCTGTTCCTCTGTTTTGTTACTGAAAACAAAATACTAGTATTTTATTTTTCAAAGAGTCTAGTCTCTATCTCCCACTTGGAACTTTATTATAGCACTATTACTATACTAGTACGGAAATGGGGTGGAAATCCACCAACCCAAGTGGAGGACTGACTGGTTCAGGTCAGATCTACGAAGTAAAATAAAGGGTGAAGTTAAAATGCCTTTCCACATCTCATTTTCCACATAGTTTTCCCAACAATGCTAGCAGCCTGGTTGAGTTAGACCAGAATAATTGGCTAGTGTAAAAATCAAGTTGACTCTACTATTTGGCATGGTTGTCAACTTTCTGATTTTCAGCATGTACGTTGTAAAAAAAAAATTAAAAAAAACAAGTAACATATTGGGTCCATGTATATTTTCCAAACTTATATATATATATATTATGAGTTGTTAGAAAGGGGTAGGGATAGGGGTGGGGGTGAAAATTGGGACCGAGTTAGAGTTCAAGTTATCATTAAGTGAGGGGTAGGGATTGGGACGGAGTTAGAGTTCAAGTTATCATTAAATGTCACTGTGGTGATATTTCAGATTTGAGTTAATAGAGTGACGTTGACCTGTTATAATAATCTTATTTTATAAACTTATTAATATTTTACCGTGTGACCAAAAAAATTAAAAAAAAAGAAAAGAAAGAAAGAGTGAAGTTCAGGGCAATAAAAGCTTGTTTTGGAAACAAGAAACATTTTTTTATACTTCAAATTTTAACCAAATTTTAAAAATTGTTGTCATTTTAAATAAAAATAGGGTCATGATTGAGACCCCCTCCAATCACTACCCCCACCATCCTCACACACACGTGGCGGGTGGTGATTGGAGGAGAAGGAAAAATAAAAAAAAAGAAAAAGAAAAACTGACCAATCATGTTGAGAGGGGGTCAAAGGAGCTGGGGGAAAGGGGTCTTGAACATTATTGATAAAAATAATTCCCACCAAATAGGCAATGCCAATGTATGCTTTCTATGTTTCAATTGGATACCAGTTGGTAAATTTTTTTTTTTCTTTTTCTTTTCCAGTTTTCAAAATTTTTTAAAATAAAAATAGAAAACTGAAAACATTAGCCAACGAATTAGATTATCATCTCTATATACAAGATCCTTGCAGTGCTTTTTAAACAACTGAACTCAAAATTGCTAAATTTTTGCTGTCACAATATGTGAAAGTTTAGGCTACAGAGTTTTCCATACAACACAAATTGTTATCTCACTGAAGAGCATTCTTGAGGCAAAATACCTCACCAATTTTATTCAAATTTTCGCTTCAGTTGAAAGCAATACATTATGATAAAAGAGTTTCTAAAACAGTAATAATATCTGTATATTCAGCATACAAATAACAAACATCAAGACTATATAATGCTACAATCTTTAAACCTCTTTTTCTTGTGGGAAAAAAAGCTACAATCTACTCCTACAAAGAAGGGCGAAGACATAACCGGCGCATCAAGGGAACGATGCAATCTATACCAATTGTGCATACTTAGGCGCGTTAAGAACTACTTGATCGCAAAGAATCACTCCTTTTTGCTCCGAGACAAACCACATAACTCAGCATCAGTCTGATAGAAAACCACGTCGCCAGTGTCGCTGACATAGTGGTCTTGGTTGATGCTTCTCACTAGATAATTAAGTAGATGAATCGGTATGGGACCCGATTTTTTTGGCTCGCGGTAGTACTTTCCGAGCACATGCTTAGCCGACTCTGTCTGCATCATGAAAACATCAAATATTAGCATTGTCGAGAGAAATTTTTGCGTTTTGACAGTGAAAACCATTATTTTAGGTTAATAGAGGTAGTACCGCTTCAACCAAGTGATAGTGTGGGATTTGAGGGAACAGATGATGTATAACATGGGTGCCGATATCGTGGTGGATGTTATTGAACATTCCATAATCACGATCAATGGTCGTAAGCCCTCCCCTTAAATAGCTCCATTCCTGTTTAATGCAAACACAACGATGTGTTAAGCCTTAATTTTGTGGAATTTTAAGTTCCAACAGTATTGCAATAAAATAACGAGCGTATTTGCAGAAATTGAACAAGAAAGATTCTTAGTACCTCGCCACGGTACCAAGGAAGCTTCTGCTCATGGCCATGGTGATGCAAGTACGTAACGAAGTCCAACCACATAACAAAAACCTGTATAAATATATGATCCAAACAAGTAGATTAAATCCAAAGGAACTGAACTACTTGAAACACTGAGGGCATGTTTAGTTGTGTTTTCATTTTCTTCGTTTTCGTTTTTTATGTTTTCAGAAACGAAAACAATAAAAAGTTTGAAAACATTCATCTTTTTCATTTTTGTGTTTCAAAAATAAATTTTTGGTGTTTAAAAAGTGGGTTGTTCTCAAACTCTTTCTGATAATCAGAAAATAAAGAAACTGAGCAGAGTGTTTCACTTACCAAGTAGGGAACACCATAGAGCTTAAGCACTGGGACAAGCCCTATGACTACGGCTAGGTAGACAAGCACGGCAACCATTAAAGTCCAACATACGGTTGAAGTGAGCACGTGTCTCCTGTCACTGGGAAGGAACAATTCGCTGTAAGGGTTGAAATGCGAACCTTTCTTTCCCGGACTCCTGCTCCACTGTAATTCAACCCATCAAGTGAACAAACCAAGCTTCTTTGTTTAGTTCTCAAACTACAAATGATTTGATTCTTAAAAAAGATTTGTCGTAAACAAATATGATGGACGGATTCTCACCAAATAAAAAGGGTATGCAAACATAGGGAAAGGAACTTTAAATCGTAGCAATTTGGTGGAATTGCCCAAAGTCTTGTATATCCTCTCAGGCAACTAGAAACAAAAGATTTACAAACAAAAGCGATATGAGAGAAGTTGATCAGAAGGAAAATAAGAGCAATATGAGCATTAGAAGAACTATTACCGGTACCCACGATTCATCATTTTCAACGTGCCCGTGATTCTGATGGTGAGTTCTGTGGCTAATTCTCCTGTATTATTTATCAGTCAAGCACAAACTCAAGCTATGTCGATACAAACATCAGGCAATATAGTGAAAAACCATATTAATAAGGGAGTCGTTACGAAAAACACACCATCCATGGTACGGTACAAGAATTGAAGAATGCAAGACATGTCCGACAACACTATTCAGCAAGGGGCTATCAGAAAAGCTTCCATGGCCACTGTATATCCGAAAACCACGTTGAATTAGAAAAAAAGGAATAGTCAAGTTAATTGCCAAACAGGAATTAGACAAGGTTTTAAGTATGTTATTACCAATCATGACCGAGAACAAAGAGTGCCCAAAACATTGTCCCTTGGGCAGCCCAGTAAAATGGCCAAATAATCCAACTGTTGAAGTGAAGCGTGACAGCAACTAATCCAAAAACCAGAAGAAGGTCCCTGACAACATAACTCAGAGACCGCAGGGGGTCCTTCACCCAGCAGTGTTTGGGAATAGCAGCTCGAATCTCAGCTATCCTAAATGGAGGAGGAGCACTTGGGTCAAAATCGTCCTCATCGCCGAACTTATCAAACCCATTAATATCCTTCCCTTCTCCCTCCTTGCCATTAAGATACGTGGTGACCTTCAGTGAAGCAGTAACCGTCTTGATAAGTCCATCTTTATCTGCAGAACAAAATTGAGAAGAAGACAATTGGAAAGACAAAAATCTGTCAAGCTCAAGAAAGATGGTTAAAAATAGAAGCGATTTTAAAACACCACTACCAAATCAGAAATCAATCACAATTCTAATTTATATCTTCTTCGTTACTCTTTTCATTTTCTCAACACAGTTGTGAATCATGCATATGTCAATATGGTTCAGTTCAGCTAGATTATCAATTATGCATATCACAAATATACCAATATGCATAATTCACCATGTCAATCCGTCATAAGACATACGAATTCTTTATTTGTTTTGATCGTTTTTCCCTCAAAGATCAATTAGATCATTGTAATTAGGAAAGAGAGATCTTGTTATTCAATTTATTTATTTTTTTAGTTGTTCATCAAAACCCTCAATTCGAAACCTTAGAATCATTTCTTCAAAAGGAAATAAGCAATCAACACAGGGTTAATTAGTAAGCATACCACCGTAGATCGAAGCATAAAACAAGGCAAACACAACTTACACCACAAATACTATTTTTCTTTTTCTTTTTTTAAAACAAAAACAAAATTATGATGAGGAACCTCCCCAAGGGCCCTTAGGACCCACCCTCCAAATAATAGATATTAGTTAAGCCCGAGAGACACTAGTGAAAATCAAACATAGACAAACCCAGGGTTTGCCCCTTGCACAGTTACTCCAATATCTCCTTCCTCTGGCCGCCACTGCCACCACCGCCTCCACCTCCACCTCCACCTCCACCGCCACTGCTGCATGATCTACAACGGACAGTATTACAACCAGAAAACCCACCACCAATCCCCCACCACAGTCAAATCTCCGGCAGGCCCACCACCACCCACCACCGCAATGGCAGCCTCCGCCACCGCCACCCTTGAAACCCATTTCCAAAAAAGAATGTAAATTTATTCCCGCATCGCATTCCATTAGATGCTATATGCTTTTTTGAGGCAAAAGTCAAAAAAGCCAATTAAAAAAGAAAAAAAGAAAACGCGGGTGTAAACTTGTTCATACAATTTTGTAAAAACTTTCAAGAAACAATCCAGAAAATGCCTGAAATTCAGGGTTACTCATTTTCAATCAATCATTAATCTTGCAATTCCATGAGATATGCTTTGTGGCAAAAGCCAAAAACAATTTACAAAAGAAAAAAGAAAAAGAACCGTAAACATGTTCATACATTTCTGTAAAACTTTCAAGAAACAATCAAGAAAGTGACTGAAATTCAGGTTACCCAATTTCAATCACTCATCAATCTTGGAAACCCATGTTTCATTTTGTCAAGAACATGAAAGACGCATACCTTGAAAGTTGCTCCATGGAGTCCCATTTTCTGCTTCTTTAGATTCCACCATCACCATTCTTGATCTCTATATAGGTAGATATATATATATAGTTTTGAAACTAGGCCCAGACCAGTTGGGAGCAATTTGCTCCACACTCTGGAAAAGGATCCTCTGTTTGCTGTTGGCCGCTTTTCAGTACTATTTCTCTCTCCAAAGTGAGATACAATGCAAAGGGCAAGGTCCTAAACCCAAGAGCGTGGTATATAAAGCCCAAACCCTAATGTGGGTATGAGTGAATATGAATATTTAGAAGGACTAGTACTGAAATTCAAGATTTGAGAATGGATACTATCACTAGAAGAGAAAGAAAAAGGTCAAGAAAAGAGAGCACAGAGAAAGCACGTGCACTGTTGCAGGAGATGCTGCGGTAGTAGTAGCCTAGTTGGGAGGTTACCACTACAGAATGCCAGTGCTCATTTGTTTGTGGGGTTTCTTGCTTTATTAATCTCTTAATTGTAAGTTTCCCATTAATTAATACACTTTAATTTTCTTTAATTGTTTGCAGTTGTGTAAACACACAAAATACTCAAAAAATGAAATACTTATGTTAAAAAATGAGATGCAGATGTAAAATGAAGAATGACTGTGTGAAGTTCAAGTCCGCTTAAATTTACTCAATTGTTTATTATTTTCTTATTAAACTTTAATTGTTTACAGTTGTGTAAACACACAAATACTCAAAAAATGAAATACATATGTTAAAAAATGAGATACAGATGTAAAATGAAGAATGACTGTGTGAAGTTCAAGTCACTCAAATTTTCTTATTAATTTTTTTTTTTTTTTAAATGCAATGACATAAATGAACCAGAGAGTCAATGGTCTTGTAAAATGGTTTATAAGGCCAACACTTTCGTAGGAAGGTTGGGCATTTTTCCAAGGACAACATAGTTGAACTTTCTTTGTCTACTTTTACCATATCATGTCCTCATTGAATCATAATATTATTATTCAATCATAAAATATTAGTATATAAAAA